>CM052700.1:36864998-36894956 GCA_028551405.1 Uromys caudimaculatus
GACAGTCATGTCTATAAAGCAGGTTAACCTTTCTAAGTAGGTTTCCCTTACTCTTAAACTAGATGACGGAGCTGTTAATACTGCACACGGAAAATTAGCAATAATTGACTTCTACACAAATATAAGGGGTTTTTCTTCCCAACTACTTAAACATCAAAACCTATGCTTATAAAACTTTAAACTTTTCAGCAGCCTAAGTATTTCAGATTAACTGCACTCTGGTAATTTCTGGTGACATAGTAGGCCAACACTGCCCCAGCTTGAGGCATTTTCTTCTGCATTAGGGATCTCCACCTGGTAAAGCCAGATCCTTGATTACACTGCAGAAAAGAATTTCAGGATGAGCCAGAGTGGAGTTAGTGAGCTCATTAAGTATTTAGACAGTAAGTCATCTGGGAAAAGGACAGTACACAACACAAGACGGGTGCAGGATGATGGGCAGACATGCTTGGCTCTACTCCGGGTGTGTATGGTCCCGTGGCTTTCTAAATTACATTCCACAGCAGAAGTAATTTATAACAAAGTTTAAAGAATAAGCAAAACTTAAACTTGAAGCAAAAGTATATGAATTGGTTTACTTATTTTTCTTAAAGACTTTTCTTTTAAAACTGTAAGGTAGTTTTACCAGTTTCTAGGTAGAGATGAAAAAGGACTGAGAATGTGGTAAGACTAAAGGTCTCAGTGTTCTGGCCCAGGCAAGCAGAGGTCTTTTGTAGCTTTTATCATCTTTGTCTGCCATATCTTTAGAACCTCCATTGCCCTAGAGGGAGATTTGGCAATATCAGTTGTGGTCTTTTTGTTTATTTTCTGTTTTTGACTCAGCAAGAAAGACAAAGTAGGGTCCAAGACAAGAGCTGCCTCTCCCCATCGTCACATCTTTTTATTTTTTTCCTGTTGCTCTATATGCCTCAGTGGAACTTGACAGTTGAATTCAAGGAAACATTGGGGATAATGAAAAGACTGACAGCCACTGCTGCAGCCGCTCTTGGGTCTTCTTGGAAGAACTCAACTCTGTGGATGTTCTCCTTAGAAGAAGGGTTGGGGTGCTAGAGGAGCTTCTTCCTAACCTGGCATTTGTTGTCTCTTCTAAAGATGGGCGTATGGATGACTGGAGCCTTTCGTAATGGGAAGTGAGTAGGTATGGGCATCACCCAAAGCTACAAGCTCTTTGGAGAAGATTCAGACTGCTGTTTATTACAGCTCCAAACTAGAAATGTCCAAATGAGCATTAGTGGGCAGAATGGACTGCTAAAGGTGGAAGACATATGTCAAAATACAAAATGTCATGAGAAAAAAAGAGCAAAGGTATTCCAGTATCTATCATCTCAATTTAATATATTTTGCTTTTTCTTTTTTAATTTAAGAGCTAGAATCTTCAATCAGTTGTGCTTTGTGCTGGGAGTGGAGCTGGGCAGGTTGAGTCATGTGATTATTTTCCTGCAGTCCAGAAGTGGGATGACTTGAGCTTTCTGTGCACATCTTCCCCTGACACTGAGAGAATTACCTGTCATTGGCACCGAACCGAACAAACCCAAGTTAGCTGTAGATGAAGGGCATGCTCTCAGCTCCTGTGTGCTGGGAAGTCTGATGCCTTCAGTCATGTTGAAGAACAAAATGCCTTTTCTGTTGAAGTGTTTAAACCAAATGTCTTTTTCCATCAGGTTGTAGTAGAGATATCTTAAATGTTTTGATTGTGTTAATATGCAAAAAGATGGTTGAGGGTGTACTTGGTGTTCACAGTGACAGCTGTCACTGTTAGCAGGGACATAGTCCCGGTCACTCCCACCCCACCAACTCACAGGGATGCAGTGTGTTGAGAGTACAGTTGGCATGGGGCCAAACTTGAGTCTGCTCTAGTCTGTGTTAGAAAAATCGTTACCAAGTTTCTGTTTTTCATTATTAGCAGCAATGATTGATTTTGTGGCTCTCCTTGTGACTGCTTGTCATAGGGCCATGCTCAGTGAGATTGGTTCCCTTTCTCTACTGCTTGCTCAGTCATTACCCTAAGTTACTAAGGGCAGAGCCTTAAGTCCTTTATGTTAGATTTCTTCACTGTAGTGGATGTTGCTGACTATCTGCAAATGAGCAAGCAGGCCAGAGAGGGTTATAATGTGATCAGCACAGCCACAATTCAAAACTACTTTTGATTGGCGTCGAAGCTTTAGGTGCTAACCAGTCACCGGGCAGGGTTCCTTCCTCACACTCATTGCTCTGGTGAGCACAATTAACAGACCCCCCCCCCCAAAAAAAAAGTGGCTAAGGTTCTAGTAACAGTTTCCTGAGTATTTCACAGTCTTGCCCGACTTGGCCCCCTACTTTCTGAGTTAGTTGAGGCTGGATTGAGATCCCATTTCACAGAGGAAGGTCTGACATTATGCATTTAAGCAGCTAATGTTGGTTACAAATTGAACCATGATCTTTTAAACATAGTTTCTTGTTTTTCTTCTGCATTCCACTTGATCTCTGGCCACTTTGGATAACCTTCATCCTCATGTTTAATGTGAAGATGAACTGTTTTGCCATCTTTTAAGGTGGAGACATACTTCGCTTCCTATCTCACTTGTCACGGATTATAGAGGATTAATGGGCAGGACAGCCTTAGAAAATCCCTGTCGCTATGTAGCACTTAAATAGACTTGTATGAATTAATAGTTTTTGTCTGACTATGTAGTTACATGTAAGCTTGTGGCCCTGATTCTTTGTAAAGGCACATGTTTTTGAACCCAAATAGATCTTATGACCTTATGTGAGATTTTTATTTATCTTTTGGCTGGGTGTATGAGTCTGGTGTATTTCTGGACAGTAGCTGACAGAAGCCTATTTTTGGTTGCTTTGAGGTTGCAGCTGCTCCATGGTGGTTACCTGTCAAGGGCGCTAATTGGAGACACCCAGAGGGCCCAGACTCCACTATTCTGCACAGGTGAGTCTGGTTATGCCCAGTTGATATAGTTTGTTCCAATGAACATTTCTGTGCTCTTGCAAAACTCAGCAGCTATTTTCATATGTAAAATGAATGGCAGGTATAACCAGCCACTCTTGGGAAGACAAGGAGATGAAGGGAGATAATGAATATGCAGTCCTAGTCTCGGTGTCTACTCACAGAAGGCTTGAATAAACAGACTCTCTCCTACTTCCTTTGGCTTGTCAGAGTTCCTCCTCACAGATTCCCTTGCTTTGGACAGACTATCACAAATGTCATGGCACGTTTACTCACAGCAGCCTATCCACGAATGAGGCTTTCTATGGAAGAAGACTGTCTCTCTATGGCTAAGTAGTTATGTCCTGCCACGTGGCCTTGGGTATGGTACCCACATGCAAAGTTTTTAGTCTTGGACTGACATACTTAGAAGCCACAATCTGACTAAAACAAAAAAACAACAAAAACCAGAGCGGCAAGTTGGTCAGCAGGTCCCCAGGGTAGCAAGGAGGTAATTATCTTAAGCAAAAATAGAGATGCACATTAAACCCTAGGGATGAAGGGGGATTTCACTTATGACTCGGCTTCCAACAGCCCGGGAGCTGCTCTCCTAACCCCATTCTTCAGATGATGCTTTAGGCCTTTGTTTTTAACCACATTCAAGGCTATTGCCCTTAAAATTAGGGAGCGGGAAGTTACACGAATTTCAGCTCTAGAGATACAGCCCCTTGATAGAAACAAAACTTTTCAAGGTCTAAGCTGGCTTCCTCTGTGCTAGAAATAGACAAGTGAGGTAGAAAGTTGTAGGATCCTTGACGACCGGAGGTGAACTGGGTCTCTAGCTCCCAGTTCATACCTTCTTTCCCAGATTCAAAGTTGATTATCAAGCTAGTAGAAGGAAACCCAAAGGAGACTGCATTTTGAGTTCGTGGTGCTAAAACTTGAACCCATGGGCATCTATCTGTTCTACTACTGGGCTGCACCTCCGAACTGGAATGTACTTTTAAATTTATGCACTAGACTCGGAGCTACTCAGGAACATTTGTTCAGCAAATTAATGAATGTCCTGTAGGAATTCAGAGATGCATGAGGACTTAGGTGGGCCAGTCTAGTTCACCTAAAAGTGAGTGGTGATTTCAGCTCCACTGACTTCCTCCATCCTCTTAGGAAAGGCTGATGTGAGATCTGCTGGTGTGAGGCAGATGGTGATAGCTGACCCTTAGTAGGATGGCAGAAATATGCAAAGTTTAAAGCTAGGTGTCTAGAAATAGGCTGAGATAGAGTTTGGCATGTAGAATGTGTTTTAGGGACCCACGGATGTGTAAGGTAGTGGGTGTCAAAACTGCAATGGAGGCCCAACACAGCTCTGGCCCACTTTGTATGGAGCTCCGAGGAACGCACAGACTACAAGCTGAGCCTCTGTGGTCTTATGTCCCTGCTGTGATAGTCACTGGAGGCTCAAAGGTGCCCCTAGCCATTCTGCAAAATGCTGAGGGAGCCAGAAGCGTCTGCTGATAATTCTCAGCAGCTGAGCCAATGGAGGCAGAGCTTCACTGTGCCTGCCATCCCCATGGAATCTGTGGGTATCCAAGGCTGCAAAGTGAAGAGACGCTTGAGTGCAGAGAAGCTATGACCCATTTGGGCATCTAAGACTTCAGAACTCCCCACTGGAGTGGACAGGTGTGTCACAGCTAGGCTTTGAAACCATGACCAGATGGTGGGTGACTGTGGTCACTTTCTGAATCTACCTCCTGCTTTCTGTTGAGGCCAGTGTCTCTCTTAACTGCGCTTGCTCCTCTCTAGGTCAAATCATCCAGTTCTGCATGTGTCCTGGAACGACGCTGTTGCCTACTGCACATGGGCGGGGAAGAGGTTGCCCACGGAGGCAGAGTGGGAATACGGCTGTAGAGGAGGCCTGCAGAACAGGTACACACACCAGAAGGCCTTGCCTTGTCCAGCAGTGTGTTGACATTCTCTTCCACCGCTTCTTCCTCTGCCCCCCCCTTCCCTCTTCTCTTTAGCTGCTGGATCTTGCTGTGGTCAGGAAGTTGATTAATAACAGCTGGCTTTTCTTCTTCCTTGTGAGGTGCTTTGGTGACACTCGTGGGTGAGTCACGAACTCTTTACAGTTCCAAAAGCCAGGTATGGGGCCAAATGGGCTCTGTAGTTCCCGAGTGAGCTCTGGCCGTGTGCACCCGCTCCTGTGTATCCCTTCTCAGAGCCGCTTGGCAGGCTGCCCTGCTTTTAGCATTTTCTTATTTTAGCTGTCTTCTGAAGCCATGGTATTCTCTGCTTCTACAGCCATAAGACAGAAAACTCATGTGTGGGTCACATTTTCTAGGAAAGGCTCCTTAAAATAGACAGGGCTTAAAAACAAGTGTGGTGTGGCGTGCCTGCTCACGCCACCATATAAGTCCAGAAGATGCCCCGGTTCTCAGATTTCTAGAAGGCTTCTTTCAGTCATATCATTTATTTCAGGCCTTGTCAGTGGTGAGGAGAGACTGAAGTTTTGTACACTTGATATGAGTTGTTAGAAGGAAATTTCTAAAAGTCCCAATTAGAAGTTATATACGAGTGTATTTTTTAAAGAAACAGTTCCCCCAGGACAAACATGCATTGTTTGTTCTCTCCCACTGCATCCTTTCTCTTGACTGCAGTCCAGAAGCCTGTACACCATGCTGATGCCTGTGTCTCTCCTCACAGGCTTTTCCCCTGGGGCAACAAACTGCAGCCCAAAGGACAGCATTATGCCAACATTTGGCAGGGCGAGTTTCCTGTGACTAACACTGGCGAGGATGGCTTCCAAGGAACTGCACCCGTGAGTAAGCAGGCTTCTAGAGAAGGGCTGTGTCCCTGGGAGCTGAGGCGCTGGAACTGGGGTGAAAGATCCAGATCTAACATACATGCCTGTGACACCAGCATCTAGAGGTTGAGGCAGGAGGATCAGAACTTCAGGTTGTCTACATAGTGAGTTCTAGGCTAGCTTGAGTTATAGGAAACCTCATCGTAAGAACACAAAACCAGTGCCAGAGAAATTCATCAGTGGGGAGAGGTAAGCAAGCAAGTATGCTGACCCAAGTTACCACCTAGAACCCTTACAGCGGGAGGAGAGAGCAGAATCTCGTAAGTTGTCTCCTGGTTTCCACACACACTGTGGCATGAGCATGCCCAAATATGTTGTGTGTGTACGTATGTGCGTGTGGGTGAGAGGCACCATTCGCTCTCTGACTGACACTGCTCTTCCTACATTATTCACCCTCAAGAGTGGCAAATGCTGGAAATCATCAGATGTCTCCTTTAGGGTGCATTTTTAAATGACTATATAATGCACATGATGAAAAATTTAGAAAAAGACTACCAGGATAGAGGAGAAAGCTAAGCTGACCTGGAATTCTACTTCCCAGGTTAATCTCTATTAGCACGTTGGTCCCTGACCTTCCAGTCTTCCTAGGAGTTAATGGTGATGGTGGCACCAGCTTTGCAGTGTGCCAGGCATAGTGCTCCACCATCATGCATCGATCTTCTCATTAGTAATGTTCATTTAACTCTTTAAGGTGGGTATTGGTGTACCTGTGTATTTCTGAGGCACAGAGATATAAACCCCTGTTCCAGATTACATAGCTGGGAAAGTGACCACAGCTGACTGAAATCCCAGCTTGGCTTGTCCCAAATCCCACGGCCCTAACTCCCTCTTAGCCAGCTGTGTGCCTCTGCTATACACAGAGCACGTAGGTTTTTATATGTGCCTTTTAAATCATACTAGGTAGAATATTTTAAAGATGTTAGTTTTAGTTATTTGTGTAAGGGTATGTGCAGGCGTCCACAGAGGCTAGAAGAGAAAGTTGGGTCCCTTAGAACTGGAGTTGTTGCATACAGTTAGTTTTAAGCCACCCAACTTTGGTGCTGGAAAATGAACTTGGGTCCTCTGGAAGAGCAGTGTATGTGTTCACCACTAAGCCATCTATCTCTTTAGCCTCTGGATAGAAGATTTGAAATCCCGCTGTTTCCCCTTTACCATAAGAAGCTCATAGATCATGATCACGTTGTCTTTCCCTGGCTGGATAACCTGTCATATAAATAAATCCTAATTTGCCTCTGATTATTGTAGACTTGGATTAGTTTTTACTTAAATGATACTGCAGTGGAATCTTGTCTGTTCATACTGAGCATCTCTAATTTACAAAACAGATTCCCAGCAGCAATCAATGGCAAAAGGTCTGAAAACATCTCTCCGTTCTCCTTTTTCACTTTCTCTTCCACCAGGAATCAACCCAGTGTCTTGCCTATGGCTAAGCATATGTTGTCCCACTGAGATACACTCCCAACCTAGAAAACTTTTCTTGGCTAAATTGTGTTCAGTAGTGCCCAAGGTATGTTTCCTTCTATTGATGCAGAAGAATTCTTCTCTCATGGAGCTTTTACCAACAGCACAGTAATGAAGCTATATTTAAAAACCATCTTAGTTTATTTGTGCTGCTATAACAAAATGCCATGGATTTGATCATTGACAAACAGCAACATGCCTCACAGATCTGGAAACTAGAAAGTTCAAGATGGAAGCCTCAGTAAGACTGACATTTGTGTATCCCTTTGAAGGGACTAAGAAGTGCTGTATTCTTCTATGGCTAGAGCCGGAAGAGTCACAGTACACTCTCTCCAACCTTGCGCCTGTCTATAAAAGAACTCATGGTATCAAGCATTCCTAGTCATCTCCTATAGGCCACTCTCTTAGTTGGGTTGAATTGAGGACTAAGTATCAGCATAAGTTTTAAAGGGATACCATTCTTCAGACCAGAAAAAATTTTTTATTTTCTCATAACACAATGAGGAAAGAAGTTTTGTGATGTAGAAATAGCTTATAACTGCCTGGGTTTGTTAGTAGGAAAGTGAACACTCTCTCTCTATCTCCCTCTCTCTCTCTCCTTCCCTCCCTCTCTCTCCTTCCCTCCCTCCCTCCTCCTTCTCCTTCATCTTCTTAAAATTTGCATTTTTTCCTCGAGAAAATCTTACAGAGTGTATTTATACATTTGACACAGATATGTTATTTGGAATGTGACCAAATGGTTAGAAAATTTCAGCTTCAAAACTAAATAAATGAGAGTAAAAGACCAAGAAATTGTGGGAAAAGAGAGTGAAGAGGCCCCTGATCTAAGAGAAACTGAAACTCCGTGTGCAAGGTTGTTGGACTTGCAGCGTTTGGAGCAGACGTTAGTTAAGAAACAAGTTGCTTGGGCATACTTGGTCCTCCATAAGCACACAATGCACTTGTGTTTGTATCCAGTCCCGTGTATGTGAGTTACATACATGTTAAGCCAACACAAACTGATGGGAGACGATGCATTATTCAGCAAGGCAGAAAAGGCAAATCAAGCCATCTGGTAGCTAGTTCCTCCTAAGTTTCCTTCAGGATAGCTGCTCCTCTCCCAGACTCATAGCTTTCTTTGAAGTCTTAGGAGGCAGTAGTTTCTACCTTTCTTCATGCTTTAAATGGATAACAAGCCACGCCTTTTAGTAGGAGCAGGGCACAGAGCGAGGACTTCTAGGGGTCCTCTTGGCCAGCAGAAGTGGTGCTGGAGCAAGATGTCAGTGGTAGTGCCTAATGTGAGTGTGAGTCCAACTCCAGGAAAGGCCTTGGTTGTCTGGGCCAGTCAGATGCTCAGTAGGTAAAGTTATTTGCTACCTAGCATCATGCTTTAAGTTAACTTAGATCCCTGGGAAGAAGAGAGAAAGTAGACTTTCATTAGCTGTCTTCTGACTTGTACATACACATTGTGGTACATAAATGGGCACACAACACATTGTCTTTTTTTCTCTCTCTCAAAAAGTGTAATAAAAAAGATGTTAGTTGTTACAGAGAGCAGGGCAGTAGATTCACCTATAGGTACAGGTAGCACTGAAATGGATAGCACTGTCTGTCAAACTCATTTCCAACCTTCTCTGGATGAGAACACATGAAGGAGCCTGGCAGGAAGTGGGACCTTGGCAGGAGGGGTCTCCCTCAAAGCATGTGGTGCCACCTACAGCAGCTGCATTAAACCCTGAATCCAGAGCATTGCTCAGATGGAGTAGACCTTAGTTGTTATAGTAACAGCATTCACATGAGAGCTGTGAAGGCAAAAGGACAGAAGTGTCCACGTGCTCAGCTGTTGAACAGGACCGTTCTGTCCTTAGAGATGGGCAGGCTCCATCCCAGAGGCACAGGTGACAGCTACCATTGTCTCTGTTGTTTGAAGAAGTCTGTGGTAGCTATAATGAATCAGATCAATAATGTAAGCCCTAGTCAATTTTATAAAAAAGAGGCTATGATAAAGCTGCTTTGGACACTCACAGATATTTCCTGTGATTACCACCATAGTATTGTATGCACATTTAATTAGTTGAGCTGAAAGAAGGAGGAGGAGGAAGAGGAGGAGAAGGTGGTGAAGGAGGAAGAGGTGAAGGTAGAAGAGGTGGAGGAGGAGAAAGGAGGAGGAGGAGGAAGAAGAAGAAGAAGAAATAATGAGTCATTTCTGGGTAGCTTTGTAAACCGCATAAAGCTCAGAGGGCTTGGTACATACACACACACACACACACACACACACACAGAGAGAGAGAGAGAGAGAGAGAGAGAGAGAGAGAGAGAGAGAGAGAGAGAGAGTGAGTTAGAGACAGAGATAGAGATGCAGAGACACAGAGAGATCAATATGAGATAAGCACTCTGCAGATGTTTATTTTATTACCTTTATTGAGGTTCTGGGGATTGAACCTAGGACCACCCTGGCACTAAGAGTGCTACACAAAGCCCTGCTCTGCCCTCCCATTGTTTGGCATTAGTGTTTGACAGAGAGGTTGCGAATGTCTGCAGAACTTACCTAAAGAGTTGTCCCCCAGTTACCAAGATGAAATTGTTACAGTTACTAGCAGCTCTGAAGGAACTCCTTCTGAAACTAGACTTGATCAAGGATGAGGAAGGCTTCAGATGGGTCACATCTATGTTAGGTGTCTTTAAATTGAGTTGATGCAAACAAAAATGACCTTGGATTGACCCGAACTGCCCTTTATGTTGTCTTAGTTAGGGTTTCCATTGCTGTGATGAGACACTATGACCAAGGCAGTTCTTATAAAGGACAAAATTTAATTGTAGCTGGCTTACAGTTTCATTACAGTTTTTTACTTTGAGCAGTGAAAATTTCATTCCCCATATTGACATACATAGAATAAGCTAGTAATTAAGAGGGTGCTAACCTCCAGATTTTACTTCAGATAATTCTCTTATTTAAAGGGGGAGGGCAAACCTTTGATTGGGCACTGTTACTTCCCTGTTAAAGACTAACAGCACCTATGAGGGTTAGCCCGGATTCTTGAGAGCACCTCTGTGTAGTAGAAGCCTGGAGATGGATCCCTTCCTCTAAAACGTGTTTCAGTTTCTTATTCCCCCTGCCTCATAGTTATCTCCCACTTTCTCCCCACAGACGACTCATCTCTTCTCTTTTTCATTCCTTCCAGCCTAGTTCTGGGGCTCTTTCTGTCCCTTTCATTTTTTAGATAGCGTATGCTGTGCCCCCCCCCTCTTATTCTGGGATCACGGAGCCCTGTTCTAGGGCATGCATAGATCCCCCCACTGGAGTTTGTCCTACTGGGATCGCGGAGCCCTGTTCTAGGGCGTGCGTAGATCCCCCCACTGGAGTTTGTCCTACTGGGATCGCGGAGCCCTGTTCTAGGGCATGCGTAGATCCCCCCCACTGGAGTTTGTCGCTTGGAATGTGTGGCCATTCCTACCCTCATACTTTGTCCCAGTCTGCTCTGTAGAGCTGTATTGAAAGAGAAGGAGAGTGAATGTGAGTGTCTGATGTGGCCCCATCCGGCCTCAGACTCACCATGTAGCCCAGAACAATCTTGATCCTCCTGCCTCTGACTCCCAAATGCCTGGATTGCCTGCACGCCTGTCACACCCAGCTCTTTAGAGCTGAATTTGTAGTTTAAGGCATGCTCCTTTTTCTTCTTCATTAAACTCTTTAAGAACTCATTTGCCACAGAGCCCCCCCCTCCCCCCGCCCCGTACTGGCCACACACGGCATTTCTGAATGAGCCAAGGCTGTTTCCATAGTGAATGCTCATTATGGAAGCAGCATGGTGGGGGCTTTGACTTCCCAGCTCATCTCCATGAACTGCTTTTCGGTGTGGTTTCCTAACTTGGATTAAAATGCACAGCATTGCCCAGCCAGCAGATGCTTCCGTATTCATGAGTAGATGTAAAACCATCTGAAACCACTTAGACATGAATGTTAGTTTATTCATTCTTACAGTCTTACTTCTTCATTATGGAAAAGTATGAATTATGAAAAGAGAAAAAATATCTCAGAAGATAACGACCTTTTTCATCACAAACATATTTTTTTAAAAAATATGTCTATTGAAAAGAAGGCTAGCCAGGTGGTGGTGGTGCACGCCTTTAATCCCAGTACTGGGGAGGCAGAGGCAGGCGGATTTCTGAGTTCGAGGCCAACCTGGTCTACAGAGTGAGTTCCAGGACAGCCAGGGCTACACAGAGAAACCCTGTCTCGAAAAAAACCAAAAAAAAGAAAAGAAGGCTAAAAGAATTTTTCCCCAAGGATTTTTTGTTTTGTTTTTATTTTTGTGACTTTGTCTTTTTACAATACCCCCTCTTCCCTGCCTATTGTGGGGACCAAACCTTGGACCTCACCTCACATGCTCCTCCACAGAGCTAATCCCCCAATCCTGGTTAGGAACATTTTTAAGTCATGAAACTGGCCAGTGACCTGAATTTACTGTTGTTCAGTCTGTGTTTTCTCCTCTTGCCCTCCATCTTACATAAACTGCACCTTGCTTCCATGCCTGTGGGTGTTACCGGTACTGTCTGACCTGCCTTTGAATTGTGCTGTGATTCCTTGGTGGATGTATAATTTACTGCAGACTGCTGCATTCCAGAGACCTGCTGTTAGAAACACATGGGTTAATGAGCTGACATTTTCCTTATTTAATGACAGTGACTGAAGATCAAAGAGAAAGTGGTCAGCTAGGTGGAGCTTGTGGAGAGGGCAGAGTTAGTGTGGAATCTGTGGTGCTGAGAGACACTGGCTGGCTGGAAAAGCTGCCTTTAGTGACAAGACATTAATTGATTCTAGTAGGACATTTCTGTTAATGATTTTGAAGACCTAAATACTGTTTGTCACACACACACACACACACACACACACACACACACACACACACACACACACACACACACACGTATTCTCACACGAACCCTAACCCCCATACATGTAAAGCCTTGGTATTTAGTGTTAGTCACTATTACTTCTATTAAAAATAATTTCACCAGTTCCAGGCCATTTAATAAACTCCTCTTAGTTTTATTAACTCCCTCTGAATGCTTAAAGTAAAAAACAAATCAGAGGGGGCAGAGATTTTTATATTTAGTTTTCCAAGCTGTTTTTTGGTAGGTGGGCATGAAAATTGGTATTTATATTCTGAAATAAATAGGTCTTGGTTCATTCATGTACCAGAGGGATTTTTATAGCAAGGTGAATAATTGGTCAGTGTTGTTCCGTTTATTTTTAGGTTGATGCCTTTCCTCCCAATGGCTATGGCTTATACAACATAGTGGGGAATGCGTGGGAGTGGACCTCAGACTGGTGGACCGTTTACCATTCTGTTGAGGAAACGCTCAACCCAGTGAGTATCTTGTAGAATAGGCTTCTATTTGATGGGGTGACACTTGTCCTCTGAGCAGGCAACAGCAAGGATTTCATGCATTAGTCTTGACGTTAACCTTACATTTCCCTAAAGGACTACCATGTGCATGTCTCTTGTTTCAGCTTTCGAGCCTTTTATAAAAATGTCTTATTTTATGTGCCACTGGATTGTGATAATGGTAACTATTTTGGGGCATTAACTTATGCTTCATCTCATAAATTTGAGCAAAGTGTGGTATATAAATGGCTGCAAAATTCACTATTAGTTATAATTAAAATTCATTGCAAATATTAACTGTTAAGATACACTTGATGGTATTTTTCATGAGATTCCTCACCTGGGTTGTGATGGGTTCAGATTTGGATTCAGCAGTGTTATTTGGAGAATGGGTAGGTACCTGTTGAGTGAGGAACTTGAGTCACTTAGTGGCTGTTTTCATGAGCCTGGTCATATGGCAGGAGAATGTACCTATTCCTTGGAAAAGAAGACTGCCGCCTTGTCTCTCTGAGTTTTACTTTGTCTTTTTTTTTTAAGTTCATTTATTTACATCCCAAATGCTGCTCTCCTTTCAGTCCCCCCTCACAGAGACCCTTCCCCATCCTCCCTCCCCTTCGCCTCTGAGAGCGTGGGGCTCCCCCTGGGTATCCCCTACCCTGGTGCATCAAGTCTCTGTCAGAGTAGGTGCATCCTCTCCCACTGAAACCAGACAAGGCAGCCCTGTGGAGAATGGATATCACTGCCAGGCCACAGCTTTAGAGAAAGCCTCTGCTCTAGTTGTTGGGGACCCACATGGAGACTGAGCTGCATGTCTGTTACACGTGTGCTGGGGGCCTTGTTCCAGCCCGGGTGTGCTCTTTGGTTGGTGGCTCAGTGTCTGAGAGCTCCCAGAAGTCCAGGTTAGTTGACTCTGCTGGTCCTCCTGAGGGGTTCCCATTCCCTCCATTGACAAGTTCCTTGCCTCTAAAACCATGCTCTCCAGTACCATACAGAAAAATTTTGATACGAGCAAGTGTTTGGACAGTGCCTCCTTTACAAAGAACATCTTGGAATACTTGTCTTTGAACACGTTGGGGGTGGGTATTCGTCAAGCTGACTGAAGAACAGTATTAAAATCAGCCCCACTGGTAATGCCCTATGCTTAACCTATGCAGTGCACAGAGGACATTGATAAAGAACCTTAATTCTTCAGTTGCTTCTCCTTCAAAGGTTAGCCGATTCAGAGCTATTGGAAACCTGTTGAACCCCACGCCTCAGGCTATTTTCAGACTGTGTGGATAAGTTTCTGTTTGATATGCTTAATTTGTTTTCACAGAAAAATATGTGGGCTGTTCATGAATAACCCAAAGATACATATCTACCTTTTTGGGAGTGCAGATGAAAAAGATGAATTCTTTAGAAACTCTACCCACCCTTTCTTTTCCCTTCTAGCAGGACTGGTAAATGTAGTGGTCAAACAACCTGTGTCTCCATGTGAGAGTAACATTGTGCAGACTTGGGAAGTCTGTGCTTGCAGCAGCCTCTCTCCCCACTGGCAAGACATGACTTGGTGTTTGCTATCAGGGGCAGAAATAGATTTTCCCTGTCAGATTAAAGCTTCTGCATGCTTGGAAGGGACTGTGCAAGGCTCCAGAATCTTGGCAAGTTGTGAGTGTATCTCTATCTGAGCATCTGGTATGGAGCTCAGGGCTCATTAGCTTTCTCTCCTGTAATGGCCTGACTTTCTCCCAAGGATCCGTAGAAGAATTCACATTTTTCCTTTCAGCTGTTGCAGGCTATTTCCTGATGTCACTCTTGTTCTGTGATATTGTCCCATTTATTGTAGTGTTCACGTGGCCTCATTTGCTTTCTGATTTTATGGGGTTGTAATTCAACCATTTTGAGAACTAAACCCCAAATCATTGATGCCATCATGGGGATCTTCATAGCTCTCTTTATGCAGCAGACATGCTGTCATCAGTGTCTGTCCTCCGTCTTCCCAGGTAAACTCCTTGCCTTTGCTCTATTTGCTGCCTTGCATCTTGAATGGTCTTTGTGCAGAGCTAATCTAATACTGCTACTTTTCTACTCAGATTCATGCATATTCTCTCTCTCTCTCTCTCCCCCTCTCTCCCTCCTTCTCCCCCCCTTCTTCCTTCCCTTCCCTCCCTCTCTCTCCCTTCCTCTCTCCTTCCCTCCATCTCTCTCTCTCTTCCTCCTCTCTCTATCTCTCGCTCCCTCCCCCCTCTCTCTTGAGATGTAGTCTTATTACATGGTCCAGTCTGGCTTAGAGCTCACTATTATAGCCCAGGCTGGCCCAGTATACCTGGTTCTGAATGGCTTCTTATTGTCTGCATAATAAAGAAATAAATATGACCCTGAAAGCCAAAAATAGTTTAGCCTTTGCTGATCTCTTCTTTAGACACAACTTTCAGTTCCTTTTAAAACTCTCTGTTTTTTTTTGTTTTTTCAAGACAGGGTTTCTCTGTATAGCCCTGGCTGTCCTGGAACTCACTCTGTAGACCAGGCTGGCCTCGAACTCAGAAATCCACCCGTCTCTGCCTCCCAAGTGCTAGGATTAAAGGCGTGCACCACCACTGCCCAGCTTCTTTTAAAACTTTTAACTATGAAATGTTACATTAAGTCCAGAGAAATACAGAAAGAAATATAATAATCAAATCTATGTGGCTGTTTTTCTTTTAATCAAAGAAAGAGGATAAAAGAACAAAAGTCGTTTTTATCAGCACTTGGTGGTGTGAGTATTTGACACTTCAGCTGCTCTGGTTAGTGTTTAGTGTTATTTTTCTGTGGTTTTCAGTCATTTAAAATATTCTTTTACTCTTATTTTATGTGTACAAGTACTTTACCTGTATGTATGTGTGTGTACCAAGTGTGTGTGTTGTACGCATGGGGGTCAGAAGAGGCTGTCAGATCCCCTGGAACTAGAGTTAGGGACTGTTGAAAGCTGCCGAGTGAGTGCTGCAACTCAAACCCCTGTTCTCTGGAAGAGGGAAGAGCATCACTGATGACCTCTCAGCCCCACAGTCGGCAGTTTGCAGTGTGTACACCTGGTAAGAAACGTCTGCCTGTCTTCTGTTCTTGTTGTTCGGCCATGTCTTGTTTTCTTATGTACATAGTTATTTCTGACTGAGTACCAAACATCTCTTGTGAGAAACCGAGGTGAGGTTTTGAATTCTAGCTGGTGCAGTCTTTTTCTAGGCTCTGTACCTTTGTGCCATGTCAGCCTAACCACTTAGGAACTGAAGAGTCTGAAGCTGAGCTTTCGTCTCTCTCAGGCCCATGCCAGTTTACCTTGGTTCTTCAAGGTATCAACTAGGAGACTAGGGGCTTTACCATGGAGACTCCTTGGCGGGAGTTTTCTTAGGCTTTGAGTGGGCTGGAAGGTGTTCAACATCCACTGCCATTTGAATTGGCAGATCCCTAGGGAATTATTCTTTCTGGGATTTGGGCTCTGCAGTTCTTGCAGCTGTAGAGGCTCTGTCTGGCTTGACCAATTCCTATTTTTCTGTGAGGGCCTAACTTGTTTGCCTGTCTTCCCTACTGGCTTGTATATTGTTAGTGCGTGGCACAGAACCTGGAGTATAACCATTAATCCCACAGAGACTTAGACCCGGAAGACTCCAGTTGCTGTCCAAATTCCAGGTGCTTCAAAAGCAAAGGTAGGAATGGACATCTTCATGGAGAGTTTTGGCCCTGTGCCTATGTAAACATTTTAACCCAGAATCTGACCTCTTTAGTGCCTTGTGCTGTTGTTAGCTCTAGGACTAGCTCATAGCAAATAGTTTTTAAAACTGCTTTGGAGAGCTTGGGAAAAGTCAGCTTTCCCTATGCACAGGTTATTCAGGAAATACCTTTCTCTTATTCAGTGGCTTCTAGGGAGCAAAAGTTAATCATTAGTTTTTATTTTATTGGGCTGTCATCTATGGCAGAGCAGTCTGTAGAAACAGCCTGGCATACTTTGTACACAAGGTTCTAAGAGAAAATGAGATATTTGGCCATGTGCCATGAGGATTTGTTTAGTTTGCCTTTTTTGTGTGTGTATGTGTGTGTGTGTGTGTGTGTGTGTGTGTGTGTGTGTGTGTGCGCGCGCGCGCGTCTGTCCATCTGTCAGTCCTTTGTAGGTGCTTACAGAGCACCCATACAGACAACCCAAAGTGTGGCCATTTGCTGTGATATATCTTAACCACATAAAATATATAAACTAAAACACAGCACCTTAACTCTTCCCCGCGGGTGAACATACCTGATTCCTCTCTCTCCTTCTCTTTAGGCCTTGTATCCCTACTCATCCCTACCCCTTATGGGAAAACTAGAAGTGAACATAGATTCCTTTTGGTTAACCAGTTAGGGGCTTTAGAGCATGCCTTACAAATTATGTTCCTTACTTCTGTCTACTCAATAAAAGGGCTTTTATTAACTTGATAGGACTGCAATGTTGAATGAAAAGAGCAGAGTTTGCCAGTAGGTGCTTTGTTGTTCTCAGTGCTGTACTTCCTGTCGTACTCGGTAACGACTATGGTTAAATAATGGAATAGAGAGGTCAGAAGCTGTGTCTCCATTTGCAGAGTTTAAAATGCTACAAGGCCAGAGGTGAGTCATCTCACCTTTGTTGGGCTTACTAGTCCTTCATCTGTTGTCCTGGCTGGTTTTGTCGCTTGACAAAAAGCTAGAATTTCCTGGAAAGAGAAACTCCAATTGAGAAATGTCTCCATCAGATTGGCCTATAGGACAGTCAATGGGATGGATATCTTTTTAGTTGATGATTGATGTGGAAGGGCCCAGCTCACTGGGGCTGGCAAAACCCTGGACGGGGTCATGGGTGTGTAAGAAAGCAGGCTGAGTGAGCCATGGGGACAAGACAGTGAGCAGCAATCCTCTGCTTCAGTTCTTCCCCTGAGTTTGTGCCCTGACTTCCCTCAGTGATGTTTATAACCTGAGAGTTGTAAGTGAAGCCAGCCTTTTCTTCCTCAAAAGGTTGCTTTTAGTCATGGTGTGGAAACCCTGACTAAGATGTCTGTAAATTGCCTTAAGGATATAACAAGAACAGGTCAAGTGGGAACAGGTCAGTTGCTGTTGACTGGGAGAGTAGACAGTCATTGAAGATGGTCTAGCAGTTGGGAGGGTCGCTTATAAATGACTTAAATGGAGGTCTGCGTATAGGTATCACTGGGTGATGTAGTAGCTTTGGGACAAGAGGATGAAATCCTTCGATTCTGCTTCCTGCTTTGTGAAAGAAAACAAACAAAAATTTCAACATCATCTGCTTGTATTAAAAAAAGAAAGACTAGTGCACTGAGCCAGGTGCCTGCAGCCTAGTCAGCACTAGGCAGATGCACTCAGCAAATGAGAGCTAATTAGTATTTCTAAGCACCCCTGAGTGGGAATGTTTTCTTTCTCCTCAGTTGCCAGTTCTTCTCCTCAGAAACACCTTTTGTTTAATAGGCCAGATCATGTTATTTACCTGTGTTTGTTGAGCAGCACTACTGGGCACTTGGTTTGAGCTAGTGCTAAACATCAGCCTCACAGGCCTTGGCCCACAGATACTGAATCCCAACTATAGACCCTTATCGTTCACATATCATTGTGTGGTTTTTTTCCCCACTGGTGCCTAGACCTAGACCTAGCCTAGAAGCTGGACCCCAAACTCAGGTACATAGTTTCCTTTTGAAGGTGTTTTATGCCTTCCTTGTCCCTTTCAGAACCTAAATAGGCTCCTGGGGACCAGCAGAGATGACCAGAGCCTCTGACTTTTGGTCCCCTTAGTTGTGTCTACAACTCTGACAGGAGGGGGCATTGAATTCTGGGTGGAATTTGGGCTTAGATCTTGGGTCTTTGTCTTATCTTGGTATGGATGGAGAGTGGGGTAACAACTTAGCACTGTAATGAGGGCCAGATCCAGACTTGTCATCTCTTGACCATCTCTTCATATCTGAGACTTGAGTGGGTGGATGGGTTTTCTCAGTATTTTAGTCAGTCACCCAACATTGCCACATTACTCTGTGGCATACACTGTACTCTGTAATGTAATCCATGGATTTTTAAATAGAATGCCTTTTCTTTATTCTTTATCAGTTTCATACATGTAATAGTGTATCTTGGCCATGTTCATTTCAAACTCCCCTCTCCCATTCCCCCTGGGCACCCCTAATCCTCATCCCATCATGTGAACAGGCTCACCAGTAACCCAGTGGGTTCAGTTAGTGTTTCCTGTTGTGTTGAATGATGTGGTTGACTTGGTCCTGTATAGGCAACTTCTATCTACAGTGAGTCCATGAATATGTCACACCTAGAAGGCACCATTTCACAGCTGTCTTCCCATCCTCTGGCTCTTACTTTCTTCTGTCCTCTGTTTGCTCATGTTTCTTGAGCCTCTGGTGTAGGTGGCAGAGGCTGTTGGGATAGATGTCTCATATACCATTGAGCCCTAAATAGTCACATATTCTCAACACTTTGTCAAACCTTACTTTTTGTTCTACATTTGCAGGTGGAGCTCTGTTTTATTATTCTCAGTAGTCAAAAGAGATTAGAAAATGTGTACATACTGACCTACAAGTTTTTTTTCTTTATAATTTCTCATGTATGATCAACTCATACTTGTGGACGTTTTCCATTGAGTATTGATCAAGCATAAGTGGAATCATTTCAGAAAGCAGCCATCTCATTCAGCTAGAAGCAGGCTTCCATGTGAGCTTATAAATTAGTGTTCATTCTTTTGGGGGTTTTGTTTGTTAGTTTGAGTTAGGATTGTATGCAGCCCAGGCTAGCCTCTGTATAAAAATGATGACACAATTGCTCCATGGAATGGTTAAAGGGGATGTTTTTATTGTAGATATATATGAGAGAGAGAGAGAGAGAGAGAGAGAGAGAGAGAGAGAGAGAGAAGAACAGCTAGTATAGATATGAGAGAGAGAGAGAGAACAACTAGCGGCTTCTAGAAGAGTCCAGAGAAAAAAGAGGGAGAAATAGACTAAACATGGCCAGGAGACCTGGCCTGGGTTATAAGAGAGGGGAGAACAGAATGGAAAAAGAGAGAGAGAGAGAGAGAGAGAGAGAGAGAGAGAGAGAGAGAGAGAGAGAACACACAAATAGCAGGGTTCTAAAGGGAATGAGGAGCTCTGGGGATGGAGTTCACTGTAGGGGAGGAGGTGACAAGGGCCAGATGCTAGCCTGGACGTTGAAGTGTGCTACAGGTACTTACGATACTGAGGGAGCCTGGGAGCGAGGGTCTGCTTTAATATGTTCATAGCCACCATAGATAGCCTTCTGCCAGTGATAAGGGAAATTAGTCCATTTGATAGAGGGGAACCGACTTCACAAATTCCTGAGGAATTTGTGTAACTTTTATGTAACTGCCAGAAATCCTACTAACATCCATGTTGAGCCCATTTCTGGATATTTGGACTGCCTTTTGGAGTTTGGGGAATTGGAACTTCATTTGGACCTAACAGCTTCTATCCCTCTATGTGGCTGAAGATGGTGTTTTGCTGTGTATGTGTTGCTGAAGATGTAACCCAAGACTTAATACATGCTTGGGCAAGCAGTCTACCACTGAGCTGTACATGTACCCAGCCCTGTATTTTGGGTTAAACAAAATCATGTAAAGTTGTGTAGTACTTGTATTGAGAGTGAAAGTCAAAGTCAAAGTGGCTGTGCATTGTTTTGATAAAGGTTTCTTCTCCATGAATTAGCGTGCTTTGTCAAGCACATGTGTGGAAATGCTCTATCACTATCTATCTATGTCCATCCGTCTACCCATCCATCCATCCACCTATCCATCTGTCCATCCATCCATCTATCCATCCATCCATCCATCCATCCATCCATTTGTCTGCCATCTGTGTGCCTGTCTATCGATCTCTATCTCTCCTTCATTCCCTCTTCCCCTCCTTCCCCCCCCCCCCCAGACACACAGACACACGAATGCACACACATCATATCCTTAAAATCTTTCTAACAATGTGAAAGTAGGTCTGTGTTCTAGGAACCATTTTTCATAGAGATTCATGGAGTGGAGAGATGTCCTGACTTCACCTGGCTTTTGAACTTCATTTGTAGTCAGGACTCAGTTCCAGCTTTTTCAATCCCCAGACTTGTTGAGGTTTACTGGACTTTAGTGTTATTTCAAATACAAAGTACAAAGGGCTCCTTACTTCTTTGTAGTAATATTGTATCACAAGCTACATATGTTAGGCCAGGAAGTGTTAAGAATATGCGAGATGATTTAGGAGGCATGAATTGCTGTGTCATGCAGCACCTCTTTCCAGAAGCAAAGGAGAGGTGGTAAATTATGCCTACAATTTTTAAGATTCAGATTTTTGAAATTGGATTCCTGCCCTCCTTGCCGTCTCCATCTCTTGTTTCTGTTAGGTTATTATTAAAATGACTGACGTGGCAAATTGTCGAGTGTTGTTGTTGTTTTAACTTTGGCACCTAGCTTGTTAATGAAGGGTGAAGTAACAGTGTGTCATTCCATTTCCATTGCTTACGTGTAGTGCCTCCCTCTGCCACACTGTGACTCATTTGTTCTTTCCCTCAAGGCTCTGGCAATGAAGCCTGACGAGAAAATAGAACAGTCAAATTATCTTTTCTTCTTAATCAGGTTACACTGTGATTTTTTTGACGTGGTTCTGTGGACCCATTTTTAATATAGGTAGATGTCACTCTGGTGTGGTCCATGGAGGTAGCCCTTCATTTCAAAAAGTTCTGCATCTGAGAGTTCCATTAACTAACCTGAGAAATTGTACCAAAAACTGCCTGCATCTTTTGCTGTTATTATTTCTCAGACAATGTAGCATGATAGAGATTTGTGTAATGTCTTTGATGTGTCAGAAATTACATGTGACCCTGAGATGATGCCAGCTGGATGTAGCAGGATGTGTATGTTATATGCCAGCAGTGCTCTGCTTTGCATGAAGGATGTGGATTTGAGCTCCTCAGGAGGTCTTGGGTCCAGCCTGCTCCAGATACTGAGGAATGTTGGTATTTTCATCTATTTAGCAATATTTATCAGAAATCTCCTCATGTCACAGTGGTGTGTAAAGTTTTGGGCATTTGTAGAGATCGCCTCTAATTCACGAAGGTGCAGATGTTTGAAAAGTGAACACACCTAAGCACCTAAGCACCTAGGAATGTGTGTCTATTTAATCATGATTAGAGACAAAGTAAGCCTGACGGTTGGAAGAATTTAGTTCTAAAGTTGGATCTTGTTTTACATCCTAGCATAGCCACACGAGACAAGTTTTTAATGCATGTATTCCGTTTGTCTTTCAGTGAAGAAATAGTTGTCTGGGCTGATGATATGGCTCAGAGGGTCAGTTTGCTGCTATCAAGCATGATAGGCTGAGTTGGATCTTTATGTTGTGGAAGGAAAGAAGAGACTCGTGAAGTTTTTCCTCTGAAGCCCATGTATGCTGTGGATCACTTTAAAACCTTACTTCTACAAAAGCACAAAGTCAGTTTGGTCTCAAACACACTGCGAAGTAACCAGAGACATCTGTAGGATGAGCTAGACAGAAGCCAGGGCAGCACCACAAGGATCCGGACTCAGGACCACAGAGCTCCAACCCTCACTCTTGGTCTTGAGGCCCCTCATTGGTTAAGCCCAAGTGCTTCAGAAAGACCCTTGGAGGTCCTGCCTCCACTTCATTCCACGGGAGTGTGTATATGCCCTTAGACTGTGCTTTACCACCCACCTTGTGTCACCGCCTTGCTCACCTATATGTGCACACACAAACAATAAGTAACTAAGAGGAATTGGAAAAAGTGAAGAAATAGTAGTCTTGTTTCCAGCCTGTTGAGAGGTTTCCATGGTACTATGAAGAAAATGTTTAGTGTAAAGGCTAGCGTGTAGTAAGCACTTCATAAATGCTAATTATAACTAGTGTTTTAAATGTAATCAAAGTTTAAAAGAAATATTTGTAAGCTACAAGCATACACCTTACTCTGAAATCTAATATATGGAAGAGATTTTTTCTGGACCCTTTTAGAGATGTGGAGAAGAGCTGTGCCATCTGGTAGCATGCAGTTATAAATAACACTTCTTCCCGTGGGCAGCCTCCACTTCGTACCCAGTACAGGAAGTAAACACTGCATCTCATCCAGTGAGACAGTTCACAGCACTGGGCGCTTAGCACTTACCTACTTTCAGACTGTCCAAATAAAATCATGGAAATCTTTAAGTAGTTCTTTGAAAATAATGTTGAAGTTAAAATACTATTTGGTATAAGCTAATTTTTATATTCTCCCTTAAGTTGTTGATGAAGAATCATGCAGAACACTGAGGTTGCATGAGGATGTGTTGAGTCCTTAGGAAAATGGAATTGTTTATCCTTTCTGCTTTAAGGGATGCTTAGACCCCTATCTGACCTGGCTTGCAGGACCAGGGCTTTCACAGTGTTATTCTGAGAAACAGAAGTGATGGGCTTTGGAACAGGTTGGTAAGCCAGTGTAGCTGGTACTCTGTGATTTCCATGGTTTGGTTTGGGTTCAACTGGAAGTCACCTTTCTTTAAGATGTATGCATTGTGGACTGGAGAGATGGCTCAGTGGTTAGGAGCACTGATTGCTCTTCCAGAGGTCCTGAGTTCAATTCCCAGCAACCACATGGTGGCTCACAACCATCTGTATTGGAATCCAATGCCCTCTTCTGGTGTGTCTGAAGAGAGCAATAGTGTACTCATATAAATAAGATAAATAAATCTTTTTAAAAAGATGTATGCATTGTTTACAGTGAAAGAAACTTATTTCTATATACTTCAGTCTGACTCTATTAGGATTGGGTAGACAGGGATATGTTGTACAGTATCCTCCCAGCTTTCTGAGCTTGAAGAAGCACCTAGATTTTAGGAGACACTGTCCTCAGAACAGTGTACTGCTTTCATTAGACAATGGAAAAGCAGTTCCCTTGGTACAGAGATCCATGTGACTTGTTTTCTTTCAGCGGTAGCTGAAAAAAGCCTCTGTATTTAGGCTGACTGGTTTTTAGCACTCAGATTCTTCATATCCTTAATTTTTAAAATTATGTCTCGTTTACCAGAGTGTGTATGTATATGATGATGGGTGGTTTAGAACATTAAACTGTTTTCCTGGAACCTGGCTGCACTCTTTCTTTTCTTCCTCCTACTTGGCAGAAGTGCAGAGCAGCCATGAAAGTTGAAGCCCTTCAGTGAGGCATTTGAAAGAAGATTGTAGTTGCTTTTCTCACATCTTTGGAAGAATGGATATAAGGTTTCTCTGGAGGCGGTGACACAAGGTGGGCTGGTAAAGGCACTGTCTAAGGGCGTAGCTACACCCTCCCATGGGATGGAAGTGGAGGCAGGACCGAGGGCCTCTCTGAAGCACTTGGGCTTAACCAATGAGGGGCCTCAAGACCAAGAGTGAGGGCTGGAGCTCTGTGGTCCCGAGTTCGGATCCTTGTGGTGCTGCCCTGGCTTCTGTCTAGCTCATCCTGCAGATGTCTCTGGTTACTTTGCAGTGTGTTTGAGACCAAACTGGCTTTGTGCTTTTGTAGAAGTAAGATTTTTAAAGTGATCCTTTCCATCTTTTGTTTGTTGGTTTGTTTCTGATCTTTACTCCCCTTGTTTGCTAAATCCCAAATCACTGGCCAACAATTACTCCACAGACATTTAAGTATAGAGTGGTTGCCATGGAGTCAGTAAATGTCTGTTGACATCCCCAGTCTCAGAGGTTGGTGAATGCTCGTGGTGAAGTGCTGAACAGAACAAAGCTTGTCCTTCAGGGGCCCTGCGTTATGCTACCAGAAATAAAGGTAGAATGAGGTAGCAAATGCTAGTATTCCCATTTTTTTCTGTCTCTTATAGCTGCCATCACTGCATCTTCTTCCTTTTCCTTTCTTTCTCTCCTCTCCCTTTCACTTCTTCCTTTCCTTTTCCTGGTTTTCTGTTTTTTGTTGGGGAGGGCATCTTATTATATATCCCTGGGTAGCCACAAACTTGCCGTGTATTA
Organism: Uromys caudimaculatus; assembly: GCA_028551405.1. Taxonomy (NCBI): domain Eukaryota; kingdom Metazoa; phylum Chordata; class Mammalia; order Rodentia; family Muridae; genus Uromys; species Uromys caudimaculatus. The sequence continues at coordinate 36,889,572 of CM052700.1, forward strand.
CAGGCTGGCCCCAAACTTGAAATCCTCCTGCTTCTGTCTCCGTGCTGTTATTACAGACATGTGCCATCATTCCTGGTTCTGATACCACTTCTGACATCAAATGTGTCTATATGTGTTTCTCCTGACATGAAGTAGGTGTTATTTTACTACACCAGTTCTCCAACACCAGTGATCACCAGCTCTGGAGTTCTAGCATCAACTGCAGCTCCTGGCATTAGCCAAGACCCCACAGATTAAGATCTTAGTCTTATAAGACTAAGCCCCCATTCTAGACACTAGCCTGAAATAGGGCAGCCAGGCGACTTCCCTGGCCCCTGTGTATTCATTCATTCCCATAACCACTTACTCTAGTTTTTCATATATAAAAAGTTTGAGGCTAGCCTGGGATATAGTGAGCCCTTCTCACCCTCCTCTCCCCCCAAAAGCCCAATGGGGATGTGGGACAAGTGAAGATAATTAATGTCCTTAAAAAAAAACAAAAACAAAGATAAAAAAAAAACCCGTTCACTCATGGTCCTCCATGAGTTGTAGGTATTTTCCTGAAAAAAAAAAAAAAAAAAAAAACTGTAAAGGAAGGTGTATTTGCCTCAGCTAGAGCAGCTGAATCATTTATGGCAAAAATCTGATGCTATTTGAGGTAGCCTCCACAGAGCATGTGGTCGGGTAGAGCCTGACAGCCTGGGCTTGAACCCTGGCCACTACCTGCCTGTGACCTTGGTAGGCTTCTCTCCTTTTCTCATCCTTAATTCTGTGAAAAATGGAACAGATGACTGGGTGCCTACACATGCCTGTGCTGGCACGATTGTTAATAGTTCTTCCTTTGTCTTTTAAACATTTCTTTATTTAAACGATACTGTATGTGGTTACCTTATAATAATTATAATATTGAATCTATTACAGTGAATGGCCATTTTACAGATGTAAGACATAAAACAGTACTTAGATATGGTATGTATGTGGTAGGTATCAACCTCTAGCTTTACTTATATGCTGCTTATTCTGTGAGTAGAATTAGTATGTTAAATACCATATTTTATGCATGATTCCAGAAGCAAAAATTGCAGTTTATTAGACAGTGGAGAGCCATCCATCCTGGTGTGAGCAACTTGAATGAAGGTTCAAGGATTCTCTTCCTCTGTGACGTAGCATGGATAGAACGAACAGCACGAAGGAAATGGCCGTTCCCCTTCACTTCGGAAGCAGGGCAATGGCCACTGTAGCCTCTGTGCATTTATAGTGAGAGCCCGGGAAGCTGTTCATTTGCTGTGTGGCAGGCAGGCTGTGCTTCTAATTGGAGCTTCCCTCTACCTTTGACCTTTCTGTGGCATCGCCTTCCTCTTTCCTCTTTTAAGATAATAATTAAACCTAATTATGTGCCTTTCTCCCCCCCCTTCTCACCTTCCCTCCCTCCCTCTCCCCCCCCCTCCTTTTCTTTCTTGTTGTTTTGACAGAGAGTCTCACTATATAGACCATGCTGGCTTCTAACTCACAGAGATCCTTCTGCCTCTGCCTCCCCAGTGCTGAGATTAAAGGCGTGCGCCACCATGCCTGGCTTGATTACCCTTTTCGTTGATTCTTTCCTAGAGGATAAATAACATTTCACATAATTCAAAAAGCTTTATATTCAGCAATGCTTTAATCTTATCCTTAAAATCCCTCTTCATGTCAATACTAAGCATAAAAGATTATTGGGACATTTTACTTTTTTACCTTGGGGGGAGATTCTGTGACACCTACAAGATGGTTGATTGCTTAGAGGTAAGGTGGGTTTGAAGGCTCCATGGTGTTCTGATAGTGTGGACTCTACTACTGCTCCACCCTCTGCTCAGTAGCTGTGAGCCTAGGACATGGCACTCATTTCCGTGCTCTCAGGCTTCCAAGTCCCTTACCCTTACAGTGATGCTTCCTGCTTTCAGGTGATCATTGAGTTAGTGTACTTGTAGTGATTGTGGTGAAGGACAGTCAGCAGTCATGAACTGTTTTACACTTTGGGATGTTTGAAAGCAGAGTGCCTCTCCTTAAAGGGGGTGGGGGAGCGGCTGATGTGATGGTCTGCACCTATCACTCCAGCTCTCCGGATGCTGAGACATCCTGGCTTACAACTGTGGTACTTTGTCTAAAAAAAAGAAGATGGCAGAAGTGACCGAAGAAACTTCTTCTAGGAACGGTGAGCAGAGCCACACACTTGATGCCCCTATTGCTATGTTAGTATGCAGGCAATGGATGATTTTTTTTTTTTTTTTTTTTTTTGTTGCCCTGAATTTTGGGCTGCTGGAACCTTGCCTGTAGGAGTCCATGTCATCTGCCAGCTGGAAGGCTTGCCTAGAAGTCACGTGAGCCACAGAATCCAGCACTCAGTTAACCAGGGCAAGGGCAACTTAGCTCTCAATTCTTTTTTTTTTTTTTTTTTTCAAGACAGGGTTTCTCTGTGTAGCCCTGGCTGTCCTGGAACTCACTCTATAGACCAGGCTGGCCTTGAACTCAGAAATCTGCCTGCCTCTGCCTCCCGAGTGCTGGGATTAAAGACGTGTGCCACCACGGCCTGGCTAGCTCTCAATTCTTAGCACTCAACCAAGTGCACTTCTTAAGGTTGTAGAGGATAAAATCTCTCCCTTTAATTCTGAATTCTTCTGCATTTAAACTTCTAAGGAAGTCTTTGATGACTAGTATTGGGGTCCTAGAAGACAGTCTTTCTTTTCATTTATTTTAGTTTAAACTTTTGTGTTCTTTGACTTTAAAATGTTTTTATTTATAGAAATTTCCAAACATGCAAAAATAGAAGCAAATACTCTGCTGAGCCCCGGTGCTCTCAATAGTCAGCTTTACTAGCTGTCAGCTCACAGCGGATCTTGTTGGCTCCATGTTTGTTCCTTCTTGTTCCTAGTGATGTGTAGGAGGCACAGAGGTCTGTTGGCTGTGTGTTTGAAGAGACCTCTGCAGTAATTGCTTCAGATTTTGTATTTTACTGAAAACAGCTTAGTCTTCTACTGACTTACAGCGTACTCTGACTTTTATCATTACATGTTTTTGTTTTTGCTCAAAAACCCCAACTGTGGCTGGGCGTGCATACCTCCCGCACTCGGAATGCAGAGGCAGGTGGGTCTCTATGAATTTGAGGCACCTTGGTCTAGATACGGAGTTCCAGGCCAGCCAGGTCTGCCCTGGTGAGGCCCAGGCTCAAAACAAGCAAATAAACAAGCACTCCCCAGCATTATCTTAGTATAATTGATATTGATACGCAATAAACCACATACATTTGAAGTGTTCATTTTAATTCAGTTTGGTAATTGTCCATGAAATAATCCCAATCAGAATAGTGACTATAGCAGTTACCTTGTGCCACCTTGTAATCTCTGTGTCTCATGCCTCAGCAATTTGGGATCCTCTTTCTAGAAAGCACAGATTATGTGGTATTGTTCTCAGTTTTAGATAAGTGGAATTATATATTATGCATTCCATTTTCTCTCGCTTTTCTTTTTCATAATGCCAGCCTTTTATCTATTCTACAAATGTTATTGGGCTCAGACCAGATACCATTCTGAAAGCTATAAAGGCTGTTAGGAGGTTATTATAGTTGGTTCTGCTGACAAATGATGGTGGTTTGAACCAGAGAGGTTGCCATGGAGATGGGGAGTTGCCATTCATTAGAGCTCTCCTTTGGAGGTAGAGCTAATTGGACTACTTGGATGTAGGGATAGAAGAGAGGGAGGAATTCAGATTATCTCCTAGGATTGGGAGATATTTTGAGATAGTCACAAAATTGCTGTTTAAATATTTTAAAAGCAAAGAAGAGCTTCCCTTGTCGAATAGAAAATTATGAATTTTAGTTTTTCTCTTTGGTGTTGCGATATGCTTTGAATTAGGCTAGTTTAAGACCTTAGAATGAAGGTGAATAGTTTTAGGTTTCTTTCACTGTATATTGAGGTGACATTAACTCTGCTATCTTTTTTTTTTTTTTTTTTTTTTTTTGGTTTTTCGAGACAGGGTTTCTCTGTGTAGCTCTGGCTGTCCTGGAACTCACTCTGTAGACCAGGCTGGCCTCGAACTCAGAAATCCACCCGTCTCTGCCTCCCAAGTGCTAGGATTAAAGGCGTGCGCCACCACTGCCTGGCAACTCTGCTATCTTTGACCTACAGGTTTCTGTGTTGGGTTTAGTGATGAAAAGATCAAATCAACCAAGTCTGAGCCATGATTGAATCATAGTGTACTTTGTGATGGATCTTTAGCTATGGTAATTTTATTATAGTATAAAACAGTCTGTCTTTAGTCTACAAGGGTTATTAACATACCATGAATTCTATTAGGTCTTGGACAACTCCACTTGGGAATTGAGCATTAGACAAACTAGATCAAGTGGTCTGTGTGGGTTTGAATGTGAAGTTAGACACTACCAAGGCTATTAAGTTCATGAGCACCTTTGGGAAATCTGAGTTGGTTATAAATTAATAATATGAAGTAGTAACATCAACATGACACAGATCTCCTGTCATTTGTTTAATGCGCCCTACACATTACCTCCTTCAGTCCCTACATCTTGTTCAGAGAAGCTGGGATGGTTATTATTTCTGTTTTTCAAAGGAGGAACCTGCGGGCATAGAGGGGTTGCATAACTATCCCAAAGGCTTATTAAGTGTCGGGAGCAGGATTTGAACCCAAGTTGATTGAGCATATGTTTTTCATCCTGAGATATCATTTGAAGTGAAGCTTGAGTTTAATGAACAGCTGAGACCAGATGTGTTAGGCAGAGAGAATGAGTGTTCCTGGGAAGCTAGTGAGAAGTGGGATTGGTGAGTAGGAAGAACACAGGGCATCTAGGCATCTGTCTGGGTTAGCTGAGCAGATATTTCACGGAGAGATCTATGAGGCCATCTAAAAGAGTCTTTGAAATTTGAATAGTTTCATGATCCCTCTTTTTAGTTTTTTAGAGGCAAAAAAGCTCATATTGCAAGCATGTGTACATGATATGGTGCGGCTGATATCAAAGACATTTTCTGATTTCAAACAACTTGCATCTTGTTCTCCACTGCTTCTACCTTTTCTATTAGGCTCTGATTTCCATTATGATTAGAAAGATAAGTCTGCAGTGGTTGTACACTGCCTGACCTTTCCTGCACTGCCCACTCCCTGCCAATGGCCAGCCTCTGAGTACCACTGGAGTGCTCACACACACTCCATATTTGTACATGTGACATCTTCAGTGTCATGGCAGATCCTTTTCTTAGAGGCTCATTTGTTTATTTTTTCCCCCTTTTTTATTTTTGATACTTTATGTACATTTCCAATGTTTCCCCTTTTCTGAGTCTCCTCTTTGGATACCCCCCATCCGCTCCCCAACCCGCCTCTAGGAGGGAATTCCACCTCTCACCCCCCTCCCGACCACCCATC
>CM052700.1:36904605-36924347 GCA_028551405.1 Uromys caudimaculatus
TGGCTGCTATGAACATAGTGGAGCATGTGTCTTTATTACATGTTGGAGCATCTTCTGGGTATATGCCCAGGAGTGGTATAGCAGGGTCCTCAGATAGTATTATGTCCATTTCTCTGAGGGTCTGCCAAACTGATTTCCAGAGTGGTTGTACCAGCTTGCAATCCCACCAACAATGGAGAAGTATTCCTCTTTCTCCACATCCTCGCCAGCATCTGCTGTCGCCTGAGTTTTTGATCTTAGCCATTCTGACTGGTGTGAGGTGGAATCTCTGACTTGTTTTGATTTGCATTTCCCTGATGACTAAGGATGTTGAACATTTCTTTAGGTGCTTCTCAGTCCTGCGAATTTCCTCAGTTGAGAATTCTCTGTTTAGCTCCGTTTTCCATTTTTTGATAGGGTTATTTAGTTTTCTGGAGTCTAACTTCTTGAGTTCTTTGTATATATTGGATATTAGTCCTCTACCAGACGTAGGATTGGTTAAGATCTTTTCCCAATCTGTTGGTTGCCATTTTGTCCTATTGACAGTGTCCTTTGCCTTACAGGAGCTTTGCAATTTCATGAGGTTCCATTTGTCGATTCTTGATCTTAGAGCATAAGCCATTGGTGTTATGTTCAGGAACTTTTCCCCTGTACCCAGGTATTCGAGACTTTCCCCCACTTTCTCTTCTATTAGATTCAATGTATCTGGTTTTATGTGGAGGTCCTTGATCCATTTGGACTTGAGCTTTGTTCAGGGAAATAGGAATGGATCAATTCTCATTCTTCTACATGTAGACCTCCAGTTGAACCAGCACAATTTGTTTTTTCCACTGGATTGTTTTAGCTCCTTTGTCGAAAAATCAAGTGACCGTAAGTGTGTGGGTTCATTTCTGGGTCTTCAATTCTATTCCATTGATCTACCTGCCTGTCACTGTACCAATACCATGCAGTTTTTATCACTACTGCTCTGTAGTACAGCTTGAGGTCAGGGATGCTGATTCCCCCAGAAGTTCTTTTGTTGTTGAGAATAGTTTTTGCTATCCTGGGTTTTTTGTTATTCCAAATGAATTTGAGGATTGCTCTTTCTAAGACTATGAAGAATTGAGTTGGAATTTTGATGGGGATTGCATTGAATCTGTTGATTGCTTTTGGCAGGATGGCCATTTTTACTCTATTAATCCTGCCAGTCCATGAGCACGGGAGAGCTTTCCATCTTCTGAGGTCTTCTTCGATTTCTTTCTTCAGAGACTTGAAGTTCTTGTCATACAGATCTTTCACTTGTTTGGTTAGAGTCACACCAAGATACTTTATATCGTTTGTGACAGTTGTGAAGGGTGTGATTTTCCTACTTACCACTTGTATGCCCATGGAGGTAAGAAGAGATCATTGGATCCCCAGGGACTAGAGTTAATAGTTGTGTGCCACCATGTAGATTCTTGGAATCAAACCTGGGTTCCCTGGAAATAAGTGCTCTTAACGGCTGAGCCCTCTGTCCAGGCCCCTCATTCCTAGTTTTTAACAGTTTGTTTAAGTTACAGCTTCAGGAAGGAGATGAGGATACATAAAGAGAGGCTTTGAGGTAGCACAGCAACCAGTTAAGAGCATAGGCTATCAGTCCCTGATCTGCTACTTACATGGCACACTATTAATATCTCTCAGCCCCACTTTTTCCTCATGTGTGTAATGTACATGCTATTTCTATCTTTCTCCTAGGGTTATTTGAAGAATGCACAGAGTCAGTATACATTAAGTTGATGGAACAGGTCACATAATAAGTACTCAAGTGCAGACTTTGGTTAGGTTGATACCTAACAGTCCAGTGTGGGGCCTTCATTCCAATCCACAGCGTCAGGGCCACCCTTCTACCAGAATGACAAAGGACTTGGTCTAGTATCATTTGAAAGAGCAATGGTAAGTCCTGGGTTCTGGTACAGGCTTCCCTAGAATGATTCAATATGAGATACAATTGCCTTAAAAAATCCTTTATCTGAGAAACACTCTTCTCTCATGAAAACCATATTTCTGTCCCACTTGAGTTGAAGGCCAGGGTTTTAGGTCATTATCTGAAATGGATTGTTTCCTGAGCCAAGAGCACATTAGCACAGATACTGAGATCACTTTTACAAAGTAATTAGCCATTTTGATGAAATCAGGCTGAAACGTGTCCCTTCTACTACTCCCGTTCTTAATTAATAGAATGACCCATTTTTCAGCCACCCAAAGACCTAACTTCCTTTAAGAACCACTTTTGATGCTGAAAATAGATTTAGAAAGATAAAAAGAACAACCAGAACGTTCATAACCAGGACATTTGCTCTTTAATTGTGTCTCATTAGTGACCCATTGTTGAAGTTTAAGAGAGCTACTTATTAATACATATTTTCTGAGTGAATGGATGTGTGTAAGTAGAATGATCATAGTATGAATTGATCTTTGCAAGTGCTGGGCCTGAGCTCTCAGCACTCCTGTGTGCGCGCGCGCGCGCGCGCGCGTGTGTGTGTGTGTGTGTGTGTGTGTGTGTGTGTGTGTGTGTGTGTACACAAACCGTGGGACTGCACACACTGGGGAAGTGCTCTACCACCAAGTGATGTCCCCATCCTCTCACCACATTTGTGGTGAGGCTTTCTTTTTTGGACTCAGATTTCCTTCCTTCCTTCCTTCCTTCCTTCCTTCCTTCCTTCCTTCCTTCCTTCCTTCCTTCCTTCCTTCCTTTCTAATTTCTCCTTCTTTTTCCTCCTTCCAAATCTTCCCATGTACCCCTCAGTGAATTTCTGTAGATCTTACTAGTGTCTACAAACACTAACTACATGAGTTCCATAAATGTGTAGTAGTTTCTAGACATTTACTTCTATATGTACTTTATAAGAGGAATAGAAAATACTTTCAGGACTTTTCCTTCCTAGGGCAAGAAAGAGATGGAATAAGAATAAGGAGGGTAATTGTTGACATAAATAATTGCTCTGAGGTGCTAAGAATGCAATACATGTGAGATGTATTGGGTAGAAAACATTACCTGAACCATCAGATATTAAATAATACACATATTTATGTGTAGACTTCTGAAGCAATTAGAATCAAATCATAATGGACTCCATTGTAGATGATTTAGGAAATTTTAATATTGATTATATAGGATTAGATGATTTTTCTGTCCATTAAATTATGTGAACAATAATTTAAAAGTTTTATGTATATTTCTTAAAATTTCAAATAATATCTATAATATTTCCTCCTGACAAATGTAAGACAGGATTCAGATTTTCATAGTTGTTTGGTTAATGGAAGGCCTCAGGAACTGCTGTGACCCAGTAGTAAAACCTTTTGTGGTTGCTGATTTTCTTGAAAATGTTTTGGTATACAAGCAAAACAATTTCATTGCATAAAATTTAGAAAAGAAATAAAATAAGAAGATGACAATGAAAATCAGATATCTATTAGATGGTATTCTGCCATGAGTTTTATATACTTTAATATCTATTTTTTCAAAATTGAATTATTTTGTATTATACTCAAGGTTTTCAATTTCAGTCATAATAACAATTTTGTATATCACCATCTTTTTCTAGTCTCTTGTGTCATCAATGCAGAATCCTTTTCAACACTGTTCTGAGCAGGCACTAAAAATTCACCAGAGCTGTTGCAGCCTGGCTTTTGTAGCATATAAAATAATCTATCCAAGGGAAACTGTAGTTCTCTGCCTTATCCCTGGGCTTTCCTTCAGCTTGCTGGTTTATGTGGTACATAACCCGTTCCCCATCATCCAGGTAGCTCAAGTGTACCCACAGCCAAAGATGGAAGAGGTGTCATCTTTTTCCAGCAACCACCCAGAACCTCAGAGGCCTGATCTAAGCTGGACAGTGCTGCTCTTGTTTCTGTGAGGACAAGGTCAGCCAAGCCGAGGTTCAGTGACAGAGTGTGTGTCCCCAAAGCAAAACATTTGCAGTGCTTTCTCTACAGCACTCGTTTTGTCTGTTTCTTATAGAGGGCTTTGTTTTCGTATGTTCCCATTTTGGTGGTGCTGGGGATTGCTTGCTCACACTAGGAATGTGTCGAACAATGAGCTCAGTCTCCAAGCCAAGATGAGTGTTCTCATGTACTTTTAGACGGCTTTATTTTATCAGTGCGGACAGATTCTGGAAGGCTTTGCCTAAGGTTAAATAGCCACTAAGATTGGGAGTTTTTTCTTTTGAGTCAAAAGATTAGCAAAATGTTTATCACAATTTTCACTTGTATTGAGTCCAAACTCCTTGGGCTGTGGACGTGGTGGTGTGATTCCATTTATTTATTACTCACATATCTTGCTTTTACATTAACCATCTTTGGCTAATTTTCTCTAGAATTCCTTGGGCATCTCAGCCCCCTCTCAGATAGTCTTTTCCAAAGCACCCTGTAAAAAGCAGCCACTGTTACTTCCAGTCATCTCTCCCCACTTCTTTCTTCAGAGCTGACCACTGCTGCGAGCAGTGTTCAGTGCTTCAGTCTGTTTGCAGTCTGACCACTCCCTTTTTTTTTTTTTTTTTTTTTTTTTGTTTAAAGATCGCATTTTTTTTTTTTTTTTTGATACTTTATTTACATTTCCAATGTTTCCCCTTTTCTGGGTCTCCTCTTTGGAAACCCCCTGTCCCCTCCCCCTCCCCACCTCTGTGAGGGAATTCCTCCTCCCACCTACCCGCCCACCAATCTCCATATTCCCACCTTGACACTCCCCTTTACTGGGGCCTCTAGCACCCTCAGGCCCAAGGGCATCTCCTCTCTCCCTGATGGCCATCGAGCTGACCACTCCCTTTGAGTGGCAGCTCTCTGATAACAGGTCTCTGCTCCGATTGCATTCCTCATGGCTAAAACTGCAGTTGGTGGGTGTACTACAAGCATGCATGTATTTAGTAGGACCTTGCTGTGATGTGACCAGGCTGTGTAGTCTGCCTGTGGTTTTTGCCTTTTTTGTGCTTCTGATACCACGCTTAGCCACTTAATCTGCCTGCCATCCTCCTTTTAAACTGCTGCTATTCAAAGTGTGCCCCAGGGGTTGAGCAGGGCTGAAAGCTTGTTAGAGGTGTACCTCGAGTACCACCCCAGCACCTTGGAAGCAGCACGTTTGGATGTCAGCGTGTATATTTGGACAACCTCTTCAGTCTGTCTGTTTGTCTGTCTCCCCCCTCTCCCTCTTCTCCTTCTCCCTCTCTGTCCCCCCACCCCCAACGTGTGTGTGTGTGTGTGTGTGTGTGTGTGTGTGTGTGTGTGTGTGTTCCCTGCGTATTAGTCACTTATCTTGTTGCTGTGATAAAATACTTCGGTTAAGGCAACCTAAGGGCCAGTGAGAAGACTCAGTGGGTGGAAGGAAGTACATGCCAGGAGTGGTGACTGTCACTGGGTCATTGGAGTATGCAGCACGCAAACAGAATAAATAATTTAAAAGCAGCTAAGAAAGAAAAGGCTTATTTTGGCTAACAGTGCCATGGTAGTCTATCATGACATGGAAGTCATAGTGCTTATAGCTTGAGATAGCTGGTCACATGGTATCCACAGTCAGGAAACAGAGGGACAAATACTGGTGTTCAGCTAGCTTTCTTCTTTTTGCGTACTCTAGAACTGTAACGTAGGGAATGATGCCACCTATATTTAGGTTGGGTCTTCCCACATTAGTTAACCTCATCAAAATAATCCCTCACAGCCAGGGCAAATGTTACTCTCTGGTGATTCTAGATCCTATCAAGTTGACAGGATTACTCATCACAGCTGCATTCTGAGACCCATTGCCATAAACACGAGTGTGTCACCTAGGCCTTCCTAGAGACTTTGACATTCTGCAGGTGGCCCAAATGACTGGCTTAGCTCAAGGCTGTTTGTAAGTTTTTGATGCATACTCACTGTTTTCTCATCTGCCTGTGGCCTCCAACAAGCCAGGCCAGGACCACGCCTAGACCTGGGCATGTTCTCCTGGTATATGCAGTGAGGAAATGAAATGCTTGGTTGTTTTCATCGTGTGTGGCCCCTTGGTGGGTTAAGACTGCCAGAGTCTTCAGTGTGCCTGCCCTTGAGCTTGACCCTTGCTGCAGTGTGGAATTCACCACATGTGTGTGGTTTCATAGAGGCTCTGAGTTATCAGAATTTGTTTCTAGAAATATCAGCGTTCTATCATTTCTCAGCAGTCTAGTGCCTATGCTGATGATTCTGCTGTGTCTCCTCACACACTTCTTGCCAGACATTTGAGAGCTTCTGTTCATGCTTATCACACAGATGCAGAAGCATCACCTTATTATTTCAAGCACATTCAAACTTCATCTTCTGTCTGTCTACCTGAGCATTGGTAATACATTCTGTTCCTCACTCTCGACAAGGAAAATTGGCTGCTGTTGTTTTATTATCTATAGAAGATAGCATATTATGTCTTCCTTTTTTATGGGGAAAATGCACCAGAGAATTTCCATGTGAGCCTCAGAGATAATTTTTATGGAGATTAGAAGCATCTGACTTTTTGTGAGAGAAAAGAAATAATAGGAATAAAAAAATGTCTTGCATGCTGACCTATTTTTTCCCTTCCCACAAATTGTCTCTTCCATGTGAGTTCCCACTTGTTCTACATGATTCTTTTTGAAGTGTCTTTTACCAGCTGGCAACAATGACTTAATGCTCATGGCTTCCAGGATGGCTAGTTTGTTTTTACTTTATGCTATTTTGAATCAGAGAATGAACCTCACAAGAGTTCCATGCATTGTTATTTTAGAATCTGGCAGCTTTCAAAATACTGTGTCAAACAGTCCATGGCCACAGATACATGTCCGGTATGTTTGTGTGAGTGTGTGTAAGTAGACTGTGTGTTAGTGGTAGGAAAGAAGACGTGAGATGGATGGTACCCTTTGCACCAGCATTCTAGACTCTTGCTAAGGAAGCACACTACAGTTTGTCCACATTGGAATTCTGCTTCCTTTAACAACTGTGTCACCTTCTGTATTGTAACTTGTTTGATTTGCCTTGGCTCTTACAATCAAAGAAATAGCGGGCAAAAGTGCCTGCTACCATTGCCAAATATGTCGTAGGAAATCAATGCCCATGTTTGTGTGAGCATTTATTCTCTGCTCTTTCATAATTAGAATGAAATAAACCAAATCCCAACATGTGTAGTTTTATTATTACTGTGATTTAAAATCCTAAGGTATTGGGAAGAAAGTGATTTACCAACAGCTTTTCTTATATTTTAAGTTTCTATGACTCTCAATTTTGCCAATATGTTTAATGTAGTCCATTGATATTTCATGCTGTTATTAATCTTTTTGTTGCCATTTATATCTATTGTTATAATGTCAAAAATTGATATGATATGCCAAAAATTAGAAGCTTTGCATTCAAGGATAATGATTGTGAGGGCATGCATGTTACAATCTCAGGGGCCTTTTAGTCTTTTTGTTTTTAGTGTATGATTATATAGGTTAGATCATACTACACACACACACACACACACACACACACACACACACACACACACACACACACACACACACACGATTCTCATTTGTAGTAGCCTGCTGACTACACAGTCACATGGATAACCATGGGAAGTTACTGTTTGCCTTTTTGGGTGTTATAAGTTGTGGTGGCCTTTCTACTGTATGTAGGTGGTATTTATGATGTAAAGGACCCTGGCTGGCTGACTCTCGGATGTGCTGTCTTTTGCCAAGTATACATCATACCGATTACCTTAAGAAGACAGTTCAGGGGCAGCTCTAATTTAAGGTAGCTCTGAGTTCTCTGTACCAGGTATTTTTGTGAAGCTGTATCTAACCTAAGCCTTAAGCTGAGGGTTCCAGGATCTCTTACAGCATGTCATCTCTTATAGTCCTACTGCTACAGGTACCGCTGTGCAGCTCGAAGCCAGAACACACCAGACAGCTCTGCGTCCAACCTGGGGTTTCGTTGTGCAGCAGACCACCTGCCCACTGCAGACTGACAGCCAAGAGGAGCCTGTCCAGATCCAAGAACTTGTTTCTTACTGCAGCTGGCTTCCCCAGAAATCAGAACTGACCTTGTGTAAAGTTTTCCTGCTGAGGAGAGTTACATGTCCACTCAGTGGCAAAGGAACCGTCTTGCGTGACCAAATTGCTGACATGTGTCAGTGCTTGTGCTTTATCGTGTGGTGCATCTTTGGAGGTCATCGCCATGTTTTACTTTGAGAGCCTTTTGAAGAGGAGAGAGCTGAGAACCATGAAGTCCTGGCCAGACTCTGCCACAGGGTCAGACCCTGGGGTTCGGCACCTTGTCTGCCTGGGCCTCTGTCCCCTCATGAAATGAGGATGGATGACATGCTCTCTGAAGCTCTCTCCAACTCACAGATTCTATTCGCACTAGCAGAGTGTATTGTGATTGCATAGTGAGAATTTATGACAGATTATTTTTTAGCTATTTTTTTGCCATGTGTCAATCTTGAGTAATACTAATCATATGAGGTGAGAGTTCTCTTATGCATTATTTTCAGAAAAGGGTGGGGTTCGAGTCTTTTATAGTCATACTGCACTTTGTTCTTTCAAGGAAATCAGTGTCTTTTACATTGTTGTGACAAATCCCATTGGGTCAGTGAGGGAACACTCAAGTTCGGAGTTCTGGACACCCAGGAATGCCTGTGGAGTGACTCTACTGTCCTTTTTCTTTTGACATTAAGTGCCTTTAGCTCAGAGGGAGAGTTTGAAGCCCTGTTTCCCCTTCACTCCCAAGACTTCAGAGAATGTGAAAAGTGTACTAATTAGGGAAACCATTGAACTCTAGGTACTGGGGTGTGGAGGTTATGCTATGTATTGTAATGCTAACCTGTACTGGAAGGTCTAGGCCTGAGAGTGAATTCCGCTGGTTACCAGCTTTTGTTGTGCAAACCTTGTTCCTTAATTTAAAAGTATTGGTTAAATAAAATTGGCTACAGCCAATTACTGGAGGGATTAGAGGTAGGTGGGTTTTGAGTTACCTGGTTGGGGTGGAGAGAGAGAGAGAGGAAAGAGGAGAGACCAAAGGAGAAGGAGAGGATAGGAGGAGCTGCTGTGAGGGTAGACGGACCATGTGTATGTGGCCAGGAGAAACTGCAAGTATCTGGGGAACATCTCTAGAGAGGTAGCCAGGCCAGCAGTTAGAAAACCCTCCAATAATTGTGAAAGCCACATAAAATAACATAGTCTGAGTCTCATTTATTTGTAAGGTAGTCGGGCATAAGCTTATATTGGTACCAGACGGGAAAAAAGGAACCAGGGCCTCGAATAGACTACATTCAGGGTATGTGGTGTATTATACCAGAGAGATGAGAAATCTTGTCGATTTTATGATATCAGATGCTTTGAATCATGCTCTATGTCAAATAAACTAGTACCTTTCTAGTCACATTTCACTTCCTCATTCCTTACTGGGACTCTCTTGTCATTCTCTCCTTTGTGTTTTTCTTCAAAAACATCATTTTGTGATGCTCACCTATTTTGTTCTCCAGAAAGAAGCTAGTTGATAACTTTGATATATGGGTAGTTTGTAGCAGTTTTTATTCTCTAAAGCAAGGCCATTCTGCCAGGAACCCTGTTTTGTATATAGCCTTGCTACTTCTTGCCACAATACAGGATACAAAGTCAAGGATATTGCCTTGGTGAACAGATGCTAGGAAAGCACTTTGTTCAGAGGAAAGGCTTTCAACTCAAGATTGCTGTTGCTAGCATCCACCCAGGTTTCCAGAGCCCTGAGTCCCTGAGCCGTTTTAGCAAAGCTCATCTTTATGTTAGTTGCTTACAATGTCAGTCAAGTAACATCCAGAAGTGACTAGTCAACACTGGGTTTGCTACTGTTACTGTTTTACTTTAAAAGTATATTTGTGTGTGAGCACATGTATACTTGTGCATGCACAAAGGTTGGAAGACAACTCATGGGAATCTGTCGTCTTCCACCACCATGGGTCCTAGGAATTAAACTTAAGGCCTCAGGTTTGGTGGCAAGCACCTTTAGTCTCAGATTGATCTTACCAACCCTTGTTTTGTTTTTGAGGGGTCTGTAGCCTAGGTTGGTCTGAAATTCACTAGGTTGACCTTGAACTTTCTGTCCAGCCTCAGTCCCTAAGTACTGGGCTTATTGTCATATACCACCATGTCTGACAGTGGCTGTGTCTGTGTACACCCTCTTTATGAAGTAGTCATGTTGCTTGTATATATAGACACATTTACAATCACTTTGTGAATATAAACCATCTCTCTAAAAACTTCTATGTAATGATTAATCCCACTCAAAATAACAAAGAAAGCTTATGTAGAAAATAAGGATTTTCTTTTTAACATCACCATTACTCCTGTACAACACCGCCTATATGTGTTTTACATCATTACATTATAGAGCATCTGTTCTGGTCTCTTTCCCTGTTAATTAATGTTATGCATCATAAACATTCTTGAGTGGTTTTGGGCAGGCCTTAGAACTTCATTTTTAGCAGCTCCTAGCATGTTCTAGAATTTACGAACCACATATGTAGGCTACTACAGCATATTCCCCCAATATTATAGACTGATATATGATCAGGCAGACAGAATGTAACAATAACAGTTTTGTGTTTCAGTAACATAAATGTGACTCTGCGTATGTTACTTGTTTGTCTTGTCCTTGGGCCTGCTGATGCTGGACTTGTGGTAAGGTAGATCATGGTGGCAGAAGCATGTGGAAGAGGAGGCTGCTGCTTACATCATGGAGGACGGGAAGCAGAAAGAGATGAGACTCCAGGTATAACCTTTGCAGAAATACCTCTACTGACCTAATTCCTTCAGCTAAGTCCCACCTCCAAAACGTTCTGCAAGTTTTCACAACTAGAACCACCAGCTGGGAGCTAACTGTTCAACACATGTGCCTAGGTGGGACAATCAAACCATTAAGACTGAAGGTTTTTATCTCCTATAAAACTGCATAAACACACACACACACACACACACACACACAAACACATAATAGAAGCATGTGCACAGCCGCACACAGGCACATAGAGACATATACACAAACACAGATGTACACATAGTCACAGAAGCAGACACACACAGATGTACACACAGATACAGAAATAGACACACACGCACACACACACATCGCAGATAGAGGCAGACTACTTAGGAAATGCTCACCGCAGCACCTGTCTTAAGGAAGCCAGGACCTGATGAAGTTCCTACTGCCGTTTGTAACTGGAGTTATAGCTCCTTTACCCCCTGACACTCTCTCCCTTTAGGCTGTGAGTCCTTCAAGGCTTGTGCATCTAATGGAGACCATTGCCATCAAAAGTCAAACTTGGATCCAGGAACTAGACTTCTCCTCAGTTGTTGTTTATGAAGCTGTGTCTGCAGTTTCTTAGCTGCATTTTCTGCTTCCAGGAGAGCTTAACATAGTAGGAAAGGTAACAGTTTCCTAAGCTTCTAACAAAGCGACTCCTTGCATTACGGAAGGGCACCCCCAAAGGACTTTTAGTTGTTTTATTCTCTGAAGGTCTTCCTAAATTGACTGATAAGGTTTTCTCTTGTACTGAAAGGAAGTTTGTGCCTGCTTATTTCAAAATTCGTTGCAACTCACACAGAGCCCAATACAACCTCCTGCCCAATACTTCCTGCTTTTTGAATTAAATAAATGCGTGGCAGACAGGTTGTCAAGGGGCCAGTTCCAGCATGGAAAACCAGTTTGTTTGTTTATTTTCTCCTTCAGTGCCCTTATTTTGGGTTGCTATCTAACAGTTTTTGTTCCTTGTCTCCATCGACGCTTGGAAGGAATTTGGGGTGTGTTTTCAGTTCGTTTTGTTCTTGAATTCCTGATAATCATGCTTTATTTGAAGGGTGTGTTGTACATATTAGTTGAGTGGGAAGTGGGCATTTTGTCTTTCCCAAGGCCTTAGAAAACATGATGAGAAGGGACTCAGAGGTGGCTGGAGATGGGGGTGGCAACCAAGAGTGACACTTCCTTCTTGTAGAATATTGACATGCAAATCGGTTGTGAACTTCACCTTGCTTAGTCTGTTGTTTAAAATGGAACACAACCCTGTAGGATTGCAGATTTTTTTTCCTTCAGGCTCCCACTTCTTTTGGACAAAATATTTCAGTTGTCCATTGCTCTTTAGGAAAAAAGTGAAATGGAAGGTACTTTTTCCTTCAGGAGGTGGTGATTAGGGTATGGACGTGGTGAAATGGGGGTTCCACAATAGAGCCAGAGTGGGTCACTTCTGTGTCCGAGTCTGGTGTCTGCCCTGATAACTGAATGTTGACATAAAATAGAACAATGGCCTTCAACCATGGGAATCCCAGTGCTCTCACTCTCTGGTGATCAGCTTTACTAACGAAATCATCTTTATCTTCAGTTTTCCAGTTGCACTTAGAATTCTTTCCATGCAGTTAAATCGATAGCTGACATAGGACAGGGGATATTTTGGAAACAAACTTTGCTTTCTGTCCCAAAACTTCAGGAATTTTATAAGAGGCACTATAGAGGGATTTTTATTTAATTGATTTTATTTTCATTTTGAAATGATGCTATACGTACATCTTTTCCTCCTCCTCCTTTCCATGGACAGCTATCTTAACACAGAAGGACTAACCTTTAGGCTAGCTATCAGGAAAAGGAAGTATAGTGGGAGTAGGGGTGGGGGAGACACCCAAAACAACAGCAAACCCGAAATGTCACAGGTGCAGCAGGCTTTATGTAAGTGAGGCCCATTCTAAAGAGGCAAAGACAGCAGGCTAGATATTTGCATTTAAAATAACATTTCTTATCACATTTTATGCTTGTGTGTCTATGTGCTACAATGCACATGGAGGTCATGTGTGGGAATCTTCTGCCCTGTGTGGCCTGGCGCTCAAACTCAGGTAGTAATGGTTGGCAGCAAGTACCTGTACCTGCTGATCTCTTCGTTTCCCTCTTGTTGTGTGGCCTAAGATAGCCTATAATTCCACATCCTCCAGCCCTGAGCCCTGAGGTTATAGGTCTGTGCCATGCTCTTGCAGAGGATCTAGGTTTGTTTCCTGGCACGTACATGGTGGCTCACAGCCACCTGTAACTCCAGTTCCAGAGGATCTGTCATCTTCTTCTGGCACCTATGGACGCTAGGCATTCTTGTGATGCAGACACGCAGGTAGGTGAAACACTATACACATTACAAAAACAAGTAAATCTGAAAAATGGATAAAATTCACACAGTGAAAAATTCACTTCATGGAGTGTAATATACGTGGGAAGAATGGCTGATCCTGCAGTAGAACACAAGGAGTGTGTGTGTGAGAGAGAAAGGGCAGCAGCTTGCTAGGGACCTCATTTTACCCAGAAGTCCCTTGGATAGTTCCATGCCTTCATCCCCACCCCATCACACCTAGAATGATTGCACAGAATTGTGTGATTGGTAGACACACTGCCAGTACATTTTCATTCCCTTCGGCCTTCATCACTAAGTTTTCTGGTTCATACCAGGTAGGACCACAAATGTGAGGTTCATGACTGCTGCCTTCATTTTGATTGGTTGAAACTTGCTTCTTGTAATACAAAGTACCCAGAACAGATCTAGTTCCACAGGTTTGTCAGAATCTGGCCTTTAGTGTTTCTCATGCTTAAAATACCATGGAAATTATTAACTCCGAGAGGCTGGGATGAAACCTTGGCAGCTAGCCAGAGCGCTTTTTTCCCACTGTTGTGTTTAGAGCATTAGAGCCAGAGTTTAACTAATTTTTTGTTTAAGCAAAATCATTACAGGTGATATTTAGGTAGGCTATGAAGTAAGAAATGCTGGCTTTTGAAACTTGCCCTGTTTGAGTTCAGAGAGTTCAAGGGATTAACACCAAGGGATAGAAGTGGTCAGCTTCAGATTCTAACCTGTCCCCAAATGGTCACTGACCCCAAAGCCTTCATCACGAGAAGGCTGGTTCATTGGGTCTTTGGAATTTCAGAATAATTGAAAGTCAGATTGAGTTGCTCTCCTGGCCTGAATCTAGGCCCTGTTTGACAAACTCTGTGCTTTATCTGCTGAGGGGAATGGAAGCTATCAATGTGACTTCTAGCATGCCAGTTTGGCACCTCAGCAAAGTGTTATTCAAAGCTCAGAGTCAACCTAGGAGAAAAGTGAAACCAGCTGCCAGCTGCCAGAGGAAAAGAGGTAAGGCTGTCCTCGTGAGCTGATAAAGGTTTGCCTGCAATTTGTTCATGCCTGTTGTTTGCTTTCTCAAAGTCTACAAGTCTCTTTCCTTTATATACTTGCCAATTAAAATCTTATGTTTCTTTAAGTGACACAGGAAAATGTGTCTTGAATCTCTTCCTTCAGTAATTGTCTTCAGCATCATGTTGAAGGAGGCCTTTGGGGGATCATGTCCCTCTGTTCCTGTCTGCTTACCTGAGCCACCTTTAGACGGTAATGTTCCTTAAGGTAAGATGTATTTGGTGATAATGCCCACCTATGGGGATTATGGGCCAAGGAGAGAATGTCAAAGTCAAGTGTTTAGTACTTCATCATGGATTCCTAGGTCCTCATTTCTGTTGTTTATCTGTTCCTAAAAGCAGAGGAGGGACTCAGTAAGTTAGGTCACTTGCTGCCCAGCGTGGTGATGGCCCAGTTTGATACCTGGGATCCACATTGTGGAAGAAGGGAACTGACTCGTACTAAATATTCTCTGGCTTCCACAGGTATGCTGTGACCTGTGTGTGCTCATACATGTTGTATACACACACACACACACACACACACACACACACACACACACACACACACACACACACACACACATTAAAAAACAAAGCAGAGGAAGAGATAGATACAGTTAGGTAGGACTAGTCAGTTATAGTTATATCTATAAACAAAGAACACAGTGGACTAAAGCTACATGGAAATGTGACTCAGATCCGCATTAATTAACACCTTGTATTCCAGATCCCTGACTTTGCAAATATCCCTCCTATGCTACATGGATTGTCCACTCCACAAAGTGTATACACAAAAGGAAAGTTGGATCTGGTCTTTGCTGTTGTCTGTAATTCCGAAGCTCATCCTCTTTATCCTACCTCACAACGAAAGTGCCTCTTGTGGGGCTGGCCTTGTAATTCACTGGCAGAGTGCTTACCTGGCATGTCCAAGGCCCTTAGTTTGATCCCCAGCATCTCAATTAAAAGAGAAGTTCCTCATGAGCATAGCAATTTAGCAAAGAGCAGGAAAGGAAGGGCAGCATTTTGGATGGTGAGACCTTGGTCAGCTGGTGAAATGTTCTGTGAGCTGATTTGATTTTGGTTTAGTTCAGCCTCATGATTTAAATTCATCCTTTTCTCTGTGATTACAGGTCCAGGGTCTTCATCCTAACTTCATCAACTCCCACATTTAGAGATGAAGATGATGTTGAAGGGAACAATTAGGGCTTGGCAGAGAGGACTAACTGGGTCCAGAGCCTTCCTAGCTCAGCAGTCCATGTGGTGTGGTTCGGGACTCAGGGGTGTCCAGGGGTCAGTGAGTCAGCAGGATTTTCATCATTACTAAACTATTCTTATCAATTCCTAGTATCACATGAGTGTACTGTAAAATTTTCAAGAGACTCCACGGTATATAACTTCTTTTGAATTCTCTGTCATTTCTAGGAGTGAGAACTTTAAGAGTGAATTCTCTAGGAGAAAAGCAAGGTCCCACAGTAACTAATTGTCTTTGTCTTTGAAGAACGTGACCCATCCTTCTCCAACCTCTCTGAAGACAGCCAGCAAGAACTGAGCACAAATTAAGAATAGTTTGAATGACCTTCCAAGAAACTGCCATGGCATGCCACATTTTCCATATGGCCTTTGAAACATAAACTGGTATATGTACAAGTCTTGTAGCTGGAATCAGTCTAATGTCAGACTTCTACAAGTGTTCCACATGTATTCGGTACCCGTCCAGCAAGATTCCTCAACATGGAAGCCTTCACTCAGGGGGACAATGGTCTGGGATCCTATGTGTCCATAATGTCCTCTCTTTAGGAAATGGCTATATTACAAAGCCAGTGAGAGAGGCCAGGCTGTTGCTGTCTGAAGCACCCACTTTGCTCTTCCCTGCTGAGGTTTGACTTCTTGGTGCTATGGCTTGTGATTACTCCACCCACCTCCTCAGAATTGCTTCCCAGCTAGCAATCTCAGGCACCTTCTAGGTGCTCAGCATTGTACTGAGTGCTTAATGCCCATGATCTCGTTTGATCTGGAGCACAGTGGTTGGAGCAACTAGTTGTTTTGGGTCATTATTCCCAATGGGCATGTAGGAAACTAGGACTCTAAGTGTCTGTAAGGTGCTCTGGGGCAGCTTTGGGAAGAGGTAGGATCAGGACTTATTTTTTCTTTTGTCGATGCTATGGTATTGGATCTGTGACTTTATTGTGCATTTGGTGACAGGAAGCATGGATGGACTCAGAGATTTTGAGGTCAAGCAAAAGCCTCATAGGGAGAAACAGATGGGATGTGGTTGGTTGAACGGATTTGTGGCTGAGAACATGAGCTTCAGCCTGTCTAATCCAATAATTTTAAATCTGGTCCTACCACTGGTTAGATCTGTGACTTTGACTGAGTTTGCCAGCCCATTTAACACTTAAAAATTAAGTGAAAGTATGTGTAGATGACATAGAACCCAGGCTGGGCTGTTAAAGTAGTATAGGGTGATCTATGCATAGACCCTTGACTTGCCTTAAATTCAGTCCCAACTCAGAATGTTCCTGCTTCACCACATCTCAGTCCCTCCAATGAGTTAATGAGAGAGCCAAGGTTAAGACCATGGCGTTTTTGGAAAGACACATTTTGATCTCATCTTCCCCCTCCCTGTTGAATGTACCATTTAGTTTTACAAAGAGTAGATATATGGGAAAGAGTCATCTTGCTGGAAATAATGGTGACCACAGCATACATTGTCAGCTCATTTGTGCCAGGCTCAAGTGCATGAAAAGAATGAACCAGAATGAGGTCCATTCTGAAGAACAAGAGGAAGGAGAGTGTGTTCACTGTGCTTGTTCAGTCAAAGTCTGCAAAGGTGTAGGATCAAGTCCCCTGTTCTTAGTGAAACAAGGCTGACCTTTCCTACTCTCTTACCTCCTCTGCCGGGCTCAAAAATGGAGCATTGTTCCTTAAGAAATAGTTTGGGAGCAGCTTCCACCTCCCCTTTGCTCCTGTTCCAGAACAGTTGTAAATAGTTCAGTGCTAGTGGTAGGAACCTGCCATCACGGCAGTCACAGTCATGTGTATAATCGCGTTAGCAAAGGCCTTTGCTTCAGGACATATTAGGGAAGGCAAAGACTGAAACACAGTGGGCATTGTTTGTGGTCTCTGAGCTTTGAGCAATGCTTGTGGGTGCCAATATTTGTACCTCCTCCTGTGGCCACATTCGTCTGTAAGGTGGCTGCTGAAAGTGCTTTTATGTTCTTTTGTGACTGAGTTACCTCGCTGAGGATAATATTTTCAAGTTCCATCCATTTGCCTGCAAATTTCATTAAATCATTGTTTTTAATAGCTGAGTAGTACTCCATTGTGTAAATGTACCACATTTTCTGTATCCATTCCTCTGCTGAGGGACATCTGGGTTGTTTCCAGCTTCTGGCTATTATACATATGGCTGCTATGAACATAGTGGAGCATGTGTCTTTATTACATGTTGGAGCATCTTCTGGGTATATGTCCAGGAGTAGTATGGTATGTACTCACTGATAAGTGGATATTAGCCCAAACGTTCGGAATACCCAAGTTTCACTTCACAGTAACAGCTGGACTGAGAGTGAGGTCCCAGATGGAGGAGTTGGAGAGGGGACTGAAGGAGCTGAGGGAGTCTGCAGCCCCATGGAGTGAGCAACAGTGTCAACTGGCCTGACCCCCCTCCTCCCCCGGTCCTCCTGGAGGCTGGACCACCAACCAAAGAATACACATGGAGGGACCCATGGTTCAGACCACATATGTGGCAGAAGAGGGCCTTGTTGGCCATCAGGGGGAGGCAGGCCCCAGTAAAGGGGAATGTCAAGGTGGGATTATGGGAGTGGGTGGGCAGGTGGATGGGAGGTGGAATTCCCTCAGAGGTGGGGGAGGGGGAGGGGATAGGTGGTTTCCAAAGAGGAGACCTAGAAAGGGGGAAACATTGGGAATGTAAATAAAGTATCAAAAAAAAAAAAAAAAAAAAAAACAAAGAAGAAAAAAGAAAAAAAGAAAGTGCTTTTATGTGTAACGTTCTCCCTCTAGTGGCCAGATGGGCTTTGTAGTTATTTATTTTATTGTTTTCTTACTGTTTTTTGAATAAATCATCTGTAAATTTGGAGAAGCTATCATTTAGGGGTGCTGTGGATTTAGGGTTGCTAAGAGGAAGGAGCTAAATAAGATGGGGTACATCTTTTCTTCTCTTGAGCCAATGTTCAGGTGTTTGTTTTTATTTGTTTTTAGTTTATGTGTGTGAGTGTTTTACCTACATGTATGTCTGTGCATCACAAGTGTGTCTGATGCCCACCATGGTCAGAAGAGATTGTCAGACCCTTTGAACTGGAGCTCCAAGACAGTTGTGAGCATTTTGAGGGTGCTGGGAACCAGACCTGGGTCCACTTCAGGAATAGCCAATGCGCTTATCTGCTGAGCCTTCGTCTCTCCTGCTCCAGCTGCTAGCTTTGTAAAGGACAGACAGGAAGAGAGGTTTGAAATGATTCCTCATCTTTTCAATTAGATTTTTGGGAAACATTACTTTTATTATGAATTATCTTAAATCATCCCTTATGAAGGAAACTTGTCTTTGCAATGGGTGGATAACATTACAGAGAACCACAACCAATCAAAATGCAGAGTTGTGGAGCCTAGTCTCAGTGTATAAATTTACAGAACATCCCCAAACCTGAGGCTTAGAGAACATGGCAGAAGGGGGCAGAAGGCTCACAACAGATAGAAGAGTAGAGGATTTGCTGTGAAACTGTCTCCCATGTCAGAAGCTACACCCTTAAAGTCTCACCAGCATGACTGCATAACGTGAGCCGAGCAAGGACAACAGACAGTCCAAAGTGCAAGGGGGAAAACCCATGAGGCCTCAGCCCTACACAAAGAATTCTGGAATGCTGAGAGTGGGAGAAACAGTCTTCCCAAGAATCGCACACCAACTGCTTATCCAATACCAAAGATCCCTGAAAACACACATACAAGTAGCAGTATAGAGACTGAGCAGATTATATGTAGGGAGATAAATGCATATTTATATATGCATGTAATAACAATTAATGAAAAATAGAGGCTATAAATTTGAAAGAGAGCAAGCAGAGGTATATGGGAGGGAGAAAAGAAAAAAATGTGGTTATATTATAAATCTCAAACAAGTATTATCATCATCATTATTTTTTTTTCATTTTCCTTGTTTTTTGATCTTTTTAAAATTTTTTTTAATTTTTAAATTTTTTTTGATACTTTATTTACATTTCCAATGTTTCCCCCTTTCTAGGTCTCCTCTTTGGAAACCACCTATCCCCTCCCCCTCCCCCACCTCTATGAGGGAATTCCACCTCCCATCCACCTGCCCACCCACTCCCATAATCCCACCTTGACATTCCCCTTTACTGGGGCCTCTCCTCCCCCTGATGGCCAACAAGGCCCTCTTCTGCCACATATGTGGTCTGAACCATGGGTCCCTCCATGTGTATTCTTTGGTTGGTGGTCCAGCCTCCAGGAGGACGGGGGGGGGGGGGGTCAGGCCAGTTGACATTGTTGCTCCCTCCATGGGGCTGCAGACTCCCTCAGCTCCTACAGTCCCTTTTCCAACTCCTCCATCTGGGACCTCACTCTCAGTCCAGCTGTTA
>CM052700.1:36924847-36971034 GCA_028551405.1 Uromys caudimaculatus
CTGGTTCTTTAAGTTCGGAATCTTCACTCTCTTCTATACCTATTATCTTTAGGTTCTGTCTTCTCATTGTGTCCTGGATTTCATGGATGTTTTGGGTTAGAAGCTTTTTGCATTTTGCATTTTCTGTTACTGTTGTGTCGATGTTATCTATGGTATCTTCTGCTCCTGAGATTCTCTCTTCTATCTCTTGTATTCTGTTGGTGATGCTTACATCAATGGCTCCTGATCTCTTTCCTAGGTTTGTAACTCCAGGGTTGTCTCCCTTTGTGATTTCTTTATTGTTTCTATTTCTATTTTTAGCTCCTGGATAGTTTTGTGCATTTCCTTTGTCTGTTTGATTGTGTTTTCTTGAAATTCTGCCTGTTTGATTGTGTTTTACTGTAATTCTTTAATGGATTTTTTAGTTTCCTCTTTAATGGCTTCTAGTTGTTTATCTCTGTTCTCTTGTCTTTGTTTAAGGATGTTATTCATTCCTTTCTTAAAGTCTTCTATCATCATCATGAGAAATGATTTTAAATCTGAGTGTTACTTTTCTGGTGTGTTGGGGTATCCAGGGCTTGCTGTGGTGGGAGAGCTGGGTTCTGATGGTGCCAAGTACTCTTGGTTTCTGTTCCTTATGTTCTTACCCTTGTCTTTTGCCATCTTGTTAACTCTGATGTTAGCTGATCTTACTCTGTCTGGTTGTGGCTTGCCCCTCCTGCAGGCCTCTGTGTCAGTACTCCTTGAAGACCAGCTCTCTCTGAGAGGTGTTTGGGTTTGGAGAGCTGTTGCACAGGGTCAGGTCTGGGGTGCAGAAAGAAATCAGAAGGATCTTGTCCCCAGCTGTCCCTTGGTTCCTATGTCCTGATGGCTCTGCAAGGGTCCCTCTTGATCCAGTGACTTTGAACAGAAGCGGTGTTTTTGCCTGTGCTCAAAGGTGTGTCAGAACTCCTGGGATACCTGCTCTCTCCTGGAGCCCTGTGGCCCAGGCTGAGGTCCTCAAACACAGACCCCTGGTGGCCCAGGCAGAGGTCTCCCCCTACAGATGGAACCGGAAGGTTCAGAGGTTTCTTGCTCCTGAGTTCTCTTCAGGCCCTTTATCCTACAGGTTCCGGGCGGGTCTCGGTGAGCAGTGTTGCTCCCCTTAACCCCACTCACAGCTTTCCAAGCTCCTGGGAGGGTAGCCTTCTCCTGGTGCTCATTGGCTATGGACTCCTGGTGACCCAGGCAGGGGTCTCCCCCCACAGATGAAAACCGAAAGGTTCAGAGGTTTCTTGCTACCGAGTTTTCAGGCCCTGAATACCGCTGGCTCTGTGCGGGTTTCTATGAGCGGTGTTGCTCCCATTATTATTATTTTTTAACAGTGAGCAAATCCAAAGTTATTTTAATGCCATGTCATTTCAAAAACCTCAGCCTTGGTTCCCTGGGACAGCATGCCAGAGGTACAAATTGTAACCTTTCTCTACAACCCCCCAGGAAATCATTCATACAAGTATTATTAATAGCTGTTTATCAAGTTCCTCCAGAAAAATCTGTATTTTTAAAATTTATCACATGTAATAAATTCATGGGGTAAAAATGCAAACTCAAAGGAGTAAGTAAAGGTTGAAGAAGGGACACTATTAGCTATATAAAGAGACTTTCAAAAACAAACAACATAAAATGTTCTGTCTGTTTCTCTGTATCTCTCTGTATTTTTCTCTGTCTCTCTCTCTGTCTCTCTCTGTCTCTCTGTCTCTGTCTCTGTCTCTGTCTCTCTCTCTCTCTCTCTCTCTCTCTCTCTCTCTCTGTGTTTCTCTTTCATTCTATAAGTTCTGATTGATAAAACCCATGTGTGATGGTTTGTATATGCTTTGCCCAGGGAGTGGCACTATTAGAAGGTGTGGCTCTGTTTGAGTTGTTATGGTCTTTTTGGAGTAGGCATGGGCACTGTGGGCATGGGGTTTAAAACCATCATCCTAGCTTCCTGGAAGCCAGTATTCTGTTAGCAGCCTTCAGATAAAGATGTAGAACTCTCAGCTCCAGCTGTACCATACCTGTCTGCATGCCACCATGTTCCCGCCTTGATGATACTGGACTGAACCTCTGAACCTGTAAGCCAGCCCCAATTAATTGTCCTTTATAAGACTTGCAATGGTCATGGTGTCTGTTCACAGCAGTAAAACCCTAACTAAGACACCATGGCAGTAGGTTATCATTGTCCAGATTTTTCTATGCATTTATAAACAATACTATACATGTATACTAATATGCACAGAATCAGCTGATAAGTACAATCATGTCTGTGCTCACACATAGAAATTGTATGGGATATATAAAATATTTTTTTTATAAAACAAAGTGGAGATGGGGTATATAACTTGGTGAAAGAACACCTGCTTAACATTTGTAATGCTATGAGAGTTTGATACCCACCACTAAAAGAAAAACAATCTATAAATACTATATCTTATACACCTCGTGAAGGTGCTGTGTATTGCTATGGGTATGGCTCAACTTACTTATTTTAAAGATTTTTACTGATTTATTTAATATGCACTGGTGGTTTACCTGTATGTGCTTTTGTGTGGGGATGGTTATTAGATCTCTGGAACTGGAGTTGCAGACAGTTGTAAACTGCCATGTGATTTCTGGGAACTGGACACCAGTCCTCTGGAAGAGGAGACAGTGCTCCTAACCACTGAACCATCTCTCCATCTCCCCTTTTTTAAATTTTTAAAAGTGCACCTTTTAAAATATTTCATTTTAAA
Organism: Uromys caudimaculatus; assembly: GCA_028551405.1. Lineage (NCBI taxonomy): Eukaryota > Metazoa > Chordata > Mammalia > Rodentia > Muridae > Uromys > Uromys caudimaculatus. The sequence continues at coordinate 36,927,577 of CM052700.1, forward strand.
ATTATGTGTATATGCTTGTGTCTCTGTGTGTGTGTGCTTGTGTCTGTGTGTATGTGTTTGTGTCTGTGTGTATGTGCTTGTGTCTGTGTGTATGTGTTTGTGTCTGTGTGTATGTGCTTGTGTCTGTGTGTATGTGTTTGTGTCTGTGTGTATGTGCTTGTGTCTGTGTGTATGTGCATGTGAGTACATGTGCTCTTGGAGGCTAAGAAAGATGGGTGGCATCCTCTGGAACTAGAGTTACAGGTGATTCTTAGCTGCCATGTGGTCGCTGGTACTCGAACCTGAATCATCTGCACTTCTTAAACCATTGAGCTATCTCTCCACTCCCTAGATTATTGTTGTTGCCTTAAATTATGAGTGTGTGTGTGTGTGTGTGTGTGTGTCTGTGTGTCTGTGTGTCTGTGTGGGTATGTGAATGAGGGTCCCTAGAGAGGCCAGAAAATGGTGTGAGATCCCCTAGACCTGGAGTTACAGGTGGTTTGATTCACCTGACCTGGGGGTTAGGAAGCAAACTTGGGTCCTCTGAAACAGCAGCAAGTGCTTTTAACCTCGGAGTCATCTCTCCAGCCCAGGCATAGTTCATTTTAAAATAATTGATTTGATTTAAACATTCATTTACCCTAAATATCTGGGTTATTTTTTAAATCTTCATTGTTTAAAAAAATGTTTCAGCAGACCAGTTCTTACTTATTTATCTTTGCCAATTTTGGCAATATGTTGGTAGGATAAGTTTCTGGAGTCCATATGCTGTATTAAAACACACAATTATTTTAGTAGGGATGGATATTGCCAGCCCTCTGTAGCAGTTTACAGCATAGGAAAGGGTGTACCCATGTTTTATATATATACCCAACACAGGGACTCTGCTGTACTTCATGAGTTCTTTATTCTACTTTGAGTCTGAGAAGAGCCTGCAGAACTCGGCTTAGGGGAAATTCTTCGGCAGGGTTCAGGAATAGCTGTCATGGGGCTGGACAGTGGTGGTGCGGTCTTCATGTGGTCAGCGCTACAGTCTTCTCAACTTTCTGTGGCTGGAATACTAGCCTGGTGTATGCAGCTTGGTTAACTCTTGGTTGCAAATGTCTCCAGTTTGCAGAAGTGACGCACAGTTAAATCATTTCCGTCCTCAGGAGCAGATTCTTTCTGGTCTTCCCTCTGTCCACACTTGACAGTGACCCCCTAAGTGCCTGCAGTTCCAATGTTGCTTCTCTGCCTGTAGTTTGGTAAGCTGGATCCCTTGCTGAGTTAATAAAACTGATCTTTTCTACATATGGCTCATTAGGACTGGCTCTGACCTCATGTGCCTCTGAGAGTTAACAAGCATGACATAAGACCCAGAGAGGCCTGGCATGCTACCTAGTCTCATCATCACCTGACACCTTATCTCTTGATTCCATTTTATGATCTGCAGGATTGGTCACTGGACCAGGCCCAACTTGTACTAGAAGCATTTGTCAAGAGACTGTTCAAAATACAGTTTCCTGAGTGTCGTCTCAGAGGACTTAGTTTGTTGGATCAAAATGAGTCCTGGGATTATAAACCTGAAGTCTCTGTTCTTTCCTTCTTAGCTGCAGGGCCTTTTGCCTCTTGGGGGATTAGATTGTAGTATGTATGAAAGTGGATTTGAATTATATTGAACCCTCTCTCTTACAGAGAAATGGAAGGGAGGGCTTCCTGGAAAATTCTGCATTAGATTAAGTCAGTTATTCCTGGGTCATCTTGGTGGCCTTGTTATTGGGGACTTCCTTAGTCTGTATTTCTTGCCTCCTTTTTGAATAGCAACAAAACAAAACAAAACCAGTTGGGAAGGGTCATTGCCCTTGGCACAGACCTGTTGTAGGCTCCTGGGGAGATAGTGCAAAGGCAATGCCAGCCAAAGAAAACCTGATATAAGTAGATTATTTTATTTTTAATTGTGTTTGTGTGTGTGAACATATGTGTGCTAGCACACATGTTTTACTGCAGGTGCGTGTGGAGACCAGAAAAGGATATTAGATTTCCTGCAGCTGAAGTTACAAGTGGTTGTGAGCTACCTAAGTGGGTGCTAGGAACTGAGCAGGGTGTGTTGTCTCTTCTCCAATCCCTGAAACTAAGGCTGTATAATGCTTCAAGCACCAGCAGCTACCATAAGCTCTCGTATAGATCGAAACTCCTCTATGATGGCACCTACACAGTGGCTGCTTACTAAATATTGCTAAGTAACCAAAGGTTTTGACATTTGGGTGACTGAGGACAAAGTGGATCTTCTAGAAACTTCCTGATGCTATGTAGCCTTTAGGTTATACTTGGCGTGTGCTCTTGTGGTTGTTGGAAACTGGAGGGTTTGCACCATGACCATGGTTCCCGAACTTCTATGTCTCATGATCTTTGCAAGACTCTTATAATCAGGTTGGCACTGAGACAGAGGTGAATTCTTACCCTGTCTTCAGAGTAACATTCTTAATGAACTGAAACTGGGACTGGAGTATTTCAAATGACTTTCTTCGTAGATAGAAATGAAAAAAGTAAAAGTAACATTTATCCCAGGAAACCCAAGATTCGAACCTGAGATTTAAATTCACCTGTCCCCAGTGCCCCTCCCCCCACCTCTGTGATTATGAGTATGTCTCATTACACCTGGGTTTCTTATGTGGGTTGTGGGGACTGAACACTGGTTCATTCCCACATTATTGAACTCCTACTTACGGGGCATCCCTAGTCTCCAGACTCTGAAAAAAAATTTAAAGATTTTTTTTTTTAATCTAATATTGTACTACTATGTGGTGAAAAGAACACATTTTTATCTATTTGGAAATTTTTTTAAAAAAGGAAAGAAGTATGTATATATAAACACACACGTTGTATTTATATATAAGTTCTTAGCAGAAATGGAAAAAGATGCCTAAACCTTATAAATAACTCCCCTTTAAAATACCAGAACTCCTGGGTCTTTTCATCCCAGGCCCCGCTGCTTCCTGTGAGGAGACATGCTTGCTTAAGTCCCTGTTTGATCATGTTTTTCTTTTTGTCTCGTCTCCTTTCTAATGGTGTTAAAATGGCCAGGACTTGTGTTTGACGAGAACAAATTTGGCAGATGTTCTTTCTGGCAACAATGCCAGCCTGTGTGATGTTGTCACTTTTTTCTTTTTTCTTTTTTGGGTACAGCCAGTTCAGAACAAGATGTGCTCTTGTGAAACTTTAAATCAGTTTTGATGGTCAAATATTCAAAGAGGCAGTCTCTGAATACCAAAGCCACGGTGCATACATCTTTCACTAGGAGTACAGGGTTGGGGTGAAAAATCATTGTTTGTGAGAAGAAGAAGAAAAATCAGACCATTTTTTCTTACTATGTGTGGAGGGTAATATATGCACATGTGTGTTGCACCACATGCTTCAGGTTGAAGTTGGGGAGGGTAGCGTATACGCACGTGTGAGGGCACATCTGCACGCTTCAGGTTGAAGTTGGGGAGGGTAGCGTATACGCACGTGTGAGGGCACATCTGCACGCTTCAGGTTGAAGTTGGGGAGGGTAGCGTATACGCACGTGTGAGGGCACATCTGCACGCTTCAGGTTGAAGTTGGGGAGGGTAGTGTATACGCACGTGTGAGGGCACATCTGCACGCTTCAGGTTGAAGTTGGGTACCTTCTTCCATTGCCCTCCACCTTGTTTTTTTGAGACAGAATCTCTCACTGAGCCTGGAGCTCAGTGATTGACTAGTCTGACTAGCCACTGACCAGGGGGCATCCTTTTGTTTCTGCCTTTTTGTTTCTGCACGAAGACTTGGGGTGCCATGCTTGGCTTTTAGGCTCTGGGAATCTAAACTCATGGTCTCCTGCTTACATGGCTTGCACTTGTCCATGGCGCCCTCTTCCCAGCATCACAGTCAAGGATTTTTTCTTCTTCTTACAGTTAACATTTGAATTTTGTGACTAAAATACCAAACATGTTGTATAAGCTCTGCACCTGAAGCTCTGGTGTTCTCCCAGCCGTTTCTCTTCCAGTGTTTGCAAAGGCATTTCAGTGCATCTTAATGTTAATGCACTCGTGTTAGTGGACAGTGCAGTGCTATTCCTCAGCTTGTGTAACCCGTCATCCCTCCATCTTCTCCATCTCTTGTTTCTGTTTACATCTTTACTAGTTCTGGCAGCTATGTACAGACTCTCATGGTCTGCCATAAGCAGTCTTGTGCCAGGTCTGAAGTCTGCTCTGACAGCTCCCCTCTGCTGATCACTCATCTGTGCAAGGTGCCAGGTTGGCATGTGTAGGTCCTGTACTACATAGGCACCCGAAGACCATCTGAAACCTTTGCATATGGCTCTCATTCAGAATGTCTGTAGATTTTCTATTTGGGAAAACCAAGTGCTTTGAGATTAAAGAATGCTTTTGTTTTTGATTTCTCCAGGATGTAGTAGATTAGGGGCTCAAAAGCATTTGCTGAATAAATTATGAGCTCAGGGTCCTAACTTTATAAATCTTGAATGTATGAGAATAATTAACAAACATTTGTGAATTAATTGACTGACTGAATAAGTAACAGAATTTTTAAAACTTTATTTTTGTTACTTTTAGTGATTGATTTTTCTTGAAGATATTAGGGAAGAGGTCCACAATATGACTGCTAATCTCCAACTTATTCTGAACAAGCCAAAACTTTGAGAACAATTTTAGCAAAGCACATTTGGATGGAGTGGATGCTGGTGTCTGTGAAGGATCTACATTTTTGAGCTGTGTTTGAACATCAAAGGTCTCTATGGCTAGAACTGGGAAGGAGGTGAGTTGACTACTGGAGAGGAAGTGGATCTTACGCTGTTTGCAGGAGTTGGGTAGATAAGGGATACACGGTGGCCAGCAAACAATTCTCACAAAACCCCAAAACTCAAATAGAAGGGATTCAGTTATGTTCAGATGTAAACTAGGAGGTATAGTTTGTCTTCATTTGCTTTCTGTTGCTGTGATAAAGCACCATGACCAAGGCAATTTGGGGAGGAAGAAAATTATTTGGCTTATATGTCTCAAATTACAATCTCTTAAGGGAAGCTGAGGTAGGAGCTGAAGTAGAGGCCATGGAAGAATGTTGCTTGCTCCTCATGGCTTGCTCAGTTTCTTTCTGTATACCCCAGGATCACCTGCTCAGGGGTGGCACTGCCCTAAGTAGACTGGACCTTCATACATCAATCATCAATCAAGAAAATGGCTCAAACTTGATTAAAGGCAATCTAGATTTGTATCTTATCACCCCCCCGAACATTCTGTTTAAATGTTTAAATGATTTGTAGTGACAGCTTAGGAAGAGATGGAGCCAGTGAAATGATGGAGGGAGGTTTGGTCAGGGGGCACAGTGGGAAGACCTCATTGGATATGGAGTTAGAATGAATGATATCATTGCTCAATAATTGGTTGTCTTTGTCAATTAGTACGCATATTCAACATACCTGGACCAGAGGATTATCAGGTTAGCCAGGTATGCTATAACACAGATGGATACAGGGTAGGTCAGGTCATCTGTATTTCTCCATTTAACTATGGTGGTGTGTCATAAGGCTGGTGTGTGGCTGATAATGATGTTGATAAGGTGACTGCAGGCTGATAGAAGTGACGCTCAACTGGGTGGTGTCAGACAGAAACAAGACATGGAAGGAAATAGCGGAAGGAAAGAGAGGGAAGGAGGAAGGGAGGGAGAAGTGGTGAACAGAATATATTACTAGCTGTCTTGTTATTTTTAGGTGTCTAGTAGTCACATAGAAAATAAGCATACGGGACAGAGAGCAAGAAATTACAGCAGTATTTGAAAAGATCACCAGAATGAAGAAAATGATGATACTCTACAACAATGGTGTGTGGGGGAGTATAAAGTAACAAGGATGTACCTATGTGTGTGCATACACACACTCAGAGTATTGCCTTTGAAGGCCAAGTTAAACAATCTGGTCCTGTAAGCATCCTCTAGAAGAGAATAATGTTATCAAGGCTAAAGGTAAGAAAAAGCTTTTCAGGGACCTGCTGTAATGCTATGTTTAGAAATCTGGCCACCATCTTGAAAATGATGATAAGACACTGAATGTTAAAGCAGAGGGATTCTTGTGGGAAGAGATGGGAGGAATGCAAAGCTGGCGGCCAAGGTGCTGATGCCAGAAAGAAGCAGGGGGTAAGGTGGCAAGGAGGGTAGGGTCTCTATGAATTACTCTGATGCTTTGGGAGCTGTATGAGCCTTGCCAGGGAAGTTATTCCCTAGTCTCCTTTATAAGCATCAAGGCAAGGACGCTTGTGGGAGAACCATGGATAAAAGTATCCTTATAACCTGAAGAGCGAAACCACGTACAAGGCTGTTGTAATGGGAGTTGGCAGAAACACTGAATGTTTCTAAATTCCTTCATCTTTGCTCATGCCTTGGCATTCACTGAGGTGGTGATATTTGAATGGGTAATAAAATAATGACCTTCTCGGGTTCATAAATTTCTATGTAGTGTCTGTAAATTCGTTTTTCTCATCTTTTAGTAAAACCATAAATTGTGTTACGACAAATAAGATCTTCATATAGTTGTTCTGTTAACATCAAATAAGAGAAACCTCCGAGTCATTGTAGTTCTGTGTTAGTGTTTAAAAATCAGAGCTTCATTCTGCTGAGCTGGCATTGAAAACAAACCATGAAATTTATTTATCGTGCTCAAATCTAATGGGGTCATGTACAATAAATTATCATTACTGCAGAAAAAACTTTTTAATCATATAAACTATTACTTTCCGGGGGGCATTTTCACCATCTCTAAAATACTATACAGGCAAGAATCAATATAAAAAATTTTAAAATCACACATAAACAAATGCAAAGTAATATTGGCTAAATAGTAGTTTGAAAAAATCTGTTTCCAGGCAGCCATAGTAAATACTGTGTAGTCTGTGAGCACCTCTTGACCTCTAAATGGGAACAGGAAGAGAAACACACTTTCAGGAAACAACACACTGCTATTGAAGATTCAGTGGTGTTTGTGCTGAAGGGAAGGATTTAGTAAGTTAACAAGCTTGGAGCTTGATTCTTTTCTTTCCAACCCAAACCCTTTTGCAGTTCACATTCCTCCTGCATCCCAGAGCAGTGTCCATCTATAGTGGTGATAATGGCTCTAGCCACAAGCATCTTACAGCATTAGGCAAAACCATGTCTAATTCTGCAAACAAAAAGGAACTTGGGGGGGGGGATGGCTGGGGGTGGGCTATAAGCACTTGATCTTGCAGAGGACTCAGATTTGAGTCTCAGAATCAATACTGTGGCTCACAAACATCTGTGACTCCAGTACCAGAAGATCCAGTGCCCTCTTCTGACCTCCTTGGGTACTATGCATACACAGTGATGCACAGACATACATATAAACAAAACACTTATATACAGAAAATAAACAATCTAAACAAAAACAAACAGACAAACTAACCAACCCCCGGCAAGTAGACAAGCATTTTCCTAGGGCCTAAGGATATTATCCCTGACCTGGATGTTAAGGGTTTCAGGTTTCAGGTTCCTCCTCTTCCCTCACCTCTTCTTCCTTATTTTTCTGACAGAAGCTTTGTGGGGCTATGATTCAGAAAATTCTCCCCTTTAAAAAAGCATAGCAAATTATACAACAGTCCTGAATAACTCTGAAATATTTATTATCCTTCCCAAACATGCTAATGTATCTTTAGCAATCAGCAGCCCTGTATTAGTCCGAGTTCTCTAGAGGAACAGAACTTATAGAAAAGCCTATCCATTATCTATCTATCTGTCTGTCTGTCTGTTTATCTATCTATCTATCTATCTATCTATCTATCTATCTATCTATCTATCTATCATCTATCTATCTATCTATATCTATCTATCTATCTATCTATCATCTATCGATCTATCATCTATCTATATAAAGGGGAGTTATTAGAATGGCTTACAGACTGTGCTCCCTCTAGTCCAACAACTGTTGTCTACCAATGGAAGGTCCAAGAATCCAATAGTTGTTTAGTTTAAAAAGCTGGGTGTCTTGCTGGTCTTCAGCATATGCCAGAATCCTGAAGAACTATTTTTTCAGAATTAAACATTATAATTAAACCCACAAATAAATCAAGTAGTTTGATTAATAAACAACCCCTCACAGGTGTGCCCAACCATTAGAGTTTAAGTAAAATATAGATGAAGTTAAGTTGATAGCCAAGAATATTCATCACATTCCCTTGATGCTGCCTGTGTCCAGCCTTTAGCAACCGCTAATCTGTTTGAGGTTCTACCTAGTTACATTAAGTGAGGAAATGCTAAAATGCCTTGCAAAATATTTGTATAATTTTGTAACCCAACTAATCATATATGATGTTCCAGTATCTCTATATCCTTGTCAACTTTTATCAGGGTCATTCTGAATTTAGCTGTTATAGTGAATCTGAAGTGGAATCTGTGACTTTGAGTTGTATATCTAATTACTTATGACCATAAGTAAGCATCTTTTCATTCCCTTACTTGCTGTGTGTGTGTATGTACACACACATATATATATATATATATCTTTTCCCAATCTGTTGGTTGTCATTTTGTCCTATTGACAGTGTCCTTTCGATTCTTGATCTTAGAGCATAAGCATTGGTGTTCTGTTCAGGAACTGTGCCCATGTGTTCGAGAGTTTTCCTCACTTTCTCTTCTATTAGATTTAGGGTATGTGGTTTTCTGTGGAGGTCCTTGATCCACTTGGACTTGAGCTTTGTACAGGGAGATAGGAATGGATCAATTTGCATTCTTCTACATGTAGACCTCCAGTTGAACCAGCACCATTTGTTGAAAATGCTGTCTTCTTTCCACCGGATGCTTTTAGCTCCTTGGTCGAAATCAAGTGACCATAGGTATGTGGGTTCATTTCTGGGTCTTCAATTCTATTCCATTGATCTACCTGCCTGTCACTGTACCAATACCATGCAGTTTTTATCACTACTGCTCTGTAGTACAGCTTAAGGTCAGGGATGCTGATTCCCCCAGAAGTTCTTTTGTTGTTAAGAATAGTTTTTGCTATCCTGGGTTTTTTGTTATTCCAAATGAATTTGAGGATTGCTCTTTCTAAGTCTATGAAGAATTAAGTTGGAATTTTGATGGGGATTGCATTGAATCTGTAAATTGCTTTTGGCAAGATGGCCATTTTAACTATATTAATCCTGCCAATCCATGAGTATGGGAGGTCTTTCCATCTTCTGGGGTCTTCTTCGATTTCTTTCTTCAGAGACTTGAAGTTCTTGTCATACAGATCTTTCACTTGTTTAGTTAGAGTCAAACCAAGATACTTTATATTGTTTGTGACTATTGTGAAGGGTGTCATTTCCCTAATTTCTTTCTCAGCCTGTTTATCCTTCGAGTATAGGAAGGCTACTGATTTGTTTGAGTTAATTTTATATCCGGCCACTTTACTGAAGTTGTTTATCAGCTGCAGCAGTTCTCTGGTGGAGTTTTTCGAGTCACTTAAGTATACAATCATATCATCTGCAAATAGTGATATTTTGATTTCTTCCTTTCCAATTATATCCCTTTGACCTCCTTTTGTTGTCTAATTGCTCTAGCTAGAACTTCAATTACTATATTGAATAGATAGGGGGAGAGTGGACAGCCTTGTCTAGTCCTGGATTTTAGTGGGATTGCTTTGAGTTTCTCTCTATTTAGTTTGATGTTGGCTACTGGTTTGCTGTATGTTGCTTTTACTATGTTTAGGTATGGGCCTTGAATTCCTGATCTTTCCAAGACTTTTATCATGAAGGGATGTTGAATTTTGTCCAATGCTTTTTTAGCATCTAATGAAATGACCATGTGATTTTTTTCTTTGAGTTTGTTTATGTAGTGGATTACATTGATGGATTTCTGGGTATTGAACCATCCCTGCATCCCTGGGATGAAGCCTACTTGATCATGATGAATGATCATTTTGATGTGTTCTTGGATTTGGTTTGCAAGAATTTTACTGAGTATTTTTGCATCAATATTAATAAGGGAAATTGGTCTGTAGTTTTTTTTTCTTTGTTGGGTGTTTGTGAGGTTTTGATATCAGTGTAACTGTCGCCTTATAGAATGAGTTAGATAGTGTTCCTTCTGTTTCTATTTTGTGGAATAGTTTGAAGAGTATTGGTATTAGGTCTTCTTTGATGGTCTGATAGAATTCTGCACTAAACCCCTCTGGTCCTTTGCTTTTTTTTTTTTTTGGTTGGGAGGCTTTTAATAACTGCTTCTATTTCTTTAGGAGTTATGAGACTGTTTAGATGATTTTTCTGATCCTGACTTAACTTTGGTATTTGGTATCTGTCTAGAAACTTGTCTATTTCATCCAGATTTTCCAGTTTTGTTGAGTACAGGCTTTTGTAGTAGGATCTGTTGATTTTTTTAATTTCCTCAGAATCTGTTGTTATATCTCCCTTTTCATTTCTGATTTTGTTAATTTGGATACTGTCTCTGTGCCCTCTGGTTAGTCTATCCTGTTGATTTTCTCAAAGAACCAGCTCCTGGTTTTGTTGCTTCTTTATATAGTTCTTTTTGTTTCTACTTGGTTGATTTCAGCCCTGAGTTTGATTATTTCTTGCCTTCTACTCCTCTTGGGTGTATTAGCTTCTTTTTGTTCTAGAGCTTTCAGATGTGCTGTTAAGCTGCTAGTGTATGCTCTCTCCAGTTTCTTTTTGGAGGCACTCAGAGCTATGAGTTTTCCTCTTAACACTGCTTTCATTGTGTCCCTTAAGTTTGGGTATGTTGTACTTTCATTTTCATTAAATTCTAGGAAGTTTTTGATTTCTTTCTTCATTTCTTCCTTGACCAAGTTATCAGTGAGAAGAGCGTTGTTCAGCTTCCATGTGTATGTGGGCTTTCTGTTGTTTTTGTGGCCATTGAAGACCAGCCCTAATCTGTAGTGACCTGATAGGAGGCATGGGATTATTTCAATCTTCGTATATCTGTTGAGATTTGTTTTGTGACCAATTACATGGTCAATTTTGGAGAAGGTACCATGAGGTGCTGAGAAGAAGGTATATTCTTTTGATTTAGGATGAAATGTTCTATAGATATCTGTTAAGTGCATTTGGTTCATTACCTCTGTTAGTTTCACTGTGTCTCTGTTTAGTTTGTGATTCCAAGATCTGTCCATTGATGATAGTGGAGTGTTGAAATCTCCTACAATTATTGTGTGAGGTGCGATGTGTGCTTTGAGCTTTAGTAAGGTTTCTTCTATGAATGTGGGTGCTCTAGTATTTGGAGCATAGATGTTCAGAATTGAGAGTTCTTCTTGGTAGATTTTTCCTTTAATGAGTATGAACTGTCCTTCCTCATCCTTTTTAATGACTTTTGGGTGAAAGTCAATTTTATCCGATATTAGAATGGCTACTCCTGCCTGTTTCTTGGGACTATTTGTCTGGAAAATTTTTTTCCAGCCCTTTACTCTGAGGTAGTATTTGTCTTTAACCCTGAGGTGCGTTTCCTGTATGCAGTATAATTCTGGGTCCTGTTTATGTATCCAGTCTGTTAGTCTATGTCTTTTTATTGGGGAATTGAGTCCATTGATGTTAAGAGATATTAAGGAATAGTGATTGTTGCTTCCTGTTATTTTCGAGGTTATTTTTATATTTGTGTGGCTATCTTCTTTTGGGTTTGTTGAAAGATTACTTTATTGCTTTTTCTAGGGTGTAGTTTCCCTCTTTGTGTTGGTGTTTTCCATCTATTATCTTTTGTAAGGCTGGGTTTGTGGAAAGATATTGTGTAAATTTGGTTTTGTCTATCTTGGTTTCACAATCTATGGTAATTGAGAGTTTTGCTGGGTATACCAGCCTGGGCTGGCACTTGTGTTCTCTTAGAGTCTGTATGACATCTGTTCAGGGTCTTCTAGCTTTTATAGTCTCTGGTGAGAAGTCTGGTGTAATTCTGATAGGTCTGCCTTTATATGTTACTTGACCTTTTTCCCTTACTGTTTTTAATATTCTTTCCTTGTTTTTTGTATTTGGTGTTTTCACTATAATGTGACGGGAGGAATTTCTTTTCTGGTCCAATCTATTTGGAGTTCTGTAGGCATTTTGAATGTTTATGTTCATCTCTTTCTTTAGGTTAGAGAAGTTTTCTTCTATAATTTTGTTGAAGATATTTACTGGTCCTTTAAGTTGGGAATCTTCACTCTCTGCTATACCTATTATCTTTAGGATTGGTCTTCTCATTGTGTCCTGGATGTTTTGTTAGGAGCTTTTTGCATTTTGCATTTTTTTGACTGCTGTGTCAATGTTTTCTATGGTGTCTTCTGCACCTGAGATTCTTTCTTCTATGTCTTGTATTCTGTTGGTGTTGCTTGCATCTATGACTCCTGATCTCTTTCTTACGGTTTCTATCTCCAGAGTTGTCTCCTTTTGTGATTTCTTTATTGTTTCTATTTCTATTTTTAGATCCTGGATGGTTTTGTTCATTTCCTTTGCCTGTTTGATTGTGTTTTCCTGTATTTCCTCTTTTAGGGCTTCTAGCTGTTTACCTGTGTTCTCTTGTATTTCTTTAAGGGAGTTATTTATTTCCTCCTTAAAGTCTTCTATCATCATCATCATGAGAAATGATTTTAAATCTGAGTCTTCCTTTTCTGGTGTGTTGGGATATCCAGGGCTCACTGTGGTGAGAGAACTGGGTTCTGATGATGCCAAGTTGCCTGGGTTTCTGTTCCTTTTATTCTTGCCATTGCCTTTCGCCATCTCTTTATCTCTGGTGTTAGCTGGTCTTGCTCTGACTGTGGCTTGTCCCTCCTGCAAGCCTTTTCATCAGTACTTCTTAGATATGAGCTCTCTCTGAAAGGAATTTGGGTTTGGAGAGCTGTGGTACAGGGTCAGCTCTGGGGTGCAGACAGAAACCAGAAGGATCCTGTCCCCAGCTGTTCCTTGGTTCCTGTGTCCTGATGGCTCTGTGAGGGTCCCTCTTGATTGAGGAATTTGTACAGAAGTGGTGGTCTTCCTGGACTCAAAGGTGTGTCAGCACTCCTGGGAGACCAGCTCTCTCCTGACACTGAGTATGGAGCCCTGTGTCATGGGATCAGTTCCTGGTCCTTAGAAGGAAACCAGAAGGCCACTCCTCATTCCCTGTGTCCTGAGGGTTCTGGACTGGTCTCTCTGAGCAGAGGTGCTAACCTTACCCTTTTTCATAGGCTTGTCCACACTCCTGGGAGGGTAGCTCTTTCCCTGTGCTATTTGGGTATGGAGGCACTTGGCACAGACCACAGGCATAAACTGGAAGGCTCCTGTCCCAGGCTGTTCCTCTGTCCCAGTGTTCTGCAGATTCCGGGCGGGTTCTGCTAGGCAGTAGTGCCTGTCTTACCTCCACTCAGCGGCTTGTCCATACTCCCTGGATGCTAGCCTTCTCCCTCCGCTATTTGGTTATGGAGCTCTGTGGCACAGACTGGGGTCCCTGGCTGCAGAAGGAGACCAGAAGGCTGCTGTCCCAGGCTGCTTGTAGGTCCCTGTGTCCTGGATGTTCTAGGCTGGTCCCTCTGAACAGAGGTACCGGCCTTACCTCCTGATCACAGGCTTGTCCACACTCCTGGGAGGGTAGCTCTTTCCCTGCACTATTTGGGTATGGAGCCACATGGCACAGACCACAGGCATAAACCGGAAGGCTCCTGTCCCAGGCTGTTCCTCTGTCCCAGTGCCCTGCAGATTCTGGGCGGGTCCCGCTGGGCAGTGACTCCCATCTTACCTCCACTCACCCGCTTGTGTACACTCCCTGGATGCTAGCCTTCTCCCTGCACTATTTGGTTATGGAGCTCTGTGGACACTGTAGTTTTACCTGGTCATCTGCTTCAGGACCTCACAGCACATCTAGATGTTCTCTCCTCTGCCTCCTCTTGGCTGTGGCTGATTCTGACATATATATGTTTTTCTATTTCAAGAAAAAAGTCTTGGGTGTTTTGCCTGCATGGAAGTGTACCACATTTGTATAGTGCCAAAGGAGGCCAAAAGAGGGTGCTGGATACTCTGGAACTGGAGTTCAGATGGACACTGGACTTGAACCCAGGTCTTTTGGAAGAACGGCCAGAGCTTTTCAACTCCTGAGCCATTTCTCCCACTCTGACTTTCCTTGTCTTTGATGACATTGACAGTTTTTGAGGAGTTACCATCAAAATTTTTGTAGAATGCTTCTTTACTGCATTAATCTTTCTTTTCCCCCCTAATGACCAGGGTAAAGTGATGGGACTTAGGAAGATCACAGAAGTGACATGCCATCTTGATCATACCATGTGAATCATATAAATACATTTTTTAAAATCATAGAAGAGGATTTTTAAATCTTTTAAAAAGTCTTTTAAGTCTTTTTAAATATTTTCTCTGAAAAGTATAAGTATCAGGCTTTTTAATTTCATTTTTACTTTTCTGTGTACATGTATGTATGTTTACCACACATACTTGGGGTTGCATGTGCCCAGGGAGGCCATAAGGGGCATCAAATCCCCTGCAAGTGGAGTTCTAGATGGTTGTGAGCTGCCATGTGTGTGCTGGGAACAGAACCTAGGTCCTTTGCAAGAGCAGCCAGTGCTTTCATCTTTGAGGTTCCCATGGTAGCATTAAGGAAACAAAGCAAAGACGCTTAACTCTGCACTTGGGAAAAGCTTCCGCTTTAATCTTGGGACTATGGTTTTCAGGAGTTTGTTTTATTTAAGAGTCAGAAAGTACATAAAGATGTGGCAGTTTAAGTTGAGAATGACCCCAATGGGTTCATACATTTGAATACTTGGTTTCCAATTGATAGGACCCTTAGGTAAGGAGTAGGAGGCGTGGCCTTGTTGGAAGAGGTGTGTCACTGAGGGTGGGTGTTGAGGCTTCAAAGACTCTGCTATTCTCAGGTAGTTTTCTCTGTCTTGTGCTTGTGGATCAAGATGTGAGCTCTCTGCTGTTCCTGCTGCCACACCTTTGCCATCACGGACTCTCAGCGGAACCATAAGCCCAACTTTCTTTTATAAGTTTCCTTGGTCATGGTGTTTTATCAGAGCAATAGAAAGTGACAAGACAAAGGACACACACATGCAATCTCAAGTTTCCTGTATTCAGTTTTCCCTGTGGCTGAAGTAGCACAGGGCTGGGTGCTGATGTGTCTGAGCTGATGTGAGTTTGTGAATATCCCTGGGTCAAGATGGAGATGTTCAATAGAGTACAGGTAACAGCAGCAAAGGATGGCTTAGCCAGAGAGTGAGCCAAAAGTCCCCCCAAGACTTCCTTCCTGCTTCTAAAGTAGTTCAGGTCCTTTAGTAACCGCCTAACAAAAAGAGCCATTTTGGAGGGAGAGATACAAGCTGACTTATGAAAAAGAGGGTCCCTTCCCCCAACCCCAAGAAATCAAAGTACCAGAAAGATTGGCAGGGAGAAGTAATTAGTTTAGAAGCAAATTTTGACATTCTACCCCATGTAACTAGGTACATCTTATGTACAATCTACTATCTTGTTCCTAGGGAATCATTTCTGAAGCTGCAAGAACACAAACTCTGATCTACTTACAGTACTCTTACTGAGACAATTCACATACATTTCTCTTTTTTCTAATGGACAACTAACACTTAGGTTATTACATTGTATTGGGGTAGTATAAATAATCTTTTTTAAAAGCACATAGCCTCCTTGTAGTATGGTTTATACGTACTACAAATCGATTTCTTTTTACTAATAATATACATGACTGAATAATTACCTTTTAAGATATTTAATTTCTGGGCTGGAGAGATGGCTCAGCTGTTAAAGGCTAGGATCACAATAAAAAATATAAGATATTTAATTTCCACAGAATATATGTAGAATGAACCTGGTATTTCAAAGAGCTGTCTGCTTATTTATTCATCTGGAACCTGGAGCTTCTGCATTCTAGGCAGGTGCTCCACTATTGAGCTATATTCTCCAGACTGCAGTTGACTATGTTCTTCTATTATCCTTCTTTTAACAAGGGCCATTAAAGCCTTTGTCTCTCCATAAATTTAAATGGAGTTATAAAACGCCCACCTGCTTCTAAGGTGTTGAGAGGGGGTTATTCTTGTGCTACTAATAAATAAATGAAGGAGTGAGACTGTTTGAGGTTTTGAAACCTAACTTCACAAGCTCTGCGACACAGCCAAGAGTATAGCAAAACCTTTGCAATAGGCTTCCTCTTTTGACCTGATTAGAAATGGAAATGTGGTTGGGCTTCATTATTGTCAGTGATTCTTAAGTTTTAGCAGGTAAACTTAACAATCTTCCTCCTCAATTCATGCTGAGAAACAAACAAGTAATAAGATCAGGAGTCAAGTAGATAGAAGACAAACATCTTTATTGCTGGCAAGACTAGCGAAAAGCAGGGCTGAGGTCTTGTTGAATCTCATACATAAGGTTTGCTCAGATGTGAGGCAACAGTGCCTTGACATTGTAGGCTCCTCACCTACAAGCGCAGAGGCATCAGCTCGGGACTAGCAGCATTTTCTACCGTGCCAACTATCTTGTTGATTTGCTCTGAATGACCCTTTGCCAGAGTTGTCCTGGCTTTAGGATGGCTGTTCTAACTCCAGCCATCATGTGTGATTTCTGTTTCCAAGAAGAAATACAAGGATGACGCCCAAGGATTCATCCTTTTCGCTTGTATCCTGCTAGTTTCAGCATATCCACTCACCCACATTTAGCTACAAATACAAGCATTCTGCGAGAAAGTGTATTTATTGTTCGACATTCTACAGTCTGGGCCATATTGCTGAGTTGAATCTAGGGAACCCGGCAGAGGCAGGACTGGGCAACTCCTTGTCTTACAGCGATGAGCAAGATGCTGACTACGAGGTAGCCTTCCCTTGAGAGTAGGTTGCTTGCAGGAGACGAACCCAGATGGAATTTAATCACTTACTGCTTGGTTCCCTCTGATTTCTGTCCACAAAGGGGCTGTACTTTCCTAACTGGTGCCTGGACTTTCTCAGGGGCAATATAGTGAACTGTCATAGGGCAGGAAAGTGGTGCATGACTGGGCACCACAGTAACAAGGCTTTCTCGGTTGTCCACAATCTATCCCTTCTTTGTCTTTACTGCTTATTTGATTAAGGAATCTTCCTGAATAGTCATAAGAGAGTTCTTCTCCTGGCAAAATATCTTTGGCTGCAAAAAGTGCCAGCTTAGGTACCATTGAGTCAATTCGGACGGGAATCATCAACAGATTTGGTTCACAAGAATGATTGAGGAATCTCCCAATATTTCCAATGTAGGTAGGGTCCACAAATGTTTCCATGACCTGTCCATTGTAAATGTGCTCCCTGATGGCGATGATGTAATTTGGGTCATGTGTTGTTTGTAGGTGAATTCTTCTTTGTACTTCAGAGAATCCTAACACCTCCCCAGCATACTCACAGACGAATCTTCCCTTGGGGATAGATTCCAAGGTCCGAAGTCCCCAGCCTTTTTTATCTGTCTGGAACACCTGGAGAA
Source organism: Uromys caudimaculatus (assembly GCA_028551405.1). NCBI lineage: Eukaryota > Metazoa > Chordata > Mammalia > Rodentia > Muridae > Uromys > Uromys caudimaculatus. The sequence continues at coordinate 36,944,967 of CM052700.1, forward strand.
GGAACTGTAGGCCACTCTGGACCACCCTGTTTCTGCAGTGCTCGCCACACTGGCACAGAACATTGCATTCAAAAACTGGCTTGGCATATTTTGCTTCCAATCCTACACCCCTAAGGCATAAATTGTCATCGTAGTTATTCTCATGGCGAAGACAGGAGCAAGTGCCAGGGACACACGGAGTTTCCATGCAAGCACATCCAGGGAAGGTTACTTGTGTGGGGTCGATGTCTGCTCCAGGCCCGGCTACATGGTCAGGAGTATACTGCAAAAGTTAGAAACACTGGTGAGAGTGGCACTCAAGTATTTCATATGGATGTGTGCAGCTTTTAGTGCGGACACTTTCAAATTCCAGCATATATGAAATATGACAAGACAAGCCTGAGAGAACAAACACACTGAAACATTACCCTAGAAGATCCTCTCCTACCCAAAGAAATTAGGTTTTAAAGATTTGTTTTGATATTTACTCACGTGAATGTGTGTGTCTGTGTATGGTACATGTGTGCAGGTACCCATGGAGATAGGAAGAGGACACTTGATCCTCTGGAGCTGAACTCTCAGGAGGTTATGAGCTGCCCAAGAGTGCTGGAAACCAAACTCCGGTCCTCTGCAGACACAGCAAGGTCTCTGAACCACAGAGACCGCTCTCCAGTTCCACAAATTCCCTTCCAAAGTTTTGTGGTCTTACAGGAATAAAAATAACAATAGGATTTTTTTTTTCTATTGAAAATTGAAAATCTTTGAAATCAGGAATTGAAATCTTTGAAGCTTGCTTTGTTTTCCTCATAGTTCTGAGTATCAGGAACTGAAATTTTATTTTTTGTTCTTAAGAATTGTTTATGATGGAATAGGATCATAAAGCTGCTACGCCACCCCCCCCAACCTCCCATCTTCACGTCCTCTTTTTTTCTTTTTAAATAGCTTACTAAGTCCATTTAGTGCTGCCCATGTGTGCATGATGTGGGGCTGTCCCCTGGACCACGGGCAACCTGTCAGTAGCCACCACCCAAGAAATGATTTTCCTTCTTTCAGCAGCTGTCATCTTCCAAGAGTGCCTAAGTTAGGGAGGTGCCTTATAAGTCACCCCCCCATCCATGCTGGGATTGTATTGGTCTTGTGTAAGTCTCCATAGGTAGCCACAGCTGCTGTGAGTTCATGAGTGCAGACGCCACATCATGTGGGCCACATTTCACCGAGCTCCGCTGCATCCTCCAGCTCTTCCGAGTTCCCCGCCTCCTCTCTGCACTGTTCCCTGAGTCTTGGCACGGGTGGGAGGATTGATGAACATGTTCCATTTACGGCTGAACACTCATAATCATTTATGCTCAAGCACTTTGACCAAACACTACTGAATCTGATGTCTGATTAAGTCAGACTGAATCTGATGAAATTCAGTATTTTATCCTTAGCTTTTTTCTCTTTTTAGCTTTATCTGATAATGTATGTATATACATATGTTCATTATGAGTAATTCTGGGTTATGAAGTCATAAATGTTAAATCAATCACAGAAATAATTATTAAATGCAATGTATTAAATAGGTATCAATATATAAATTATAGATGTATCAGATACATGTAAAGCAATTCAGTTCTTATTCAATGACAAAGGGATAATTTGGAGACATTTCTTGGTGTTTTGAATGTACCTGAATTTTCAAAACATTACATTTATAAAATATGAAGATTAAAGTCTCCAATCTAAAATCTCTTGGAAAGCCTGCTGCTGTAATTATTTCCTTACAGCTGTTAAGAAGCATAATTTTAAACCCTGAAGCGTAAAGTGTCTCTTAGGGCTGGGGCGATGGCTCAGTTGGTAGACTCTTGCCATACAAGCACAGGGACCTGGCTCTGATTCCCCGGCAGACATGTAAAAAACAGTCTGGTGTGGCAGCATGCACCTGTCGTTCTAGCACCAGAGATGTGGAGGCAGCAGGATCCCAGGACTCACCGGCTAGCCAGCATAGCCTATCAGTGAATTTCAGGTTCAGTAAGAACCCTCGCTCAAAAAGAGAAGGTGGAGAGCAGATGGGAAGGTGGTGGTGGGGTAAGACAGTGTTCAGCTGCTGTGAAACTTTTGCTAATCCTTCCATCTCAGCCTCTAACTTGCTTGGATTACAGAAGTGAGCCTTTGCGCCCAACAACCTTTCAGTTTTTTTGAGACAGGGTTTCTCTGGCTGTCCTGGAACTCACTCTGTAGACCAGGCTGGCCTCAAACTCAGAAATCCACCTGCCTCTGCCTCCCAAGTGCTGGGATTAAACCTTCATGTTTTATGTTTAGCTTTAACGTTTTTGGGGTTTGGCGTTAGAGATTTTTTGGAGGGGGTGGGGGTTTTGAGAAGTAAGTTTTTAGTATTGTTATAAAAATATGTCCTACAAGCATTACCTACATGCGCCACCGTTGCCCGGCTACCTTTCAGTTTTTTAAGCTGATTATCTCAGGCATTTTGTTACAATAGAAGAAAGCTGACTAACCCAGGTGAAATCAACCTGTCTAATGAGCTTAGACATAGAAAGTGTGCAGCAGAAAGAACCTGGATGCTTGCCTTCACCGGAAGCAGTCAGTTCAAAGAGGGCATATGATTAGATGCAAGTCTTTAAGTGTAAGAAACAAACTTACCATCAGAAGCAGCACTGACTTTTCTAGGACAAATACAAGAAAGAAATCTCACCAGTGTCCTTCTAAACCATTCTTCTGTAGGAGGCAGTTCATGGGGACTGTTTATTCTGACCCTTAGTAAAGTGGCATGCCAATGTGTCAACAGAGTTGGATAAAAGTAGTTCTGCAAGGCACCAATTGCTGGCCTTTTCATATGGGGGTAAGGATTTTACAGGATCCCGAGGAATCCTGGAATTGGCCACCTCCATCCCTTGTTAACAGGATGTCTCCTGGCCCATCTTTAGAAAAACATTGAAGAGCATGCAGTGACACTTCCTGTGGAGGCTTGGTGGAGCTGTGCAGTTAAGTGCAGAGGCCTACACTTTAAAAAGCACAGAACTGGGGGAGGATTGGCATTCCTGGTGAAAGATTAAGAAGGTGAAGAGTGGGAGTCTGGGGTGGGGGTGGAGGGGCAGGCCAGCCTTCTGCTTAGACAGTGATTGGGGGTGGGGAGTTAAAGAGCTTCCTCTTGCACTGTCTTACCACTTCAGCTGAGCAGGGATGTCCTACAGGGATGAAAGAGATGCCCCTGTCCATCAAATGCACCTAGTGCTGTCTTACTCAGAACCCACTTTTGGCTTTTTAACCATTCAACGTTGAAATATAAATGGTTATCAGGGTGTTTTAAGAAGTAGCTGTAAAATGAAGATTTTATGATCTCCTTGTGAAACCTTTCGTGAAGAGTGTTTTAAACTGATTTGTTCCTCAAGGAGCACATCCTTTTAAAGTACAGTATTAAGTCACTGAACTATAAAATCATTTTTCCCCCAACACAGATGATTCCTCTTAAAATCAAGTCGGACTTACTGTAGTTTTCTAACCAGAAGAGTATCTTTCTCTTTTTTTCCCTAAAAATTAGTTGTTTATTTCTACTTAGAAATTTAAGGAAAGTATTTTCAAGACTCTTGTTATGTTTTACTCCTTTTAGCTGCCCTGATGCACCCAGGGCTTCACACGTACTCGGTAAGGTTTACTGCTGAGCTACAGCCTCAGTTCATGGTTTACTCTGAAACATTCTTCTATACGCTTTAATATATTCTCCTGCCATGTGCAAGGAATGTGCTGGGTTTGATTCTTACCAGGGTGTGTGTGTGTGTAAAATTCTCTGATAATTTGAAATCTTTTACATTTGGTTTACAAATGACAGTAAATTCTACATAAGCTTCACACATCTTTCAAAAGACAATACAGACTGCTAGGTAATTTTCCAGTTTGGCAGCAAGTGTCTCTACTCACTGAGCAATTTTAACTAGTCCAGAATAAATAAATATATATGTTTAAGTAGGTGTAATCATTGACATTGATACCAGGGATGATTGTAAATTATTAACTTTTTATCTATATATTTCTCCTCCATAAAAGGTTATTAAAAATACTAAGAAAAGTATTTTACTGATTTATAATAACTATAATGAAGAATGATCTTTTGAGGTAGGGAGGTAACTCACTGATAGAGTCTGCCTAGCATGCAACAGGCTCTAGGTTGAAGCTCTCCTATCACTAAAACCCAAACCCAAACCCCCAAACCTTTAAAAAAAACTGTGCCTAATTTAATATATTGTTATGTGATTATCCATCTTTTTAGAGATTTAACTTTATAATGGAAAAGTTTTTCATCTTTTCAGAGATAATTTGAGGTCATTGATCGTCAGACTTTTTTTTCAAATATTTATGTTCAGAAACTATTAAACTGTGATGCTGGGAAGTGAGTTACAAACTGGGAGGAGCCACTTGATCTGAACTGAAATGGATCCAGTTTGTAACACTTTCCAAAGTCTATCTGTACCCTACTTCCTGATACAGACCTGTGGACTAAATTCATCCACAAGGATTCTGAAACCTGAAGGCTGCTTGTGCCTACCGGACACCAAGGACAGGGCTTTTGTCATAGTATACCTGCTTTCTCCCCAGCTCCACCCAGAAGTCTCTCCACCCTTGACTCGGGGGTTGGATAAGGGTTCCAGATGGTTCCAGAAGCTGACCATAGTAAACAGAGTATCACTAACTTTTCAAGGGTTTGTTTTTGGATTGGGGGCACAGCTCAGTTAGTAGAAGGCTAGATTAGCATATAGGAGGCCATGAGTTCTATCCCCAGTACCATATTAACCTCAGTGGAGGTACACAGGTTTGTTGTCCCCAGAATTCCACATAAGCAAAGGGAATAGAAGTTCAAGGTTGTCCTTGGCCTCAGACAGTTCCTCATTAACCTAGGCTATAAGAGACCCCACCTCAAAACCAACAACCCCGAGAACCAGAACAACTAAAGAGAACCAGGAAGTATTTGGTTTGTGAACAGACACACCACCTAAGCCAGGACAAAGGAATACAAATCTGAGGTTAGGGGTTACTGATACAAAGAAAGTAGAAGGACCCCTCCATGGGATGCTCAGTATCAAGTTTATGGTTTAGACAAGATCTCCTACCTAGCCAAGCACTGGAAAGGGAAGTAGATGTTTGAACAGTGTATTCCAGCTCTGAGGGGAAAGGTTTCTCCTATACAAGTGTTAGAGCCCTGAAGGGAAAGGTATCTTGGCAGTAGGGAGCCTGAAGTCACACCACACACCAAACCTCACACAAGAGATTTACTGGGAGAGACATAAGAGAGTGGTTACCTCTGCTTGGTGAGAGGCAGCAGGGAACTGAGCAGAAGGCAGGCTATATATAGTGCTTCCTGCAGGGTAGAGTTCTCCAGCATGAGGACTGGTGGGATTTCAAGGCAAGCGCACGGATATTGAGCACAGGGATTGGTGGGTGTTCAGGCTTGGGAATTAGTGGGTTTTAAAGTTCGGGGTCTGGTGGATTTTTGAGCTCAGAGGTTGGTGAGTTTTGAAACCCTGAAGTGAACCTTTCATCCTACAAACGGGGTATAGTGATGAGACATTACTAGGTATCATTAGAGTCTCCAGACAGGCCCATGGTAGCCACTTCTGGACATTTCCATTATGTGAGGGAATTTTCTCCCCTCCTTTGCTTGAGCCAGTTTGAGGATGTTTTATGTTATCAAGGGAGTCCTGGTTAATAAAGGGTGAAAGCTGGGAATGGTGGTAGGAATCAGCTAGAAGATGTAGTCTGAGATGTAAATGAACAAGGAACTACTAGGTTTCCAACTGAGATTAAGATACTGGAACAAACTATGCAGCAGTTCAGGCAGAAAAACTCCCAGCTGTGGCCAGGAACATGGGGCCAAGCCATGGTGGCTTCCCAGTACAGAATGTGGATTGTTCTGGGGACACATACAAAAAGCCAGGCTCACATTACCACTGTGACTCTTGCAAGGGATTTGGTCAGTTTTTGATGAACAATTACTATAGGAAAAATACTCAGATTGGGGGTGGTTTTCACAAACTCCTAGAGAGAGAGTGCTACTGAGGGTGTGGCACTTGATTTAAAAATATTACCTTTCATTTACTACCTATCTAATCAGTCTATCTCACTGATAAAGGAAAATATGAGAGGATCTAAATAATTACAATTGGAGCTGGCAGCATGTAAATGTAAGAAAAATTAAACAGGCATTGTAGTAGGTAGTGAAAAAGGTAGATCCTGGAGCTAAAGCTCCTCGCTGCAATAACAAACAAAAACCCTGCCTGTGAGTTCCTTTCCTATCCTTGGCAACTTAGTCATTTTGAGTGGAGAGAATGAGAGCTGACCTTGCTCAGACTTCCTTCATTTGCCAACAAACACTGCCCCACTAACGGTCACATGCATATGGTGGGATTCGGGGTCACAGAAAAGCATGAAGGACAAGAAAGGGACTTTTACCAGCCTTGCGTTGTCATGTGCAAGAGTTAGAAACAAATGCAGCATGATCAGTGGGAAAGATTCCCTATAAACCACAGCCTGGGCAGAGATTTCTATCTTTTTTACCACAAAAAACTTAAGAGAGAAAGCATTTATAAATAGTGATTGTCTAGCAAGCCGAAGTAGAAATAGCATATAGTATGTTGAAAAAGAAATACTCTATCTTGACTCCTCTTGGTCATGATGATTTGATCCTCTTCTGAACTTGGCTAGCATGGACCGGCCTTAATGTGGAATTGTGTTAAATGGGGAGGTGTCATCTTTCAGACGAATGTGTCTGAAGGAATAGCATGAGTTCTGGGGTGTGTCATGAAATGTCCTTCTAATCAGTAGTTATAGGCACACAGCAGACATCCGGTTTGTTCTGACTGCTTCACTGCAGCTCCTGATAACCTTCGGCTACAAGTCAGGACTGTTCTGATTAACATTCTGAATCGAGCCCCAGAAACTAAAGCACAAGTTTCTATAGTACTAGGACTTAAACATAAGTATGAATCTTAAGGAAGTTTCCTGAATCCTAGGAATACTTAAGGAAGTACTGTGAAAACCTTCCTTCCTTTTTGGGGTGTGTTCAAAACCCAGTTACAAGAATCCTTGTTCTTGCCCTCTAGTGTTGTAAATTTTTGCTTCTAGCAGCTATTCGGAGACTGTGAGCCAGATAATTCTGGTCAAGGCCCAATTGAGATCTTAAAAATAACGTTTGAAGTTGATCTGAGGGACCTGACAAATGATTAGACCTGACTTAGCTCAAGAAAACCAATTAGTTTATTTTCTCCTTGGCTTTCAATCCTGAGGATGTTGGGAAATGCTGGCTTCTAATCTGAACATTTCAATGTGCCCCTTTCTCTTTATATGGCACCCCAGAGCAAAGCGACATAAAATTATTTTTGCCTTGAGTTTTTCATGCCCTAATGGTTGTGTGAGCCTCTGAACCAGGGTTTGCAGCAAGTAAGCTAGTTTGACTTTTTTGCAAGATTCCTTTTATGTATGTGGAATACAATGGGAAAAAATGAGCTGAAGGTGAGTTGGGAGTGTAGTCAGTATGGAGCATTTGTGTAGCACATGTGTAATTCTACATTGCATCCCTAGGGTCCGTAACACACACATCCTGTATCAGTGGTACCACTAGGCAGCCTGGGCAGCTCTGAGGCTTGTCCTTAAGCATGTGGATCATCTTTTTCTGAGAAGCAGCCTTTTCTGTCAGAGATAGCTAGCCTCTGCAAATGCCAATAGTCTATAAACTCCTCCCTGTTGTGAAACTCTTATAAATTTCTCCATTTGTCAAACCTTGGATGGTAGAGATTCTTGAAACTCAACTCTCCATAGCAGCCTTCCCCGCCCACCCATTAGGAACTAGCCAATCATGTCAGATTTTGAAGTTGAGCTGCCACCAATGGAGTGAGACTTAGCCAATTGAACTCCTGCTCCGGGGTACTTGCTCAGCTGGTGTGGGCCACCGTGCACCTTTTTGCAAAAGTAAAACTGCTTGGCTGAGTTACTTCTACTTTATTTAGTAGCTCGTTTTACAACACTAGGAATATCCTTTCCAACAGTTGTTCTCTTGACTTTCATGTATGCCCTCAATGGTTGGCCTAAGAATCTATCATTTGGCTCCTCTTCTCCCCTCCCCTTCCTTTTAAAAATAGACAGGGACTTATTTTAATTTGGAAACTATGATTAGTACATCAAATCCCCTGAGTTTATTGACACTAATGACTGTGAGGATTCTAAAGAAGAAACTTATATAGAATCTTTTAACTTCTAGATGCTGCAGAAGAGCAAACCCGGGAACTTGAACATAAAGCACTTTTTCATTGAGCTACCTTCCTAGCAACTGGCTTTGGAGACAGGGTCTTGCTATGTAGCCAAGGCTGGCTCTTACATTCCGATCCTCCTGTTTGCACATCCAGAGTGCTGAGATTACAGGCAAGTGTCTGGCTAATTAAGTTATTCTTAGTTATTTTTTATACATAAAATAAAGTAGGCTAATTTAAGAGATTGCATTAGGCCAGTAGTTTTTAAAGACAGTCCTTAGAGAAGATGGCAAAGGAAAATATAATTCAAGACTGAAAATGTATTTACAGAGTTCAACACACACACACACACACACACACACACACACACACACACACACACACACGTGCATGCACACACAGTTTCATTCAGTAGCACATAGAGCTAAAATCCAGCGTAGTAACATCCTACTGTTTTGCTTTGAGGGCAGGGAGCATGTTTTCCTATTCTCTGCATCCCAACTCATCACTTAGTATACTTTCAATTCTTAATGAGTACTTATTGAAGTTACTTAAGAATAGAGCAATAGTTTTCTTTCATGTTAGATACTTCTAGCTTAAAACAAAAGCAGCCAAATGCTGTCTTCTTCAACCAAATGATGCCATCTTCTAGGCCTCACCTAATACACTGCCTGGTATATTATAGTCACTCGACTCTTTGATGAATAAATAAAAAATATAGGTGGTCTTAGCAGACATCTTGCAATGTTTGATCTTGACCAAGCCTGAAGAGCTCATTGGTACACAGAGTACTATCTACTTGTGTTATTAACAATAGACTGTCAATGCAAAGGCAGACGTGTATTGCTAGCGACGAATCATAGATGAGAGGGCACTAACTATTTCGCACATTAAAATCCTGCTTTGCCTTTTGAAATCTGCTATAGAATTTATTACCCCATTTGCTGCTCACAAAAACCTAGAAGGAAGGAAGAGCACCCCTAATTTGTACTCATACTGGATGGGGAAAAGCTATACAATTTTAAATTATTTTCACTTTGAAAACATCAAGCTCAAGGATCTGTGGCATAGCTAAGATGCTGAAGTCATGCTTTAAGTCCGACATCCAAGGGGGGCACTCTTCTGCCAGCATCTTTGGTCTTTCCCTATTTCATGGCCATGGTCTGAGGGGTTGGAGGTTGGAGCAGGGCTTTAGGGCAGTGGCAGTAGTGGGCATTTATTGAGTTCTTGCACAGAACTAGAAACAGTAATTCTCAAGCCAACTGTGAAGCAAGGAGCTATGACTTAAAGTCTACGCTTCTAAGGATTTGGAGAAGTTAATTCCTATGTGCCCAAGGTCTCTCAGCATGGGGGAGGCCTCAGCTAAGTTTGACCCCAGGCTCAGATTCATAACCAGGCCTTTCTCACATGTCAGATAGCCAAGACCAGACAGGGAACTGGTTTGCTCTGATCCCCCACTAAGTTCTGAGTACAAGTCAGAGAGGGGAAAAAGTTCTTTCTGAAAAGTCATGCCTCTGCCACACACACTTTGGGGAACTGCCATTTTACAGACAGTAGAAGGTAAAATCCTTGTTAAGGTCTTATTACAGGTTTATAGAAAAATATTAAATTCTGTCCATTTAAGAACTTTCCTTTCAGACCAACAGCTTTTTCCCCCTAGAGAGAGAACGAACATGAAATTGGGTGGGCTTCGAGGTGGGCAAGGATCTGTGAGGAGTTGGGGGAGGGAAAAAGGATGACAAACATATTATATGGGATTCTCAAAGAATAAATAATAATAAACAAAAAGTCAGGAAGACTGCAGTTCCAGTAAACAATCTTGATGAAACTCATTGGCTCTGTCTTCTACACACACCCACACCCACACTCACACTCACATGAGAGCGAGATAAAAGACAAATGGGGGCACTAACCAGGAAGATGAAGGATTACTGGGAAAGAGAGAGGGATCAGAGAGGGTGGTAGTGGTGCATATCATCAAAACACATTCTGTGCATGCATGGAAGAAAATGTTATCATTATTATGTATTAACATTTGCTAATGAACATTTTTAAAACGCCATAGTAAAACTAGATACCCCCTGTGCTAATACTTAAAAAATAAAAATATCAGGGGGGAAAAAAGCCTATTGTTATAGCTAATTTGACAATTACTACCACGTGGGGGAGCTATGTGCTTATCTTTCTCGGCTTCTAGGAAAGGAGCCCTAGCGCCCCCTTGGGCAGTGAGCAGCCCTGGAGTTCTGCTCTGCAGCGAAGTGTGCAACTTCCCCATCTCCCACCCCCACTTCCCCGGGTTGTGAGCAACCCTTTAGACCAGCTCTTATAAGGGCGTTGCCCTCAATTACTCAAGATATGAGCAGCTCTCTGGTTCGTTTCATGGAGGCTGTGGGCAGGCTTCTATCTCCATACCAACAAGGAAGGGTGCGAGCTCCGCTTGGGGGGGATTAGGGGAGCCCTGTAGCCAGCCCCTGTGGAGCTATGGATAGCCCTCTAGCCTAGTCGCGAACAGCGCTGGCCCCGACTGGGAAGAGAAGGGAAATACAGCAGCCCTTTAGCACCGCTCCTAAGATCTGTGAGCCGCGTTCTAGCTCCGCCCCATAGGAAGGTCACTAGCCCCGCCTCCAGGGGAAATAGGAACAGCCCTCTAGCACCGCCCCCTAAGGTCTGTGATCAGCCCTCTAGCTCCGCCCCTAAAGGAAAGGGCACCATCCCCAGCTCAGCCTTTTAGTCTCGCCTCTACCTGGAAAGGTTTAGGCCTGGGCCCCGCCCCCAAAGGCCACAACGTCACAGGCAAGTTCTCCAGGCCGCACGCTACATCTTGTTCTATCAGGGCCGCAGATTCCTCCTCAGATGCTGCTATCTCGAAAGAAAGCTTCTTCCCAGCTTCCGCAGACATTTATGGTCTCCGCCTACTAGCCTGACCATCTTGGGCCTCCGGGCGGATGCTGGGAGTTGTGGATTCCGCGGCCCCACTTCCTCATGGGAGTTGTAGTTTTCCTCCCTTACAGGCGGCAGGTGAGGTAGATAACATACTTCCCTCAGCATCGTTGGGGTGCTTTTCCTCTGGATCCCACTGTTTTAAGCTAGAGAGGTAGCTGATAATTACAGAACCACAAAAGGTACAAAGTTTGGAGAACTTGAAATGTTCTAGTTTTTCTGGGGAACCTTGAGAAGCATGGTCGTTTGTTCAGCTTGTACCGCCTAAGCTGAGGGAGAAAATAACAATCCAGAGTATATAAAGATCTAGAACCCGTGGAGAAGTTGGATGACTGGTAGTAGAATTTGTTTTGATAAAGTCCTCTCCTTGCAAGCTCACCCTCTTGTCCCATCCAACCATACAAAACAAAGCAAAACAGAACAAAAATCTGTCGTGAGTAGAGTCACTGATTACCCCAGCATTTCTGTATCTGGTGGAATATGTTAACATTGACAAATCTCCTCATTTTGCTTGTCTTGCTTCTTTTTCTTCTTCCTCCATCTCCTCCCCTCTCTCTCCCCCCTCCTCTTCTTTGTCCTCCTTCTCCTCTTCTAATTTTCTATCTCCACTGCTTTCTGTGATAACAGGGTCCCATATGGCATCCAATCTTGTTGACTGAAAGACTGGAGGCTCAAGGAGAACACTAAAATAGATTTTTCCTTATAAGAGATTTATTAGAAGAGATATTGATGCTACAGGCAGATAGACAGACAGGCAGACAAAGGACCTACATAGCAGAGCAGGCATTTCTTCTTATAGGTTTCAGAGGAGAAGGGAGCAGTTGATGGGTAGCTCAAAGTGTGCTTGCAGGCAGGCTTTTCCTGAGTTATCTATGAAAGTCACCAAATTACTCTAGTTTCTGAATTGTTACAGTTCCATACAAACGAAGGAGCTTTAAAAATATGCATGATCTTGGGGTTTTCATCTTCATGTTTTAGAGAAAGAAATTACAGATGTGTATGTGTGTGTAAATAAATATATACTTAGTTGTGGTGTGTGTGTGTGTGTGTGTGTGTGTGTGTGTGTGTGTGTGTGTGTATTTAGTTAGGTTTGTTTTGAGACAGGGTATTAGTATGTAACCCAATGTGGTCTTGAACTCTCCATCCTCCTGAGTATTAGGACTACCGGCATGAGCCATTGCATCTAAATATCTTAATTGGCTTTATTTTCAATTCAGAATTAGGCAACATTTCATCCTGTAAAATAGAATAAGCATTCTGATCCTCTGAGCAATCCTCTGGTTGTATGGGAACAGAAGGGATGGAAAGGCAGAAGCAATAGACAAAAGAACAGTGGTCGTTTCAGTTACTCTATCCCTGTAAGGCATGGGCAGGAATACAGAACAGTAGGAAAAGAAATGATTGCTTAGCACCAGAGTAATGTTTGTGTGCTAAGATTAAGGTAGAGGAATTTTATTATCCTGTGATATTTGTCTCTTATCTCTTTAATTCTTTATTTCTGCAAAAGGTTAGATAAACTGGTTAGTTTCAGCTTGGTGACAAGTGACTCTATCTTGATTTATAGTCTGTTCTGTTGTGGTCTAGTGTAGAAATGTAGTACAAGGCAGAGTGTGTGTGTGTGTGTGTGTGTGTGTGTGTGTGTGTGTAAACATGTTTGTGTCCATACATGTGCCTATGTGCGTGTGCATGTGTGTACACATGTGCAATGTGTGAAGGCTGTATGTGGAAGACCAAAGTTGACATTGGGTGTCTCCTTGATCACCACTTTTTTGTTGAGGCAAGGTTCTTTGCTGAACCCAAAGGTCTGGACTCCAGGGGAATCTAGCTAGCCAGCTTGTGTGGCGGAGGTGGGACTATTCCTCTCTGCTCCTGGCATGCTGGGATTGCAGGCAGCTGCCACAGCTGCTGGTCTTTTACTTTGGTTCCTAGGCTTTAAACCCTGTGCAGCAAGTGCTTTATCCACTGACCATTCTCCCCAGCCACTTAACCTTCTGAAGAGTGTACTTATTTTCATTCTCCTGGCCCCACTCTCCAAAATGTGGGTATCATTCAGGATTCTCTATGGGTTTTTTCTCTCCTTTTCCAACTTCCCTAGTATGCTTACTAGTCTTGTGTCAACTTAACACACAAACTAGAGTTATCTGAAAGGAGGAAACTGCAATTGAGAAAATGCCTCTATAAGATCTGGGTGTAAGACATTTTCTTAATTAGTGATCAATGGAGGAGGACCCAGCCAATTGTGGGTGATGTCATCCCTGGGCAGGTAGTCTGGAGTTCTGTAAGAAAGCAGGCTGAGCAAACCATGGGAAGCAAGCCAGTAAGAGCACCCCTCCATGGCTTCTGCATCAGCTCTGCCTCTAGGTTCCTGTCCTGTTTCAGTTCCTGTTCTGACTTCATGAAGAACACAACATTGAAGTGTAAGCCAAGTAAACCTTTTCTTCCCCAACTTGCCTTGTCTTTTAGTCATGGAGTTCTGTTGCAGCAATAGAAACATTAACTAAACAACCTGGATCCAGAAGTTATTATTTTGATATAGGATCTTGATATTTTGCCAAGGTTGGTCCTCAGTGTGTAGGTTTAATGGATCCTCCTTATTCGGCCTTCAGGGTAGCCAGGACAGGTGCATGACCTTCCCCTGCCAATATGGTTCCAGATATAAAGGACTAGGATGCAGTCTCTAGCCCTTAGTTTCTTCTCTACTTCAGTTATATAGGATGCTTTAACTTTCTGAGTTATAGGCTCCTCAAGCTTAAAATGGCTAGAGCTGATGTACTCTTCTGCAAGCTTTGTCTCGTTGGTAATCTAACAGAGCATCCACGCAGCACGCAGAAGTGTGTCCTTACACCCCATCCATCTGCCAGGCCTGCATAATAAGGAGTTAGTTGTGTGCAAGTATTTGTTCTACCTTCATAGTATTCTTCATTTTCATTGCCTCTTACTTAGTTCTAGTTTTATGCAGCAATAAAAGTAATTAGAAACCTGTCTTCAAACTGTAGCAATGACAGAATGATTGGGGATATAGAGAATAGCATAGTTAAAAAAAAATGACTTTAATAGACCAGGGAAGAAATGAGACCCTAGAATTTTATAATTAGGTTTTACATTGTAGGCATAGTGTGGTCATTGGAATAACCAACATGGGTTTTAGTTTTTTTAGAGGCATCTAAGTATTCAGGCCCACAGTACAGTCACTGGCCACACTTGACATCGGGCTCAAAGTAATTTATAGGATAGGGGCCATAGCCACCAACAGAGATGCTGCATTTGTCTTTTCCTGTGGGAACAGGGCTTGTAGCTATCCCTTTAGTAGTCAGTCTGTGATTTTTTTCATCTTCTTAGAGGGTGCTCAAATGTAAGGACAAGGATGCTTGTTAATAAGATCGAGATGTCTTTTAAGACAGGAGGATAGCCCCAAGTTTGAGGCTAACAATGTAAAACCCAATTATAAAACAAACAAAAATAAAAGCAACAAAAAGAAGATTAAAAAAGATTAACATCAATTAGACAGAAAACCATGTCTTTTATCAATGAAAATTTCATGTTATAATATATGGCATGTGGGCCACAAAGAAAAACACAGCAAGTAATTAAAATAACCTGAGAATTGTAACTTACAGAATCATGATGCTTTTCTTGTGCCCTAGTGATTAGGAAGATATTAAATGTTTTCAGCGGAGTAAATCATCTTATATATTGTTCAATTTTATCCTTTCAGTTTGGTTTATTGAAATACATTACATTTTTTTGTTGATAAGGCAACAAAAACCATAAAGATTATTGTAGTGTGAGCATATTAGCTGTAATATTTGGGATTGAATGCTGGATAGCATGTAATAATGATATACTGTGATATAAAGGTGGAGATGTAAAAGGAAATTATGAATTTACTTAACCTGAAGTATCATCAAAAAGCAATTCATTTTACTCACAATAAACAGGAACACATTCAGTATTAGGTGAATTCAAGCATTAAGGCTCTGAGAATGGACTTGATCTTTTTACGACTTGACCTTGAAAAGCATGGCTTGAAGTTATGTTTATATATTTTTACTTTTCACTTCATGTTCTAGATAGTAAACATTTTCATAATATCTCAGACGTCATGATATACAAATAGAACTTGTTTGTTAATATTCCATGGGATCTTCTGGTGTAGTGAGAAGTGCACAGCCAGCCAGTTCTCCACATAGATTTCAAATCGAAGATGAGTGCTTATTGAAGTTTGGTTTCTTTGTGTGAATTTAGTCCTTGCTATATAAAAATCCATTAAACATGTGAGCCCGTATTTATGAGTGCTTATAAGATGATTTCAGCAGATGCTCCGAGTGGAACCCTTACAGTTCAGGATCCTTGTCCAGAAAGAGCCTTGGAATGGTTTCCACTCTGGTAACCTCCCAGCTTCTGTTCTGGCATTTGTAAATGGCAGGGTTCATTACTGGCAGCAGAGCAATTCCCAAAGTGGTGTCTCCCCAAGACTAAGAGGCATGAGGACCTTATTAGGAAAACATGTATAGTCGTGCTAGAAAAGCTCACCACATACAGGGCATACACATCCCTGATCACATTTGGTTTGAGGTCGTATGATACATCCCACACTCACGTATGGAACCACTTCCTACGCAGTCCTGATAGTTAAGGCTCACTTGACTGAAGGTCTCTTAAGAGTTCTGTTCTTTTAGGAAGTGTTTAGAGGAGTCAGTCAGCCTCCTTCTCAATGTCTCAGTGTGGTACTGTATTGAAGTCAGCATCACTGCTGTAAGTAGGTGGGTCTCTACTTACTGATTTATTTATCAGTTGAGGAAGACTGTGAAGATGGTTTCTCCACACATTCTTAATCCAACGGCCCTCCTAAGTGTCATATTGTAGTGTCCCCAAACCATGTCATCACAATGTGTATTTATGGTAATCCTGTTTTTAGACAGGATCCCATGTATCCTGGGATGACCTTGAAGTCACTATATAGCTATGGTTGGTCTTGAACTTCTGCCCCTCCTGCCTCTACCTGCTGAGTGCTAGGTTTATAAACGTCATATACCTGTTTCATGTGGTGCTGGGTACTAAAACTCAGGGCTCATCCCATCCTTCTTTTTTCACATTACAGGCTGTTTTATGCCAATTAAATGTTAAAATAAATGTTTAATGTTTGGCACAAGGTATGTAATAGTTATTTTTATTATATTAATTATGTGATAGCTTTCCATTTTTTGAATGTGGTGAGATATTTATTTTTGCATATTATACAAGCTGAGGCACTAAGTCCCTATATTTCAAACTATCCAGCATAGAGTCTTGGAAGATAAGCCTGTTGCCTCTCTCTAGAGAAAATCATAGATCTATTTGTTGATCACCACACTGAATATGTTGTCTCTCTGTGAGGCTTGGATTTTCTGAATATGGCCTACCTTTCCTATTGCATAACCATACATGAAGCAGACATCGTCTGGTTCTCTGTCAACTGGGCCCTGGGCAAGCAGGTGCATGCTGATTCTCTGGGTATTGTAGTTATGAGTAATGTGAGCTTCCTCTGTGTAAAACATCCTGTGTGTGTTCTCTATGTCCACTGCTTCCCCCCTTCCTTCTCCTCTCCAGAAACTCCTCCCATTTCTCCCTCTTCATTTTATGGCCTCTTTTTCTTTAATTATTATCCTTATACACATACCTGTATATATAAATTAATAAGTATATAAGTGCAGTCTGCTCAGGCATTGAGTGCTGCTTGTATATGTATATGTTTTTAGCGCTGACTACTTGATATTAGATAACCAATTGGGGGTTCATCTCCAGGGAAGACTGAGCCTCCCTATTAGGACAGTCATTAATTGATTGACTACCTGAAGCTTTTTTATCCAGGGGCAGAACCATATGAACTTTATCCAATTCACCTTGGCATGTCAACTGTTTTCGTGATTTTTCAGTTCTGGTTTAGGCAACTATATGGTTGAGATATTTCCTGGGTGTAACTTTCTGTCATTTACAGAAGACACAATATCACGGCGGATGTCTTGGATTTCTAGCTCCTACAGTTTTTCTAGCTTCTCTTCTGCCATGTTCGTTCCCTGAGCCTTGGGTTGGAGGGGTTGTACTGTAGATGTATCTATGACGTGTGAGCACTCCATAGCCAGTTCTCTGTGTTTTGACCATTTGTGGCTTTCTGAAATAGCCTCTGTCTGCTGCACAAAGAAGCTTCTTTGATGAGGGTGAGAGCTACACTCTGTAGAGATAAAAATTGGTATTAAGAATAGAGTTAGAAAGGACCACCATGAGTTTCTCCAATAGGTTCCATAGCCTCACTAGCTGCAGGTAGTTGGTTATATTTATAGTACTGGGCATGAATCCCTTCCTGTTGAGTGGGCCTTAAGTCCAATTAGATGGCTATTGGTTACCTTCAGGATGCACGTGCTAGTACTGTACCCTTGGAGCTTTCTTGCCATGTGGCACTGGTGCTGTGGACCATAAGCATCACAGCTGAGTAGGACTACCGATTGCTTTTCTCCCCCTTGGCAACTTAAATCACCCTCTGCCTCCATCATAGGCAGTATTCTGTCAAATGTGAGTGTGGGAAAGATCTTTCTGAATAGACTCCATTTGCCCAGAAACTGAAGCCAACAATTCACAAGCTGGGTCTCCTAAAACATCAAAGATCTCGTACAGCAGAGGAAATAATCAAATGAGTGAAGAAGCCCATGAGTGGGTCAGAATCTTTGTCCACTATACATCTGATAGAGGATTAATATCCAGAATATAAAAAGAACTCAAGACAACAAGAGTCAAGAAAATAAGTGGCCCAATTAAAAATGAACTATGGATCTGAACAGAGAGTCCTCAAAAGAAAAAATAAAAATGGCTAGGAAATGTCTCAAAAAGTGCTCAATATCCTTACTAAAATCACTCTGAGAGCTCATCTTACCTCTGTCAGAATAGCTATGGTCAAGAAATAACTGATAACGAATGTTGGCGAGGAGGTGAGGGACTGTGATGGGGGAAGGAGAGAAGAAAGAACCAGAGAGGGGAATAGCAGGACACAGGCGGTATGAGGGGGAAAGCAGGAAAACGGGGAGGTGGCTTTAACTGAGGAGGGCTGAGGTAAGGCAGTGCTGTGGGAGGAGGAGGAAGGAGGGATAAATGGTAACACTGGGGATGCTTTAAAGAGCTGTGGGAAATGATATGATTTTATCCTAATTGCATGTAAGATACGTAAGTGTCTTCGTGTGCCCAGGCTTTCTCTGTGATGCGAGGCAAGCGTTATTCTAGCTGAGCTGCTTCCCCATCTCCCCCTCCTACGTTTTCTCGCCGTGAGTTATTTATTTCTGTTAACTTATTTATTTATCGTCTATGTGGGGTATGGGTGTGTATGTACATGCGTGTAGGTGCATAGGCTGGTCTGGTGTAAGTGGAGGCCAGGAGTCCACCTCAGATGTGTTCCTCTGTCCCCTCCACTGTATGTCATGACCTTGGAACTAACCACGTTGGCTACACTTGCTGGCCAGGAAATTCCGCAGAAGCTCCTGTCTTTACATTCTTCTTTACAGGGTTCTTTTCTTCTGGTGGCTTTGGGAAAGCCAAAGCATTTGAAGTTAGGGAATTAAAAAGTATACACATTTTTTTTTTTTTAAATCTTACTTGAAAGTACAGTGATTTACATAGTGGAGGGTATTAAGTAACTTAGGAAATGTCCTTCCAGAGGGCTATGCCCTTGAGCTTTGAAATATAATGGGGTTAATTAGTCAGCCACAAAGGTAGACTTGATCTCATTGCTGAATATCCCAGGCCTGGAACCGCACAGCTGCCAACCGTCCATTAAGCTATAGAGGAGTTTGTATTGTGACATTTACTGGTTTTACTGTAATTTGCTGTGATCTACATTAGAGGGCTGAATAGTATAAATCTGTTGCATATATGGCTATGTCTCTCTTGAGAGTTGTAAAAACAATGAGAAAAGCCACCAATTTATGAATGGCCATCAAAATGGCTTCTCACCCTATTTTCTTCATCTGCTCTGCCTTTGTTGTTGTTTTTAAAGAAGTAGAGGAAGAACACTGGGCTATGTTGGCATCACTCAGCCAGACTATGTGGCTCTTCCCACACTGGGTCTCAGAATGGAGGAGATGGTTATTTTTGTGGGAAATTGAATTTTCTTTGCAACAGTAGAAACAGACGTTTAGTGTCATTCCAGTCTTGACTGGTTCACTCTGTCACCTCTCATGGATCAAAACCCCCTCCTCTTCTCTTTCTAGTTTAATTTTAGCCTTAATCTCCTCAGTTGGAAAGACTTGTTTTCCTACTGAGCCACACATTTCGATTTACAGATTTTTTTTTTTATTTTATTTTTAGTCAACTATTTTTCAAACACATTTTCTTTAGTGAAGTTTCAGCTTTGAATGGCTCCATTTCATGACTTGGAGTTCACCCACAAGCTCAACTTATAAGTACAATTCGCTTTTATACAGAGCCTAGAAATTACGTGGTTGACTACACAGGAATCTACTCCAACTGGAGATGAAATATGTGAACTTAAAAAGAAAATCTCTTAGCAAATTAGGGACTTGCTCCCCACAAAAACCCGAAGTTTCTGGTTTTAGTTGTTGAGTTAGACAAGAAGTTTAGATTGTGCTTTCTGGAACCTCAAGTTTGTAGGCCTTGGTAGCTTGGGATTTTGCCTTCATATAATCTGTCAGTACCTGTTCAGGTGAGACAGCCAGTTTCACCAGTTCTCTGGCATTTAGTTCAGCTATCAGCTCCAGGGTTGGCATTCACACATTAAACAAAAGGCCAAGTAAGCACAGAGTAAGCCAACTTGGTGGTGACAGCTGGCAGAGGAAAGAAAGAAGATCATGTTTGACATTGTTCTTTGGAACGGAGCTGGAGGCAAATCACATTCTATACATTACCTCATCATGTAGAATACAGGTGCATCCCTGTTTGTGGGACTTCTCACTCATCTTATTCTACTTGGTTGATGCCTCTTCCTGTGGCACACAGCGCTAGCCGTGTGTTCTTGGATAGGGCTTCCAATCAAGGTCAGAGGAAATTCCATTAAGCAAAATTGCCTCCTGTTTGACCAGTGTCCTGAAGGCAGTTGTCTGCTTCAGCCTATGGTTTCAAAACTTTAAGTTCGTGTTGTTACTGCGCAGTACTGGGGATCGAACCTCGTGAATGTTAGGGAAGGACATTACCACTGAGCTATATACAGTCCCAGTACCACTTGTGTGTTTTAAAGCCAAAGATGATTATGGCTGTTATTTATACGTTCCTGAGAAAATGATCATCTTCAAGAAGAGCCAATACTTGTTTTTATTTTCTGCATGAAAAACATCTCTGTCCTAATTAATCGTGGATAAGTAAGGGCAATTTATGCGAGATGAATACATTTACATGTGAACAATTCGAGTGTTGTTCCAAACCATCTGGTGTAAATCATATTCCAAGCCTGTTTTCACAACTAGTGTTTTTTTGTGTTCAGTTCTGTTTTTCAGTCCCTGAGCGAAGCTGCTGGCAGGTCTTTCCACATAGGTGGCTCTCAGATGCCACGTTGAAGCTAAAGCAGTGCTGGGGATGAGTAATGCAGGTGAAGAGAGGTGAGGGGAGGTCACAGAGGGAAGCCGTGCAGGAGCGTGTGCACAAGACCTTTGGCGCAAGATGGAGAGAGAGCCTCCTTAGGTCAGAGACACCTGTGGACTCTTCCTTTGCAAATGTGGCCTGTGCAACCGTAATAGACAGAGATATTTCTTGCTTCACTTTGTGCGAAGTGTCTGGGGTTCACGGCAATTTGGGTTTCAACTTTGTGCTTGGAAACTTAATTTTGTCTTTCCCCAAAGGTCAATATAAAGAACCTATTTCCTTCTGCTCCCAGAGCATGGGATCCGTGAGTGGAATGGTAAAAAGTGACTTCATTTTCTTCTCCTTGGAGAAATATAAAAATGCTTATTCACTAAGCACGAAGCTGAGTGATCTGTTATTCACTGCAGACATTCTATGGACAGAATGAGGCATACATTATTTATTTTGCATGAAATGAAGTGGTTAAAAGGAGGAAAGGAAAGCATTTCAGTATATAATGCAAGGACCAGGAGAGAGGGGGGGGGAGGGAGGGAGAGAGAGAAAGAGAGAGAGAAAGAGGAGGGAGAGAACAATCAGGAATTTCAAGGTGTGTGAGTGTGTGCATGTGCACCTGTGTGCTCGAGCACAGCAAAAGGGGTAATGTCTGAATTAGTTATACCTGGTGTAAAGGTTTGGCCTACTTCAGGTTGTGTTAACAAATATCAAATAAAATATCCTATTGAAAAATTTGATTTTATTTATATTAACAGTTGAGTATTCATTCATGGTATACTACCTACAAGGTATATGTTAGGATTGTGGGAGAATATTGCTGTAATGTTAACTGGGCACAAACTATACACCAGCCACGAAACAAAGCCCTTTATTTCAGTTATTTAATTCTTATGATAGTCTTGTGCAGTGCACAATATCACCTCCTCTCTCTAGTATGTTACGATTGTAGAGAGAATCAATATGAGGAAGTTAAATTTTAAAAAAATGCGTGTATATACATGGGAGAGGGGAAGGGGGGCAGGGGAAGGTCTCTTTCTGGGTCATCCAGGTTGTTCTCTAGTCTTACTGTATCGCCACAGCTAGCTGGGAAAGCAGTCTAAGTTCTATTGTATAAATACACCTAATTTCAAGCCACGGTTCGACAACTGACTTGAAATTTTAAACTACTTGTAAAAGCAGACATTTCCATGCTGATTTTAGCACACCTCTGAAGGTGGTTATCCATTCATCCTCAAAATCCATAACCTAGTAGAAGAGATCAACTGAGTTCTAAGACAGGAAGTGGTAAGGATTTAGAGTAGAGCGTTTCACCTGTGGCTCTCATTAGCAATTAGGGAAGGCTGGCTGTATTTGACCTGTATTTGGAGGTGTGGAATTAGAGGCGTACCCTGGAGCGGGTAGGAAACCAACAAACCTTCACATTCTTGAATAGGCTTTGGCGCTGAAGCAGCAGTTCCCCAATCGACCACAAGGTGGCAGGACAGTCCTGTCCATTCCACCCATTTTCCATGAACAGAACAGGAATCGTTTTTCTTTTTCGTTTTTTAAAAACATAAAAGAATGCTTGTAGGTATTGTGACTAGGAATTATGGAGAAATACTTTTTATTTTCTGTGATTTTTAAAACTCATATTTATATAATCTAGGATATTTATGTTGAAGTTTTAACTTGAATAGAAAATCTTAGATGACCGAGTAAGCTTAACAAATCTGTATAGAGATATTAAGTGTGGGAGCACATTTTATTTGTCTTAAGTCTAATTGTATTAATAACATGTTCCTGGGATAACATATTTGACAAGAGCAACTTAAAGAAGGACGGGTTTGCTTTGGTTCAAAATTCTATGGCCTCTCTTGGTGGGGGATCGGGACCTTCATGGTATCAGGAGCTGGAGGTAGCTAGTCACATCTGGGGTCTGGGGGATCAAACTCGGCTTGTCAGACTTGGTGGCAAGCTCCCACCGTTCCAATATGATAGAACTTTATGAGCATAAATAAGGACAAATGACGAACTAGGAAGGTGTCAAGGAAAGGTGTCCTATTCCCAAACCACACTGAGGTCTCTGGGGCTCTGAGGGGACCTTGCAAGGTTGCTCCATCTTTTTTTTCAGTATTCAAGGGAAAATACAAGGGTGTTCTACACCTGTGCCATTACTAGCTCTAGGTAGTTCACAGTTTCAATATGAGAATTTGCTGTTTTCCTTTCAGTAAGGCTTTGCCATTGCGGGACTGGGTTTTGGCAGTTGTGAAAGGGAACAAGGACCACAAACATCAATGTGTCACAGGCAGTGAAGGATAGCATCCATTCTGACTCCAAGGCTGGAGAGGTTGTACTGTTGACAGATAGCCACACAGATCCCACGTGTGATAAAGAATATTTAAAAAAAAACTTATGCGAATACTCTTTCTAAATGGCTATTGTTGGTTGGGATATGGAGTTATTTGGGCCTAATAATACTCTTGGTATTTATTTTAGCCTAGGGACATGATGCCAGCATTAGTAGGGATAAAAACAGTCACTGAGATCCAGATGTTTGGCAATCTATTGTTTAAATCAGTTTATGTATTATTTGTTGTAGCTTTTTTTCCTTAAAAGCTTGGCATTTTTTTCCATCATAATTTTATCCAAACATATGAACGTAACTACGTACCTATTTTGAAAAGTATCTTCTCTCTTTTTGTGTAGCTCTCAGGTGCGTCCTTACTGCCCTGTCAGATGATACAGTGTAACCATTTCTAAGGGATTTGCTTCTGCAAGCCCCACACACAGGATGTGTCTTCACAGACAAGGCTGGGTGTGGTCGCTGCTTTATGCGAATGCCATATGTCATCGGATCACACCTTGCTTTTTCATCAACATATTTGGAAGGTATCTTGATTTTTTCACTTAAAATTTCATTTAGTATTTCTAACAGTCTAACTTTACAAGCTTGGTATGCATATTGTGTATGAAAGGTTAAAGGTACACAAAGTTGGAATTACTCATATGTGTATTATTGCCCCCAGGTTAATTATTATTACATTTTACAGTATTAGAACATGTAGCTTTCTTTTCTAAATATAGAAAAATGTCTTAATGATGGATACACATATGTGTTGCTTTTAATGAAGTAAAAATTAATACATACCTTAACATTTTCAGTTCATGCAAAATACCCAAAGTCCTCTCATGTCTACCCATGTTAATTTCTAGAACTTTTTCATTACATGCATAAACATTCATATTACATGTATATTTTATGCTCTTCTAAGTGGAATCATTTCTTGTCAGTTACAATCTGTAAGCTGTCTCATTCTTTTCCATAGCTACTATAATATATTAACTTATTTGCCTACCAATGGAGTTTAGGTTGTTTTTCATAGTAAACATACTATCTTATGAATATACTTGAAAATGTAATATGTATCCATATAGATAAATGAGAATCCTAGAAGTAATTTTGTTAAGGGAAAATATATTTTACCTTTGATAAATCGTACCTGATTGTTTTCCAAAAAGGTAAACTAATGTGTAGTTCAAAAAAAACAGAACAATTTAAATGTTTGCCTGTATTTACTTTTCTTGGTAATAGGGCTAAAACCACGTCTTTTAGGCATGCTGGTCAAGCATTCTACTACCAAAAACATCAAAATTTCAAGATTCAATAAATAGGAAACTAAAATGTTCATTATATCTTTTATTGTCCACAATAAAAACATTTTGATATATAATAGCTTTTCTTTTGAAATCAATATTTTATTTGAAATGTTACTTTTTCTATTAATTTCTTTACAGCTTCCTTCTTAACTTTATAAATCACATGTATTGTAGTCAAAAATAACATGTTCATTGTAGTAACAGGAGTCATTTCTGAAACTAGAGCCAGCTCTCAAAGCTGGCTTCCCTCCAATGTTTAAAGTTTTTCATTTCATCATTTCCATTAAAGGTGAATTATAGGATTTGATTCCAATTCTAATTACAGGATGTTCATCAAAGACCAATATTCTTTCATTTTTCAGAATTTTATTTCTGATCTCTTTAGGTGTATTATTTAATTTTCTGCATAGTGAGTATTAAGGCATACTAACAAATTGAAAGTATGTGAGAAAAAATTATAATGAGGACTTTTAAACTACCCCCCTCTCTCTGTGTGTGTGTATGTGTGTATGTGTATATATGCATGTACATGGAGGCTAGAAGTCAGCATTGGATGTCTTCCTCAGTCTCTCTCCACCGTACATTTTGAGGTTGTCTCTCACTGGATCTGGCACATACAGATCCAGCTCAACAAGCTGTCCACCCACCTTCCTCCCACTGCTTGGATTTGAATGCTTTCCACTATGCCCAGTTTTTATGGGGGTGCTGGGGATCTGAGCTCAGGTCCTCATGCTTGCTCAGCACACACTTCACTGACTTCTGACTGAGCCATCTCTCTAGCTCCCTAAAGTATCTTTTATTAAATCATCTAGAAATAGTTGAGTACTGTAACTTAGCATCACTTTAATATTTCCTGAAACATTTCTAGAATTTTAGCTGCGACTCGAGACTTCTAGTATTATACTATCTATAAAAATTCCACAATATATTTAAATACTACTCAATGAAATATCTTCAAGAATTCACTATTCATTTATGTGTATGTGCAAGGTTTGTGTGGATGTATGTTGCATGAATGTAGTATCCACAAAGTTAGAAAAGAGTATTGGATCCTCTGGGATCTGGATTACAAGTGTTGTGAGCTACCTGATGTTGATGCTGGGAACTGAACTTTAGTTCTCTGAAAGAGCAGCAAGTTTTCTTAATTGCTGAACAATCTTTCAACCCCCTTACTAAATACTTTTGATAAAGTATTTCAGGTATTATTATTCTTAGTTCAGAGAAATTAACAAAAATCAAGAAACATCTGGGCTTTGTGGTACATAGTTAATCCCAGTATTTAAAATATGGAGGACAAAACTGCAAGTCTCAGCATTTAGCAGCTCATCCTAAAATACCAGGAGATTAAGTGAAGTAGCGTCTGTTCTAACTCCACAGGAATTGTACAGCTCTCGGTTTCAGCCTGCTAGTTAAAGTCACAGGAAGAAAAGAGGACATGTTGAAATGTGAATTTAGCATTTATTTTTAAGTTGTAAAAAGTTTCCTGTGAAAGCTCTCTAAGAAAAAGGGAGACAGCTGAATAATAATGACGTGTTCTTCTCTTTGTCTTCAGCACTTATACATCTTTCAGAATACATGATCATATGGTAAAAAGTTCATCACAACTTTACACATAAATTCAAATCATAAATCGAATAAGAAGTTTACATCAGAGAATGTTTACATGCATATCCATTAGGAGTAATTATCTGGCTAAATATTCATCACCTGTCACAGCTCCAGAGGTT
>CM052700.1:36987445-37018318 GCA_028551405.1 Uromys caudimaculatus
CTGAGTCATATTTGGTGTTTGCTATGGTTCTGAACTGCTGCCAAAGAAGATCAAACTCACCCCCAAAGAACTATTGCTGAACAGGTCCATTTGCCCCATATCCTAATAACTTTTCTACTACCTCTGCTGCAGAGTAGGCTAGAGGAGAGGTTGAACCCTTATTAAAAGTAGGTTGCAAAAAATTTATGCCTACAACACCAGATTGATTTCAAATTGGGTGTACAAGTTTGCATTCCCATCAGCAGTGGAAGAGTGTTCCCCCTGTCCCACATCCTCACAAACATGTGCTATCATTTGAGGGGTTTTTTCCAATAATTTAGTTTTTCTATTCACTTTACATCCCAACACAGCCCCCACTCCTTCCTCACCTCCCAGTCCCATCCTTATAAATTCTTCTTCCCAATACCCTCTTCCCCTTTCCTCAGAGAACAGGACCCCTCCTTGGGTACTATCCCATCCGGAGACATCTAGTACCAGCAGGACTAGACACATTCTCTCCCACTGAGGCCCAACTAGGTAGTCCAGAGAGGGGGAATGGGATCCAGTGGCAGGGAACAGAGACTGAGACAGTCCCTGTCTGTTTGTTAGACCTCCATGAAGACTAAGTTGAACATTTTCTACAAATGTATAGGGGACCTACATCCAGCTCCTGCATGCTCCCTGGTTGGTAACCCAGGCTCTATGAGTCCCCATGGTCCCAGGTTAGTTGGCTCTGTAGGTCTTCTTATGGTGCCCTTTACCACTCCAACTTGTTCAAATCTATCCCCACCTCTTCCACAGGGCTCCCTGAGCTCCACCATATGTTTGGCTGTGGATCTCTGCATCCGCCTCCATCAGCTGATGGATGAAACCTCTCAGGAGAAAATTATCTATTCTGATGGGTGTAAGATGGAATCTCAGAGTCATTTTAACTTGTAATTCCCTGATGACTAACAGCATTGAGCATTTCTTTAAGTACTTCACGCCCATTAGAGGTTCCTCTGTTGGCAATTCTCTCTTTAGCTTTCTATCCAATTTTGAATTGGGTTATTTGGTATGTTGGTGTTTAATTTTTTGAGTTCTTTATATATTTTGGATATTAGCTCTCTGTCAGATGTAGGCTTGGTGAATACCTTTCCCAAATCTGTAGGCTGCCATTTTGTCCTATTGATGGTATCCTTTGCCTTACAGAAGCTTTTCAGTTTTATAAGGTCCTGTCTTAGTCAGGGTTTCTATTCCTGCACAAACATCATGACCAAGATGCTAGTTGGGGAGGAAAGGATTTATTCGGCTTACACTTCCATGATGCTGTTCATCACAAAAGGAAGTCAGGACTGGAACTCAAGAAGGTCAAGGAGCAGGAGCTGATGCAGAGGCCATAGAGGAATGCTGCTTACTGGCTTGCTTCTCCTGGCTTGCTCAGCCTGCTTTCTTATAGAACCCAAGACTACCAGCCCACAGATGGTACCACTCACAAGGGGCCCTCCCCCCTTGATCACTAATTGAGAAAATGCCTTACAGCTGAATCTCATGGGGGCATTTTCTCAACTGAAACTCCTTTCTCTGTGATAACTTCAGCTTGTGTCAAGTTGACACACAAAACTAGCCAGTACAGGTCCCATTTATTAATTGTTGGCCTTAATGCCTGAGCTGTTGCTCTTCTGTTCAGGAAGTTGTCTCCCATACCAACGTGTTCAAGGCTATTCCCCACTTTCTGCTTTATTAGATTTAGTGTATGCAGTTGAGGTCTTTGATCCACTTGGACTTGAGTTTTGTTCAGGATGATAAATATGAATTTATTTGTGGTCCTCTACATGCAGACATCCAGTTACACCAGCACCACTGAAGATGCTTTCTTTTTTCTATTGTACAGTTGTGGCTTCTTTGTCAAAAATCAAGTTTCTAAAGGTATGTGGGTTTGTTTCTGGGTCTTCTTGATTCCGTTGATCAACCTGTATGTTTTTATGCCAGTGACATGTGGTTTTTATTACTATTGCTTTGTAGTACAGCTTGAAATCAGGGATGGTGATACCTCCAGAAGTTCTTTTATTGTACAGGATTGTTTTTAGCTATCCTGAATTTTTTTCTTTTTATGTATGAAGTTGAGAATTGCTCTTTCAAGGTACATAAAATATTGTGTTGGAATTTTGATTGGAATTGCATTGAATCTATATATTGTTTTTAATAAAATGGCCATTTCACTCTGTTAATCCTATGGATCCAAGAGCATGGGGGATCTTTCCATCTTCTGATCTCTTCTTTAATTTCTTTCTTCAGGAACTTGAAGTTCTTGTCACACAGGCCTTTCACTTACACTGAGATATTTTATATTATTTGTTGCTATTGTGAAGGGTGCTGTTTCCCTGATTTTATGCTCAGCCCATTTATCATTTGTATAAGGGAGGGCTACTGACTTTTTGTTTTTTAGTTAACTTTGTATCCAGTCACTTTGCTGGTGATGTTTATCAGCTGTAGAACTTCTCTGCTAGAATTTTGAGAGTCACTTATGTATACTATCATATCATCTGTGAATAGAGATACTTTGATTTCTTCCTTCCCAATCTGTGTCCCCTTGATCTCCTTTAGTTGTCTTAGTGCTTTAGCTAAAACTTCAAGTACTATATTGAATAGATGCAGAGAGAGTGGTCAGCCTTGTCTTTTTCTTGATTGTAGTGGAATTGCTTTGAGTTTCTCTCCATTTTGTTGGCTATCAGCTTGCTATATATTGCCTTTATTATGTCTAGTCTCTTTTCTTACAAAAATTTTATCTTTCAGATAAAACTCATGGTGGAGTAATTATCAGGCCCACATCTGGCATATAATGAGAATCATTCTTGATATGTATTATTCAGCCTAAAGACACTGCCTTTGTTACTATCAGAATAAGTAGATAGAATACTTAAAATACTTTTATACACAGTTATTTCAATGTTTAAATACTTTCTTATACCCTAAACCCTTATATTATTTTTGTCAACTGAAATAATTATGCTTTGACATCTTCAGTCACAACTGTAGAGCTGGCTTTAGTTTATGACCTTGTAATACAAGAACTCATTAGAAATCCCCAGAGTAATTAAATATTCTTTTTAAGTGCCTTCACCTCATGAGCATTTTTGTTTCCTGCTTTCTGATATCTTTTAGTTGAAGATACTTCACAAACCATAAAAAGTGGTTGAGTTACTGGCTTTAAACAATATCTCCAAATCTTGACACTTTCATGTTACCAATTGACATAAGACTGTAAGGCAGGAAAGAACATTAATGTGGAGAAAACTAACACTAATTCTGTGGGTCACACACATATTTAAGAAATAATGACATTTCCCTTTAACAAAAAATTTAGTTTGAGCTAAGTTTAATCAGGTCCTTTTCAGGCCACAAGCTCCTGAACAGCTGCCATTTTAATTAAGCTTCTATCATGTACCATGGTTTTAAAGCATATTCATTGCCCGACTTCATGCTTTGACTATTAATTTCTACCTTGTTGCTTAAATGAATACTATACACATAACAAAACAATAATGCAAAATATGATAAATCAGGCTTACATTTACACTGCCCTATCATCCAGATGGCAATCTGCGAGTCAGCAGCAGCAGAACAGCCAGAGTCAAAGCCAAAGAATTAACTCACATGTTGTATAATTTCAGCATTTGTTCCCATCTATTTTGTGCTAATATGGCCTTGATGTTTCCAAGAGCAGCCAAATCCATTTATTCAAATATTCAACTCTATGCTAAACTGAAATCAACTGGCCCCAAAATACCAATAAAGATTTCTATGTAAAGCTATTAGATTCAATATTCTGAAATTAGAATTCAGGATTTTGTAGAGTGGCAATGGCCGCTATTCATTAAGTTAAACACTGAAGAACTTTGATTATAATCTATTAGAGTAGGTAAGCATTACTGAGATGGAGCAGAGGGATGAGAAGCCCAGCTGGAGATCTGGAATCGGTGGGGGCTGGAAACGGGCTTGGATGTATTAGAGACTGAAAAAGACAAGAGTTAGAGCAAGCAGCTGACATCTGACTCAAATTAGAAGAGCATATTTCAACATAGAGAAGGATGACTGGAAACGTATAAGAAAATCCACTAGCTACAGATGAGCATCAAGCACAAAAATAAAATGACCCAAAGACATTGAAATCAAAGCTCTCACGAAGTGTGAAGAGAACTGAGTCACTCGATCCCAGGTTACAATAAAAAAAACTCACAACCTCACAACACATGTGCCTTCAGCTCTCTTGGCCTCTGAATCAGAATCTCCTCATACAAGTAGGAATTTTTTAAAAAAAAAAAACTCCTCTGAAAAGTTGTGAAATTATTTCACCAGATAATGGATTACAAATTGGCATGCAAATGTTAGCTTGTGGTGGTGTTATTATAATGGGCTTTGACAGGCAGTATTAGTATTAATGGGATGAAATAACATTTTAAATGCTGGTTGACATATTTCCAACGTAGGTCAGTCTCATTGACCAATAATCCCCAGCTGCTGGGATTGAAGCATCTGAGGGATAGAAGAGCCACCTCATAAACGAGGGAGTAATTGTTCAGTCCTGACTTTCAGAATAAAGTATATTAAGCAATAAAAGGCCCCACAGGCATGAAGAGAATGGGCTTAAACTATTACAACCATAAAGTTTAGGGGGTGGGAGCTGGGTTTCCAGAATTTCTGAAGCCTTTTCATTTTTGTTAAACTAGACATGAGTTTAAGTCAGAGATTTTTCTTCCACTGTAAGCAACAAAAAAAGAAAAGATACAGGACAAAAGGCAAAAACAATTCTCAACTAAAAAAATAAAAGCCCTCAAAATTATTCCAAGGCTGAAACTACAAAAAGAAAGTGTTTTATGTGAAGGTTCCTGCCATATTCTCCCACATACTCTTACATAGTCTGGAATAGGAGAATGGGTACCCAAAACACACCTCCTCCCTACTGTCCATTGAGGGGTCAATAGGAAAAGAGACCCTATCCTTCTCCCTCCACCCCCCAGAATCCCAGGAAGATGGAGTCTTCATAATAAAAACAAGCCCAGGAGCTACATAAAAAGAACAGTTGTAGACAGGTAGAAAGCAGGTACAAGCCAAGAAAGGGTCTATGAGAGCAGCATGTTTTCAAAGACCATATATGGGGTAGAGGAGAACAGCCCATTCTCCACTGGCATGCTGGAGCCTGCAGAACGATGGGAGGGGCCATGGCTGTGAGGATGCAGTTCATAGGCCTGAGTTTTCATCTACTTTCTCCTCCCTTCTGAGTGGCATCTGCTAATGCATCTGAAGAAACTTAGCCCATGCGACAGAAGACTGTTCCTGCCTCTAACTCGGGAGATATTTTCCTGCCTATATCTTGGGAAATACTTTCCTTCTCAATTTCTGTGCAAAAGTAGCATGGAAAATAAGTTGTGTCCTCTAACAGAGCAGGATTTTTTTTCCTTTGATGCTTAACAAAACTAATATCAAAAGAATACTAGTCTACTGTGAAATATGCATGCTGCTGAGCTGTCAAAAGAAGTTATGGTCCATACAGTGGCAGGTTCCACTCCAGTGTCCTCACTGTCACCTTCACCAACCTAGTAAAAAATCTGTAATGCTGAAAATATCCTAATAGTCTCATAGAATAATCTTAATCCCCTACAAAATATCTAGAATCTACAAAATAGAGACAGAATTAAATATTTGAACTATGTCTTCTTAATGTGTGATTATTTCTAGAACAGACAAATCCCCTAAAAAGTCAGCCAGAAATTTCCAAGTAATAGTTCTATAAGAGGCTGTGAGTTCCTCTTCAAACACACACAAACACACACACACACACCAGCTTCTTAAACACTTGCACAACCTGCCTACATTGTCTATTATCTCAAAATACAAAAATATAATTCCTAAATAGACTCAGCTTTTGAGACTTCTGAGCTTTCAAATGCTGGAAAATAAAATTTTAATTTAAAAAAAGAAAAACATACTGGTAGGCTTGAATCTGACAATCATGGAATTATACATACAAACATGCATACATACATACATACATACATACATACATACATACATACATGTAGTAGGGAATGAGAGTGTCCAAGCTCCTTATCAGCCTTCTTTCCTGCCTTTTTCATGGGTACAATAAAATTTAAAGGTCTTGGGAATACAATAAAAATTGAGAAAATTGAAACCTACAACCTCAAGCAGTTTCCCCCAAACCACTTGCTGCCCAGTTTGCTATGTGTTCCAAGCAGTACTTCCAAGGAAATGGAAAACCCATTCTTTCACTACTTATGTGGAAATGATGACAACAAAAACACGTCTATCTCCACAGAAAAACCTGCAATCACTAGTCAACAAACGAAAAGATGAACTGTGAATCAGCTGCACCCCTAGTGCCTCTGTACCTAAAACACCAGCGATGTAGTGCTCTTCTGAGTCTACCATTGGGGACTATTTGATGTAGATTGTCTAACTTTGAAAGCAATTCATCACCAATTGGATCTTACTGTGTAGGTTTCCATAAGGATTTTAGTTTTCTTTTTAACTTGGGCTAAATTTTCTATGTCCAATGTGTTGGAACATAGTCAAAGAAAAAAATCTGTGGGAAATTATTGGCTAGGAAAGAGAGTTCTCAAGCACCAACTTTGATGCCCCTGAAAGAGAGACACCCAAGCACCTGCCATGGGTGCTTGGTTCATGCACTGTGGAGAGAGGTGGACCTGGACTAGCTAAAGCAGTGAGGAATAGGCAGTTATAAGGGGCCATTGTGATTGTGTCTGAGCCCTGGGTTGCTGCCAAGGGTCATGTCTGGGAAAGCTGGCTCCCTCCCTAACCAGCTTAGCACACAGGAGAGCAGCCCCATAGCTCACCTGGGCAGCACAGTAGAGCTGGCCCTGGTGGCAGGAGGATTCAAAGGCAGAAGGCAGATATGAGGTGATGGGGAGATAAGTCCTCACCTTTATCTTAAGATATGTATGTTTTATTTTAGAACACTCATAAAGTTTAAAAAGCTAATAGGGGCCCTGGAGGTGGGATTTCAACAGACAGAAGATAGAATGGAATGGAATCGGGGTGCATGAAGTAAAATTCACAAAGCATCAATAAAATTTTTAAATAAAAGAAAGTTCTCAAAAGAATAAATACAGCTAGTGACCATTTTAAAAAGTGATCAACATTCTTAGTCATCAGTGAATGTAAATTAAAATACTACTTTGAAATCTCATCTTATCTGTTAGAATGACTAAGATAAACACACACACACACACACACACACACACACACACACACCCCAAATGATGACAACTGTTGGCTTGGATATGGGGAAAGGAGAACATTTATTCACTGCTGGTGTGTGTGCAAACTGGTGCAGCCACTGTGGCAATCAGTGTGGAGTCCTCTAAATATACAACTAGCCTTCCCACAAGATTAACCTATACCACTCTTAGATATGTACCCAAGGACTCTGTATTCTACTAGAAATACTGCTCAGCCATGCTCATTTCTGCTCTACTCACAATAGCTGGAACATGGAAACAGCCTAGATGTCCATAACCTTATGAATAGATTGTGTGTTTGTGTGTGTGTGTGTGTGTGTGTGTGTGTGTGTGTGAATGAAGATCTGATACATTTACACAATGGAATATCACTCAGCAATTAATAAAAATGAAATTTTCAAGTAAATAGAGCTAGAAAAAAAATATTCTGAGCGAGTTAACCCAGACCCAGAAAGACAAATACCACCCGGATTCTCTCATTTGTGGATGCTAGTTTTGAGTCTTAATATATGTGTCTTTTATTTTTGGAATACTCACAAAGGTTAAGAAACTACTAGGGGCCCTGGAGGTGGGGTTTCAAGGGACAGTAGACAGAATGTAGTGTTATGAAGGGGGAAGGGAATAACAGAACAGGAAAGTTGAATGGGGTGGAGGATGGGATAGTAGGGTAGTGAAGGAGGAGGAATAACTAAGACTAAAGGACTTTTGAAAAAGTCATATGGGCCCCCTACTACTACAGAAGCTTCCTAAAATATATACATAAACAACATTTTAATGGAGTTAGCCTATAATGGGGCAACAGTGCTCCTAGTAGACACCATATGCTAACAAATAAAAAGCTCAATGCCAGGAATAGGTTACCATTTCTGAATTTGTTGATCAGTGGAGTTCCATCGACCCCCAAACATAACATGATACTGCCAATATTATGAGTTACCCTCAATAATGTGAAAGTAAGACCCTACTGCTGAAGATACAATATACTTGAGTCATAGATGTGGAGAAATGAAGCTGGTACTCTCTGGAAGCTTCATCCCTACTAGCTAACTGTCACAGTGCACAAAGTTGCCATGCGTGATAAGAGAAAAGCAACTATACATCTTTCCTAGATGTGAAGGTGGCAACCTACAATAATTGTCCTGGCAAGATATGCCCACTAGGGCATAATGGCACAAATATTATGAGTAACTCAGCTCTTTCTGATTGAATTTAAGGCCCACTCCATAAGATGGTAGTCACAGCTGGCACCATTACTAGGGTCAAGAACCTAGATAGTTCCCAGGCCCTTGGGGTAAACTCACTACTGCTATTCTGCAAAATGAATATAGTATTAAACTGACTCCCAGTGACTTATTGTTCTACTCCTAGATTAGTTATCTTTCAACCCTCATCAGAGGAACTTCTTTTGTTGTTGTTGTTGTTGTTGTTGTTGTTGTGTTTGGTTTTTTATTTTGTTTTGTTTATTATTATTTATTTTTTTTTTGATACTTTATTTACATTTCCAATGTTTCCCCCTTTCCAGGTCTCCTCTTTGGAAACCCCCATCCCTTCTCCCCTCCCCCGCCTCTATGAGGGTATTCCCCCTCCTACCCATCCACCCACCCACTCCCATCTTCCCACCTTGACATTCTCCTTTACTGGGGCCTCTAACACCCTCAGGCCCAAGGGCCTCTCCTTCCCCTAATGGCCAACAAGGCCCTCCTCTGCCACATATGTGGTCCAAGCCATGGATCCCTCGATGTGTATTCTTTGGTTGGTGGTCCAGCCTGCAGGAGACTGAGGGGGGGTGTCGGGCCAGTTGACACTGTTGCTCCCTCCATGGGGCTGCAAACTTCCTCAGCTCCTTCAGTCCTTTCTCCAACTCCTCCATCTGGGACCTCACTCTCAGTCCAGCAGTGAAACTTGGGTATTCCAAACTTTTGGGCTAATATCCACTTATCAGTGAGTACATACCATGTTCGTTCTTTTGTGACTGAGTTACCTCACTCAGGATGATATTTTCAAGTTCCATTCATTTGGCTGCGAATTTCATGAAATCATTGTTTTTAGTAGCTAAGAAGTATTCCATTGTGTAAATGTACCACATTTTCTGTATCCATTTCTCTGTTGAGGGACATCTGGGTTGTTTCCAGCTTCTGGCTATTATAAATATGGCTGCTATGAACATAGTGGAGCATGTGTCTTTATTACATGTTGGAGCATCTTCTGGGTATGTGTGCAGGAGAGGTATAGCTGGGTCCTCAGGTAGTATATCCATTTTTCTGAGGGTCTGCCAAACTGATTTCCAGAGTGGTTGTACCAGCTTGCAATCCTACCAACAATGGAAGAGTGTTGTTCCTCTTTCTCCACATCCTCGCAGCATCTGCTGTCACCTGAGTTTTTTACCTTAGCCATTCTGACTGGTGTGAGGTTGAATCTCAGACTTGTTTTGATTCGCATTTCCCTGATGACTAAGGATGTTGAGCATTTCTTTAGATGCTTCTCAGCCCTACGAATTTCCTCAGTTGAGAATTCTCTGTTTAGCTCTGTTCCCCAGTTTTTGATAGGGTTATTTGGGTTTTTAGAGTCTAACTTCTTGAGTTCTTTGTATATATTGGATATTATCCCTCTATCAGACATAGGATTGGTTAAGATCTTTTCCCACTCTGTTGGTTGTCGTTTTGTCCTATTGACAGTGTCCTTTGCCTTACAGAAGCTTTGCAATTTCATGAGGTCCCATTTGTCGATTCTTGATCTTAGAGCACAAGCCATTGGTGTTCTGTTCAAGAACTTTTCCCCTGTAGCCATGTGTTCAAGACTTTTCCCCACTTTCTCTTCTATTAGATGCACTGTATCTGTATTCTTAATTTTTTATAATCAAAAGGAAATCTACAAATATTAAAATTTTCAATGAACTGGGATCCAAGGAGAAAATACATAATTTTGGTAGGCTTGAAAGTTTCTCAAATATATGTATTGGTTTTAAAACCAGGAAACTAAAGAGATAGAACATGGGAAGCTATTTTTCTAGCTTAGTAATTAATGTATAAGTGCAACTAGTGAGCCTATTGTACTTTTAGATTATCAGGTTAAAAAAATCAATTGTTGAATCAGGGATGAAATAAAAGAAGGAATAGAACAGTACTTGAGAATTCAAATGGCCACGTGGAAAAGAGCAGTAATAGGAATAAGTGGTACCACTACCCTGTCTACAGAAGACAGCTCAGCCAGTGCTAGCTGCTGCCATGCAAAACTCATTCCCTGTGTCATCACTCCTCCTATGTACATTACTGCTCTTCCAACACAAGCCAGAGAGTTTTCTGTGAAATCTCTCAACTTAAAAATCTTTAAATTAAAGAATACAATTCTAATTTAAAAATAAGAAATGTTTCAAATGTAATAAATTAAATTACATGATGTTTTAAGCTTCATTTGGTCTGTTGGTTATGAGTTTACAGCTCTGATTATCATAAAGGGGGTGTTACTGAATTGTATTTGCATCATATTTTAGATTTTTTTTAACAATGCCGGAAGGTAGGAAGCTTCTACAGATGATTTAATATCAATAGAGATTTAGGCATTCACTAAGAGGAAGTCAGATTAATGTCATCCTTTACCACCACAAAACATGTAATGTGTTGCTATATTAAGTATATAGCATTGTGACTAAGTCTAGTCATTGTGCATAGCATGAATAAGAGTGTTCCCAATAGACTTAAGTATCTGAAACTTGGTTCCCACTTGGTGGCACTGTTTGGGAGGTTTAGGTGGTGCATAATTTCTGGAGGAAGCCTTACTAGGGACAAGCTTTAAGAGTAAAAGCCTCAAGACACTTCCAGTTTGCCTGCTCTGCTTTGCACTTGTGGTTAAAGATGTGAGCTCTCAGCTTTCTGTTCCATGACTGCCATTTGCTGCCACACTGTGTTGACATAATAAACTCTTACTCCTCTGGAACCATAATCCCAATAATTCTATAACTCTGCTCATAGCATTTTATCACAGCAACAGAGAAAAACTAAAATCCTTTGATAGAAAGTCTGACATGAACAACACTAAAGAGGAAAGACTTATTTTGTTTATGGTTTCAGGAGTTTCAGTCCATCTTGGTGGTGAAAGTGTGGTAGAGCATCTCACATCACCAAAGACAGGAAACAGAGCAGAGCAGTAATGAGAAGGACCCAGACAAGGTAAAGGCCCCAAACACTTGTCCCTTGTAACCTCTCCAAACAGGCACCTCCCAACACAATCTACACACCTATATATTCTACTTAAATTTTGAAAGCTGATAATCAAGATTAAACATCACAATCCCACCCTTTATCAACTCAATACTTCTTAAAGTCCAACATTCCATCAGTGGTTCCAATGAAGCTCATATCCATCTCTCTGTGCAAAATTATTTCTTTCTATCTCTGAGTGTCCTCATAATCTTAAAACTTCCAGCAGTGTTCAAAAACCCAACTTCAAAGTCTCCTCTGAGACACAAGGAAACACTTACTAGTGAGCCACTGTAGAAATAAAAAAAACAGTGGTTGCCACATAAGAAAAAAGACCAGCACTCCTATCCCTAAAAGGTTATATAAATGCCAGATGGGCATGGTGGCTCATCTGTAATTCCAGCTTCAGAAAGCAGAGATGGATGTCAGAACCCAGTCTACTTGTGGAGAAGTTTGAGTGCTTGTGAGAATACTTCAAGAAAAAAACAAAAACAAAAACAAAAACAAAAACAAGAGTTTTGTGACCTCAGTTTCTAAGAACACAGAATTGTTCTTGAAATGTGTTTTCATGCTCCTCCCAGGTGTAGCAGGTAGGAGTGAGTTTACTTCATATTACTCATTATTGCTTGCTATTCTAATTCAATTAAATGTCTAAACTATCCTTTATTATATGCCTCTATTTAAGAACGTATTTTTACCACATGTGGCTTGTCCTTGTCATTGTATACAGCTTGAACTCATGAGAACTTTACTCATGTGACCATTCTTTTTCTTTTATTTATTTATTTATTTATTTATTTATTTATTTATTTGTTTGTTTTTTTTCGAGACAGGGTTTCTCTGTGTAGCCCTGGCTGTCCTGGAACTCACTCTGTAAACCAGGCTGGCCTTGAACTCAGAAATCCACCTGTCTCTGCCTCCCACGTGCTGGGATTAAAGGCGTGTGCCACCACTGCCTGGCTCATGTGACCATTCTTAACCTTCAGAGAATAAATTATCTGAATCTCTGAATAAAGTTGGCTATTGCATTAGACTTTGGTCTGCCTCATTGATCAGCTCCATTCTCCCAGGTCCCACTGCCTCTCGAGTGCTGATAGTAGGGGATTCAAAATTGCAAGCTGGCTATCAAGATGAGCCACGTCGATGAGCCCTGGGTTTGTTTAGTAGACCTTTCTTTGAAAAAATCGAATGGAAGAGCAATTGAGGAAAAGTCTTAACATCAACTTCAAACATCATGTGTATATGGTACCTGCACAGAGACTTGCAAACATGCATACACATACACCATACAAATGCATGAAAAATTAAAAACTGGGAAAAAGTAATAAACTTCCAGATACAGCGTCACTAATCAATTATTCCAATGCTAAAAAGAAGGACTAGGGGACTAACAAGAAAGAAAAACTGAAGTCCAGGAGAACAGACACAAACCCTATAGTTCCATATCTAGGACATATGATATTGTGCTTTGAGCCCCGAGAGGAGGGAACAGCTATATTCCTATTGCCTTGCAGTTTGAGGCCCATATGACACTGTCTGGGAGCTGGGTTCATTCGTTTCCTGAAATTTTCCTCAGCAGACATTCCACATTCCTAGCATTTCCAACATCCTGGTGTCTTTATTGCAGCTTAGGCTTTTCCCACATAATTTTCATACTGCACACTCTCCAGAGCATCATGAATGGATTCTGACTCTATCACACATTGTCTAGCCTCATGGGCCTTCCTTTGACTTATTGGTGGAAGCCTCCATGACCCAGCACACACACTCTACATGCATCCAAAACTAGCATCATGTGGACAGTACCAAGGTTTGCCATCATCTCAAGCAGTAGCCAAGCTCTCCTGCTCCAAGGATTCAGTTTCCTCTGAGTACCTGCATGGCTAAAAATAGTAAAATTAATCTTGCCTACCCAGTGCTAGGCCAACAAGAGGCACTGGTCCTCTCTTCACAAAAGAGTCATTTAAATGAGTTTATACATTTATATACTTGAGTTTGTGATAGGTGGTGTCAGGTCAATCCCTGAGACAGTCCACTTCTTTGGTGGAGGAAAGTAAGTTGAGATAGAGCTTGACTATGTATCCCAAGCTGACCTGGAATTTACTATTCCTCTGCCTCCCAGTGGCTGGAATTGCATATGTGGGGCACAATGCCTAGATTCAGCTTCAGTTGGATGGCACTGATCTTTACAGAAGTCATAGCCTACCTGGTCCTAACATCACACTGGCTTTTCTTTCTTACTGAATTACTAGTTTTTCAAGTTTTCCTGCTTTGCTTTTCACTTCCAAGCCTCACTGTAAACACAGCTAAAAGCCAGCAATAGCAGCAATGCCACATCCTAAATCCTGAGTTGCTTTGAGATGACATGAACAAATGTAGACAAGTTCTTTGCTAAATGACCTCTCATCCAGTGCCTAGCAGAATCTTCATCTCTACTGGAAGTCTCATGAGCACACGTTGTACTGGATTTTGGTGGGCATTCTGGTCTTCTTACAGAATCACCCATTAAATTCTACCTACAGCATTCTTAGTATTACCTGTCTTCTCCAAACTGTTCTAAATTTCTTCCAAAAGCCATTTTCGAATGCTTCTGAACCATATCATCAAGTAGTCACAACATGAACCTGACTTTTCTGAAACCAGGTTTTCTGTGTTGGGTGCTTCCTACCTCTTAATATTCTGTTCAAATTTTAAATCCATCAATGAAGTAAATCATTTACTGCTATAGAGCCTTCTGGGAGTTATCCCACAAACATACCCAGGAATATGTTTTATATTAGGGAAGTAGTCAAGCTGATAACCATGATAAACTAGCCAAGAATAGTGGGGCATATTTTGGTCACAGAACTTGAATGACTGAAGTAAGAGAATAGAAAATCTGAGTCCTGCTGGGGTTATGAAAAGGCTAGCCTGTACTAAATAATTGCTCATCACAGTTACATTACAACACAAAGGGAATCTGTGGATGAAAAAAGATTTTAGGATCTCAAAATTATGCTGTATCATCCTGAGGGCCATTCCTAATCTCACTAATCCTTAAAGAAAAGAAAGAATAGGTCAGGAATTTCAAACATGAGACAAGCTCAACCTACCATTACTGGCTATGAAAATGGAAAGAGAGGGCCATAAGCCAAGAATGCAGTAGCTTCAAGAAGCTGGAGAAGGCATGGTAGTTTTCCCTGAAAAGATTTCCCTCCAAAAAAATATAGCCCTACTGATATCCTAAGTTTAGTTGAGTGAGACCAACGCTGACCCAAATAACTGTCATACTAATGACAACAAAAACCTCATACTGTTTAATCTACTACATTATTGACCATCTGTTATGGTAACAATAGCAAAATATTACAATGACCCTGGTTTAATATTTTATAGATTGGTAACTAAGGTCCACAGAGTATAAAGACTGTGGTGGTTTGAATATGCTTGACCCAGGGAGTGGCACTATTAGGAGATGTGGCCTTGTTGGAGTATGTTGGCCTTGTTGGAAGAAGTGTGTCACCATGGGAGTGGGTTTTGAGACCTTTCTCCTAGCTGCCAGGAAGAAACAGTCTTCTCCTGACTGGTTTTGGATCAAGATATAGAACTCTTGGCTCCTCTAGCACCATGCCTACCTGAATGCTGCCATGCTTTCTGCCAATGATAATGGACTGGACTTCTGAACCTGTAAGCCAGCCCCAATTAAATGTCCTTTATAAAAGTTGCCTTGGTCATGGTGTCTCTTTATAGCAACAGAAAGCCTAACTAAGACAAAGACAAAAGAAACTAATTCTCAAACATCCCTGTCTAGTAACCACCCCACTGTACCAGTCTGCTTTGACTGCCTTGATATTTGCCTTTATGGAATTATCTCATAATAGCAGAGAAAGAGAGGCATTCTGTCTAACTGGAATGAACTTGAACCACATTGTTTGGCTTGAAATCCAGAGCTAGATACAAGGACAAGTAAGTGAAAGAAAGGAAATATATTCACTTTAGAAATGCAAAGTCACTCCACTGCATAAAATTAACTTACCTTTTTATTATTGTTTTAATGACTAGCTTTGATCTTTTATGGTCTATCTAGCCATGAATTTGCAGAAATTAAGACAGCTTAGATATGAGTTCACATCCTGCTGTCTCTGGAATGTTGGTGATCTGTTATCCCACAGATTTTGCACATTTTCTGTTGGCTTATGTGTCAACCATCTGCAGAATAACTGGGACTGTGATATGCCTGCCGAGATCATGATTACAATCACAGTCCAAGAGTGACATCAACACTAGAGTCAGCAGCGTGAAGGACATCAGAGTTCAGGCTTGGACAATCTGTTCATATTCACCACGTCTTTCCTTTCTGATGTGCAGCAGAAGAGCATCACTGGAGCCACATAAAAACTTTCCTGAGAGTCACACTACTGTCTCCACTGTAGCTTCTGTGTCAGAAGAGGGTAGGGAGAGTGGAGCTGGTCAGGACAGGAGATACCTCTGTCTTTCGGTCCTAAAAGAATCCACAATTCCATTTCTACATCTTTTCTAAAAATGACTTTAGTGTGTCCAAATTACTCGCATATTATATATAAATAGTTCTATTAAACAAGGTTATAAATATTTTGACAACATCAATATTACTGTGATATAGTATTGCAATTTTCTGAGGCTAGAGGATCGCCAGTAGGAAGCATTTCAGCTTTGGAGTGAGAACTGTGTCAAACATTAAATAAATTCAATCTTGGCTGATAAGACTGAAAAGATACTGTTATCTTTAGTTATTAACATAAAACTTGATATACCTGTTATATGGTTTATCATAATGTTCTCTATAAACTTAAACAAAATATGTAGTCTCTGGAACTTGGGTGAAGTGTTCTGAGTATATTATCAGATTCACTTAGTCTAAAGTACAGTTCCAATACAAAGCTTATAAACTAGCTAGAGGTTGTTCTTTCAGGCCACCCTTGATGCTCATTTTAGCTGGATTTCATTAATAAAAGAAATCCCTGGAGCCAAGTAGTGGTGGCACACACCTTTAGTCCCAGTACTCAGGAGGCAGAGGCAGGTGAATCTCTAAGTTCAAGGCCAACTTGGTCTACAGAGCAAGTTCTAGGACAGCCAAAGCTACATAGAGAAACCTGTCACACAACACAACACACACACACACACACACACACACACACACACACACAAAAGACTGACTATAAAAGTTAAAAAAAAAATCTTGACTAATGAAAGAGGAAGCACATAATATTGTCTGCTACTACTTATCAAAATGTCCCAAATTCACCATTATTTCCAATTGTTGAAGTACACAATAAACTTTTCTAAGAAAAAGCACATCGTGGGACTGGACAGATGGCTTAGCTGTTAAGAATGCATATTGCTCTTCCAGAGGAACGAAGTTTAGTTCTTGGTATCCATACCATGTGGCTCACAACCACCTGTAACTCTACCTGGAGATTATCGGACACTCTTTTCTGGCCTCTGTGGGTACCTACACTCGCATGCACAAGCCCATACAGAAACATAACTAAAAACAATAAATCTTTGAAAAAAAGAAAGGAAGTACATTAGCATCCAAGTCTCATCCCAGTCAAACAGCTTAAACCTAGTTTAGTCAATTCTCCACTCATGAAAACTGCCTTTCTGACTTGGAGGATACCCAGAAGTTTTATTTCCTTTGGTCAACTC
This sequence comes from Uromys caudimaculatus, assembly GCA_028551405.1. NCBI lineage: Eukaryota > Metazoa > Chordata > Mammalia > Rodentia > Muridae > Uromys > Uromys caudimaculatus. The sequence continues at coordinate 37,004,547 of CM052700.1, forward strand.
AGGCAACACACATGCTCAGCACAACCTCCAAGGGGAAAGAGACAGCTGAATCTACCACAAGGAAGTGATTCTATATTTCAATGAATAATAAGAAAGTAATTTAATTTATAAATAAATTTCATCTCCAACGTTATGATTACCTAGACCAGTTCTAAGCCCAATGGTTGTCTCCATCAAGCCCCTAAGATAACTCAAGTATCTGTTTGTGTATGTTCTTTAATCAGTGGCAGAAGCACAATGCAAAGTGGACAAAGCAAAATATACACACATACTTAGATATGTAGATAGATGTGCAAACTAAAATCCCCGTGATTTTTGTGGTGGCTGTGCTCCAGCAAGGCCATCAGAAAGATATCTCTTCAGTCTACTGGATTTACTTCCCCTTAGAGGGCTCCATTCTTACCCAAGTGGTGGCAAAATGGCTACCAACAGCTCTTACTTGTCTCATGTGTTCTGGGCAGTCCCAGGAGAAAAACACAACTCTTTCAGAAGTTCTGACTGAAGCCACAGAGCTGTTTCTGCATTGCCTGGCCAGATTCTCTCTCTCTCTCTCTCTCTCTCTCTCTCTCTCACACACACACACACACACACACACACACACACACACACACACAGAGGCATGCACGCACACACGCACACATGTACACCTCACTACATTCCTAAATCAATCACCACAACCAAAGGGAAACAACCACACAGTAGACCATGGGTTCAAATTCACACAGCCACCCTAACTACATGTTCTGAGGGGGGGAAATCTTGGTAAAACAACCAAAATCTGACCAAATTTGTGTCACAATTTCGGTAGTAGCTCTGGGGAGTGGGGGCACGTGGACACGCACATTCCCGTCTGATTCAAAACTTTCTGAAGTTGTATTCTAACATCATTTATTTTTAGTGGAAGAGAAGAGCGTTGCCTTTAGTGGAAGACAAAGTGTGATTTTGACAGGAACTGAAGACAAAGAGAAGCATAATTAAGTTTTAAAGAAATGAAACTATGACCATCCAAAGACAAAGGGTTTCTTTCAAAACATGGAAACAAATGCCCAGCTGTGACAGATGCTATCCTTGTCAATGCCCCTGCAGGTGTAGAACCTCATTTGATCAGTGCTTCCAAAGATGACTAAATAGGACAAACGATAGTGTGACCTGTCGTTCCGCATTAATTCTGCTTTCCTGAAATTATTGCACTGAAGCCAAGAACATGATTTCAAAATAATTCGAGGGAAAAGTCAAGGCCTTGTCTGATCCAGCCTCAATTTGTTTCTCTAGCTTTGTCTCCTAATAAACCCAGCCATGAAGCATGCACTCATCACCACCAGTCCATCATGTCCCAGCTACCCACGAGGCCTCCTCACGACTGCTGTCTTCTCCTCTCCTCTTCACTGGCAGGAAATATTCTCAGCCTAATCTTTGTATACAAAACTTTTCCTTTAAAGGCCCAATTCAAAGTCCACATTTTCTAGAAATCATTCCCTGATCCTCTTATTAAATTCTTTTGAGCACTCAAAGCATATTATGAATACTCCTCTCTGGCCTTTATTTCATTCTGCCCTATATTACAGTGAGTTATGTGCTCTAAGTGGATTCAGCTGTATCATTTTCTACATATTTATAAACTCTTCCCCAGCATGCAGATCACAATAGCATTGTTAATCTTATTGTATCTTGTTTTATTTATTGTTATCATTGAGTGAGAGAAGGCCCCAAAAGAAAAGACAATAGAGTTTATCCTTCACACACAAAAAAATACAAAACCAGGTCTGATGGCACACACCTGTAAATCAAGATTTCAGTATCAGCCTGGACCACTACAATGAGACCCTGTCTAAACAAAACAAAACAAGTGGGAAATAGTTTTTGTATTATTCACATAACGTCTTTCAGAGAAGTAGACCATGCATGTTCTTCTTCTAGTGGCAAAAGAGAAGACATAATTATGACCCAGGCTAAACAAGAAAAAGTGTCTAAGAGTGAAACAGCTCTGATCACTATGGTCTAACTTTAGCAATCATCTGAAATAGGGAGTACATTTAAAAATAAAGTTCTCCCACAAAGGCACCCCAGTTAGCTGAGCCAGCATCTTTCCAGAGATGCTTCCCAGGCAGTTAAACACAGACATACACTGTCCTCAGGCCAGAGCCCGGAGCTAATTAGGCAGTCTAGAAGAAACAGAATCTTAACAAAAGGGCCCCTCAAAACCAGGGCACAGACATGCTTCTTCACAGCACCAGCTCTGTTCTCACCATCAAGTATCACTACTCAGACAGACAGACAGACAGACAGGAGTGAGCATGACAAAAGTCTCATGAGCAATGGAATCTTTCTGTGATTCTGAGCACCAAGAAGGAAGGGCAAGCAAAGACCCACCCTCCATTTCCTGTAGATGTCACTTGTGAGCATCTACCTTGGTAGTCCTTTCTTTACCTTGAAAGTGTTTTTCTTGGGAAAGAAATGGCCCAGTTGAAGCTCTCCATCGAGCTCGATTAACTGGGTGATAAAACGGACACTTTTATAAAGTAAATCCTCAGAAACTGAACTCATTATAAATGCTGAGACATGTCAGAGGACGAGAGCCCAGACTCCTCTGGACTATAAAAGCAATATTTAACTACCTAATATCACACATCATTACAGCAACAATTTCTAGCAACTCTGACCCCAACTCTCATCTGTTAATATATCAGGCACAAGTATGACCAATGTGTCTGACATGAGTAAGAAAGTGTTTTGTTGCTGTAGAATTCTTGTCTTTATGAAATATAAGTGTGTGTGTGTGTGTGTGTGTGTGTGTGTGTGTGTGTGTGTGTGTGTGTGTGTGTGTATGTGTGTGTGTGTGTGTGTGTGTGTGCATGTGTATTCATGTGTGTGCAGGTTGCCCTGTATGTGCAAACATACCTAGTGGTACACATGAATGCTTGTGGGAATCTAAGGTCAACCTTCTTGGTCAGCATTGCTCAGGTGCCATTCACCTGGGACAGCATCTCCTATGGGCCTGGAGCTTGCTACGCAGACTTGGCTGGGTGTTCAGCAAACCACAAGGATCTGCTTCACAACTGCCGCCTATGTTTCCAAGCCTGATCCACCGTCCCTGGTGGTTTACAGAAGTCATAGGGCTCAGACTGGAATCCCCATGCTTTTGTGACCAGCACCTTGCAAGAGTTGAGCTATCTCCCCATCCCTCAATGCAGATTTTCTTAAAGATAATTCAACAAAACCTTTTAGTTCAAAGATCATAAACCTATGAGCCACATTTGTTTTCTTCTGCCTTTAAAGTTCCTCTTGTTACTTACAACAGTGACCTCAAATGTGGTTTGTCAAATTTTTGGCAGTAATAATCACTATTTGCATATCTATAAATAATACCTTATAATTTAAATGCGCTTTTTCACACATTCTATTATTTGTTTTCTCACAGTGTTTCTGTATGCAGTGCACTTGCTGCAAGTTTATCTAGTGATCCATCAAATTACACTTCACAAAGACATTTTAAGTCTTCCCAATTTATTTTAACAAGCAAAATAAAATATTTTTTGTCTAAATAATGAAGGAAGTGCTGACTTGTATTTCAGAAATCTGAGTGTTTAACTAGCCAACACATTATTAGCCACACACTTACAATGTAGATCTATAAAACAGCAGAAACATAACATTTCAAACTGTCAACATTTAAGTGCAGAAATATGATTTTAATCTAAATTTAGTCATAAACTATAGTAAGTGTTCAATACATACATAGCACGCTAATCTAAGGAACTCTTAACAAAGGAGTCATATTTCATACTTGGGTGCTCAGAGACACTGGTACAACTAACAGAGCAGCGATTTCACAACAGCCCAAAGTCGAGGAAAGAGAGAATGGATAGGTAAAGTAGTTATCCTGACAATCAAGAACCCATGGATCCCTTAACCAAACAATCTGCCAAAAGACAAGTATGAATTTCTTTTGTGACATCTGTCCTAGAAGCCATGCGGTTGTTAAGAACGGCCCTCTGTCCGATCTTGCCATTCAGTTAAGTTTCAAATTCCACTGAAGATGCGTCTCTTCCATTTGAGGATCTGAGCTGATAAAATGCTCCTTCTTTGAGGGATATTCAAGGAACAAACCTACATTCTGTGTAAGTGGTAATCTAAAAGAGTGAAGTTTTTAAAGATGAAAAGCCAATGCAGAAGTGATGCTATGTACTAAGTTCCATACCCATCATCACGGGTTATCAGCACCTTGTTACCATCATCATCACCATCATCATCATCATCATCACCATCATCATCACCATCATCATCATCATCATCATCATCACCATCATCATCATCATCTCATACGCTACATCCCAACCACAGACTCCCTTCCCTCCCTGCTTCCCAACTTCCTCACCTCCCCTCTCTCCCAGATCCACTGCTCCTCTGTTTCCCTTCAAAAGAATGCAGACCTCCCAGGGATAGCAACCAAACTCAGCATAACTGGACGCACTAAGGGCTGGAGAGATGTCTCGGCTGTTATAGGCTCACAACCTTGAGTATTCTTAATCAAGTTAGTCTATAAGGAATGCAAGGCTCAAAAACATTTGAGCATTACCTACCCATGTGTCTTAGTTTTCTTTCTATTGCTGTGATAAAAATACCATGGCCCAAAGCAATGAAGGAAAAAAATGGTATTTTTAGTTTACAGACTAGTCTATCAAAAAAAGCTTAGGCAAAAACTCAAGACAGGAACTGAAGCAGAAGCTACAGAGGAGTGCTGCTCACCTCTTGCTCCCCATGGCTTGCTCAGCCTGCTTTCTAATACTTCCCACAATCATCTGCCCAGGGCTGGCACTGCCACCAGTGGCTGGTCCCTTCCACATCAATAATGAATCGACAAAATATCCTACAGGCACTCCGATGGAACCATTCTCAATTGAGGTTCCTCTTCCCAGATAGAACTAGATTTATATCAAGTTGGCAAAAGCCAATCAGTATACCATCCAGATAAACTGAATCATCAACAAAGATAAACTGATTTTACATTGGTGATGCTTGGGTCTTCTTAAAGGGACCCTCAGTTCGGGAAGAATTAACTGCTTGTGTTGCATAGTTTTATGTCAACTTGACACAGACTAAAGTCATCTCAGAGACAGAAACCTCAATAAAGGAAATGCTTCCATAAGACTGGGCTGTAGGCAATCCTGTAGGGAACTTTTTAAATTAATGATTGATGCAGGAGGACCCAGGCCATTGTGGGTGGTGGCATCCCTGGGCTGGTGGTCCTGGGTTCTGTAAAAAGCAGGCCGAGTAACCATGAGCAAGGCAGTAAGCAGTACCCTTTCATGGCCTCTCACCAGCTCCTGCCTCCAGGTTTCTGCCCTGTTTGAGTTCCTGACCCAATTCCTTTGATGATGAACAGTGCTGTAGAAGTATAAGCCAAGTAAACTCTTAACTCCCCAAGTTTCTTTGGTCATGGTGTTTCATCATAGCAATAGTTGTCCTACCTAAGGTAGTGCTGAAACATGACTGAGGACTGGTGATAGTCTGAATTAGGAAGAAAAGATGGAGGGAACGCAAGGCAGAAAAATCCTTCTTCCCTCCCTATTCTTCCTCCTTTCCTTTACCTCTCCTCCCTTCCCTCCCTTCTTCACTCTCACATACATATCTCATTAACCATCGAATAAACACGGTATTTATAATTATACCTTCTAATTCTAGAAAATGCTACATTGAGTCCATATTTATAGAGACAAAGGGAATTGAGTACATGGGTAATTTTAATTTATGGAGATAATGTAAGTTTTTAAAATGTAGAGACCAGGAAGATGGCTCAGTGAGATGCTTGCTGCACCAGCCTGATATAGGGGTTGAATTCTCATAATCTACATAAAGATGGAAGAAAAAAGCCAAACATTCCCTCTAACCTTCATATGCACATCATACACACATGCACATACCATGTCATACACAAACACATACATAATAACATTTTTAATACACTGGACTTCCTCTCTGTGTTCAACAAAGGACATCAGAATGTGGGCCATTCCTTAAAGGTAACTGCTATGGAGCACCAGTGAGCTTTACAACTAGGATATATGCTGATTTGGCCAAGAAAAAATGTTAGGTAGATTAATATTAAAATGTGAAAAGATGAGGGGAATGGTTGGTTAGTCTCACTCTAATAAAAACTTCCCTATGGGGTTTGTATACTTAAACAATGATATTTCACCCCGAAGAGTTTGGGCAACCATGAAGTGAGCCCAAAACATGCCAAGGGAACTAGTCAACTAGCTTCGGATGCACAGTTTGAGTGGTCAAGGTAGAATACTTTTACATCTGAACACTTGCTTTCTGCAGAAGACTTAACAATTAGAAGAAAGTTAGAAATTGCTAGAGATGCAGAAAGAAAAAATCACAGGCATTGCAATACCATGGTCAGTCAGCTTGATCGTGCTCACACTCATAACAGGTCATGTCCTAAGAGGACCTCGGCTGTCTCCCCACATGAATGAAAGGGTGGAACTATGTGAAAACTGATAACATTTTAGCCCTTTGCCCTTGGAGACCTCAGTCTAACCACGTCAAGTCTCATGTACCATGTATTTCTACCCACAGAAGAAAGAGCTTGAGCTGGATAAACTCCCAGTGTAACGCTGTATGACTTGGGGCTTTTCATTTTGATATATTTTTGTTTTTTATTTGAGACCTGACACCACTTTTATTGCTGGTCTTGAACTTGAGGCAATCCTCCTGCCTCAACCACTGAATGCTAGACATTCTCTGTTATAAGGCATCTTTTCCTGCTATTTTTAAAGTTTACTGTAGGCATGGGAAGTATAGGTCAGCAGCATGGTGAATAATTGTCATGTATGAGGCACTAGGTTCTATTTCCAGCTTCACAATAAAAAGTCAATTTAAGGTAAATGCATTTTATCTGGATGCTTCTATAATACCAAGTTAAATATTAAATTAAAAATAAAGCCACACCCTAACAGTTGGGGATTAAGCTTAGTAGTAGCCCTCACTTTGGTTCCCAGAAATGTCCCACAAGAGTATTGGTTCAAATTCTCTCTTTGAATGAAGTTTGTCACTTTGCATCTTACTCTGATTGGCACAGGATAAGTCAACAAAAAAGTACTATTTCTAAGAACAAAGTGCTAGGAATTTCTGGAGTGATTAAACTTCTTATGCCCATAAATAGATGCAATTTAACTAGCATTTCACTGCCATCTCTTGGTAGCTACTGAGATAACAAAAGCTCATCTCTTGACTGGGACTGGATTTTGGCTTCAGACTTCAATAAAATGCAGATTCTTGCCAATAAAGTGATCCACTTAATAAAGCATGTATAAATGTAATCTGTAATGCTTAGAACGTAGCAATTAATCTATGTCATTAGCCTTTGAGGTTCGCTTCCTTGGAGATGAACAGTGTTATACAAAACATTATTAGCAGGACAATGGCAAGGCTCAGCAGGCATAGAGGCACCTCCACCAAGCCCAATCACCTGATTCCAGTCCCTGGGACCCACATGGCAGAAGGAGAGAACCAACTCCTACAGGTTGTCCTCTGCCTCCACTGAGGCATGTGCACACCCATGCCTACATCCATAATAATAATAATAATAATAATAATAATAATAATAATAATAATAATAAATTTTAAAAGAAGCTTATGGGGAAATTCTCTAGAAATCAACTACTCTTCTGGGAGAAGAGAACAAAAATGGAAGTGGGCGTCAATATATGCAATTTGAACAAAACCCTTAAACTGCTCCCTGGGAGCTCTGAAGTTAGATGGTTTATTTTTGAGCTCTGTGGTGTTTGATTGAGAAGACTGGGCATAATCAGACCCATAGCAGTTGGTCACTGGCTATATGCCCTGTAAATGGGCCATGCCCCATTCCAAGTTGGTTACATTCCAAGTTCTTACAAGGGAAGTAGTTAGGGAATGCTGACAGAAGAGGATAGGCGCCAACAGCATTCCCAGAGGAGAATCCCAGACCCTGTGGTCCAGAAGGAAAACTTAGACATGGCATTGCAGTGTTGGGTCTTAATGGTTCTGTTTCTTACTAAACAGCAGGCAAAGCAGCATATGGCTAACCTTCTAGTAATTACCCAAACCAAGGGCAATGAGTACAGGAAATGATGTACACATTTTCTACCTTAGAAAGTAGTTCACATACCAAATTTACCAGGTGATCCAGTAACTGCATTCTTAGATGAAAGAAAAAGAAGGGCATGTGTATGCACTAAGAGAATGATCTTAGCAGCTTTGTTCACAACAGGTAAAAACATGGAAATAAGTAGAAAGAGGGAAGGGACTGGGAGGAGAGAAGAAAGGAGGAAGGGAAGAAGACACCTTTATCTTTCTGGGTGGTACAACTTGATTGCTAGGGTTTTTCCTTTGATCATAGGACCTGGGGTTAAAATAGCCTGCAACTGTCAGGACCCCTAAATCTCAGTCTTAGTAACTAAACTCATTTTGAGAAACTCAGCATAGTCAGAGCTTATAAGAAGAATGGAAAATATCTTCCCAACACTGCTAGATGGAGACTAGCCTAGCCAACAGGCTCCCAGTTGGCTTTCTATTGCTATGATAAGCAACACAATCAAAGCATCTTAGGGAGGAAAGGGTTTATTTGGCCTATATTTCTGCACCAAAGTTCAATACCTTCTTTTCCTTCAGCAGCCATGCTCTTCTCTTTGCCTCCTATAAATGTTGTATCTTGGTGAAATCAGGTTGAAAGGAACATGAAGGACAACTTTAAACAGTAAGTCAGATGATGTTATTATTCTTCCGTGCACATACAGAATAGCTTCATTTGTCAGATTTTGTGAAGATGGAAATTGTAGAGAGACTTCTGACACATGTGTCTTAGAGTATGTGGCTTATTTGTTTTTAGTTGTGGTTAGTTTCTAGTCCTGGTTAGTTGTCTGTTTGTTTGTTTGGTCACTTTGACATAAGCTGTAGTCATCTGGAAAGAGGAAGTTGAGGAATTACCACCATCAGATTGACTGACATATGGACAAGACTGTAAAACATTTTCTTCATTGATGATTGATGTGGAAGGGCTCAGCCTACTATGCATGGCACCACCCCAGGAAGTTGGTCCTGGGTTTTTTATGAAAGCAAACCAAGTATAAAACAAGGAGCAAGCCAGAAAGCAGCATTCTTCCATGGCCTCTGCTTCAGTTTCTGCATCCAGGATCCTTGGTTGAGTTCCTCTCCTGACTGCAAGCTACTAAATGAGAGAAGTAACTCACAGTCCTAATCAGCTGTAACTCCTATGAACCACAATGAACCAGAATAGAATGGTAACCCTAAAGGCTAGTGAACTCATAGCTCTCTAACTAGATTTAAGGTCTAGTTACTATGAGGGAAATCAAGCCTGGTATTAAAGCCAACAAATCAGGGCTAGAGAGGTTTTAGACCCTACTACTGCCACTTTAATGAGTCAGCACAATTCCTAATCACATTGTAAATATTTATATTTATATCTACAGATAAATATAGATCTTACCACTCATCAAAGAGCATATCTTTGCAATAGGAATTATCATAAAAATCAGAGAAAAAGTGGGGTTCCTGGCCCCAATTGATACACTTATGACACAACTTCTATCCCTAAGGCTCAGGGAACATCATGGAAAGGGGGCTGAAAAAAAATCATAGGAGTCAGAAAACCAAAAAATCTACAGTGAGAATGTGTTTCCTAAAGACAACAAGGAAATTGCACCCATATCTCAACAATCTGACCACTCAAACAAGACCTGAGCAAATACAATACCAATAGACATGCTAACATGGAAGGGGAAAATCTCATGGGGTAGCACCCATAATCAAGACTTACAAGCAAGTAAGCATTGCAGAGAGCATTGATATTGGGAGAGAGCAAAGATACATAGGAAGGATGGAAGGGAGGAAAAGGAAAAGGGAAATGAAATAATTTTAATTTTTAAAAATAAAGACATATAAGCATGACAAAGTACAGGAATTTTGTCAAAGTAAAAGGTACATCCCTTTAAAAAAATAAAATAAAATGTTTGTATTTCAAAAACAATCACTTCCATTGTTTGTACCCAGACAAGCTCAACAGCACCAGCTTAAGAGAGAATGGTTTCCTATACTCCACGTCTGAGTTCCCCTTTTCCATTGGCCATACTCAGTAAGGGTACTAGAGTTACTAGAGTGATAGAATGAGACTGCCATTTTGGAGCATTTTCAAAGACCCAGGCAAAGTTTTAAGCTATTGAGGAGAGATTTACTCCTCCATGATATCATATCACCATCATCAGTTTATGTAAATTAAACTACTAAGGTGATCATAAGAAAGCTTCTATACACAATGTTTGATTGCAAAAGGAAAGTCTTGTTTTCATGCCCCATTGTTTGTTTGTTCTGAGACAAGCCCAGAGTGTCATTGGACAACTATCTCTGGGAGGGTAACCTTGAACTCCTGACCCTCTGCTTCATCTCACCAGTGCTGGGATTGCAGAAGTGTGCTACCATAGCTAATGACCTCAAATTATTTTTAAAATATGCATTAAGTATCCTGAAGTGTTTATTTATCCTCATATTGGGCACAGTTTTAATTTAAGAAATTTCCATACAAGGGGCTTCCATGTCTGATTCAATAGAGATGAAATCAAAAGGTAAACGTAAACCTTAAAAGTTTAGAAGAACATCGTGACATGTTCTATAATTCAACAGTAATTGTGAGAAAAATAGTTTATTGACATTTTTGATGTCATTTTGTTTGATAATTTTTTGGTTGGCTAGCAGTTCATTAGATGGGTATTAGTTAGTTTTTTGGTTTTGTTTTGATTTAGTTTGGGTTTTGCATTGCTGGAGATGATGCTCAGAGCTTCAAACATGCTTTAGCAAGTTCTCTGTCACTGAGCTAGATGCTCAGCGTTGGGTGATAGTACTGATAGCACTGATAGTACCAACATTCTTAATAACTTGATAACATTTTTAAATTTTTATTTCCAGTTTAAAAAAAGACTCAGGAAGAAGAAATTCACATATCTTAGATATAGTAAATTTTTGATCATTGAAATTCAGCTATAATTATAAAGGCTCAATTGTTAAGATTAATTAAAATTGTTAGGATTAATTACTAATGAAAACTTAAGGTAATTTTTGAAAATACAGGACAACTTGCTTAATGTAAAGTAAACATCTTTAATTTGCTAAAGTTTTTTTAAAGTTTCTTCAATAAACATCCAATACTTCTATGAAACTGACTTCTCCACTAGAAATTTTACTAAAACAGACTACAAAAATTGCTTAAATATGCTTTTTCTTCTAAAAGTAGCACTGCTATAGATCCAATTGAGATTACACAAATTAATGACCAAATAAAAAGCAAGCTAATTTTCACAACGACAATCATAAATCTTAGCTGGGTGTGGTGGCATGTACCTAATCCCAGCATTTGGGAGGCTGTAAACTGAAAGATGCTCATGTTTGAGGCCAGCCTGGTGCACAGAGTGAGACTGTGTCTCAAAAGAAAAAAGGAGCAGAGAGAACAGGCTACGGCAGAGGAGGAGAGGAAGGTGGAAAGAGAGAACAAAAGGAGAATGGGAGAGAAGGCACAGTGGTGAAGAGAAGGGGCAGGAAGCAGTTGAGACAGACTGAAGTCTAAGAATCCCTGCTCTATACTAATTATCTAGGATTTGTATTTTTTTTAAAGATTTATTTTATTTATATGAGTACACTTTAGCTGTCTTCAGACACACCAGAAGAGGGCATCAGATCCCATTACAGATGGTTGTGAGCCACCATGTGGTTGCTAGGAATTGAACTTAGGACTTCTGGAAGAGGAGTCAGTGCTCTTAACTGCTGAGCCATCTCTTCAGCCCCCTCATGTTTATGTTTTATTTTCAGGTCATTTGTTTGGACTACATGCTACAAGGGTAATGACATACAAAGAACTGGTGAATTGTATAACACAAACAAAATTTGACTCTTTTGTCAGACAGTTTGAGGGAAAAAAGGCTCTAATTCAACCCTGCATGACTAAGTCCGACATTACTATTTCGATGATGACTAAATCATCAGTCTTCACTTGAAAGATTAAGTTGATTAGTGTTATACTGAAGCACTATGTGAAAGTCATGACAACCTAAAATAGCTCATTAAAAAAAAAAGCCAGGCGTGTGAAGAAAATTATCTCAACGCTCTTATCCTTTTATTCTGTCAGTTCAAAATGGAAAAATGAAAAGGTCAAGGCTCTTTAAGAAGTCAGATGTGTGCTTTAAATCATTAATAGAATTGAAACAGCCTGCATGTCTCTCAATAATTACATGTCCACACAACAAAATACTATAGAGCCATGAAGAAGAACTGAGTAGTTTGTGAGCACCGATGCACAACCATCTCTAAGATACACTGGAAAGTACAGAAGTCAGTCATACAAAGAACAAATGCTATGGTGCCAGAAATCCAGGGGATGTGTGTATCTATCTCTATACATATATTTACAAAGAATTTTCTGGAATAATTCATAAGAGTGAGGAATGGCAGTTACTATCTACAGGGCTAGAGGATTGGGTTTTGAAATAACAACATTTAGGTGGCGGGAGACCTCTGCCTGGGCCACCAGGGGTCCATAGCCAACTAGCGCCAGGAGAAAGCTACCCTCCCAGAAGCATGGAAAAGCAATTAGGGGGGTTAAGGTGAGCACCACTGCTCACCGGGACCCACCCAGAAACCAGGGGACCGGAACCTGCTGGTTTCCATCTGTGGCTGGAGACCTCTGCATGGATCACCAGGAGTCCATAGCCAACTAGCACCAGGAGAAAGATACCCTCCCAGGAGCATAGAAAAGCCGTGAGAGGGGTTAAGGCAAACACTACTGCTCACCGGGACCCACCCAGAACCCTCTGGACACACAGACTGAGGTAGAGTTGGGGACAGGAAACTCCTGAACCTTCCAGTTTCCATCTATGGCTGGAGACCTCTGCCTGGGCCACCAGGGGACCATAGCCAACTAGCGCCAGGAGAAAGCTACCTTCCCAGGAGTGTGGAAAAGCCGTGAGTAGGGTTAAGGAGAACACAACTGATCACCGTGACCCACGTGGAACCCTCGGGACACATGGACTGAGGTAAAGTCGGGGACAGGAAACTTCTGAACCTTCTGGTTTCCATCTGTGGCTGGAGACCTCAGCCTGGGCCACAGGGCTCCAGGAGAAAGCTGGTACCCCAGGAGTGCTGACACACCTTTGAGCACAGGGAAAAACACCACTTCTGTTCAAATTCACTGGATCAAGAGGGACCCTTGCAGAGCCATCAGGACACAGGAACCACGGGACATCTAGGGATAAACAAGATCCTTCTGCTTTCTGACTGCACCCCAGAGCTGACCCAGTGCCACTGCTCTCCGAACCCAAATACCTCTCAGAGACAGCTGGTCTTCAAGGAGTATTGACACAGAGGCCTGCAGGAGGGACAAGCCACAGCCAGACAGAGTAAGACCAGCTAACATCAGACTTAACAAGATGGCAAAAGGCACAGGTAAGAACATAAGGAACAGAAACCAAGGCTACTTGACACCATCAGAACCCAGCACTCCCACCACAGCAAACCCTGGATACCCCAACACACAAGAAAAGCAAGACTCAGATTTAAAATCATTTCTCATGATGATGATAGAAGACTTTAAGAAATTAACACCCTTAAAGAAATACAAGAGAACAGAGATAAACAACTAGAAGCCCTTAAAGAGGAAACACAGAAATCCATTAAAGAATTACAGGAAAACACAATCAAACAGACAAAGGAAATGAACAAAACTATCC
>CM052700.1:37018818-37052501 GCA_028551405.1 Uromys caudimaculatus
GTCTTCTATCATCCTCATGAGAAATGATTTTAAATCTGAGTCTTGCTTTTCTGGCGTGTTGGGGTATCCAGGGCTTGCTGTGCTGGGAGAGCTGGGTTCTGATGGTGCAGAGTACTCTTGGTTTCTTTTCTTTATGTTCTTGCCCTTGCCTTTTGCCATCTTGTTGACTCTGTTGTTAGCTGATCTTACTCTGTCTGGTTGTGGCTTTCCCCTCCTGCAGGTCTCTTTGTCAGTACTCCTTGAAGACCAGCTCTCTCTGAGAGGTGTTTGGGTTTGGAGAGCTGTGGCACCGGGTCTGATCTCGGTCCCTGTGTCTCGCGGGTTCGGGGTAGTTCCTGGTGAGCTGTGGGGCGTGTCTTTGGCCCTCTCCTGGCTTTTCTGAGCTCCTGAGAGGGATCTTTGTCCCGGCACTAATTTCTGCTAATTTCTATGGAGCCCTGTGGCCCAAGCTGAGTTTCCCGGCCGCCGCCGGGAGTTGCTGTCTGTCAGTCTTTGTGGCCCGTGGAAACCGGGTGGAATCAGTGAGCACTGGGGCTCATTTTGCCCCTGCTCAGGGCTTTTCCGCGTTCCTGGGAGAGAAAATTTTCTCCTCGAGCTGTTTGACTATGGAATCCTAGTGTCCCAGGCAAAAGTTTCCTGCCTCAGCCGCCCGCTATTGGGATCCAGGGGGGTTTCTAAGCCCGCCTACCTCTGTCCCTGTGTCTCGAGGGTTCGGGGCAGTTCCTGGTGAGCTGTGGGGCGTGTCTTTGGCCCTCTCCCGGCTTTTCCGAGCTCCTGAGAGGGATCTTTGTCCCGGCGCTAATTTGCTATGGAGCCCTGTGGCCCAAGCTGAGGTTCCCGGCCACTGCCGGAAGTTGCTGTCGAAAATTTGGGGCTTTAATGAGGTGAAAGAGATGAGGTCCTGACAGGAAATGGGAGCCCCCTTGTAAGCAGCAGAACAAGGAGTATCTTCTGTTGTCTGTCATTAATCCATCCTGCAGGTAGTTGTAGCAATAGCACAGCCTTGAGGAACACCATGATGACAATGAAACCTTAGAATGAGCAACTGCTGTGCGCCAGACTCCCCCGTGAGGACAGCCAGGTATCTTCCTGGGTGATGCTGTGAGCTATTGAATGCTATTATCTCCATTCTGCTAAGGGGACAGAGGCACGGGGGTTAATTAACTTGCCCACATCACACAGCTTGTAAGGCTTACACTTGACCTTCACACTTGAGCCAGCCTGATTCCCAAAGTGCATTCTGTGTCTTAACTGCACACTTAGCTATTGCTGGAGGATGCAGCATGAAGTTGGTGACTAGCCCAACACAGTCCTACAAATCTACTCAGAAAACCACCCTGTTTGTCAGATACTTTATATCTAAATGGCCCATCTTTATTAGCCCTAGCCATTAATCGTCAATCCATAAACACTGATGTTTCCTTGTGAAAGAAGCAAATTGAGAGCCATACCTGGCCGTTCCCCTTACCAGCGTTAACTGTGCATGGCATTTTTGTATTTTATTTGTCTCTCAGGCTGCTGCAGTGAAAGAGTGACCTGGCCACCAACTTGCTGAGGGATCCAGGGCATGTTGCTTATCATCTCTGGGCCCAGCATCTTCATCTCTAAGCCTGAGCTTCTCATCTCCCTTCCAGGCTCAACGTTTTCTGAATCTTGATTTCCTTGCCCAGTGGGTGACTCAGGAATCTGTGGTAATAAATTATGTTCTGTAATAATGAGCTTTCCCTCTGTTCCATCTGCTGGTTCCACTTTTCACAGTGAACCTTGGTGAGCTCAGGATGAGAAACTGTTTAGGAATGAACCTCTACCCCTGGAGGTGCGCTCTGTGGTAGAAGATGAAGGTGACAGGTGCTCTGGAGAGAGTGGGAACAAGGTTTAGGGGCTTCAGGGGACACATCTGCTGTCATTGTCATCACTCACAGCCCAACCCTAAGTCTGAGTAGCAGACAGCCATTGTAGCATTTGAGAGTAATCAATGAGGCTACTGGTATTTGCTGATTATGATCAAATACCAGTGTGGCTGAAAGAAATCAAACACCTGGGGCATCCACAGCACTCATGAGAAAAATAACAAGCACCAGCGTTCTCCAGCTTGGTGCTAAGGATGTAAGATGCTCAACAAGTTTCACAGGGGTTCAGCAGATGGCGACAATCTGAGAGGGCTTCTCAGAGCTAATGAGATTCCATAAAATAAATAAAAAGTTACATGCCCAATTTGGGTAATTAAAAAAAAGGGGGAAGGGAAAAACTTGTCTTAGTCCAGCAAAGATAATTACTATTAACACAGTGGCACATGCCTCTTCAGTTTCCCATTATTGCATACAGAATCAAAATGAAATCTCATTATGTGTGTTGTTTGGCAGCCTTAGAGTTTTAGCACTATATGACATTTTACTATGTTAATTAATCTTCAAAAGCATACAATTTTTACAATAAAAATAGCTTTATTTCTCCTTTGGTGAGAAAGTATAATGCTTGTAAAACATCACATATACAAAATGTTATCATTCTAGCACCCAGAATTATTACTGATACAATTGGAGTATATGCAGCTTCTGAAGTTTTTCTAAAAGTATGTGTGAAATGTTGTGTGTAATATATTGCACTTTATGGCCGCAGATATTTGATTATCGTCTCACCCCAGCTGGGGCGGTTGGAGCATGGGTTTAGCCTGCAATGACCCTCTGTGGATTCAATTCACATTACTTCCTAAGGAAAACAAACATATGCCCCACTCACCCACTCACAGGCCTTTATGCATCACAAGGATGGGAGCTGTGCCCATTCCAGTCTCCAGAGAGGTCCCTGCTCAAAGCTCAGTTCCTGAACTACAGTAGGTATTCCTTTTATCATGTTTATCAAATGAGTGAATGGCAGGTTTTTATTTTGATGCATCTGGAGCTGGGAAATAATAACTAGAAATTGGGGTAGGACTTTTGGAGCTACAGATAACAGGTTATGGATTTTTGTACATGTGTCTCTTTATTATCAATGCATTGAAGAGTAAATTAGAAACACAGATCCCTCAAGACCATTTGCTGCTTTTAAGTTCATGAAAAACTGTGTATTGGGCTACATTTGACTCTTGGGGTCCCTCACTGTCCCCATGTCTCTAGCCAACTCTAGGAAGGCAGGGACATGTGCTATTCCTCTTACTGCTGCCAAGGCAGTGCCATATGTGTCTCTGGCATCAGCATGTGATTTGGGGTGGATGTGAAGGAAAGAGGAGGGAGGTGGTGGAAAACCATCAACAGAAAGGCACTTTGAGGAATAAGCCATGCGCCATTGCTGTGCCGTGACCAGATTCTGAAAGCACAGCTTGTCTCATTAGCATTCCTCTTCCTTATCTCATTTTGCTAGACCTGATTGAAGAAGTTAAAAAGAGTTAAGTGGCTAAAGCAACTTTGTTATTGTTCCATGGTTGTAACGGAAGGAGAGAAACATTTTCAATGCTCCAAGCTCAAATAGACTAATTCAGTTTGGACCTGGAGATTTTAACCTTCATGTTGCTGGATAGGATCCGAAAGCGTCACTAGGGATGTCGACTCTGTAGCAGTGGAACAGCCTGTGGTTATCAGTTGTCCAGCCTCTCCTTTTATCATTGGAGAGGATGCTGAGCCATAGAAGGGAAAGCTGAAGTACTCCAGGCCCCATCATGGTCAGTGTAAGACTGGAACAAGAGACCAGGTATTCTGAGCCTGGGGTGGTATGAGCACTGGCATGAAGAAGTTAAAAGTTTAAAATAGCCGGGCAGTGGTGGCGCACGCCTTTAATCCCAGCACTTGGGAGGCAGAGACAGGTGGATTTCTGAGTTCGAGGCCAGCCTGGTCTACAAAGTGAGTTCCAGGACAGCCAGGGCTATACAGAGAAACCCTGTCTCAAAAAACCAAAAAAAAAAAAAAAAAAAAAAAAAGTTTAAAACATCCCAGGGTAGCTCACAAGTGTGATTTCAATGCAGTTGTGCTATCTGACATATATGGGTGGGAGAGAGGGAGAGAATAGAAGAATGGAGAGGGAGTGGGTGTGGAGAGAAGCAGCAAGAGCAAAGAGACAGACAGTCCTTCCTAGATGACACAGTCTGCTTCAGTTCCTGTGGAATAAACTGAGGCTCACATGGAATGTTCTGGAAGATGAAGCTCCCATCAACTTGAGCACAGAAGGAAAACCTGGAGGGTTGAAGTATTGGAACTGACTCTGTGAAATGCCTTGGACATCGGAATTGGATGCTCACCACCTTCTCTTGTAATATAAGTGAATTCAGCAAAGGAACTCCATTTTAACCACAGGAGACTAATTAAGCAGTCTAGCAGGAGCCACTGCTAAACCTCCTTGCGTGAAGTGCAGCATATACACAGGGGAGCTGAACGATGGAGCTGATGAAATATGCTCCCAGAATTAACCGAGCCTCTTAGGAAGGCTAATGGAGGCTAGGTGAAACACAGGAAAAAGTATCATAGGAAGTATCAAATTTTCCTAAAAAAGAAAGAGAAGACATTAGAATGGCATATGCAAAACTCCTGAACTGTTTTTATTTCTATTACACATTCATCCTTCATTCTTATTCTGCCTCTCAAGACAAAGCAGTTGACTGCAATAATATCAGATACCTGTAGACTCCTCTTCCTCTCTCCTCCTCTTCCCTCCTTTCTGGTCATATTCTACAGCCTGTGAAGCTGGTGACAATTCCTGTCTCCACAGTCCCGGGATTAGAGGCCTGGATTACTTTACCTGGTAGGTCTCTTTCTACCCCAGCTCATACTAAGCATTGCTTCTAATTTCTCTTTTATTTTTTATTTTTATTTTTTGATACTTTATTTACATTTCCAATGTTTTCCCCTTTCTAGGTCTCCTCTTTGGAAACCCCCTATCCCCTCCCCTTCCCCCGCCACTATGAGGGTATTCCACCTCCCACCCACCCGCCCACCCACTCCCATATTCCCACCTTGATATTCCCCTTTACTGGGGCCTCTAACACCCTCAGGCCCAAGGGCCTCTTCTCCCCCTGATGGCCAACAAGGCCCTCCTCTGCCACATATGTGGTCCGTCCAAACCATGGGTCCCTCCATATGTATTCTTTGGTTGGTTGTCCGGCCTCCAGGAGGACCAGGGGTGGGGTCAGACCAGTTGACACTGTTGTTCCCTCCATGGGGCTGCAGACTCCCTCAGCTCCTTCAATCCCTTCTCCAACTCCTCCATCTGGGACCTCACTCTCAGTCCAGTAGTTACTATAAAGTGAAACTTGGGTATTTCGAACTTTTGGGCTAATATCCACTTATCAGTGAGTACATACCATGTTTGTTTGTTTGTGACTGAGTTACCTCACTCAGGATGATATTTTCAAGTTCCATTCATTTGCCTGTAGATTTCATGAAGTCATTGTTTTTAATAGCTGAGTAATACTCCATTGTATAAATGTACCACATTTTCTGTATCCATTCCTCTGATGAGGGACATCTGGGTTGTTTCCAGCTTCTGGCTATTATAAATATGGCTTCTATGAACATAGTGGAGCATGTGTCTTTATTACATGTTGGAGCATCTTCTGGGTATATGCCCAGGAGAGGTATAGCTGGGTCCTCAGGTAGTATTACGTCCATTTTTCTGAGGGTCCGCCAAACTGATTTCCACCTGGGTACAGGGGAAAAGTTCCTGAACAGAACACCAATGGCTTATGCTCTAAGATCAAGAATTGACAAATAGGACCTCATGAAATCGCAAAGCTTCTGTAAGGCAAAGGATACTGTCAATAGGACAAAACGGCAACCAACAGATTGGGAAAAGATCTTAACCAATCCTATGTCTGATAGAGGGCTAGTATCCAATATAAACAAAGAACTCAAGAAGTTAGACTCCAGAAAACCAAATAACCCTATCAAAGAATGGGGAACAGAGCTAATTTCTCTTCATAAGGTAGCTAAAAAAAAAAAAAAAAAAGATTCTAGTCTTTGATCCAGAACGCCCCAGGGTATTCATTGCTGAGAGAAGTACCTTTCAACCTTAAAGCTTGTAACACTACAGGGGAGTTTGCTAGAAATGCAAATTTCTACACAGGATCTGGGGGATACCCAGGAGTTTCAACATTTTTGGCAAGTTTCTAGTTTCTGAGGAACACTGGCCAGACTGGCCTATGTGGTTAAGTCCAATTCATTAGCCAGAGTTGTGATGTCAAATGGTGGAAATTTAGGTCCAGGGCAGGCTAATAGAAGGGGAGAAATGGGTCTTTAGCCTCTCAGCAGCCATTGGATACGTTAGACATCAGAGCGTCTCAAAGAATGTAAAAGTTAGAGAGGTGAAGGAATCCTTGAAAAGGTATGCTACTAAATTCTTGGCTTGAGCTTCCAAGCTGTCAGACAGTGAAATAGCATCAGGTTCAGGCATGTTCGGCCACTTAGGAGCTGTGTATTTTCGTTACACAGTTACATCCCAGAGTCTCAGCAATCGTTCTCTGTACAATAGGAATCACAATACCTACCCTGCCTTTGCATAGATCTGTAAGGACCAAATAGGTGAATGGTTTGAAATTTGAAAAGTATTGATTGTAAGGTGGCATGTTTATTTATTGCCTGTTGTCTTCATCTTTGCCAAGTGGCAGAAGGAATTTTACCTAGGAGGGTGAGTGGGATTAAGGAAGCTGAGCCTCCAAGGGAGCCCCTACAGACCTCGCTCCTGCTCCTGCTGTTTGCAAGAGGAGAGAAAACACATCCGATGACAGAATGTCTGGATGACTCCAAGGACATGGGTTGCTTGGAGACCTGCTGTGGAGTGGCTTTCTCAGAATGAATCCTGCTGAGTTTAATAGTGAGAAAGGCCTAAGAAAACTTTTCCACATGCCAAAACCCAAAAGGCCAATGAGGAGAAGAAACAGGCGTATGTAATTTAGACCTTGTGTATTTCTATAAAAAGAAATCATGAAATATGTACAAAATGTTGTCTTCGAAGGCGCACTGTAGCTCAGTCTAGTTTCCAATTTGGGAACTATGCTCCCGGCCTCCAGCTAGTGCGAGAACAATAGATTTCTGGCTTGGTTAGGAATTGTTGGCCTCACATGAAGTCTGACATTTCAGGCTCTGCCATTTACTGGTGGAGGGCACTCATGGGGCCTCCATTTGCTCTGTTCTCAGTCAGTATTCACAGCTTAGGGAGACCCTGGGTGGTTCTGTTGTGACTTCTTGATGAGCCGAGTTTTAAAGATGTTTTTTTTCCTTCCTTGTATTGTTTGTCCACAGAGAAAACAATGGAATTCTTTGAATTTCAAAGATCTTTTGTTCTCAGAGGTGTCATTCTTCAGTAAAAGGGACCGAGTCAGTAGTGCTCATTCCTCTGCTAGCATATTTAACACATTCTTGCCTTCTGCCTTTTCCAACCCTTAGTATTAATCCCCTGGGCTCTACGCCATCTATTCTTCTCACTGTTACCACGTGTGTAAGCTTTTTCAGGAGAGTCTTCGTTAGCCTGAGGAGACTGCGTGCACTGATGTTTATCTTGCCTTTGTTTCTTTTTTATCATTAGTTTTACTACTACTACTACTACTATCTGTGTCTTAAACAACAGGAATGTGTTTTCTTACAACTCAGGAGGACAGAAGTCCAAGGTCAATCTTGTGTAGGTCAGTGTCTTCTTCTCTTTGGATTTGGCTGTCTTCTTCCAGATCTCCTTGTGGTCTTCCCTTAAGGCTCCCCTGTCCTTTCTCCCTCTCTATTTTTCTTTTTAAAAATTTTATGTGCATGAGTGTTTTGGCTGCATGTGTGTCTGTGCACCCTGCGTGTGCCTGGTGCCTGCAAAGGTCAGAAGAAGGCATCAGGTTCTCTGGAATTGGAGATACAGGAAGCTATGAGCTGCCATATGGGTGCTGGAAACTAAACTCAGGTGCTCTGGGAGAGCAGCCAGTGCTCTTAAACTCTGAGCCATCTATCTCTCTAGCCTCTTCTTTTTAAAAAAATACATAGAATCTCATTGTGTAACTCCAGGCTGGTCTGGTCTTAAATTTGTAGTCTTCCCACCTCAGCCTTCTGATTGTTGAGTTTGAGATTGAAGATATGTACTACCACTTGGTCTTTCATTTATGTATTTGTGTGTGTGTGTGTGTGTGTGTGTCTGTGTGCGTGTGTGTATGCGTGCGTGTATGTGTGACATTTTACATAAATTAAGTGTACATGCACCTCTGGCCCCTGGGTACTCCTCAACACCCCATCCTTGTTCCTCTTTTTCTTTCCAGATGTGACCACTGCACTATATTATGTGAATAACCATGTTAGACAGACTGCTTTGATCAGCGTTAGAGGCCTTTGTCTTTCCAAAAGCACAAGAAGGATTATTATTTTTTCAGTTAGGACAAACATTTGTTTCCTCTAGTTCAGTTCCAGTAGTAGCACTTTAAGATATTTAAGTGATTCAAAGAACATAATTATTTCTCAATAGTATAAACTGAGACATCTTCCTTTTATTTTGTTCTCATAAATTCTGTTTCTCTCTCACTTTATTCTAAGAATTGGGTTTTGGTTGGAACATTCAGTGTTTTATATTCATAGAAGATGTGAATATATATCCCCATTTTCATGCTTTCCTAAAACTGAAAACACTAAATTCTATAGCGAGTGTTCTATATCTACATATGTCATCATGTGTCCTAGACACTCTTCCATGTTAGTAAATAAGTCTCTCTCTCTCTCTCTCTCTCTCTCTCTCTCTCTCTCTCTCTCTCTCTCTCATTTCTTATCTTTGTAGGTGTATATATAACAGTTCTTTATTTCTTCTTACAGTTCTGTACCTTCCACCATGGGTATACAACATTTTTCTTTGTTTAAATGCTTAGTTTATAGCTGGTGGAATGGTTTTGGGAGTTACAGAGCCTTGGGGGTTATGATACATAGCTGGCAGTCAGATATGGCTCACTAAGGCAGGCCTTTGAGAGGTATAAATTGTAAAAGTAGCTTTTATTCACCAGATGTACTTGTCATCTTGGAGGCTTACTGCTGAATAAATTTATCCTTCCTAGTTCTTTCTGAACTCTGGCTGGCTGGTTCAACTCAACTGTTCTGGCCCGAACCCCTCTCCAAGCTGACTTATTCAAACTGTTTTTTCTTGGTTTCTGACTGAATCATTCTACTTGGTCTCTGTTCTAATCTTCTGGCTCCTTCTCATTCTCTGGTTCATTCTGTCTTTATCTGCAACCTGTCTCTGTAAAATTATCCTGGTAAAATTGTTTTATCTCTCTCTGGTGCTGCTGTTCTCGTAAGTAGCCTCTCCCTCCTGTGCTGTTCTGTGAGAGTTGGGCATTTCCTATCTCTTACTAATTCTGTCAAGCCTTTCCCTGATTCTTTACTTTGTCACTCAGTTTAGACATCACTTTCAAACATGGCTCTTTCCTTCTACAAACTAACTTTTCCTTCATTGTTTGGGATTAAAGGTGTGTACTAAGGGTGTGTTTGTATACCAGCCAGAGGAATTAAAGTATGTCATTCCAGATGGATCACATAGACCTAGATCTTTGGATGTGATCCCTTGACAGAGCAGCCATGTGGCTCGATTAGAATTTCTCTACAATAGACAGTCCCATTTTTGATCCTTCTTTCAAAGGCTGTACCTTGATAGCATTTACTGAGCAGGGATGAGGGCTTCCCTATGGATATATATATATATATATATATATATATATATATATATATATATACACACACATATATATATATACACACACACATACATACATATATATACATGTATATACATGTATATATATGTATATATATGTATATCTGTATATGCCCCATGCTATGTACAGTTAAGGCAGAGTTGAATATAACAGGTGGTAGGGAACAGTTAGATACACAAGTGAGGGTCTCATGACACCCCCAAGTCATTCATGAGGGAGTGGAAGCAGCCAACAAACCCAGATGGGATTACCTTTTCAATAGTGTGCAGCTTAACTCCCCAAATTGCTTAGGTCAGGAGGACAGTCTCCCACAAAGATGTGAGGAGGCCCCATGCATGCCAGCATGCCGTCACTATCATGAGCCCCTCCGGCCTTTGAACAATGGAGAGCTATACCCTTGAAAACCATGAGCCAATATCATTTCTCCTTTAAGGTACACTCACTAGGTATTTTATCACAACAATTTGAAATAATTTTCAGTGCTGTAAGTTCTGAAACTTTCTTAGATTGTGATTTCATCATAGACCAAATAATAAAAATGCTAGTGTATTTTAGAAGTTCAATCCAATTCTTTCATTTTACAGTAAGGAAATTGTGACTTTGGATGTTTAGCTAATTAAGATTTAATTAGCAGGTGGTAATAAAATTGAGTTTGAATAAATCCACAGCATAATTCATTGCCTATATCCATGCCTGTATGTACTCAAATAATGTATTATATGAAAATTGTAATCACATAGATAATAGATGTACAGGTAGGGGTCAACAGGATATTACTTCTAAAATTACAGAAGGAGAAAAAAGATTTGTGACTTTGGGTTAGGCAAATATTTCTTCAATTAAAAATCTTCATATTAGCCTTTTCTTTCTTCCTGAGAATTTTATAATGAAACATGTTCATTTCTAACCTCTACTACTCTCCTCCATTTTCCCCAACACTTCTCCCTTCTCTCTCTTTCTCTCTCTGTCTCTCTCTCTCCAATCCAATCAGTGCTGTCTATGTGTGTATGGGTGTGGCACCATTTGTTGGAACATGAGAAATCTTCCAGTTGTCACACGTTCATTAATAATAATAAGTAACAACAACAACAACAACCCCCAAAGGAATGGTTATTTCCTCATTCAGCAGCTATCAACTGCAGAGAACACCTTGGGGTTAGAGTCTGCAAAGGAAGCTCCTCCTCCATCTAGCTGGACCAATCTTGACCAAGTAACTATAGCCTCAATGGGAATTCATGGGTATGATAGTCTGTCAAATCTGAAAATTTGTATTTTACAGTTCTTCCCTTCATGGCTCTTAGATTTTTACAGCCCCCCTCTACTTCGCACACTGTTCCTTGAGCCTTGGTGTGGGTAGTATCCCCACCATCAAGATATCCCTTTTATGGCTGAGCACTCAGTGTCTTTTTCTCAATACTTCGATTAGTTATGCATCTTTCCACTAACTGGTGCTCACTTCAACAAGAAGTTTCTCTGACAAAGCTTGAGAGCAGTCTCTGTCCTGGATCTGATCTAGTTTGCTCCCTTGGTCTGCAGTTTCTACTGATCTCATATGCTTCTAGGCAAATATTTCTTATTCATGACACAAAACATGAACAAAAAATAGAGAAATTTAACATTTTTGCTATAACTATTTTTTGATGGTATTAAGGAAATGCGGAAACAAGGAGAGAAAATATTTTCCTTGACATACTATTTTTATTGGTTATTTTATTTATTTATATTTCAAATGTTGTCCCCCCCTTTCCTGTTTCCCCTCCATAAAACCCCCATCCCATCTCCCCTCCCCTTTGCCTCTATGAGGGGTGCTACCCCCATTCCTCTCTCACCTCTCTAGCTTCCCCTTACACTGGGGTATCAAGCCTCCACAGGATCAAGGGCCTCTCCTCCCACTGATGCCAGATAAGGCCATCCTCTGCTACATATGTAGTGGGAGCCATGGATCCCTCCCTGTGTGTACTCTTTGGTTGGTGGTTTAGTCCCTGGGAGCTCTGGGGGGTCCAGTTAGTTGACATTGTTGTTCTTCCTATGGGGCTGCAATCCTCTTCAGCTCCTTCAGTCCTTACCCTAACTCTTCCATTGGGATCTTAGGGTTCAGTCTGATGGTTGGCTTTGAGTATCTGCATATATATTGGTCAGGTGCTGGCAGGGCCTCTCAGGGGAAGCCCTCCTGTCAGCAAGCACTTCTTTGAATCAGCAATAGTGTCTGGGCTTGGTGTCTGCAGATGGGATGGATCCCTAGGTGGGGTGGTCTCTGGATGACTTTTCCTTCAGTCTTTGTTCCATTTTTTTGTCCCCACATTTCCTTTTGACAGGAACATTTCTGGGTAAAAATTTTTGAGATGTGTGGGTGGTCCCATCACTCAACTGGGGGGACGTGCCTATTTACTGGATATGATCTCTACAAGTTCTATCTCCACTTTGTCGGGTATTTCAGCTAATGTCATCCCCTTTGGATCCTGGGAACCTCTTGCTTCCCTGGCATCTGGGACTTTCTAGTGGCTACCCCCAGTTCCCCATCCTCCACTGCTACATAATTCTGTTAATTTCCTGACCCTCTGTGCTTCTCTCCTGTCTCTTCCCATACCCGATCCTGCACCCTCTTATTTCCTTCCCCCTCCTCTCTCCTTCTACCTCCCATGATTATATTGTTCCCCTTCTAAGTAGGATTGTAGCATCCACACTTTGGTCTTCCTATTAAAGGGGTTCTATGGAGAATAGGAAAGACACTTGTACGTTAAATTACCAGAAGACACACAGTATAAGTAAATAATCATAAAAAAGCATTAGAGCAGCTACTGCACCAAAAGGGACCTGTGAGTGAGAAGCATATGAAAAAATTTTAACATCATTAGTGTCAGGGAGATGCATGTACAAATCTAATGTATGTAATCCAGGACTGGAAATGTGACTCAGTTGTGGAATACTTGCCTGGTGTTCACAAGGCCTGCAGTCCAATCACAATACTGAGAGAGAGAGAGAGAGAGAGAGAGAGAGAGAGAGAGAGAGAGAGAGAGAGAGAGAGAGAGAAGAGAGGTCTGCAGTAGAGAAACCCAGCATATTCAACATTATTGGAATTATTAGGAAACTGGCCGCACCAGTTACTGTTCATGGAATGGAAAAGGTACAGTCACTTTGAAAAAATGAGCTAAGATTTCCTAGAAGATTAATTAACCTAAACATCATACAATGTTATTTTTTCTGTATTTCTCCTCAACAGAAATGAAATCATGGGTTCATGCCAAGACTTGTATCTGAATGTTTCCTGTTATTCAAAGTACCTTCAAGTTGGAAGCCATCCCAATGTCTGTTGACTGGAAATTAAATGCAAAAGTGGTACATTTGTACAGTAGACTACTATTTAACAATGAGGAATCAACTACTTTTGCTGATGGCAATGTGTATGAACTCCATAACATGATAAGCCGAAATTATAGCGACGGAGAGGACATTAGGAGAGACAGAAACCTCACTGGCTGCCTGCGCGAGTGGGGCTGATGGCAAAAGGACATGGGAACTGTTCTCAAGCTCAGTTGTAGCGATGCTTGCACAATTGTTAAATTCACTAAAACTCATTTGATCTAGAAATCTCAGACTGGTGAAATCTTGAGTATGATAAATTATGCTTGACAGGATTGTTCAGTAAGGATATATTTCAGAAGAGAACATGGCATCAGAGTGAGAACAGCTGGGGAGGATGTCTTTCATTTTCTTCTTCTTAGAATAAGTAGGGTTATGGTTTATTTCCTGTTTGAACAGGGTCATTCCTCGCAGTTGTTGGGAGGGATTATTCCCTGGAGCAGATGAACATTACAGCTCATGCTGACTCTCTTCCCAGTGGAGACAGTCGCCAGCTAGAAGTGAGACTCAGCTGGAGAAGGCTGAGTGAGTCTTCTGGGGTAGACTCCCCTCAGGTTTTTCCTCTAATTACTCCAGCTGAGCACACAAGAAGAAAGGCAAAGCCACGGGGAAGCTTATTAATTAAAATGTCTGCTTTTCGGTGGGCTATTGTCAGTCTTTTCATCTCTCTGAGGGTACAGTTGTGAGTTTACGTACATCTCCCACATCACTGCATAATGAGAATATCCCACACTTTAATTTTCAGAACAGTCACTTGGGCAGATTAAGCTGCGTGGATATCTAATTGCCAACTGGGGTCAGTGAAGGAACAGTATCTATTTTGAAAACGAGACTATTGGGAATCGCCTTGAAGAACAGTTTTAGTAAGTTGACGCTGACTTCCTTCAGAGGAGTGTGTGTAGATTTCTTTATGATGCAGCTTGCTTACACAAGGTGGGGGACAGTCTTGGTCCTTGAGCTTTGGATTTCTGGCTGCATGTTAACCTACTGGGAGTTATTCTGCAGTGAGGAACCACACTCACTGGCTTTATTTCCACAGTTCACGCCGACATTGCCAATTAATAAAGAACTGCAGCAACCTGCCTCGTAGGGGCTCAAAACATTGCATTGATCTTTATCTGCTGCCAGCATTAAAAACACTTTTCATTTGAAGAGTGCCTCTATCTGTGCTTGCACTCGCAAAGAGAAAAACCACTTTAAAACAGAAAGAAAATTAACGTAACCCATTGTTATTTGAGACTATTTTTTATTTGATATTTTAATTTAAAGATGACTGTGTTGGCCCTGTGATCAGAGGCTTCTATGTCCAAGGCCATATGCTGGCTGCTTTGCTTCCATGAAAGGATCCCCATGTTTCACAGCAGGGGCTTAGACAGGAGCAGCAGAATGGTGCTCTCTTCCTGCGTTCCACTGGCTTGTTTTCCTGGGTTTTGCTGAAAAGCATGACGTGCATCAGTTAAGGTCACTTCTTTGGCATATGTGTGAGTCTATAGATAATAACAAATCTCTTTTGGCATTTATTAACCTCACATTTCCTATACTAAACTTGCTACTTTCATGAATGCCATGTTCTGCTGTCCTCTAGAGGGCAACTATGTGTTACTTCCTGAAGCAAAACCTTTCTCCAGAGACAGGGAGGGTTCTTCTCATTTATTTCCCAACACCTTTTCTTAGCCTATTTATTCCATCACGCATCTCAAAACCTTATCTATTTTTTAGAGCAGTTTAAAGTTTAATGGCTACGAAACCATCTCCTTGAAGTTCAACCCAGACCACTGTCTTCTGAACCCTGTGATTCACTCATAGAACACATTTCCCAGCTGTGACAGACATTGATCGTTCTTTGACCACCCTTTTCTCTTTGTAGACACTAGTCATGTAAGACCAATCAGGTTTCTTTTAGCATAGGCTGGTATGTGTTGGAGGAGAGAGTCTCCTCTGCAGGATCTCTGGGAAGGTTTGTTGTTGTGTCCAGCTGCCAGGTGTTGAATTGGCCTATTAGGACAACAAAGCTAGTTGAAAGGAACAATCAAGCCTTTATTGATTTACTTTGTCAGAGCATCCAAGAGGCAAAAAGATACCGCTAGTTCGTGTTACATTTCCCTCTATGGAACAGCATTGCGGAGGTCAGCATTTAGAGCATATATGGGAAAGGTTTTATTTTTTTGGTTTGTTTGTTTGTTTGTTTGTGCTAATGAAGAGTCCTTAGCAAAGAGGTCTGGGCTTTAAATGGATGGAGGAGAGGCAGAATGACAAGGGCTAAGAGAAGAAAAGAATTAGGTCAGTGTGGGGAAAAGTACCTTAGCCAAGTCTTTGATAAGAAGAGGTGCCTATAAATGTCCCTGATTTTTTGGGGGGGGGCTTGAATGAATGGGTCTGGATGAGAAATGCAGAGATACTTGTGAGTATTGCTGGCTTGACTAGCTGGGGTGGAAATGGAGGGTATGTCTCAGCCCTTACCTGCAAGTCACTCAGCAAATTGGAATGCATTATATATGTATCGGTTCTGAGGCAGGGAGGGAAGCGTACCCACACAAAGCCTTGCGGTTGCTGATTGTTGTGTTTGAATGATTGCAGGTAGAATGCTGGCTCAGGGCTGGGCGGCTCAGCAAGGGCCACCTGCTCATCTTAGGCTGGAATGCATCCTGGTGGTTGGAATTTTGGCATCCAATCTGGGCCAAGACAGAATGTCACAGACATTATGTGGCTCCGGAGCTAACTATATCTGTACCATAAATGACATGCCTCTGGACTTCCCCTTGGGTAAGAAGGAAGTTCCTAATGCTAAAGGGTAGCTGTGTGTGTTGACTGAGCATCAACCTAGAGGCCAGCACACCAATGATAAACCCATGAATGGTCATAGAAGGCTCTGTAGCTAGTTAACTGTAAACAGTAACTAGTTAATTTGAATCAACTAACAACTCAAGCAGGCTGTGGCCAATTTTGTTGTTTGTGTGTCTGTTTTCCCATAAATGCTGCCCAATTTTATTGTTGGCTGAAGTTCTCATGACTTATTTTGGGTGTTTTGTGAATATTTTTACTTTCCTCTTCTCAGAGATCAGTAAGTTTAATTTTAAGGAATTTTGCTTTCAGTATATTTCAGCTATGATATGAATGTTTTCCTTGTAGCCCGAGGCAATCTTTACCAAATACAACATTTCCCCATGTGCTGATTTCCCAGTTGATACAGATGGTATGATCTAAATTATATGTACTTGGGGCTGGAGAGATGGCTCAGAAGTTAAGGGCACTTGTTACTCTTGAAAAGGATCCAGATCCAGTTCTAAATGCCCTCGTAGTGGCTCACAACTGCTTGTAATGACAGTTCCTGGGGATCTGACACCCTCTTCTTACCTCTGAGGGCACCAGTCATGCATGTATTACATACATACGTGCAGGAAAAATAACAATACACATAAAATAATCTAAAATTAAAAAAATTATACATGTTTAATTGTACCACAAAACACCAAAGTAAGCGACCTTCCTCCTCCACTCCCTCTAATATTAGCACACACTTTATAGTAGATGAGAACATGTTTTGAAGATAGCAGGTTTTAATTTTTTTATGGTTATGGTGTAGGAGATGGACCTATATAAATAACAGGATCATTAATTCTTAGTGTACAAGAGGTGTGACATGGAACAAAGCTATTTTCTTTAAAAACAATGATCAATTACCTTGAATTACTCCCCCATCCTCACCATGTGGGTTCTAGTGCTAGCCTCTGGTGAACTAAAACACAGGCAGAGGTGATTTGCTATTGCAACACTCAGCACTGCTTTCCATGGTGTGCTTGGATGTGCATGCGGGAGAATGTGTGCTGTGGGATCCACAGGGAGGTCAGAGTACAACCATGGATATTGGTCCCCACCTTCCATCTTGCTCGAGGCAGGGTATATAGTTCACCACTGTGTATGCTATGATAGCAGCCTGTGAACTTATGAGGATTCTCTTGTCTCCACTTCCCAGCTCACTGAGGGAGCCTTGAGATTACAGATACACACTGCAGTATCTGGCTTCATGTGGGTCCTAGAGGTTAGAATTCAAGTTCTCATGCTTGTTCATCAGGCACTTTATCCACTGTACTGGCTACTTTTATGTCAACTTGACATAAGCTAAAGTCATCTGATAGGAAGGGACCTCAATTAAGAAAATGCCTCCATAAGACTGGACCGTAGGCAATCTTGTAAGACATTTTCTTAACTAATGACTGAAGGGGGAGAGGCCACCACAATGTGGGTGGTGTCATCCTTGGGCTGGTGGTCTTGGGTTCTGTAAGAAAGCAGACTGAGTAAGCCATGGGGAGCAAGTAAGTAAGGAGCACCCCTCCATGGCCTCTGTATCAACTCCTGCCACCAGGCTCCTGCCAAGTTTGAGTTCTTGTCATGACTTCCTTTGATGAAGAACAGTGCTGTGGAAATATAAGTCAAATACATACTTCCCTCTCAATTTGCTTTGGTCATGGTGTTTCATCACAGCATTAGAAAACCTAACCAGGACACCCACCAAGCCACCCCTCCCCGCAACTCTTACTGTGTACCTAGATGGCTTGCTTGAGCCAAATTCATGCTCCTCTGGTATAGAGGACAGAAAAGCACTCTCTCAGACGCGGATGATGTACTTCTACATTTTCCACCTTTAGACTATCTTCCACAGAGAGAAGTCCTATGATCTAATTTAAGTAAGTTACTTCTTTAAAAGTAGTTATATTATTTTGTGTTTATGAGTGTTGTGGTGGCATGTATGTCTGTACACCACATGTGTACAGTACCCATAGAGATCAGAGGAGGGTATTTGATCTCCTGCAACTGGAGTTACCAATGGTTTTTAGCCATGGCAGCACTAATATCCCAGCATCAATGGGTCCTGGGAATCAAACCCAGGTCTTCTGGAAGAGCAGTGAATGTGCTTACTGCTGAGCCAAGTTATTCCTTTTAATAAATTTGAGTAATTATTATCCTATGGTGTTTAATTGGTTAAGGTTGAAAAATCCCACTCATATATTTTCTGTAGGTTATATTTTGCCACAAGCTTGTCTTGGAAGATTTGTTGGTAGATAACTACTTGAGATTCTGTATTGTGTGGGCAGCGTATTGAACTTTTTAATGTATGTGTACATGTTGTAATTATTGTAGATGTATTTCATATCACAAAGTAATTCTGACAAGGATGACAGTAAGAGCTGAAATCTGTTGAGTCTTTTCTATACAAGATAGTTTGCCAGATCCTTACACACATGTTCCTTAATTCTCACCAAAGTCTGATGAAAAAGTTGAATTTTGTTTTTAGTTATTCTTTATAATTAACTCTAGACTGTTTTATTTCTTTTTTCTCTATCTCATTTGCCTTGAATTATTTTTTGAAATGAGATGGGAAAACCTTTGTATGTATATGTACATAAATGAAAATGTAAATATTATCAATAATCACTGGAGAAATACCAATCATTTTAAATGGAATTTTAGACCTAAAAAGTGCCTTGGAAAGAACATGCCTGTGCACCCTTGCCAAATCAAGACAGAAGCCCCAAGAAAGAAGTGCTGGCCAAGCTGCTCATAGCAGAGTTGAAGCTGGAGTCTGGTTTTACCTTCCCGTTTAACACCTTCGTCCCCTAGTGATCTCAGCTTCCTGCTTTAATACTCTTCAAGAAGGTAACAGTCTCCTGTGTTTCCTGCCTCTTTAAGTCTCAAGGCCTGCTGCTTTCAGGAGACAGATGTGATGCAATGAGAAAAGCTCAGTAAGAACTGGGTTTCAAAAATTCTTGTCTGTACACATCTGCTGTGCCCTGAGCCTCAAACGCCCATCTTGTAATTGTTTCTAAATGTACAAGTCGTGTGTGACCTTTTCTGCTTTTACAGCTGTTTCTCTTTCTTAAGCATTTACCCATTCTCAGAATCTGCTTCTGTCTCAGCAGCGGGTGGCACACTGCACTGGAATTCTTTTCCTATATGTTCAGGAGGCCTTGCAGATGTTAATACAATTCTAAATTCACTCCTGATGCCAATATACCTGTTACTCTGTCTTCCCAGTCCTCATGTAACATCATCTCTGACCTACATGCTCCATCTAACGATATAGAAATTACATGGTTTTTCTCATCTTCATCTTGCTTGCTCTGGTTTGATTGAGACTGGCCGCCATGGGCTCATATATTTGACTACCTGGTCCCCAGTTCTTGAAACTATTTGGGAATAATTAGGTGTGGCCCCATTTGACATTCCTAGTTAGCTCTCTCTGCCTTGTTGTTGTGTCTCAAGAGAAGAGCTCAGAGCTACTGTTCCAGCAGCATGCCTGCCTGCCTGCCATTTGCCCTGTCATGATAGTCATAAACTCTAATCCTCTGAAACTGTGAGCCCCAAATAAACTCTTTCTTTCTCTAAGTTTTCTTTGTCACTGTGTCTTATTACAGCAATAGAAAAGTAACTAAGATCTTATCAACAATGGTTGTTTTGTTTTTCTGCAGAAACAGAACCTGGGGCTTTTCATCTTTCCCTTCATAACTAGAGTGAGTGCCCCACCCTTGCTTCTTTGAACCCATTCTTAAGCAGTGGCTAGAGGGTTTTTTTTTCCAAAAAGGTTTTTTTTTTTTTTTTTTAAAATCAGATTATATAAAATCTGGCTTGAAATCCTGTTTGTTTCTCTTCTCAGTGTGATAAAATCCAAACACATGGTTGGCAAGGACCTATGCACAGCTTGTCCTACCTTTATTTTCTACCAGAATCTCCTGCTCACTAGGCTTTGCATCTTGATTTCTGTTTCCTTAACATCCTGGGCCTGTTCCTTTCTCCAGACCATGCTGAAGTGTGGCTTTTTGAGCAAGTGTGGTGAGAGGGGGGAGTGCTTTCCTTTAGACTCCCCCAAGTTCTAGTCTTCATTAGCTTCCTCTGCAAGAGTAACTTATAAGTAAGCTTCACCTCCCCCTTTTTTTCTAGCAAGTTTGCTGCCAGGATGTCCAAACTCAATGCTTTTCAAGCTGGGTTTATAATAGCATTTTGTCAGATATATATATCTTATCTTCTGCAGTTCCTTCCATACTCCTAAATCTCACCTTGCTTTATTGTGTTAGCAACAACCAGTAAATTGTCTTGTTTATTTTCCTACTGTTCAACCTCACTGATGTGTACCCTCTGTGATCAAAGGAACCAGTTTTCCTATTATGTACCTAAACACCAGGCACATGGTAGACCTTTAATATATGGAACATAGTAGAAATTGGCTAAAAAATGCATTTTATAGAATTAAATATTTATGTGGCTTTGGGAAAATTCCTTAACCTCTTTGGACCTCATTTGTAATGCCCACTTGAGGTCAGTGGATACAATATGCTTTTGAGAGACTTAGGTTTTTTTGTTTTTGTTTTGTTTTTAAATCAGTGGTCACTTTTCTGTTTATTGGGCCAACAGAGTTTATCAATAGCTCATCCTCAGCAATGTTAAGCTCCTTCTTATTGGACTCTATAGCATCAAGATATATTCTCAAGAGGTGCTAAGGCTGTTATGACAATCACTCGTGCTTCTGTGCAGTTTATAGTAACACAAATGTGCGTGGCGGCATGAAGCTGCCTACAGATGTATTGCTGTGCTGGTGCCAGCCTAGGCTTCTCATTTCCCCTGTGCTCCCCTGGTGTTTCCATTAGCTGTGTAATATAGTTTTCACCAGCTAAGTGATTAGCATCCAACTGTTCCTGTGTTAATGCTTGTGTTCAGTTCATTAAAAAAAATTCCCTGTAAGACTTCTAGCTTCATTTAGAAACCCTTCAGAGCTCAGAGATTTTCTAGACATATATAAAAAAGATGGTCATTTGGCACAGAGATTTTTTTGAAGATGGAACTAAGAATGTTTACAATTATGACTTTTTTGGGGGGGGAGTTATATTAGAGTGCAAGCCACTGGTGTTGTTAAGCACAAGAGCTACTGAAGCCACGGTTAAATCACATCCAAAGTGAGGGGAGAAGAAAATTGAATTTACAGGTACTCAGTTGAAAGTAACTACTTTATATTAGGGATAAAAAGGTAGTTTAAGATAATCTAGGGCCAGGAAGGAAGAGTGCTTTTAGAATAGCCCAAAGTAGACACCTGTTAGAAAGACTGGGTGTGTGGAAGGTTTTATGGCTTACATAGGGTATAGTGCACTGAGGTTGGCCAAGTAAGGTAGAACATTTGCTCCCCCCCCCCTCTTTAGTTTTTAAATACAAAACTGGTTACCTTGTTCTAACTTGTGTTTTAATTGCTCATATCAATTCCCTTATTACATATTCTATGCTACCTTTGATCCTATCAGCAGTCTCTTAGTTGAGACTCCATTTAGTAGTATTAGATATATACAGGACAGTGTTATTCAGATACCACATTTGCATATTTATCGGTAGTTCTCTGAGCATATTAGAACTGACCTGAAGGCAAATATGCACTGCCATGTAGGCTTTATCATAGCATCATTTAAAGTATTTTTTGCTGTCCTAAAAATTACCCCTGTAGTTGAGCACTACAGTCTACCCAGCCCATGAGAAAACTTCCATAGTTGTATGTTTTTATTTTTCCAGAACACTTCTAGGACAGAATTCTGAACAACGAAAACAAAAACATTCCTATTTAGTGAAACCTGGTCTACAATGATGTGAGACAGAGTAGCCCAGCGTTTGAACACACTGCTCATGGCCACACACTGACTCACGTCTTTGTGTCATTTCATCCTTGGTAATTTGCTAAACTTCCAGGAACCTTGTTTTGCCTCATCTGTGAATGGGGATAATAAGAACAATTACCTTGTGATGTAGCAAAGTTTGAACATCGGCTGTGTTATGGTAGGGACATTGCAAACAGGAAAGTAGGTAAGTATTTGTGGATAGAGGGAGGTATTCTATGGCAAATCTTTCTCTCTTTCTCTCAATTTTGTTGTGACTCTAAAACTTCTTCTAAAATTGCTTTTAAAAGCATCTTGGTGGATCAGCACCAGTATCACTAAAACAGAGCAATGTTGTACTACTGCAGAGAATCGCATGCATTAGAGCTGACCCACTCTCACTTGCTGCCTTGACAGCCATTAATTGCTAGTGGCCTTTCATCTAGGCCTTGTGAAATTTCCCCCATCCACACTGGTGTGTCAACTGCTGTTGCTGTCTTATAGGCAGGTCTCTTTTAAGTGACTGTATTGTTGAGGTTTCCTGCATTCAGATTCTTCCCTGTCATATTTAGAAGACACTATCTGATAGCAGGTGACCTGGCCCCAAAAGGCTATCCCAAGTGGTCAGATCCAAACATATACATATGAGCAACATTAAGTGGACTCAACAGGTTATATTTATATATACATGTGAGTCCCCCACAGGCACTGATGAACTCAGGGTGCAGAAGAGCTGGGGAGCAGGGTCTCCAGTGACAGTGGTTGAGTACAGCAGATATGAGCAATTTCCTGGGAGACTGTTTCAGAGGACAGTATGTTTGCTGAAATGGCAGGGCAGGCTTCTGTAGCTTGAGTTATGGGGGAGGGGAGGAAATAGAAACAAGGGAGGAAGTGTTGCATATCAGCTAGATTAGCAGACCACTGGTTACATGATTTCTGGGAAATCCAGTTTTCTGGCAGGGGAAACTGAAACCTAACTGGCTTTATTATGGCATGGCTTTTGTCTCTATGGAGTTGAGTAGCTCAAGCCTGATTAAGTAGGGAGCAGTCCCACTCCTGCTGTGGTGCTCTCAGAGATGACTGGGGTATGGCCAGTGCTCTACTGTACCTTATCTGGCTTGGGAAAACCCACGTATACCTACATACCTAGGTGTGTGATTGTGTGTTTGTATAGAATGTAACAGATAATTAAAGAAGAAGAGGTTATACATCTGAGAGGGAGTTGGTGGGCATAGAAGAAATCGGAGGGGGCATAGGGATTGGTGGAAACTATGCGAATATTGTATTACATCAGAAATTCTTGCTGGTGGGATTGCAAGCTGCTACAACCACTCTGGAAATCAGTTTGGCAGACCCTCAGAAAATTGGACATAATACTACCTGAGGACCCAGCTATTCCACTCCTGGGCATATACCCAGAAGATGCTCCAACATGTAATAAGGATACATGCTCCACTATGTTCATAGCAGCCATATTTATAATAGCCAGAAGCTGGAAACAACCCAGATGTCCCTCATCAGAGGAATGGATACAGAAAATGTGGTACATTTACACAATGGAGTACTACTCAGCTATTAAAAACAATGACTTCATGAAATTTGCAGGCAAATGGATGGAACTTGAAAATTTCATCCTGAGTGAGGTAACTCAGTCACAAAAGAACTCACTGATAAGTGGATATTAGCCCAAAAGTTTGGAATAACCAAGATTCAATTCACAGACCATATGAAGCCTAAGAAAAAGGAAGACCAAAATGTGGATGCTTCAGTGTTTCTTTGAAGGGTGAACAAAATGCTCACAGGAGGAAATATTGAGACAAAGTGTGCAGCAGAGACTCAAGGAAAGGTCATCCAGAGACTGCCCCACCTGGGGATACATCACATATATAGCCACCCAACCCAGACGTTCTTGTGGATGCTGGGAAGTGCTTGCTGAGGTGTGTCACATAGGAGCATCCTGCTCTGGAAGCTGAGGTGTGTCACATAGGACACCCTGTTGTCCACACAGTGTTACTTTTAAATGTTCATTACAGTGAGCCATCAGTCTGGTTCAAGGCCTCTGGCTTCGGCTACACTATCAATACTGGATCTTCACTGGGACTCCTATTGGATATTTTGCTGTTACCTTGTGTCATGGAGTTGCTGGAGCTTTGATTCTGAGGAACTGACCCTAGCAATTCACAGATGGGGTAGATGTTGGGGCAGATCAACTCAAAGTCCTGGATTTGGGCCTGGGTGGTTGCTGAAGTCATGCCCTGTGGCCAGCTCTCCTGTGCCCACCAGCCAGCTCAACTGTGCTGCCCAGGAGAGGTTCTGGGGAGTGGGCACTCTCCCGAGTGCTGCAGCTGGCAAAGAATGGGGGGAAGCTCTCCCAAACTGCCCAGGTAAGGGGTGAGGTCATCTTTAGCTCTTCTGAGTGCCAAAACTGGTGAGGGGTGGGGCACAGTCCATAGATAACAACATGGCCCCAGGTAGAAGCCCAGACCAGGGTTTTGTACGGGCTTTGAAGGTAACATGGACCATAGACATGAACACAGACAACCCCCTCCCTTGCTGCTGCAGAGCCATGGACCTAGATATGGTCCTTGGTAGCAGCATTGGCCAGGACCTCATCATGGCCCCAGGTGGCAGCACAGGCTACTCACACCAGGCTGTTCCTCACTCCCCCTGAGTCTCCAGTTCTGCCTCTCTTCATTGTGCACACATTGTTCTGATTTTCTTTCTCTTCCATCTCATTACTTATTTACTCATTTTAGTGACACCCCAGCCATCTGAGTGTCTTCTGCCACATCCATGCTGTGTGGGGGCAGGCAGGGGTCATCTCTGATATTCTTAAAATTATATATCTTATTATTTATAATAATATATACTACATTACATAAAACATATATACTATACATTATGAAATCTAATTTATTATATTTTAATATAGTGTATTATATATACTGAGAGTCAAAGGAATTTTAAGATAAACTATCAGGGGAAACTAAATTAAAAATCAGAAATTTTAATTATCACTGACACATACTCAAACATCATCACCACTGTTCATGTAAGTTATATTTTTAGTTGTTGATACCTATAGATTCAAGATTTTCCAAAGCAGGTGAACTAGATGCAACTTGGATTTTTATTTAAGAGGAACTTCTTGACAAAAGTGTCCCTCAATTTTAAGTCAGTAATTCTACTAATTGGTTCATTAAGTACACAGTGAGTATCTGTAATATGCTAGGCTCTTAAAATTATATCCCAGTAAATAATACATAATATCTGGCCTTAGGAATTCCACAGTCTTCTGGAAAAGAATCAAATATTTGAACAAGAATTCAAATGTCTGAACAAGAAAAACTAGTGTTTCCATGCAGTGCAAGGCTTAGAGTGAACAGAGATTTACTTAGGCGCCTTCTGACATAAAGGTGTATTGTTCCTGTTACAGTTGTTCATGTTTTATTGTAGCTTTGTCCTTTTGTCAATTCAGGTTAGTGACTCACTACCCATTGTACAGTTCTCATACACTGAGTTCCACTGAAAGGTGCTGGGAACCTACAGGATGGTTTTCAGTTAATATCTGAGTTTTTAGTATATCTAAATTTTTACCAGAACTGGTATGTAAAATCATACTGATTTAATAGAAAGAGAAATGAGCAAAGTGTAGCTTACTACATCTTTGGAACTTTGTAAGCCTCATTTTCCATTATGGGAATAAAAAAGTTACCTTTTTTTACATTAAAAAGTTTGGTCAGTGTTTCAATTGTAATTCTGCATTTTTTAAATGGAGAACTTCCTGTGTGCATGTGGCATATCTTTGTGAAGTCCCTTCCCCCATTCTCTCTGCTTTCCTTCTGTCTCCTTCAGTTCCTCCCCTTTCCCCTGACACTTTTCCTTCCCAACTTCTTCTGCATTTTTAAACCCACCAAGTCTACTTAGAGAAGTCTGTGTGTGCATGGATATATGACCATCTGCTGAAGCATGGGCAGCCTTTACAAGGTCATTTCCCTGAAGAAAACCGACTACCTCTCCCAGCAGCCATCACTTGCCAGTATCTTCTCCTAAGGATGAGATTTCAGGAGTCCTCCTTCCACCCTTGCTGGGATTTTAGCTGACTTGATATCCTGCATGTGTCTGTCTGCACTATCTGAGTTGTTATGTAACTGACCCTGTCATATCTGAGCAATGATGTTTCGCTGCAGATATCCATCACGTTCACCTCTAACAATCTTTCTGCCTCCTCTCCAGTGATGATTGTGGAGCTTTTTCAGGGAGAGAGTGAGATAGATTTCCCATTTAAAGCTAAACAGTACCCAGTTTCCTAGTCTTGGCACAGTGGTAGGTCCTGTATTAATTTCCATCTACTGCAAAAAGAAAATTCTTTTGTGAGGGTTGAGAGATGCACAAATATATAGGCACGAAGATAAGAACTTAGGGGTAGTTTAGTACCATGTTCATTTAGCAGAGTAATAGTGTTGGGTTCTTTCTTATGGCCTAGTAGTGGCTATTTCTGATTGTCACTTTGACTATATCTGGAGTGAATTACAATACAGAATTAGAAGGCTCACCTGTGATCTAGATCTTGAGTCTGGAAGACACAAGTTTCAGGTGTGGTGGTACGCACACCTCTAATCTGGGCCACACCTGCTGCTGGAGATCTACATAAGGACATTGGAAGAAGGAATATTCAATCTCCTTTGCCTGCGAGCCCTGTGGGACTAAGCGACTGCTAGATCCTCGGGTTTTCATTCACAGCTACTGCTGACCATTGTTGGGGAGTTTGACTACAGACTGTAAGTCATTAACAAATTCCCTTACTATATAGAGACTATCTATAAGTTCTGTGACTCTAGAGAACCCTGACTAATACATGGCCTATGACCTTGCCAGTCACAAGGTTTTGGCCCAGTTAACAGTGTGACACATGCATTCCATTTTCCAGCATAGGCTTTAAGTCCAATCAGAAATTGGTTATTTCCATAGTCTGTGCACTATTGCACCAGTGGGTATATCTTGGAAGGTCAGTTATTATTGTAGCTCACAGGATCACATCTGCATAAGATTGTTGAATACTTTTATCTCCCAATAGCATAAAAAGGAGTGTTTGGTGCTAGGAGAGCTAGGCAGTATCCAGAACATGATGATAAGACCCTGATGATGAGGACACTACATACCAGAGTCATTGAACGTGTAGCAATCAAGCTGGTACTGACTTTGAATTTGCATCATAAATACAGGTTGCCTTTTGTGGTTCATATACAAGGAAAAATTTGTAAAAAATAAGTATTACCAATGTACCTCAGTATTACCTTAATACAGCTGTTCTCATCCATAAGTGACATTTTTATTTTTTAGCACAAACGAACTGTGATTAGGTAAGAAATAGTAGATCGAGGCATTTCACCTTTTACTCACTATGTCTATATGCTTATTGAGTAAGATTATAGATTGGATTTCCTATATTAAATGAATTATTATTTTTTTAATGAGAAAAATATAGGTTTAAAAAGCATATAGTAAGAAGCCACTGTTTTGATCACTTTTGTGCCTCATTTTATAGTTCTTGTCTTTGTTGCTGTGAACAGACACCTCTTATAAAGGACAGCATTTAATTGGAGCTGACTTACAGTTTCAGAGGTTTAGTCCATTATCGTCATGGCAGGAAGTATGGCAGCATACGGTTGACATGGCACTGGAGATGAAGCTGAGAATCCTATATCTTGATCCACAGAAGGAGACTGTGTGTCACCCTGGTCATAGCTTGAGCATAGGAGACCTCAAAGCCAGCCCTGACTG
This sequence comes from Uromys caudimaculatus, assembly GCA_028551405.1. NCBI lineage: Eukaryota > Metazoa > Chordata > Mammalia > Rodentia > Muridae > Uromys > Uromys caudimaculatus. The sequence goes on from CM052700.1 coordinate 37,046,242, forward strand.
TGATACACTTCCTCCAACAAGAACACACCTACTCCAACAAGGCCAGACCTTCTAATAGTGCCATTCCCTATGGCTCAAGCATTCAAACACATGAGTCTCTGTGTGTGTGCATTCCTATTCAAAGCACCACAGTTGTCTTCCAGTTCAGTCCTTTCCCATTACTATAACAACACATTTGATTTGAGCCATATTGTATTGGAAAAATAGTTGTAGCCTTACTTATCTGAACACTGGATTTGGGATGCTGGTGCCCAGATTCCTCAGTACTGGAGTTTAAACCCAGGATCCGCCATGTGTTGCAAGTGCTTGACTGCCAAGGTACATCTCCTTTTGGAATTTTAATATAGGGTTTTACTACATTCATTTTTCAGTTCACTTTTGAAGTATTAAACTTCCTGTGCAGCATGAGCCAGACTCTAATTTGTGACCCTTCTGCTACTACCTCCTAAGTACTGGGATTGCAGGCATAAGTTTAGCTCTTATTATGCTCTTGAGAGATCTTGGTATCTTGTGACATATCATGTTTGCCCAAATCCTTAACCTTTAGCTCAATCCAGACCATCCTAACATCTTAGTACTAATGTTATAAATTTTGTACCCTTCATTTTTTCTTTTTATTAAAAATTTTCATGCAAAATATTTGGATCACACTGTTTCTTTTTCTTCCTTCATTTCCTCCCCATGTCTCTACTCACATTTAACTTCACAGTTAACTCAGTCCTCTCTCTCTAAAATACTAAAGCACATAAATAAAAAATTAAGACAAATGAAAATTAATCAAATCAAACCAAACCCAACCAAAAGTGAAAGAAAAAGAAACAGAAAATAGAAGTCCTTTTTGTGTTAATCAGCCCTCCTTGGATGGAGCCTGCTCTGGGGTGTGGTTGATACACTTAATGACACTCCATTAGAAAACCCAGCTGATATAAATTACAAAGAGCTTCTTGGTTAAGAGTGGACTTACTGTCTACTTCCTCTTCTCAATACTGGATTTTATACACTTCTGAAGTGTTGAATTTGCAATATCTTGAGTGTATTCAAAATATATTTACACAGTTGATCATCTTGAAGTTAATGTTAGGAAAGAGGTAATGTAAGTGGTCTCAGATCAATGTGTTTTGAGATAGCCAGCCCAAGATCAGAGACCTCTGGTCTTCCCAGTGTGACTCTATCTGGTCTCCTTTTGACAGCCAGGCTTGGTGGGTTGTGCCTGTAATCCTAGTACTCAAGAAACTGAGGCAGGAGAATCACTATAAATTTGGGATCAATATGGACTACAGAGTTCTAAGATAGTCTGAAATAATTTATATCCTCATTAGTTCATGCATATCTGCAATTTTACTGATACATGTAATATGATATATGATATATACCTATATACTTAATTTTTCATTTTTCTTTGTGAGTCTTTTAGCATGTTATAACCTAACTCACTATTGAAACATTACACCGATACATTTCTTAATTTATAATTAATTTATAAATATTGCTGTAGTTATTACATCTTGCCTTTCATTATTTTTTATTTTAAATATTTACTTTTCTACTATTTATAGTACTCACTGGTATTGACTCAAGTGATCTTCAATGTGTTCTTTTTGTCCTTAGAGAAAGTGAATATTTCTCTATGATATACCAAGACTTAGAACAGTATAGATCCTTAGTAGATATCTGTTGAGGACAGAAAGTCTGAAAGTCTCATAATAGGTACTGGCATAGAGTAGAGTAATGGACTCCTATCTAGGAATGTATCTCTATCAGTATCTGCAGTTATCCTTAAACACAAAGAAAAATAAAATAGTTCTTAATTATTTCCCATAACTGAAAAATTGTCACTTGCCCAGTTTGAGTTATTTTTTGAGTATACATGCCAACATTTTGAATTGTTCTCTGTAGTGTGGTGGGATTGTATATAGTGCTTAGATAATCTCCTAGAGGCTCTGATTATGAATTCTTTAATAAGTAAGAAATAACTCCGTGAAATGCAAATATGACTTCTATAGGGAAACTCATTGATATCAAAGGAGCCCACCGTGTAACAACTCTAACTCTGCTGTGAGGTCATAAGACTGTATCATGGGTCTAAATAATCTCAGGACAAAATTTCTTGTACATGGCATCAAATGTCTATATCTTACTTATTTTATTTTCATGGGTCTGGTAGTCAAATCTAGAGCCTCCCGCATGCCAGGCAAGTGCTCTCTTACTGAGTTCCACTTGCAGTATCTTTTTGACCCCTCTTTTTAAAAAACAAACTATTTATTTTATGTGTACCAGTGTTGCATGTATACCTGCATGCCAGAAGAGGGCATCAGATCATATTACAGATGGTTGTAAGCCACAATTTGGTTACTGAAAATTGAGCTCAGGACCTGTGGAAGAGCCAGTGTTCTTAACCACTGAGGCATCTCTTTAGCCCCCTTGTTTTCTTTTATCAGTCAGAAGAGTTTCTTGGAAACTTTGAATATTTTAAAAGAGAATGTGGAAATGTATCTAGCACATTTTAAAGCCAGATAACATTGTGCTTTGTAAACATACAGGGAGGTAGAGCTGGATTTTGTTATGGTCTGAATTTGAGGTCACAGGACTCTAAGTGGCAGTGACCTTCAGGATCATGTGACACCAAGCCTCTCATGTTGTGTGAGAGTCTACTCTCATCTGTTTCAGTATGTAATTTGATAGGTATATCACTACTTACACCGCGGTCTAATTTTGTAGACTAATTCCTATTTTTTTGTCTTAATTATCAAGAAGTGAATTTCCTTTTACCATTTTTCCACTGTTATCAATATGGAGAATTCACACATACAGATTTAAAGAGAATAGAAAAAAAATCATATTAATATTGATTTTGCCTTAATTTTTTCGTGAACTGTTTTGTCCTTAAGACTGTGGGTCCTTTAGGTTAATATCATGCTGAAGAAGTAAGCTTGTAATGTTTTTCTCTCTAATTAGCTAACTCTCAGACTAAATTACATATGAATCAGCAATCTGTCATAAATACATTATTATTGTCTGCTGAGAGCTATCAATTTTATTTCTGTCTTTGATTTATTAATCTCCTATTTGTTTATATAACAAATTCAGGAGGAGTAATTATGTACAAAGAAAATGATTCTGTCACTTTAAGTGAACCACTCAGCAACTAAAACATCAGGACCATAATTAAAGGCATCACTCACAGCTTCCAATTTTAATACATAAAGGAGGAGGACATGATTAGACTTTAATGCGCTTGCTTCTGTTTTGACCATATTATGGTTTGATTTTGCTCTGCATGTGCTGGTTTTAAAACACCATAATATGTTACTAAACATTCTTAATTCTATATGGCAGAGTTGTCATGCATCACAGTACAGCACACTCTGCTACCAAGCTTTCTGTTTACAAACTTGTCACTGGATGCAAGAACAGTTCCTTCCTGTTCCAGCCTGGAATGGAAGAGCTCTCCAGGGCAGCTGGAGGTAAATTCCCAGGCTAACAACTCCCTCATTGCAGCTGGGTGATATCAGAAAGTATCACAATGCAGTCAGTAGTGTTTTACAGTAAATACAATTGGAATAACCCATGGGATTTAAGGAATTCATTTGGGGCTCTGAATTAATGTGCACATATCCTTCTGCCATAGGCTCACCCACACCTTGAATCACTTTCATACTTACTATTAACCAAAAATGCACTAAGCTCTCAAGCAAATTACCCACTTGACACCTTGGCTTAGTGTACCTGAAGAGAAATAGGATAACACCAGGAAATTCATGGCTTGGGTTGGATGTCTGAGTTGCTGTATTGAGTTTCCTCTCCTGAAGTGTAAAATGCAAATACTATTATTTAGCTATGAGGCTGTGAGGATTGTGGCCCTCTAAGGATGTGACTGTAGTTTGTGTCAAATGTGATAATGATGTTGACCATGATTACTATCTGCTCTTTTAACCTGCAGTGCTCTGAAATTATGCCAATATGCAGAAAGTACTACCCATTGTCCTGCCATGGTATTTGAAATGTGCTTTGCAGAGCATTCCTTTACATTGTTTTTGTCTCCGTGAAGCATATCTGATGCCTTTTAAAGCAAGCAGCCTCCTGGGTTTCTCCCGTGACCTTATGCAGTTAGAACCTGTAAGCTGGGATTCAGGAACCTGAGCGAGATCTCTTGACAACATTTAGGCACACTCAAGTAAAGAACACTTCAAGGAGGCACTGGAGCCTCTGTCAAAGTATCTGTGCTCTGACAGGGGTGATATGGGCCAGTATTTTGGCACTTAACAAGGTTTTGCTAGTGGTTATTATAGACTTTTCAAAAAATGTTATTGGGAACAAGAAATAGGCATCAAATAATAAAATATGCCAAAAGGGTAGGGTAGGATGGTTGGAGGGTTAGCAGAGAGGTAGAACAAGACAGAGAACTCCTGACTGGACCATAATCCAATCCTGACTAATACTAGCTGCTCTTAGGAGTGTGACCCAGGCAAGTCACAAGCTCTCTGAATGTCACTGTCCTCATCTCCAATGGCAAATTCATAATTGAAAGGCATAGAGTTGTTACATTGAACAAGCTGGGCACGGAAGGTTCCCAAGGGGTTAGCTGAGAGCCAGAAGGCTTCTTATTGTTATCCACTGGAGCCTCCGCTCTCTCGTGTCTACTTAGAGTGTGCACATAAAGGTACAGACATTACAAACTCCATGTATCCACTGTCAAACATCACTATTCTCTTAGTTTATGAAAGCCAGAAATTTGGGAATCATCTAAAGAACTCCTTTTTTCATTGCTCATTGGTCCAAACAATTACCAGATACATATAGTTGAAGTTTGTAAATATTTTCTGATGTCCACTTTGTTTCTTGTTTATTACATCTTTTCTTAATTAATTGGTTATTTTATTGATTTACATTTAAATGTTGTCCCCCATTCCAGTCTCCCCACAAACTCTCCATCACATCTCCCTCTCCTTTGCATCTAAGAGAGTACTCCCCACCCACCTACCCATTCCTGCCTCACTCCTCTAGTGTCCCCCTACACTGGGACATCAAGCCTCCACAGGACCAGGGGCCTCCTCTCCCATTGATGTCAGATAAGGCCATCCTCTGCTACATATGCTCATCCATGTGTACTCTTTAGTTGGTGGTTTAGTCCCTGGGAGCTCTGGTGGGATCCTGTTAGTTGATATTGTTGTTTTCCTATGGGGTTGGAAGCTCCCATTCAGCAGTTGGGGTTTGGTGTCTGCAGATAGGATGGACCCCAAGGTGGGGCAGTCTCTGGATGGCCTTTCCTTTAGTTTCTGCTCTATTTTTTTTTGTTCCTATGTTTCCTTTAGACAGAAACAATACTGGGTTAAATATTGCTTACTACTTCTAACCCACTTTTATTCTTGTTATATTGAACCTATTATATTGTCTTCCACTGATCTTCCCAAAATATATGTTTGATCACACCACTTATGTAAGATGATCAAAAGGGCAGAGTAGAAATTCTTTAGTCTCATACAAAATGATGTCATGGCTGGACCAGAATCCTGTTCCCTGCCATGGCTTATGGCATGAGATATTCAGATGCACACTAGAGTTGCTTTGTGTTATAATTATCCATTCTTTTTTAAAAAAATTATTTATTTATTTTTTGATACTTTATTTACATTTCCAATGTTTCCCCCTTTCCAGGTCTCCTCTTTGGAAACCCCCTATCCCCCTTCCCCGCCTCTATGAGGGTATTCCACCTCCCACTCCCGTCTTCCCACCTTGATATTCCCCTTTACTGGGGCCTCTAACACCCTCAGGTTCAAGGGTCTCTCCTCCCCCTGATGGCCAACAAGGCCCTCCTCTGCCACATATGTGGTTTGAGCCATGGGTCCCTGAATGTGTATTCTTTGGTTGGTGGTCCAGCCTCCAGGAGGACCGGGGGGGGGGGGTCAGGCCAGTTGACACTGTTGCTCCATCCATGGGGCTGCAAACTCCCTCAGCTCTTTCAGTTCCTTCTCCAACTCCCCCATCTGCGACCTTACTTTCAGCCCAGCAGTTACTGTAAACTGAAACTTGGGTATTCTGAAATTTTGGGCTAATATCCACTTATCAGTGAGTACATACCATGTTCATTCTTTTGTGACTGAGTTACCTTACTCAGGATGATATTTTCAAGTTCCATCCATTTGCCTGCAAATTTCATGAAGTCATTGTTTTTAATAGCTGAGTGGTACTCCATTGTGTAGATGTACCACATTTTCTGTATCCATTCCTTTGCTGAGGGACATCTGGGTTGTTTCTAGCTT
>CM052700.1:37052601-37072045 GCA_028551405.1 Uromys caudimaculatus
CAATGGAGGAGTGTTCCTCTTTCTCCACATCCTAGGCAGCATCTGCTGTCACCATTCTTTCTTTTACCCCTGGCCATGCCTTTTCTGTGTTCTTTTCAGCATTAACTCCCAAGCCCGCAGCCCCATCCCTCCTCACCTTAGTAGCCCACCCACCTGGAGCACCTGCCATTCTTCCAGATGTAGGTTCAAGCAAAAGCCTCTGAGGTTTGCATAGAGCTGGCACTACCTTTGTGTTGCCATCTCCCAGTGGAGGTTGCCTTCCCATCTGCATCTGATTCTGGGAATAGCAGAGATCACTTCATGGATTTCAGTATCCTAAAAAAAAAAATAACTTTTTTGGATACATTTTTGTATCTTGTCTAATTTAGATTAAAATTATTTTCCCTGAGTTATTAACTCGATTCTTGAATTTATCCAACTCATCTAAATATGTCTATGATCTCTAACCCAAGTAACCCTCAAAGTCTGTTTAGTTTTTACTGTTAGTCTTAGGTCCTATTCTGGGACCTACCTACCTACTTCTTAGAGACTCATGTATGCTGACCAAGTTTTGTCAAGTGCAAGAGGAGGAATGTCCCAGTGTGTTAGGAAATCTAAGAATAGAGTGCAGAGCGTCCACCCATGCTCTTTGCTTATGGCTGGCAAAATCCTCAGGAGTTGGCAAAATCTGCATTATGATGGCAGAGAAAGTGGGTCACATGAATGAGGTGTTTGCTCAGCACTTGTGGAATACAGGATGTACTTTCTTCTCTGGGAGATTTGAATCAGATTGTGCACCACCAATCAGAATATACTGAAATCTGGAAATTTCCCCAAATTCAAAACTCCCTGAGCATGGCCACACTGCCTTTGATGGAACATTCTGTAACTTGCCCCCAATGACAGACCACAGTCAAAATGCAGGTGCACTAAAAACATTTGCAAAACTAACTTTATGTGTAAAGTGTATATGAGACATGAGTTAATTTTGTGTCTAGACTTGGATCCCATACCTAGGATATCTCATCATATATACACAAATTTTCAAAATTGGAATCACTTCTGATCTCAAGCATTTTGGATAGGAGATGGTTGTTCTGCAATTCACTTTACCACATGTGACAGTGAGGGCAGGCCTCTCTGTTTTCCTCTTTGGTCCTGAGAGCCTTCACAACCATTTCAACGACATTCCTGAGATGCACAGGAGTGAGTCCGTCCAGTAGAGCACATTGCTACCTTCAAATTTGTTCCATTTTTCTCTTCTCCTAGAAACACTGAGAAATAGTTCACATGGCACTCTCTGACCTAACATGCTTCTGTGTTTACTGTAAGACATGAAGAAGGCTGCTATTTTTTTTTTTTTTTGTAAGAAATGGATATAAGCTTTTTCCCTCCTGATCTTTATCCAGGTTTTGTGGCCCTAAATTTTGAGAAGACAGTCTTTTCTTCATTGGATTACCTTTTTGTCTTTGTCAGTGTCTACCAGCTATGTATGTGAAGACTGAGTTGTTGACTCTGTTTCATTCCATTTTTTTTTGATATCTCTGTACTGCCTTGGGTTTTCCTATACAAAGGTACATTTGGAATCTTGGAATCATGTACAATAAGTCGTCTTGCTTTATTCCTAGGAGACAGCCCTGGGAATTGCTACAGTGCTTGCTTGTATGCATGTCACCCTGAGTTGGGATACTTAGCGTCCACATAAGGAGTAGAGTGTGACAATGTATCCATGCAATCTTTGCTGGGTGGTGGGGACAGGAGGATCCCAGGGCCTTGTTGTCCAGCTGCTCTAGTTGAATTTAGTGGGAGACTCTGTCTCAAAATATAGAATGGATACTAATATACTATGGCACTTGTGTCAACTTATGGCACCCCCCAGTGTGACCTGAATGTGCACACATGAGTATGTACATACATATATACCACACACATATAAACACACAGTTAAAAGGTTTATCTATATTCCTTAAACCAACTATCTTTTCCTTTCCTGTTCTCCAACCATTTACCTTCAAATAATTCCTAGTAGAGCTTCTCAGAATGTAGTAATGGGAACTTGTTAGAACTGGAAATACTTAGGCCTCTCTGCAGATGTGTTGAGACTAGAGGTCTCAGCAATTTGATTTTTAACAAGATCTCCAGCTGGTGCTGGTGGCCATTGACATTTCAGAAGCACTGACAGGGAGCATTTTTCTACTCTAGAGTTGAGAAAGCATTTTCTACGAGGTACCAGAAAGTGAACATTTTAAGTTTTATAGCTTGTTCTGTTTGTATTGTGTGACTTAGTTTTACCATTACAGCATGGAAACAGCCTCTGACATCAGGTAAACAAATGAGCATGGCTGTGTTCCAATTAAATTGTTCACACTAACAGGTGGTGAGCAGAGTCCATCTGCAGACCACAGTTTGCCAGCCTGTGCTGTGCTCCAGTCTCTGTTCCCTAATCACAGACCCTGTCATTTGTTCCATTCTTGTTGGAAACCTATGGTTGTCATTGTTTTAGCCCTTTTCCCCAGTTACTGTAAGACTTTTATTTTTCTTTACACAATGATGTGTTGCTAGGGCCCAATATTCTCACTGAATAGTAGAACACCAAAATGTGTCATTTCTTAAGTACTTGGGAACAAAAACCTTATGCAAATTAAAAGGGTAAATACACTTGTAGGCATGTCAGTGAAAACATTCCTGACTGAAGGCAAGTAACTATCCATGGTGGCCAGGAGAAAAAAAAACAAAACAAACAAACAAACAAAAAACCAGAATGGGAACTAGGTCCTAAGGCTTGTGCTTTCCCACCCAGTTAGACTGGAAGACAGAAGTGGTGACTGGGTCAGGAACCCTTGCCAGCCTTGGGAAGTCCTGGAAGTCTACTGTTGGTTAATACCTTGCACATATCACTGTATGCTATTCACGCAGAACTACCAGGCTGGGGATTGCTCCTCCACAGCATGTTCTCCCCAGTTACCATGTTACCAAGCCACATGGACTAAGGACTTAATCAAGATATGCACAGGGTATTAAACATGTTCCAAGAGAACAGTTAACTTGAATACAAGGTCAAAAATAAACAACAGGTTCTACTATCCAGTGCTGATATCAGGTATCAAGTTTCAAGGACGAATTTCTTTTCAAAGGCTTATTCTAGTTTTATGAAGCAAGCATGAAATGTATACATTTGCCAGGATAAATCGATACTTCAGAATCAGCTCGTATAGCAGATGTCTGGCACTTGCTCAGTCCATCCAGAAGCATTTGCAGTGGACAGTGAAGGGGCCCAGTTCACCATACTCCTGCTTGCTGATCCACATCTGCTGGAAGATGGACAGTGAGGCCAGGATGGAGCCACCAGTCCATACTACTTGCCTTCACAGGGAACAATGATTTTAATCTTCACTGTGCTGTGTGCTTGGGCTGTGATCTCCTGTATCCTCTCGGCAATGCCTGGCTACACGGTGGTGCTACCAGACAGCACCGTTCTTGCATACACGTCCTTCCGGATGTCCACATCATAGTTTAGGATGGAGCTAAAGATGGTCTCATGGATGCCACAGGACTCTATGCCCAGGAAGATAGACTAGGAGAAAGCATCTGGAAACCAGAGCCACTCATTGCCCATGGGGATCACCTGCCCATCAGGTAGCTCATAGCTCTTCTCCAAGGAGAAGGAAGACGTAGCAAAGACATTTTTTGCTCAGAATCCAGGGCAACATAGCACAACTTCTTAATGTCACATAATTTCCTGCTTAGCAGTGGTGGTAAAGCTGTAGCCCCATCAGCTGTAGTCAGCATCTTCATGAGGTAGTCTATTAGGTCCTGGCCAGCCAGGTCCACATACAAGATGGTGTGGGGAAGGGTTTAACCCTCATAGATGGGAACTGTGTGTGAGCCCATCACCAGAGTCCATGACAATGCCAGTGGTGCATCCAGGTGCATACAAGGACAGCACCACCTGAATGCCCACACATATGGATGGGGTATTGAAGGTTTCAAATATTATCTGCATTATCTTCTGTTAGATTTTGAATTCAGGGGAGCCTTGATCAGAAACACCTTGTGCTTTTCAGGGGCCACACGCAGTTTGTTGTAGAACATATAGTACCAGATCTTCTCCATGTCATCCTAGTTGGTGACAATGCCATGCTTGTTAGGATACTTCAGGCTCAGGATATCCCTCTTGCTCTGGGCTTTGTCACCTACATAGGAGTCTTTCTGGCCTATGCCTACCATGATGCCCTGGTATCTGGGACTCTTGATGATGGAAGGAAACACAGCCTTGGGGTGGCAGTACTAAGAAAGCCAGCTATGGATATGCCAGAGCCATTGTCAAAGGTGGCAATTTCTTCCTCCTTTGCAATCAGTGAAGCATGGGGTGGCAGAGTAGCAAAAAGACACACAGGGCAGGCTGGTGGCACAGTGTGAGCATTTTTAGACTTTCTTAATACTTTTAATGGAAGTCCTTCTGGGCAAAGTCCTTCTTGCTACTTCTTTTAGCATTTTTTTTCAGTGCAGATGTCAGATAATTTTCATTCTATACAAATGTTTCTTGTCCTTATGTTGAAATCTGTGTCTGATTCGTTCTAGTTAGCCCTTAGTGCTTGGTATGTGCATCTAGTTTTAAAAGCCGGTTGTTAGTCATTTAGCCCCATTCTTTAGCACCTTTAAATTCTGCAGGTTGTCTTTACTCTATAGAGTCTTTTTTAATCTTTGTGGTTTCTGGGCCTTAGAGGAGATATTAATGGTGATTATATTAATTTACCAAGGTTGCCATGGAAAAGTGGATGGTTGAAAATGATAGAAATTTGCAGCAAAATTTCAGAGGTCAGAACTTCAAAATTAGAGTTTCTGACAAGTCATGATCTTTCTGGTGGCTTTTTCCTTTTTTTTTTGATTATATTTAACTGACAAGTAAAAATTGTATATATTTAAAAATTGTATATATTAGCCAGTTGTAATGGCACACTCCTTTCCCAGCATTTGAGAGGCAGAGGCAGGTGGATCTTTCAGTTCAAGGCTAGCCTGATCTACAGAATAAGTTCTAAGACAGCAAGGGCTATACAGAGAAACCATGTCTTGAACCCCGCCCCCTATTTATACTGTACAACACAGTGTTTTGAAATTGATAAATTAGCCTAATATCTAAATTACCTCATGTATAATTTTTGTGGTAAAAGTACTTAAATTCTACTATTAGCTCAAGAATTGCTGTTAATTATACTTTTCAAGTGGTACAAAAGATTTTTGAACTTATTTTTGAAACTTTGTGCCCTTTAAACATTGTCCCCAGCTCCCCTGCCCAGCCCCCCACCCCCGTTGTAACCATGGTATGCTTGGGTACCATCAGTTAAACTTTTAAAGATTTTGTGTACAACCAAGACCATTCCCCATGCATTTCTGTGTCTGGCTTACTTCACTCATCATAATGTCTTCCTGATTCATTCATGATGTTAAAAAAAAAAAAAAAAACACAACTGAATTTATCTCCCTTTTGTGACTATTTGCTTTTATTTTTAAATTGTGTGTGTGTTTCTGTATGCATGCATACATATTAGTGCAGGTACTCACAAAGTCCAGAAAATATCACCGGGTCCCCTGGATGGGGAGTTACAGGCAGTTGTGAGCTTCTCAGTGTGGTGCCAAGCACTGAACTTGGGTCCTCTGCAAGAGCAACACGCCCTGTTATTTTCAGATACATAATTTCCAACCTGGGAAAGGGTAAGCTTGTCTTCCCATTGGACAATGTATCCCAGGTCTTCCAGGTAACAGAAAGGGTTACTCACTACCATGCTATGGAGGGTGGTCTTTTCTTTTTTTAGGGCAGAAAGATTTTCTACTGCATTTGTGACTGTTTTCTGTTGTTGTCTAGGTTGATTGTGTTATTTTGATATTGTGACTATCTTAGAATGGACCCTGTAACTGCAGGTACCTCTGAGATGTACTTATTTTACTTTCTTTGGAAAATGACTGGCAGGTTTTGAGGTCATATAGTCATTATATTTTTATATTTCTCAAGAACTTTCATTCTGTTTTCTATAATGGCTTCTCTCATTTACATTCTTACCATCAGGGTTTCTTTTTCTCCCATGCCAGCATGGATTGTTTGTTTTTGAATAATAGCTTTTCTCACAGGAGTGAGGTGATACCGCATTATGGTGGTTTAATTTTCACTTGTCAGTTGCTAAGTGATGTTAAGCTTCTCTTCACAAACCTGCTAAACAATTTTATTTTTATTTTTTCTGAAATGCCTATTCAGGTCTTCTTCTATTTTGTAACTGGGCTATTTATTTCATTGTAATTGAGATGAATTCCTTATGCATTTTGACTATTTACCCCTTTTCAAATACATAGATTGATGACATTTTCCACACTTATTGCCTTATCTTATTGCTCTACTGATTGACTCTTTTGCTATAAATAAACCTTTTAGTTCAATATAATTTCATTTTGAATTAATTTTTGTACCTAATGTGTGATAAAGTTCTAACTTTATTTTTCTGTATGTCTGATTCCATTTGCTAGAAACTGTTTCACATTGTGTGCTTTTTGGGCACAATTCTCTTGTCATCAAGATGAGTGAATTTATTTGTAGTCTTCCAACTTTGTTCCATGATACTATGTGTTTGCCTTTAGTGTCATGCTGTTTTGGCTATAGCAGCTTTGTATTATGTTTCATTTCATTAATATATTCACTTTACATCCCAATCACAGTGCCCCTCCTCCTCCTCCTCACATGTCCCTTCCCTCCTCCTTCTCCCCTTCACTTCTGAGAAGGGGGAGGTACCTCTTGGGTACCAACCCACCCTGACACCTCAAGTCCTAGTAGTACTAGGCACATCCTCTCTCATTGAGGCCAGACAAGGCAGCTCACTTAGGGAATAGAATACTCATGGATTCAGCAGAGTCAGAGTAAGCTCCTGCTACACTTACTGGGGGACCTGCATGAAGACCAAGCTGCACCTCTGCTGCATATGTGTATGGGGCCTAGGTCCAGCCTGTGCTTACTCTTTGGTTAGTGATTCATTCTCTGGGCACCCTCCAAGGGTCCAGGTTAGTTGACTCTGTTGGTCTTCCTGTGGGGTTCCTATCTCTGCCAGGACTACAATCCTTTCCCCAACTCTTCCATCAGACTCCTGGAGCTCTGTTCAATGTTGGGGCATATTATGTTTATTTAAGTTAGATGTTGTGAGGTTTTTAGTTTTATTCTTTTTGTTCAAGATTACTTTGGCTTTTAATGATTACTTTGGATTTAGAAAAAGTAATTTGTTTTTTTTCTCTTTCTGTGAATAAAAATGGACATTTTGGCAGAGATTCTTTCCTCTCCGGATCCCGTGGTTGGATGGCAACCCCTGTCTTACAGATGCAGCTACTCTTGCAGTCCTTTCTCTCCTTGTGGCTTTTTGTTGCTTTCCCTTTGAGTGTGCCTCTAATCCAATTTCCCCTTTTGTGAGGGATTAATACTAGTATTAAATTGAGATTCTTGTGATTTCTGCAAATTTTTTTCATAGTCATGTGCACAAATATCAGAGGGTTAGAAATTCAGTGTTGTATTGATGAATAGAAATCAAACCATAATAGTGATGAAAGAAATAATACATCAAGATTTAGCAATGGTTGCTCCAGATAGATCTTCAGATATGAATTTGTAAGGATTATTTTTCTACTCATTATAGTATGTAATGTTCATTGCTGGGAAAGGTATACAGGAATTACTGTCTTATTTTAGGAGACTAGATCATGGTTATGATTTAATAACCATTTTTTCCTTATGAGAGAAAATAACTTATGTAAAAAATGTTAGAAGGGCCTTAAGTTAGTAACAGAAACTTAACCTACAACTCCTTGGAGCAATATCCAATAGAGTTGCTGATGGACAGTGTTTGCTCAGTATGGTGTTTAATCTCCAGGGCTCCACTGGCTGGTCAACGAGCCTCTGGGGTTCACCTAACTCTGTCCACCAGCACTGGGATTGCAGGTGCATGCAAGCAGAACTGGCTCTTTCAAGGGTGCTGGGGATCCGGATGTTTGTGCCACAAACACTTTGCCTGCCAAGCCTTCTCTCTGCCTCTTCACTTGCTTGTTGTCAGGGTTTGTTCACAACAATGGGGAAAGGGCTAACCATGCCCAGTATGTAGGATTATCCAGAGTGGAGGTGAAGATTATTGTCCTTATTAATAATAGCTGTTATTTGTTAAGCTGAGTTAAGGACTTCATTTGTGTCTTATTGGGATACCCTAGCACTGGATACAAACATTTTCTTTCTTATATAGATGAATCTTAAATGAGATCAAGAATGAAGTTACATGTTCCATGTTGGGATAAAAAGCTCACAAAGTAGGGATCCCAACTTAAACGAATTTGGAAGCTCAGTAAAAAAAATTTAATTTAATTTAATTTTTTTACTTATTCACTTTACATTCTGCTCACTGATCCCCTCCTAATCACCCCTCCCACAATCCTTCCCCCATCCTCCTCCACTTCATGTCTGAGTGGGTGGGGCTCCTTGGGTAACCCCCTACCCTGGCACTTCAATTCTATGGGAGGCTAGGCACTTCTTGTCCCACTGAGGCAAGATAAGGAAGCCCAGCTAGAAGAACATATCTCATATACAGACAACAGCTTTTGGGATAGTCCCTGCTCCCCAGTTGTTTGGGACCCACATGAAGACTAAGCTGGACATCTGCTATATATAATGTATACATACGTATGTTTTAAATTACTGTGCTTTTATAAAATCTCAATTTGATATTCCTTTGATAAAACATTTATTGAACACCTAACATTTTAATGATTAGTACTTTAGAGACAGCCTCTGCTGTTGAGCAAAGCTGGTTCTGGGGAGGACCAATTTTTTGTTTTGTCTTTTGTTACATGATAAATGGTTCAAAACTCTTGGCTAAAGAATTACATATTAATTCACGAGCAAATCAGTGTAACTGGTCACTTTTAAGCAAGGTAGAGACACGATTAATGATCTGGGAGCTATGTATTGTGTTCTGTTTGTCTTAGAGATTTTTGTCCACCAACTTCAAAATCTTGTTTTTTGCATTTATTTTCTATCAGTGGTTCGTAATCTTCCCAATGCTATGACCCTTTAACACAGTTCCTCATGGTGTGGTGACCTCCAACCATAACTTATTTTCATTGCTTCTTCATAACTGTAATTTTGCTAGTTACGAATTGTAATGTAAATGTCTGATATGCAGAATATATGACATATGATCCTTATTAGAGTGGTGACCCATTGGTTGAGAACCACTGGTCTATATGATGATTATAATCGTATTTAGGAAGGAAGGGATCCTTAATTATCATTTATATTTGGATAGTTCAGACCGAAGGAGTAAAATTTGCCACATTGTAAATTTGTTGAAAGTAGGGACTTTATCTATTGGATAAATGATTGCTGCATTTTAAACTTCTTATAACTATAGTAAGTATAGATGTGAGAGATGAGGCAGAACCAGGAACATGAGACCATTGTTCTCCTTTGTTGGATATTGTACTTCATGCTGACTGCTCTGAGAGAAAATGGCAGACAGATGTCCTCTCTGCCCCTCCCCTAGATCTGAATAATATTTTCCAAAAAGACTTATTGCCTTTCCATTCTCAGAAAAATGCAGGTCAGATCCCAGGGCCTGCCTCTGTGACCTTTTCTCTGTGCTTCTCACAGAAGAAGTGAACAGAGTGTGTTATCTGATTTGTCATTTCTGTCACCAAGCCATCGTCACACAGCCTACTCCGCTGACAGTTTTGTAGGGTTTTGCTTGGCCTCTTATGGGTGGAGCAAAGCATAGGTCAGCATCCCTACTCATAACACATGCCACCTAAAATGCTTCAAAAGCTGAAATCTTTTATATATTAATGCGATGGAACAAATAGAAATTTACATGCCTGACTTCATATGATGCTATAATACGGGCACATTAAAATATTGTGTAAAATTATTTTTAGGCTATGTGCTTTAGGTATATATGATACATACACAAATTTTATGTTTAGACATGGGGCCCATTCCCAAGCTACCTCATCCTATGAAATATTCTAAAATCTAAAAAAAGAAAAAAAATCCAAATTCTGATCCAAAGCATCCTGGATAAAGGATATTTAATCTGTATGGGAGAGATTGTGTTCTATGGCAAGGCTGCTTCAGAAACAGGAATGTATAAGCATTGTCAATCCTTTATAGGATACTCCATGGAAATATAAAGAATGATGACTCTTTGTTTCGTCCTAGAAATTAGAAGCAGGATTAATTTTAACCACATGGCTTAAAGAACAGTGAGGTTGGAAAAGCCTAGATTGGAGGTCCAGACATCTTAGTTCTTATTTAGACTCTGCTTCAGATTAGAGCTGAGAAGTACACTTATCTTCCTAAAGACTCAGTTTCGTCCCATACAAAGGACTGGAAAGATTGTCCCTATTCAGAAACATCTGAGAAATTGGGTCCAAAGGAAGTGTCTTGGGATTTCATTACAAAAACAAAACAAAACAAAACAAAAAACCAAACCAACCAAACAAACAAAAAAACAAACCCTACAACACTACCAAAGAAAGTGAAGGAATGTCTGCAGGAGTTTGGGAGAAGTATCAGTAAGTAGATTGCTTTATATCTTTATGAAAATGTATGTGGACACTTTCTTCTTTTGACAAAAACATGCTTGAAAAGGAAGGTTAGGAAAATGCAGGAAGAAGGGAGGCTGCTCTTTGTTGTTCTTAAGGAGAGGCACTTGGCCATTGGAATGTTTTTGTTCCTTCTTTGCCCTGTGACGAAATGCATAACATGGGGGTCCTAGCAGCCTACTGGGTGGAGGACTGTCACTCATTTTCTTGGCATAGACTAGACAGTGGCTTTTCTAAGACTCTGTTCAGTTAAATTCACAGTGACTTCCTGTTACACATCTGTACATCCCTGATGTGCTTCCCCATTCCTCTGGGGCTATGGACTATATTGTGATATAGCTGGCCCTGGCTAAAGGATGGGATTGTGGCTTTGTAAAAACAGTCCAGTTTTCTGAATCCATTGTAATTTTTCTCTCTCTTCTAAGTATCTTTCTGGTTATGTATACAAACATTAAGACTGTAATAAATAAGCTTTCTGAACCAGAAGACTGCTTTTCTCCCTCACTGGTGATTGTAAAAATGCTTTGTTCAGTAGCTGGCACAGGGAAGATGCTTCTTGAGTTGAACACAATTGAACTCAAGTCTTCTGGGTTGACTAGAAAGTAGGCATGTCCTTAAATCAATGCTCTAATTTTATTTTATCTATGCAAGTGTTTGCTTTCATGAATGTGCAGCATGTGTGTGCCTGGTGCCTGCTGAGTTCAAAGAGGATATTGAAACCCTTGGACCAGAGTCAGGAATAGTTGTAAGCTACTATGCGGGTACATGGCATTGAATCTGGGTCCTCTACAAGAACATCAAGTGCTCTTAACCACAGAACCATCCATCTCTCCAGGCCCCATTTTTTATTGTTTGTTTGTTTATTGTTGTTGTTGCAACAAGCTTTCATATACTCCAGAGTAGACTCAGACTTGTAAAATAGCTGTGGATGACCTTGAACTCTTGATCCATAGCAAGTGAAATCAAATAATCTCTTGAACGTCCCTGCTTCAGGTACTGGGTTGGGATACTGGTCCTAAGAACACAGTAGATGATGCATAGCTTCATTTCAGAAACATGTTTAGAGACTTGGTTCTTACAAGGACAACTAGCAAAGCTTATGGCAGGATGGAAGTTTTCAGTTTTGGAGTCTAGGTCTCTTGTAACAAAGGCAGTCACTAAGCTGCTTTTCTTGTTTAAATGGGAGAGACTTGAAATCCTCACTGGCTTTTTTTGAAGGACTGGTTAACAAAGCATTTAGACACAAGCATATGGAAGAAGAATTAAGCTGGGTATAAGTTATCCTGGTAATTCAAGGGTAGGAAATTGGGAAGAACAACTCATTGGACCCAGGACAAGGGGATGTCTGAAAGCCAATATTCACTGATTTGAGCAATTCTGAGAAAGTGACTAGGAAGATTACAGTGCTATAAAACAAAAAGGTAAGTTATTTAAGAAGTAAATCATGAGCTAGAGAGATGGTTCAGATGTTAAGAGTACTGGTTACTCTTCCCAAAAGGCCCTAGTTCAATTCCACCACATGAGAGCTTACACCAGTCCTGGCGTATCTTCTGGCTTCTATGGGCACTACATGTATGTAGTACACAGACAGTCATGTAGGCCAAACATCCCCACATATAAAATAATAAAACAGATAACTAAAATAAAAAGAAGAGAATCACATTTTTCCTTCAGGAAGTGGACAATGGGAGATGATGCTCATGATGAGGACTAGACCACTAGATCACAGATAGTAGTCTGCTTGTAAATTATCCTAAAGGCTGTCAAGAGTTAATACTATGTGTGAGCAGGGAAGGAGGGCAAACCCTTTCTTTGTCGTGGCTAGTAGGTTAAAAAAAGCGAAGCGCACACTCCAGGAATTAGCCCAGTGTTGAGGACAGAGAAGTGAGTTGGAGATATTTGTAATGTTGAACAACTTGCTATTGTTCTGAGAGATCCTCATGACAAGACTAGACATCATGGGATTAAATGGACTGGGCTTACTGGAGAGCAAGGGTACTATTGATTAGCGCATGGCCAGTAGAATGAAAAGTAAGAAACTGGCTTCTGTACCTAGAAGATGTCACAAGCACTAAAACAGGCAGGCAAAAATATGCCTAAGATTTCAGTCTGTGCTATTTGCAAATAAGAACTGATTCAGTGGACTTGTTTGCACAGACAGACTCTGGCTGATTAAATATGAAATCGTTTATCGAGGTGTTAGTGAACACAAATTAGTTGTAAAGGCTGAGAAGATGTGAGCCAGGTCAAAATCACACCATGAAACATTAGAAGAGAAAGCACCTGCCAGTGGATACCACTGAGTATTGCAGTTTGTGCAGCTGATGTTTCTTGCACATGGCTTTTCAGTAATGTATTGCAAGCAAGAAATGAGCAACCCTTTACCTCTTTTTTGTTGTTGTTGCTTCAAAATTGTCTGAACAATCTGTTTCTGGTATGGGAATAGCAGCTTCCTGTGGCAAGATATTTGGAGAAAGCAAGTATGTGACATGGTTAGCTATTATGGAAGGGGCATTTTCTCTCCCTGACCCACATTAGGACTTGTTAAGTGAAAGTTTCTCTAAACCCAGGAAGCCCAAAGAATGGTATATGTTTCCTATTCTTTTTCTATGTTTTAAGCCCACAGGATTCTTTGGCCTGTGAGCTCCTGCACACTGTTTTACCAGGGAGGGGTTAGCTTCCAAAGTCAGGAAGTCAACCCCTCTATTACAAAAGTGTCTCATGCTAGAAGCTCCAGCTCCAGCCCAGGTCTTATTATGATGATAGATCCTTAATGCTTTCCTAGATTGACACTCTGCTCCTCCAGGTGAATATCACTCAAGAGCCTTTCAAATAGTCCTTTTGAAATAATCCAACATAAAAGCAAAAGGTTTATTTCATCTCGGTGGAGCTCCAAAAATCAGTCTTCTTCTTGAGTTCACACAGGTGTCCTTCCCTGCTGACCACAGGGCAATTTTCAGTGAGGGTCTTACTTAAGTTGTGCTCTTAAAAAGTCAAAGAAAGCTGTAATTTTGATGTGTCTAGAATTGAGAAGGGGTGGTTGCTGAGCTGTTGGTGAGCTGGTGAGCAATACAGTTCCTAAAAAAGCACCTATTTGATTTGATTTTTATCTGGTGCTTAGGATCAAACCTCAGGCTTTCTGCATGCTTAGCATGGACTCCATTAGTGAGGGACACCCTTGAAAAATGTCAGTCTTGAAGTATGGAGTAGCCTGTTTTCTACAGTAGACAGCACATAGTGTTAAGTTAGTCAGCCAACCAATCAATCAACTACACACACAGTGTGTGTCTATATATGTGTTTGTGTATGTGTATGTATGTATATAAGCATGCATTTTGTGTGTATGTGTGTGTGTGTGTGTGTGTGTGTGTAAGCAAGCCAAAGGTTGTCATAATCTGTCTATCATTTGCCTACATCAATTTTTGAGACAGGGGCACTTACTTAACTGGAGGTCATCACTTTGTATAGACCGGCTGGCCTATAGGCTCCAGGGGTCCTCCTGCCTCTGCCTTCCCAGTGCTGAGATTATGGTCATGTGTCTCTGTGCTAGGCTTTTATATGGATTTTGAGTATCAGAAAGTCAGTGTCTCAAACATTCATTGGCAAACACTTTACTAACTGAACCATCTCCCAAGCACTTAGTATATATATGTATGTATGTATGTATATATGTATATGCATATGTATGCCTGTATTTTTTTAAAATATGAGGCAGTATAGAGACTTGGGGGAAAAACAGATTTTTGGGTGGGATGGTCAAGGCAGATTTTGATTTAATTTATCAGAAACTGTATTGTCATTGGAAATATAGGTAATTATGATAAACCTCATTTATTCCTTCACCTGTTAAATTCACCTGTCAAGTAAATTCACAAGTTCCTTTCTTGAAGATTTGTGACAAAGATCAAATGAGATGATGTAAGGAAAGTGATTGGTGTATCTTAAGGGCTCCATCACAAGTATCTGTTTTCATTCATGTTAGAATGGTGATTCATTAAATGTCAAGTGAATGAATGAATGAATGAATAGGGGTTATGAGAAATTCCAGAGAAACTCTCTCTCTAGTGGGCTCTGACGATTTGGGTCATTTGACATGTCTCTCTGTGAGGAGTAGCCACACTGACGTTTGGTTATGAGCTACATCTTTATGCCTTCCCATGAATTACGGTGGGTAATCAAGAACAATAGCACACACCTGTGCTGCTTTGGAGCTCTCTGGGGCCTCCCTGACTTTTAAATTGGAAGGTGGTATCCCAGATCTTTCATTGAGATCTTCATTTAATAACCCATGTCCTCTGCGAGTTGAGTTGTTCACTCATACAGGTAATTCCATTGGAACAATTTTGAAGTTCCATTTTCAATGAGCATACTAACTAGTGGGGTTTGACGGGTTTACCTTTTCCCAGATTCTTAGGTGTGACTAACCTCCCCTCTATACCTCTCTACCCCATCTCCTTGTCCTTATCCTCTCTTTGTCCTTTAACTACCAGTATTTGTGATTCTTCTTTCATATCACACTATTCTACTAACCCGCCAATGTTTTTGATTAGTTTGTGAGATCGTAGGCTTCTATATGACTTTTTGTACATCACTTGGTTGGGTTACCTTTTCCCCTTAACCCTGATTTTTTTCTGTATTCCCAAGATCCTTGCTATTTAAGCGTTCTAATCCTTACTCTTCTATCCCTCTACTTTCATTTTACCTCTAATCTACTATTCTTTTTTTGTTTGTTTTTGTTTTTGTTTTTGTTTTTGTTTTTGTTTTTGTTTTTGAGACAGGGTTTCTCTGTGTATCCCTGTCTGTCCTGGAACTCACTCTGTAGACCAGACTGGCCTCAGACTCAGAAATTCACTTGTCTCTGCCTCCCAAGTGCTGGAATTGAAGGCGTGCGCCACCACTGCCCGGCCTTAATCTACTATTCTTACTTATAATCTACTACTCCCTTACTGGTTCCCAATCTCTGCCCCTTGCTAAATTGTATTTATCATCTCCTGGCTTCCACTTGTGGTTCAAGTAAAATCCACAAAACAAAAGATTTGAAGCTAGCCTCCACATATGAGAGAACATGTGGCATTTGTGTTTTGGGGTCTGAGTTATTTTACTTAGTGTAAAACTTTCCAGTTTCTTCCATTCATTTATCTGAAAATTTTATGATCTTGTTTTCTTTTTTTTTTTACACCTAAATAGTATTCTATAACTGGACTATCTCAACCCTTCAGCTGCCCAAATAATAACATGGAAACTTTTTATCATGAAAGCTTAGGCTTAGCTTGGCAGACTCTCAGCTCTGTTTCTCTATCTGGCTCATTATTTTTCCTCAGTACCATCACCTGTTTCTTCCTCCTCTGACTCTTTCCCAGAGTTCCTATCTCTGCCTGGAACTTCTGCCTTTCCTCTCTTGCTTTGCTATAGTCCATTTAGCTCTTTATTAAACCAATAAGAAGATGATGGAGAAGATGTTTACAAAACACTGAGACAGGTAATACTTTATAAAAATATCAATACTAGACCAGGGTTCCATAGCCAAGTAGCACCAGGAGAAAGTTACCCTCCCAGGAGCATGGAAAAGCCATGAGTTGGGTTAAGATGAACACCACTGCTCACTGGGACCCACCCAGAACCCGCAGGACACAGCAACTGAGGTAAAGTTGGGCATAGGAATCTTCCGTTTTCCATCTGCGGCTGGGGACCTCATTTGTGCCACAGGGCTCCATAGCCAATTAGTGCCAGGAGAAAGCTACCCTCCCAGGCCCTCAGGACACAGAGACGGAGGAGGAAAAGTCAGGAACAGGAACCTTCCAGTTTCCATCTGTGGCAGGAGACCTCTGCCTGGGGCACCAGGGTTCCAAAGCCAAGTAGCGCCAGGAGAAAGCTACCCTCCCAGGAGCGTAGAAAAGCCATAAGTGGGGTTAAGATGAGCACCACTGCTCACCGGACCTGCCTGGAACCCACGGGACACAGGGACTGAGGTAAAGTCAGGCATAGGAACCTGCGGATTTCCATCTGTGACTTGAGACCTCTGCCTGAATCACCAGGGTTCCATAGCAAAGTAACACCAGGAGAAAGCTACCCTCCCAGGAGTGTGGAAAAGCCGTGAGTGGGGTTAAGACAAGCACCTCTGCTCACTGGGACCTGGGGACTTCAGCCTGGGCCACAGGGCTCCAGGAGAGAGCTGGCATCCCAGGAGTGCTGACACACCTTTGAGCACAGGCAAAACCACCCCTTCTGTTCAAACTCACTGGATCAAGAGGGACCCTAGCAGAGCCATCAGGACATAGGAACCAAGGGACAGCTGGGGACAAGATCCTCCTGGTTTCTGTCTGCACCCCAGAGCTGACCCTGTACCTCAGCTCTCCAACCCAAATACCTCTCAAACAGAGCTGGTCTTCAAGGAGTATTGATACAGAGGCCTGCAGGAGGGACAAGCCACAGCCAGACAGGGTAAGATCAGCTAACATCAGAGTTAACAAGATGGCAAAAGCAAGGGCAAGAACATAAGGAACAGAAACCAAGGCTACTTGGTATCATCAGAACCCAGCTCTCCCACCACAGCAAGCCCTGGATACCCGAACACACCAGAAAAGCAAGATTCAGATTTAAAATCATTTCTCATGATGATGATAGACTTCAAGAAATAAATAAATAATGCCCTTAAAGAAATAAGAGAACAGAGGCAAATAAGTAGAAACCCTTAAAGAAGAAACACAAAAATCCATTAAAGAATTACAGGAGAACACAACCAAACAAGCAGAATTACAGAAAACATAATCAAACAGACAAAGGAAATGAACAAAACTATCCAGGAGCTAAAAAAGGAAATAGAAACAATAAAGACAAAGGGAGACAACCCTGGAGTTAGAAAACCTAGGAAAGAGATCAGGAATCATTGATGCAAGCATCACAAACAGAATACAAGAGATAGAAGAGAGAATCTCAGGAGCAGAAGATACCATAGATAACATTGACACAACAGTGAAAGAACACACAAAATGAAAAAAAGCTCCTAACCCAAAACATCCATGAAATCCAGGACACAATGAGAAGAAAGAACCTCAGGATAATAGGTATAGAGAGAGTGAATATTCCCAACTTAAAGGACCAGTAAATATCTTCAACAAAATTATAGAAGAAAACTTTCCTAACCTAAAGAAAGAGATGAACATAAATAAAGGCAAATCCATTAAATACAGAAATGATATCCAGCCAAAACAAAACAAAACAAAAACAAAAAAAAAGATAATGGTATTTTGTTATAGTGTCTTTATTATCTCAAAAGGGGTTCTAAAAAAGTAAAAGTAAATACTCGAAGCATATACTTTTTAGACATTAATTATTTTATACTGAAACAACTGACAGTAAGACATTAGTGATTAAATCTAGTTTATTTGTTCCAATGACTGTAAGATTTGCCTTAGTTTTGTCTGCTCATTAAAGAATATATTGTCATTACCTTAAAAAAAATCAGGTGGCTGTAGGTGCACTGACTTGTTATCTGGGTCTTCTAAAATATGTATATATATATATATACACACACACACAAGAAGCTTACAGAACTCAAAATAGATTGGACCAGAAAAGAAATTCCTCCCATCACATTATAGTGAAAACACCAAATACACAAAACAAGGAAAGAATATGAAAAGCAGTATGGGAAAAAGGTCAAGTAACATATAAATGAAGGCCTATCAGAATTACACCAGCCTTCTCACCAGAGACTATAAAAGCTAGAAGACCCTGGGAAGAACTCATACAGACCCTAAGAGAACACAACTGCCAGCCCAGGCTGCTATACCCAGCAAAACTCTCAATTACCATAGAGCGTGAAACCAAAATATTCTATGACAAAACCAAATTTACACAATATGTTTCCACAAACCCAGCTTTACAAAGGATAATAGATGGAAAACATCAACTCAAGGAGGGAAACTACACCCGAGAAAAAGCAAGAAAGTAATCTTTCAACTAACTCAAAAGAAGATAGCCACACAAACATAAAAATAACATCAAAAATAACAGGAAGAAACAATCACTATTCCTTAATATCTCTTAACATCAATGGACTCAATTCCCCAATAAAAAGACATAGACTGACAGACTGGATCCAGAAAGAAGACCCAGCATTTTGCTGCATTCAGGAATCACACCTCCGTGATAAAGACAAACTACCTCAGAGTAAAGGGCTAGAAAACAATTTTCCAGGCAAATGGTCCCAAGAAACAGGCTGGAGTAGCCATTCTAATATCGGATAAAAATCCACTTTTACCCAAAAGTCATCAAAAGAGATAAGGAAGGACACTTCATACTCATCAAAGGAAAAATCTACCAAGAAGAACTCTCAATTCTGAACATCTATGCTCCAAATGCAAGGGCACCCACGTTCATAAAAGAAACTTTACTAAAGCTTAAAGCACACATTGCACCTCACACAATAATAGTAGGAGACTTCAACACCCCATTATCATCAGTGGGCAGATCTTGGAAACACAAACTAAACAGAGACACAGTGAAACAGCTGTTACGAACCAAATGGATTTAACAGATATCTATAGAACATTTCATCCTAAATCAAAAGGATATACTTTCTCAGCACCTCATGGTACCTTCTCCAAAACTGACCATATAATTGGTCACAAAACAAACCTCAACAGATACAAGAAGATTGAAATAATCCCATGTCTCCTATCAGATAACTACAGATTAAGGCTGGTCTTCAATGGCAACAATAACAACAGACAGCCCACATATACATAGAAGCTGAACAATGCTCAACTCAATGATAATTTGGTCAAGGAAGAAATAAAGAAAGAAATTAAAGACTTCCTAGAATTTAATAAAAATGAAAGTACAA
>CM052700.1:37072545-37122929 GCA_028551405.1 Uromys caudimaculatus
CAGGGTTGGTTCATTACCCAGAAATCCATCAATGTAATCCACTACATAAACAAACTCAAAGAAAGAAACCACATGGTCATTTCATTAGATGCTGAAAAAGCATTTGACAAAATTCAGCAAACCTTCATGATAAAAGTCCTGGAATGATCGGGAATTCAAGGCCCATACTAAACATAGTAAAAGCAATATACAGCAAACCAGTGGCCAACATCAAACTAAATAGAGAGAAACTCAAAGCAATCCCACTAAAATCAGGGACTAGACAAGGCTGTCCGCTCTCTTCCTATCTATTCAATATAGTACTAGAAGTTCTAGCCAGAGCAATTAGACAACAAAAGGAGGTCAAAGGGATACAAATTGGAAAGGAAGAAATCAAAATATCACTATTTGCAGATGATATGATCGTATACTTAAGTGACCCGAAAAACTCCACCAGAGAACTACTGTAGCTGATAAACAACTTCAGCAAAGTGGCTGGATATAAAATTAACTCAAACAAATCAGTAGCATTCCTATACTTGAAGGATAAACAGGCTGAGAAAAAAATTAGTGAAATGACATCCTTCACAATTATCACAAACAGTATAAAGTATCTTAGTGTGACTCTAACCAAACAAGTGAAAGATATGTATGACAAGAACTTCAAGTCTCTGAAGAATGAAATCAAAGAAGACCTCAGAAGATGGAAAGACCTACCATGCTCATGGGTTGGTAGGATTAATATAATTAGAAATGGTATTCTGCCAAAAGCAATCTACAGATTCAATGCAATCCCTATCAAAATTCCAACTCAATTCTTCACAGACTTAGAGAGAGCTATTCTCAAATTCATTTGGAACAACAAAAAATCCAGGATAGTAAAAACTATTCTCAACAACAAAAGAACTTCTGAGGGAATCAACATCCCTGACCTTAAGCTGTACTACAGAGCAGTAGTGATAAAAACTGCATGGTATTGGTACAGTGACAGGCAGGTGTAACAATGGAATAGAATTGAAGACCAAGAAAGGAACCCACACACCTACGGTCACTTGATTTTTGACATAGGAGCTAAAACCACCCAGTGGAAAAAAGCATTTTCAACAAATTGTGCTGGTTCAACTGGCGGTCTACATGCAGAAGAATGCAAATTGATCCATTCCTATCTCCTTGTACAAAGCTCAAGTACAATTGGATCAAGGACCTCCATATAAAACCAGATACACTGAATCTAATAGAAGAGAAAGTGGGGAAAAGTCTCAAACACATGGGTTCAGGGGAAAAGTTCCTGAACAGAACACCAATGGCTTATGCTCTAAGATCAAGAATCGACAAATGGGACCTCATGAAATGCAAAGCTTCTGTAAGGCAAAGGACACTGTCAATAGGACAAAACGGCAACCAACAGATTGGGAAAAGATCTTAACCAATCCTATGTCTGATAGAGGGCTAATATCCAATATATACAAAGAACTCAAGAAGTTAGACTCCAGAAAACCAAATAACCCTATCAAAAAATGGGGAACAGAGCTAAACAGAATTCTCAACTGAGGAGTCTTAAATGGGGACTGAGAAGCATCTAAAGACATGTTCAACATCCTTAGTCATCAGGGGAATGCAAGCCAAAAAACTCTGAGAGTCCAACTCACACCAATCAGAATGGCTAAGATCAAAAACTCAGGTGACAGCAGATGCTGGCAAGGATGTGGAGAAAGAGGAACACTCCTCCATTGTTGGTGGGACTGCAAGCTGGTACAAACACTCTGGAAATCAGTTTGGCAGACCCTCAGAGAAATGGACACAATACTACCTGAGGACCCAGCTATACCTCTCCTGGGCATATACCCAGAAGATGCTCTAACATGTAATAAAGACACATGCTCCATTATGTTCATAGCAGCCAAATTTATAATAGCCAGAAGCTGGAAACAACTCAGATGTCCCTCAACAGAGGAATGGATACAGAAAATGTGGTACATTTACACAATGGAGTACTACTCAGCTATGAAAAACAATGACTTCATGAAATTTGCAGGCAAATGGATGGAACTTGAAAATATCATCCTGAGTGAGGTAACTCAGTCACAAAAGAATGAACAGGATATGTACTCTCTGATAAGTGGATATTAGCCCAAAACTCGGAATACCCAAGTTTCACTTTATATTTGCTCCTGGACTGAGAGTGAGGTCCCATATGGAGGAGTTGGAGAAAGGACTGAAGGAGCTGAGGGAGTGGCAGCCCCATGGGGGGAGCAACAGTGTCAACTGGCCCGACCCCCTGCTGCTCCTGGAGGCTGGACCACCAACCAAAGAATACACATTGAGGTACCACATATGTGGCAGAGGAGGGCCTTGTTGGTCATCAGGGGGAAGAGAGGCCCTTGGTCCGGAGGGTGTTAGAGACCCCTGTAAAGGGGAATGTCTAGGTGGGAATATGGGAGTGGGTGGGTGGGTGGGTGAGAGGTGGAATACCCTCATAGAGGTGGTGGATGGGGGAGGGGATATGGGATTTCCAAAGAGGAGATCTGGAAAGGGGGAAACATTGGAAATGTAAATAAAGTTTCAAAAAAATATCAATACCAAAGACTGGCCTGTACTCAGTTCTCTACTGGTACAGAAGTCAACATTTGAAATAGTACAAAGACAACATTTGCATAATTCACAGGAAGATTGTCTCAACAGTATTCCATTGTAATGTGTACTGTGTTTTCTTATCCATTCATCTGCTAATGCACATCTAGGTTTCTTCCATGTCCTAGATATTATGAATAGAGCAGTAATAAAGATGGATAAAGAAATGTCTTCGCAGAAGAATAGAAAATTTTTGGATATATGCCCAAGAGTGGTATAGCTGTGCCACTTGGTTCTATTTCTATTTTTAATGCTTCATTTTATTTTTATTGTATGTGCATATTTGTGTGCCTGAGTATATGTATATGCATCTGGATTCAGGAGCCCTCTAACTTCAGAAGAGGCCTTGGATTCAGTGGAACTGGAGTTATAGATGGTTGTGAGCTACCATATGGTTGTGGGGAACCAAACCCAAGTCTTCTGCAAGAGCAGTAAGTGCTCTTAAAGCCATCTCTTCAGGTCCATCTTTTTCAATGTTTTGATAAAGCTCTGCACTGATTTCCAGTGTGTGCCTAATCTTTATCCATCTTCATGGCCCACAGACTGGCCTCAGGAATATCAGTTATTAAGGTTTTTTTTTTTTTTGAACTTAGATCTCAAATGCTTGTATGAATACTTGAATTAGAAAAGATAAAGCATTTCCTCCAATTAACAGGGTTCCAGAAAGTACAGAAGCAAAAGAAAATTTGGAGGGTGACAGATTGATCTACCTTGCTTTCTGTTGCTGTGCTAAACACTTTGACAAAACATAGCTCACAGAAGAAGGATTTATTTGGCTTATACCTCCAGGTTCACAATCCATCACTGAGGGAAGTTGAGCCAGGAGTTCAAGCAAGAACTGGAAATGAAACCATGGCAAAATGCTGCTTCCTGGTTTGCTCCTTCTGGTCTGCTCAGCTAGTTTTTTTTATACAGTCTGGGACAGCAGTTCTCAACATGTGTGTCATGACCCCTTAGGATCACATGTCAGTTATCCTACATATCAGATATTTACATTATGATTTATTACCATAAAAATTATTGTTATGAAGTTGCAACAAAATAATTTAATGGTTGGGGGTCACCACAACATGAGGAACTATATATAAAGGGTCACAGTATTAGTATTAGTGGTTTAGAACCACTGGTCTAGGCCCACTTAACTAGTGATCCTAGGTGGGATAGGCCCTCTTATATCAATTAATAAGAAAATGCCTCAGAGAATTGCCCACAAGCCAGTCTGATTGGGAAAAATGTTCAAATGAGATTTCTTCTTTCCAGGTGTGTAGTGTTAACAACCAAGATTTAGTTATCACATAGATGGTACAGATAACTAGTTTCTGGTTGACTTATTAAGGTTTGTTCGGACTGGAGTTGTTCCATCCCCTCCTAGAGCTTTGTTCAGTAAGGCACAGAGGACCACTATCACCACCTTTCATTTACTTACTTAAATCAAACCAGAAATAAGTGTAAGAGCAACTCATAACCTGCATACATTGTTGGCCAGTAGAATGTACCATGGCTACCTTTCCTTTGTGTTTAAAACTATAAACAAGTAAAATAAATAGCTAGAGGCAAAAATTTAAAATCTGGAGACATCTTAATAGAATATATTGTTACAAACTACAGATCACTATCATTCTCAATGTGCTAAGATTTTCATAGACACAAAATATGAATGTTTGGCTCAGGCATAGAATCACCCAAACAAGCAGAATTTGATTGACCTCGAGCCATCACCATTCATCTTTACCTCTGGGAACAAAGTAGGTCTTTAGACCCCCAGGCCATGGAGCAATTCAACATGCACATGCACGAAACAGAGAAAGTGCAGTGGGGATGGCTTAAGGCTTTAAAACATAGAATCCCGCCCCCAGTAACTTACTTCTTTTAACAAGACCACACCTCCTAAGTCTTCTCAAACAGCACCACTTACAAGGGAGCAAATGTTCAGTTGCCCAAGACTATGAGGGCCATCCCATTCAAACCACTACAGATGGTATGTTTGGTTAGTATGAGAAATTCCTAATGAAGAGGTTCGCAGAAGGAGTGCGTTTTCTTCTCGTTATCGTGGTTCTCTTATTATATGATCCCAGTGAACTATTTGGGGATGTGACAGAAAGGGTTCAAGGGCTCAGTAGGGAGATGAGGAGCAGTGGCAGTGTGTCTTACCCTGGTGTAAGATTTTAAAGTTAGTGTCTAAAAAAAAGTTGGGATATAGTTAAAAGTCAAAATTATCCTAGAAAATCCATCAAGTCACCACTGTGAAAGCCATAAACTTTCTCAGTGAGTCCAATGATTCTCCTTTCCATTTTGGTCTTGGAGACATTTGCTTTATCATTAGTGGAGCACCAAATTAAATAGCCCCACAATAAGAGTGCAATGTGATCTCTTTAATACTGTAAACATTGCACTATAGGGCACAGTGCTTATGGGATGGAAGTCTCACACTTATCCAGAGCTTCTAAAAAACCCTGGAGGCAAGAGTGAGAAGAGTTGAATGACTGATGCTCAGGAAATACAAGATTTTGTGCTTCCTACCTCTGGTCTCTTGTCAGTCTTCATTTCCTCCCCCAAAGCATAGATAAAACTAAGTGGAATGGTCAAATAGAACTCTATACAGATTTTCTTTTCATTTATTTCTCTTCCTCTCCTTCTCTCTCTTATTTTCTGTCTCTCTTCCTCCTCCTCTCTCTTTTTGTACATTTGTGTGTGTGTGAATGTGGTCATATGTGTGCCATGCCATCCAAGGTCAGAGGAAAACCTTGGATGTTGGTTCTTGCTTCCCACCTTGTTTCAGACTGTGTCTCTTTGTTGTTTTCTCATATTGTCTATGCCGGGCTACTTGATGAGCATGCAGAGGTTCTCTTAGCTCTGTCTCTCGCCTCCTGGTAGGATTACTGAGATTACAGATGTGCATGTCATTGCAGCTTGCTTTCCATATGTTCTGGGGATTTGAGCTCAGGTCTTCATGTTTGTGAAGGAAGTGAACCCAGTGAACCATCTCTCCAGCTTGGTGTTCTATGATGCTTTATGTTAGGCATGCAATATTACATTATTTACATCAATCTATTTATATATAACATACATGCCCATAAATGTTACATACATTTCATGTGTAACTATATGCACAACCACATATTTTATATATAGTCTTCTCCTCTATTATTTTGATATTATAACTTGGAAAATTGACAATAGGGATGTAAATGAATACTAGCTATATCTCTGTATAAGAATTTTTACAACCATGAGATTTTATTTCTATCTAGTATATCTACAGAGACATAGTTAAAGAAATTGATTGACAAACAATGGTCTAATTTGAGAATTAGATTGGGCCAATTATTTGTACTTGTTAATAAAGTTTAATTGGGACTCATCCTAACTTGTTTATATACTGAGACTTCCTATGAGCTACAGTGACAGAGTCAAGTATTTGACATTAGTAATTGATGGCCCCTGATGGCTAAAATATTTACTATCTAATCTGTTAATGGAACTAGCTTATACATTTTTGATTTATCCCTCCTTCAAGTCCCAAGTCTCCTACTTGTTAAAAACAAGATAATTTAAGTAATCAGTTTCCATATAACATGGTTCCTTTGAGTCAGGAATTTTCTATATGAATTAGAGAAGCAGCTCTCTGCTTAGGGACTTTGACCTAGAAAAGACTGTTGCTTTTCCTAAAGGCTTATTAAACTGAAGCAAAGAATGCTAAAACAATCTATGGAACCCCACTTATCACTCTATAAACCCCATTTAAACGTCAACTCCTATCTATTAGGTGAGAAATTCTGCAAATGATTATAGATTGAGAAAAAGATATTTATCTCAGCTCATGTTCCAACAGCAGCCTTTCGCTGCCTGTTTGCTAGGACAAAAGTAAGCTTTGCATTCAGAATTCAGATTAGGCTCAAAGAAATGTATGTTCAAAGGAACACCTGGGTAGGAGCTATACCTATGTGTGGCCATGTTGATATGGAACCCTGTGATTAAGTCTCATTTAAAAAAATGCTTCATGAAAAAAATGGTCTGAAGAACAGTTATGTCTTAGCCAACCTCAATTTTCCCGAACAGAGCTGAGTAATATTTCCTAGCATGATACAGAGATACTTATCTTGAAGTGGAAAAATATTACTTGATTCCTGCTGAGGCATCATATTTAGAAGCCTTAATGGTTACTTGGCAAACTTAACATCAAGGAAGAGGAAATTATTGCCTATTTCAGAATGGTTTATTTCCACTCTGATGTGGTCCTCATTGATGTGTCTGTTGGCTTCAGAGCACAGAAAACAAAAGGTAGTGTTTGTTCTTTCTTGTCTACATCCTGCATCAAGCTGAAGTATACAAATATGTAGTTCCAAGCAGCAAGTTATTCACTGATGTGGCTGTAGTTTATTTTATACAATAATTTGAATGTAAGCTCAGAGCACAGCTTTTGTCATTTTCAGAAAGCAAGGAAAAAAATCTGTAAATTTTGTTAACAAAAGTTTTTATTATTATCTCTGTTGTTGGTATTATTATCTCTGCACTGGGATCAAGCAGCTGCTAGCTAAGTTAAGAAACTTCCACTGTCTACATCTCAGATTCCTTGCCTATACACTAGAAGATTGGGGAGATGGATTATATGGGTCTTGACTGTTTATGTTTCAAGATCTTTGGTGTTGTAGCTATCAGCTTTTGTCTACTGTTTTATTCTAGGCTAGCAGTGTCAATTACCTGTTCATGTTGGAAAATACGTATTTTCTTTTTTTTTTATTTAATACCTTATTTACATTTCAAATGTTTTCCTCTTCCAGGTCTCCCCTTTGGAAACCCCCTCTCCCATGCCCTCTTCCCCTGCCTCTATGAGGGTATTCCCCCAACCACCCACCCACTCCCTTCTTCCCTCCCTGGCATTTACCTATACTGGGGCATCTAACACTCTCAGACCCAAGGGCCTCTCCTCCCACTGTTGGCCAACAAGGACTTCCTCTGCCACATATGTGGCCAGCACCATGGGCCCCTCCATATGCATTCTTTGGTTGGAGGTACAGTCTCTGGGAGCACCCGGGGACCAGACCTGTTGCTCCCTCCCCATGGGGTTGCAAACTCCCTCAGTTCTTTCAGTCTGTTTTCCAACTCCTCCATCTGGGACCCCAAGCTCAGTTGAACAGTTACTGTGAATTGAATCATGGGTGTTCTGAACTTTTGGGCTAATAACTGCTTATCAGTGAGTACACACTGTGTTTGTTATTTTGTGACTAGGTTTCCTTACTCAGGATGATATTTTCAAGTTCCATCCACTTGCCTGCGAATTTCAAGAACTGATTGTTTTTAATAGCTGAGTAGTATTCCACTGTGTAAATGTACCACATTTTCTGTATCCATTCCTCTGTTGAGGGACATCTGGGTTGTTTCCAGCTTCTGGCTATTATAAATATGGCTGCTATGAACAGAGTAGATCATGTGTCCTTATTATAAGTTGGAGTATCTTCTGGGTATATGCCTAGGAGTGGTATAGCTGGGTCCTCAGGAAGTATTATGTTCAATTTTCTGAGGGTCCACCAAACTGATTTCCAGAGTGGTTGTACCAGCTTGCAATCCCACCAGCAATTGAAGAGTGTTCCTCTTTCTCCACATCCTTGCCAGCATCTGCTGTCACCTGAGTTTTGATCTTAGCCATTCTGACTAGTGTGAGGTGGAATCTCAGGGTTGTTTTGATTTGCATTTCCCTGATAACTAAAGATGTTGAACATTTCTTTAGGTGCTTCTCAGCCACCATTTAAGACTCCTCAGTTGAGAATTCTTTGTTTAGCTATGTTCCCCATTTTTTGATAGGGTTATATGGCTCTCTGGAGTCTAACTTCTTGAGTTCTTTGTATATATTGGATATTAGCCCTCTATTGGATGTAGGATTGGTAAAGATCTTTCCCCAATCTGTTGGTTGCCGTTCTGTCCTATTGACAGTGTCCTTTGGCTTACAGAAGCTTTGCAATTTTATGAGGTCCCATTTGTCAATTCTTGTTCTGTTCAGGAACTTTCCCCCTGTACCCATGTGTTTGAGACTTTTCACCACTTTCTCTTCTATTAGATTCAGTATATTTGGTTTTATGTGGAGGTCCTTGATCCACTTGGACTTGAGCTTTGTACAGGGAGATAGGAATGGATCAATTCACATTCTTCTACCTGTAGACCGCCAGTTGAACCAGCACCATTTGTTGAAAATGGTGTCTTTTTTCCACTGGATGGTTTTAGCTCCTTTGTCAAAGATCAAGTGACCATAAGTGTGTGGCTTCCTTTCTTGGTCTTCAATTCTATTCCATTGATCTACCTGCCTGTCACTGTACCAATACCATGCGGTTTTTATCACTACTGCTCTGTAGTACAACTTGAGGTGAGGGATGCTGATTCCTGAGAAGTTCTTTTATTGTTGAGCATAGTTTTCACTATCCTGGGTTTTTTGTTATTCCAAATGAATTTGAGAATTTCTCTTTCTAAGTCTATGAAGAATTGAGTTGGAATTTTGATGGAGATTGCATTGAATCTGTATATTGCTTTCAGCACGATGGCCATTTTTACTGTCAATCCATGAGCATGGTAGGTCTTTCCATCTTCTGAGATCTTCTTTGATTTCTTTCTTCAGAGACTTGAAGTTCTTGTCATACAGATCTTTCACTTGTTTGGTTAGAGTCACACCAAGATACTTTATATTGTTTGTGAGTATTGTGAAGGATGTCATTTCCCTAATTTCTTTCTCAGTCTGTTTATCCTTCAAGTATAGGAAGGCTACTGGCCTTGTATTCCTGATCTTTTCAAGAC
The DNA here is from genome assembly GCA_028551405.1 of Uromys caudimaculatus. Lineage (NCBI taxonomy): Eukaryota > Metazoa > Chordata > Mammalia > Rodentia > Muridae > Uromys > Uromys caudimaculatus. The sequence goes on from CM052700.1 coordinate 37,081,939, forward strand.
TTTTATCATGAAGGGATGCTGAATTTTGTCAAATGCTTTTTCAGCATCTAATGAAATGACCATGTGGTTTTTTTCTTTGAGTTTATTTATGTAGTGGATTACATTGATGGATTTCCGGGTATTGAACCATCCCTGCATCCCTGGGATGAAGCCTACTTGATCATGATGAATGATCATTTTAATGTGTTCTTGGATTCGGTTTGTGAGAATTTTATTGAATATTTTTGCATTGATATTCATAAGGGAAATTGGTCTGAAGTTTTCTTTCTTTGTTGGGTCTTTGTGAGGTTTTGGTATCAGTGTAACTGTGGCCTCTTAGAAGGAATTGGGTAGTGTTCCTTCTGTTTCTATTTTGTGGAATCGATTGAAGAGTATTGGTATTAGTTCTTCTTTGAAGGTCTGATAGAATTCTGCAGTGAACCCATCTGATCCTGGGCTTTTTTTGGTTGGGAGACGTTTAATGACTGCTTCTATTTCTTTATGGGTTATGGGACTGTTTAGATGGTTTATCTGATTCTGACTTAACTTTGGTATTTGGTATCTGTCTAGAAAGTTGTCCATTTCATCCAGATTTCCCAATTTTGTTGAGTATAGGCTTTGTAGTAGGATCTGATGATTTTTTGAATTTCCTCAGAATCTGTCGTTATGTTTCCCTTTCCATTTCTAATTTTGTTAATTTGGTTCCTGTCTCTGTGCCCTCTGGTTAGTCTGGCTAAGGATTTGTCTATCTTGTTGATTTTCTCAAAGAACCAGCTGCTGGTTTTGTTGATTCTTTGTATAGTTCTTTTTGTTTCTACTTGGTTGTTTTCAGCCCTGAGATTATTTCTTGCCTTCTTCTCCTCTTGGGTGTGCTTCTTTTTGTTCTAGAGCTTTCAGGTGTGCTGTTAAGCTGCTAGTGTACACTCTGTCCAGTTTCTTTTTGGAGGCATTCAGAGCTATGAGTTTTCCTCTCAACACTGCTTTCATTGTGTCCCGTAGGTTTGGGTATTTGCTTTCATTTTCGTTAAATTCTAGGAAGTCTTTAATTTCTTTCTTTATTTCTTCCTTGACCAATTTATCATTGAGTAGAGTATTGTTCAGCTTCCTTGTGTATGTGGGCTTTCTGTTGTTGTTGTTGCCATTGAAGACCAGCCTTAATCTGTAGTGATCTGATAGGAGTCATGGGATTATTTCAATCTTCTTATATCTGTTGAGGTTTGTTTTGTGACCGATTATATGATTAATTTTTGAGAAGGTACCATGAGGTGCTGAGAAGAAGGTATATTCTTTTGATTTAGGATGAAATGTTCTATAGATATCTGTTAAATCCATTTGGTTCATAACTGTTAGTTTCGCTGTGTCTCTGTTTAGTTTGTGATTCCAAGATCTGTCCATTGATGATACTGGGGTATTGAAGTCTCCTACTATTATTGTGTGAGGTACAATGTGTACTTTGAGCTTTAATAAAGTTTCTTTTATGAATGTGGGTGCCCTTGCATTTGGGGCATAGATGTTCAGAATTAAGAGTTCTTCTTGGTAGATTTTTCCTTTGATGAATATGAAGTTTCTTTCTTTATCTTTTTTGATGACTTTTGGTTGAAAGTTGTTTTTATCTGATATTAGAATGACTACTTCTGACTGTTTCCTGGTACCATTTGCCTGGAAAATTGTTTTCTGGCCCTTTACTCTGAGGTAGTGTTTGTCTTTATCACAGATGTGTGTTTCCTGAATGCAGCAAAATGCTGGGTCCTCTTTATGGATCCAGTCTGTCAGTCTATGTCTTTTTATTGGGGAATTGAGTCCATTGATGTTAAGAGATATTAAGGAATAGTGATTGTTGCTTCCTGTTATTGATGTTATTTTTATGTTTGTGTGGCTATCTTCTTTTGAGTTTGTTGAAAGATTACTTTCTTGCTTTTTTTCGGGTGTAGTTTCCCTCCTTAAGTTGATGTTTTCCATCTATTATCCTTTGTAGGGCTGGGTTTGTGGAAACATATTGTGTAAATTTCGTTTTGTCATGGAATATTTTGGTTTCACCATCTATGGTAATTGAGAGCTTTGCTGGGTATAGCAACCTGGGCTGGCATTTGTGTTCTCTTAGGGTCTGTATGAGTTCTGCCCAGGATCTTCTAGCTTTCATAGTTTCTGGTCAGAAGTCTGGTGTAAATCTGATAGGTCTGCCTTTATATGTTACTTGACCTTTTTCCCTTACTGCTTTTCATATTCTTTCCTTGCTTTGTGTATTTGGTGTTTTCACTATAATGTGATGGGAGGAATTTCTTTTCTGGTCCAATCTATTTGGAGTTTGGTAGGCTTTTTGTATATTTATGTTCATCTCTTTCTTTAGGTTAGGAAAGTTTTCTTTTATAATTTTGTTAAAAATATTTACTGGTCCTTTAAGTTGGGAATCTTCACTCTCATCGATACCTATTATCCTTAGGTTCTGTCTTCTCATTGTGTCCTGGATTTCCTGGATGTTTTGGCTTAGGAGCTTTTTGTATTTTGCATTTTCTTTGACTGTTGTGTCAATGTTTTCTATGGTATCTTCTGCTCCTGAGATTCTCTCTTCTATCTCTTGTATTCTGTTTGTGATGCTTGCATCAATGACTCCTGATCTCTTTCCTAGGGTTTCTATCTCCAGCATTGTCTCCCTTTGTGATTTCTTTATTGTTTCTTTATCCATCTTTAGATCCTGGATGGTTTTTTCATTTCCTTGGCCTTTTTGTTTTTTTTTTTCCTGTATTTCCTCTTTAAGGGCTTTTAGCTGTTTGTCTGTGTTCTCTTGTATTTCTTTAAGGGAGTTATTTATTTCCTTCTTAAAGGCTTCTATCATCATCATGAGAAGTGATTTTAAATCTGAGTCTTCCTTTTCTGGTGTGTTGGGGTATCCAGGGCTTGCTGTGTTTGGAGAACTGGGTTCTGATGATGCCAAGTTGCCTTGGTTTCTGTTCCTTATGTTCTTGCCCTGCCTTTCACCACTTGGTTATCTCTGGTATTAGCTGGTCTTGCTCTCTGTGATTTGGCTTGTCCCTCCTGCAAACCTTCTTGTTAGTACTCTTTGGAGACCAGTTCTTTCTGAGAGGAATTTGTGTTTGGAGAGCTGTGGTACTAGGTCAGGTCTGGGATGCAGACAGAAACCAGAAGGATCCTGTTCGGAGTTGTTCCTTGGTTCCTGTGTCCTGATGGCTCTGCAAGCGTCCCTCTTCATTGAGGCATTTGATCAGAAGTGGTGGTTTTTCTTTCCTGAAAGGTGTATCGGCACTCCTGGGAGACCCACTCTCTCCTGACACTGATTATGGAGCCCTGTGTCATGGCAGCAGTTCCCCACCCTCAGAAGGAAACCAGAAGGCCACTCCTCAGTCCCTGTGTCCTGAGGGTTCTGGACGGGTCTCTCTGAGCAGAGGTGCTGACCTTACCTCTGATCATAAGCTTGTCCATACTCCTGGGAGGGCAGCTCTTTCCCTACACTATTTGGGTATGGTTCCACGTGGCACCGACCTGAGGAGTAAACAGGAGGGCTTCTGTCCCTGGCTGTTCCTCTGTCCCAGTGTTCTGCAGATTCTGGGCAGGTCCCGCTGAGCAGTGGCTCCCGTCTTACCTCCACCCACCGGTTTGTCCACACCCTCTGGATGCTAGCTAACCTTCTCCCTGAGCTATTTGGTTGTGGAGCTCTGTGGCACAGAGTGCGGTCCCTGGCCACAGGCGTATGTGAGTATTTTCTGTAGTCTTTATCCATCTGCTATTTGCCTGTTTTCTCATCTGTCTCTTTTGGAGGCTCCATCACTTTCCCTCTCTTTTTGGATGGTTACTCCTCACCTTTTCTACCCTTGCCTTGTCTATAGAGTCTGCAGCCGTCCCCTTCTTTGCTGACTCTTTCGTTGCCAACACTTTCCTCCCTCACTTTTCCTTCATGCCTGGTTCCTCACAGCTCTTGTTTCTATTCTGCTTTCCCCCAGGCTGGTTTCAAAAGCCTCCCAGGGCACACAGGTGATTCTCTTTTCTCTCAGCTAAACTGAGGTCCTAGGGTGAAATAGCTTCATGGTTTTAGGCAGAAATATAAGTGTTCTAGGGATCCGTGAAGGTCAGGTATCTTTCTGCAAAAATAAATGGGACTTTATCTTGTAATTGACACTACAGGAAAAAACCCGTGGATCCCCCTCTGTTAGCCATACATAGCAGAACCAAACATCACACAGTTTCCTAAGAATGGAACATGGAGGACCAGAATAGGAGAGTTTGTTTGTAATGTGAAGACGGATGTAGGAAAAGGAAGGAATATCAGGGTTGGGCAGCCTTTTAAGAAAATTATCCTAAAATGCTCTCTCTGCCAAGTCATGCTTGTACTTTGCCCCTACTGTATACTGAGAAACTAAAAACTGTTCATCCTGGAACCTGAAGGTGCCCATCTCCTGGATTGAGCTTTAAAAACATACTATATCAAATTTTGAGGCCAGCATGGAGAAGTCATAGAAGGTTTATAGGAAAATTAACCAGAAACTCCATACCCAACAATACTATTTGTTGATTGTAAATCAGGAAATCCACTATATTATACAGGGCTTTGTTTAGCCATTATCAGCTGTCCCAGAAAGGAATGTCTATTCGGACAGCCTGCCTTCCATCATAGTCTTTCTCACCTTGGGCAATCAATTTCAGGAAAGACTGCAGAGCTATGTATAACCCCCTATAGCTACAATAATTTCCTCATTGCGAAGCTCCTTATCCCACCCACATAAAAGATCATAGCCATTTTCCTGATTAGGAGACACCCCAAATTCCCTTAGGAAAGAGGGCTGCCCCTCGCTTGTGTGCTAATGAACACAGTCCCATCAGTAGATCAGACTTTGGCCTTTCTGCCTTCTTTCTCTTTAAGATGCCTCAGCAATCTAACAGCCATTACAAGTCAACCCTGTGTTTTTCAGTGTTTCAGAGAGACAAAGGCAATCCAAAAGTTATATATATATGGCAATCCAATATGTATAATCCTAATATATATATATTAATGGCTTATAGCTGAGGAGTATTCATTCAGGAGAGGAAATTTGTTTGTGCTGTCTAGAACCAGAGTGATTACATATGGATTGTGAAAGAATTTGCAGCATGTAAAGACAGAACTTCAGGTGTGTGTATCTTCTCCCCCAACAAATAATGAACCTAGAAGAAAGGCAGCTTCATGGGATTTATTCCTTCATTCAGATAATGCTTACTAAGTTGTCATCTACTGCCAAGCATGTGTCTAGATTCTGGGACCGAGCAATGACTAAGTGCAGCTTGATGAACCGGGTCTCACATGTAGGACTATAATAGATGGCCTTTGTGGCCTCTCTTTCCTTAAGGGTAATTCTGTTGTTTGTTAGGCTTTTGGAGATAGGAGTTTTAATTAGCTAAAAACAAATGAAGCTCTCATTCATGATTTATCTGTATTTCAACAATTATAACTCCTTTGTAATGGAAATTATATTGAGTATCATGGCTGGATTTATGTGTGTTGACTTTACATGCTAGAGGATTATCATTCTGTACCTTAGTTACAAATCTTAGTAAACAAATAGGCATTGTGCTCTGAAGTGACTTATGTAGAAGTTGAAATTTACTTGTCCTTTTGTTCTCAAAGTCTAGTACTGAAGGGCATTTTTTTTTTTTTTTTTTTTTTTTGGTCTGCATGTGCATATGCTTACCTGTATGTGCGTATGTCAGGTCAGAGATCAGTATCTGCTGTCCTCCTCTCTCATTGCCCACCTTATTGTTTGGGACAGGGTTGTCAGTGAAGCTGAACTTTGCTGCTTCAGTTATGCTAGCTGGCCAGTGAACCTCTGAGATTTGTCTGTTCCCCCGCCCCCTGGTAGCACTGGGGGGTACAGGTGCCTACACCGCACCCACACCCACCTTTTTTGTAGGTTCCCAGGGATTTGAACTTAAGTCTTCATGTTTATGCAGCAATCACTTTCCCCACCAAGCCATCTTCCCAGCCCTGAAATCCACTTAAATTACTACTGATAAAACCTGTAGAGGAATCTGAAAAGAAAGGGGAAATTTATTTCTAATCCCTTTCTCTCATTTCTATTTCCAGATCCAGAATCTTGTATTTGTTTCAATTGGCTCAGAACTCCTACACTTTACTTTTTCTTTTACCCTCCTAAAGTATTTCAAGCTCTCCAAAATAACTATTTCTATTATCCCTCATCTCCCACATAAATGCTCTTTTCTTTAGATCCACTTTCTAAATTGTCAACATGCAAGGTGGTTCATACGATGGTTCCCACGGGGTGGTGTTTGCCGGAGTTTGCTGAGTGTGCATCCAGCACAGCAGATCTTGTTTTGATGCTGCTGAGAAGAAATATACATCATGTTTTGGGTGAGGCCCCAAATCCTACAATTTTAGCAAGATGTTGGTTATATTTGCTAATGTTTAGTAGTGCACAAATGGAGTGGTAAGAGGTTGCTTGTTGAAGAAATTGAAACTGTCTCTTTAAATTTATATCTTGGAAAACTTGACTGTCTCCCTTAGCCTCATTTCTTTTATGTACAAATGAAGGAGGGAATTTATGTTATATGCACTTAAATTAAGATTTAACTAGTCTAATATACACAAAGAATGATGGAGAAGAAGGCTTGGGAATACCATTTGCCCACATTTTCTGTCAGACTAATAGAAAATGTAAGATATTAAATGATTATTCTTATTAAGGTTTCTTGGGCTATCAACAGTACACATTCTGTTCACATGTAATTGTTTCTGTTTTTGCTGGAAATTTTCCCATCTGACACACTCATTGTGTTCCTGAGTGAAAAAAACAACAAACAAACTCGTTTCCTGTGAGGTGCACCTGACAGTCTTGTAGTCAGGGTCACCTGGGACAAGCTATTGCTGTGAATCTGACTCATTTGTCCCTGTACACTCTGGGAGCAGATTTTAGCCAACTTTCCACTCTGGTCTGTTCTTGAGTTTGCCACTTAGTATCTCTCTAAATTTAGTGGGCATTTTCTGCTTTAATGAATATCTAAGTGTGTAAATATAGATGGTAATTGGTCAGCACTTTCCCCAGCAGAATATTCCAAGGAAAATTTGTCTGTAATAAACTCCAGAGGCAAACATGATCCCCTTCTACCAGCCTTACACAAACAGCTGATCTAGGTTCTGGAAGGTGATCTCTTTTAGAGAGATCCAGAGTCAGAAACTTGGCAAGAGCAGCTTTTGTCCTATAGGTGACCACCTCACACTCTTTCTGTATGCAAAATCTGTTATGTGAATTAGGATACCTGAGGCTGTCTTTCTCTCTAAAGAAAGAAAGAAGGCTTGGGGTGGAATGGGTAGGAAGGTGGGAGGATCTGAGAAGAGATGAGGAAGGGGAAACAGTGATCAGAATATATTGTGTGAAAAAAGTTATCTTCAGTTAAAACAGATAAAGAAACAAAAAGGATAAAGAAAAAGTAGGAAGCAGTAACTTTTCCAGGAAGCTTTGGGGAGGAGTTACCAGTATCCCAGGGTAAGAAAAACAACCATGTTCATCTCCAGATAGTTACAAAGTTTTACTGCTTGTTAACATTTAGAAAGGCCATTTTGTTCGTTAATATATACCAAATAATTATTGCAGTTATACTATCAATAGTAGTTGAAGATTGTAATAAAAACCATCAGCTTCTCCTTTCACACATTGTTGGCTTCCCGGTATTGAGTGAAGAGCTTTGAGAAAATGTGCAATCCTAGCACCCCAAATAATGTCTAAATCATTTAGATGGGTTCAAAAGATCCAGGGTCTTACTTTTGTGCTGGAGAAGCAGTTATAAGTGTTCCTGTGGACTAGACCAGGCTTGCTGTTTAGGATAACTTGGCTTGAGATTTTTCTGCTCACTCAAACAACTGCAAAGGATAGTGTCAGAGAAAGCTGTACATGGGTCCTGAGAAGACAACATCATGTGATCATCTGCTGTCAACCTCTGAACTTAATACTTAAATGATGCTCATGAGCAGGCAGATGAGTCACAGCTTTTCCTGTATTTATCAGAGGCTTTCATTTCTGGTCATGTGTTCTTCTGGGCAGTGATAGGGCTGTAATCCAGAATGAATTCGTGTAGAGATTCTTGTAAAGATCTCAAAGGGTTTGTAGGTGAGACAGATTTTAGGTCCTTTCTCTTGACCACTTCAATAGTCCCTTTGTTTATATACACATTCTTTATTCCAATATATACAATACTTACTGATGGTTGCCTCCAGATGAGTGGGATATGAGACAAAAGATCAATGCAATACTCCCACCGGTCCATTTCTTTTAAACCAGGACACACCACTCTGTAAAATGATGCAGCAGAAAATACAGTGAACCAATATGACAATGTGTTTGTGATGAACTTGACCTAGTCTAAAAGTTTCTGAATACTAACCTCATTATATGTGTGACTCTAATGTGACACATGAAAGTGGCTCCTTATAAAGGGTGGTAAAGAAATGCATTAAATCTTATTTGCTTATGAGGTAAAAGTTCAGGAAATGAAGGCTTCTTCTATTTTCTTGGCATTAGTTGTTCCCCCTTTCCCTATTCCTATTCTATTTCTTCAACCTTAACTTTTATAGATTACTAATAATCTCCATTCCCACAGACCATTGCTTCTTCCAAACACCAAACTACTAATACGCAGGCATATGTGAGTGTACATATATGTATGTGTGTGCATTTATATGTAAATATGGTATGTGTTTATGTGATATAAGCACTGTGTGTTGTATGTGAGTGAGCATATGTGTATGTGTGTGTACATGTGAATATGGTATGTACTTGTGAGCATTTGTGAGCATGTATGTTGTGTGAGTTTGTGTTTACATCTGAATATGGTGTGTGTGTATGGTATAAGCACTTGTGTGTATGTGTAGGTGCATGCTTGTGCACACACAAAAACCAGAGGAGGAACTCAGTTGCCTTGCTCTACCTTTCTCTGCATTATTCTTTTGAGACAGTCTAGAGCTAGGCTGGAAACCAGAAAATTCCAGCAATGCTCCCTTTGCATCCTGTACAACATTGGGATCATAAGCATAAACATACACTATACCCAGCTTGCTGAGGATTTGAACTCAGATCTTCTGGCTTACATAGCAACTCTGTTATCCAATGAACCACCTCCAGATCTCAAACATTTTTTTTTCATTTATAGCTGGAGGTTTTTAATCTCTTAATGATGTTCGTATTCATTGAGAAGAACCAATATTGTTCTCTGCTGAAGTAGCAAATAGTAAATATTATGTTAATATTTTGAGATTCTTTGGAGAAATATATCAAATGCAAAGTGTTGCCACATTATTTCAGGGGAGAAACACAGGCAAATACTAGGCTAAGTCAAGCAAAAATGTAAATGATTATATGTTAGTATAGGGATGGAAAATAAGTATGAACTATGGGATAAACAAATATATTTAATTTTTGTTTCAGTAGGAAAGAAAACAAATGGCATATGGCTCCAAAAGTTGACCCCCTTCCTTTTCCCCTCTACCCCTCACCTCTGAGAGAGTGTTCCCCCATGTAATGACACATCCCTACATGCTGACACCTCCCAACTCACCCCCACCAGCATCCCTCTTCCCTGGGGCATCAAGTTTCCACAGGATTAATCGCCTCCTCTCCATTGCATTCTCTCCCACTGAGGCCAGATAGGGCAGTCCTCTGCTACACAGGTTCCAGAGGCTATGGACCAGCCCATCTATGCTCCTTGGTTTTTGGCTAAGTCTCTGGGAGCTTTGGGGGGTACAGATTAGTTGACATTGTTGTTCTTCCTATAGGATTGCAATCTCTCTCAGCTCCTTCAGTTCTTCCCCTAAGTCTTCCATGTGGGTCCCTGACCTCAATCCAATGGTTGGCTGTAAGTATCTGTATTTGTGTCAGTTAGCTGCTGGTAGACCCTGTTAGAGGACAGCCATGCCTGGCTCCTGTCTGCAAGCACAATATGGCATCAGTAATAGTGTCAGAGTTTGGTATGTGTGCATGGGATGGATCCCAAGATAGGTTGGTCACTGGGTGACCTTTTTTTCAGTCTCTGCTCCATTTTTGTCCCTGCACTTTCTTTAGACAGGAACAATTCTGGGTTAACAATTTTGAAAATGGATGGGTGGCCCCTGCCTCAGTTGGGAGCCATGTCTGTCTACTGGGGATGGTATCTTAAGGTTCTATCTACCCACTATTGGGCATTGTAGCTAATGTCATCCCATTCAGTCCTGTTAGCTTTTCACAGCCCAGGTCTCTGGGACTTTCTAGAGGTTCCCCCATGCCCTACCCCTCAGTGTTGCATATTTCAATTCATTCTCCTGGCTCTCTGGGCTTCTCTCCTGTCTCCTCCCATATCTGATCCTGTTTCCCTTTCCCCTGGCCCCTCCTCTCTCCCACCCAGGTTCTTTCCTCCTTCTGCCTCCTATGATTATATTGTTCCCCCTTCTGAGTGGGCTTTCCTTATTGTTAAGCTTCCTATAGTCTGTGAGTTGTATCATGGGTATTCTGTACATTTTTTGGCTAATATCCACTTATTAGTGAGTACATACCATGCATGTCCTTTTGGGTTTGGGTTATCTCATTCAGGATGATATTTTATATTTGCATCCATTTGTCTGCAAAATTCATGATGTCCTCATTTTAATAGCTGAATGGTATTCCATTGTGTAAATGAACCACATTTTCTGTATCCATTCCTCTGTTGAGGGACATCTGGGTTGTTTCCAGCTTCTGGCTATTACAAATAAGGCTGCTATGAACACAGTGGAACACATATGGTGGAGCATCTTTTGGGTATATACTCAAGAGTGGTATAACTAGTTCTTCAGGTAGAACTATTCCCAATGTTCTGAGGAACTGCCACATTGATTTCCAGAGTAGTTGTACCACTTTGCTCTCCCACCAGCAATGTAGGAGTGTTCTTCTTTCTCTACATCCTTGCAAGTATATGCTGTCACTTGAGTTTCTGATCTTAGCCATTCTGATTGGTATAAGGTGGAATCTCAGAATCATTTTGGTTTTCATTCCCCTGATGACTAAGAATGTTGAACATTTCTTTAAGTGCTCCTTTGCCTTACAGAGGCTTTCCAGTTTTATGAGGTCCCGTTTGTCAATTCTTGATCCTAGAGCATGAGCCATCTGTGTTCTAGTCAGGAAGTTGACTTCTGTACCAATGAGTTCAAGGCTCTTCTCCACTTTCAGTGTATCTGGTTTTATGTGGAGGTTGTTGATCTACTTGAACTTGAGCTTTGTACAGGGTGAAAAACATAGATCAATTTGCATTCTTCTACATGCAGACTTCCAGTTAGATCAGCACCATTTGTTGAAGATGCATTCTTTTTTCTACTTTATGGTTTTGGCTTCTTTGTCAAAGATCAAGTATCCATAGGTGTGTGGGCTTACTTCTGGGTCATTGATTCTATCCCACTGATTCCTGTCTGTCTCTATACCAATACCATGCACTTCTTTTCACTGTTGCTCTGTAGTATAGCTTGAGGTAGGAATGGTGATTCCTTCAGAAGATCTTTTGCTGTTGAAAACTGTTCTGGCTATCTTGTGTGTTTGTTTTTCCATATGAAGTTGAGAATTGCTTTTTCCATGTCTGTGAAGAATTGTGTTGGAATTTTAATGGGGATTTTATTGAATCTGTAGATTGCTTTTGATCTTACCAATTCATGAGCATGGAAGATCTTTCCATCTTCTGAGGTCTTCTTTGATTTCTTTTTTCAGAGACTTGAAATTCTTGTCATAAAGATCTTTCACTTGATTGGTTAGAGTTACCCCAAGCTATTTTATATTATTTGTGACTATTGTGAAGGGTGTTGTTTCCCTATTTCTTTTTGAGTCTGTTTATCGTTTGTATAAAAGAAGGCTACTGATTTGTTTGAGTTAATTTAATATCTAGCCACTTTGCTGAATTTGTTTATCATCTGTAGGAGTTTTCTGGTGGAATTTTGGGGTCGCTTATGTATACTATCACATTATCCGCAAACAGTGATACCTTAACTTCTTCCTTTCCAACTTGTATCTTTTTGACCTCCTTTTGTAGTCTAATTGCTCTAGCTAGAACTTTGAGGACTATTTTTTAATAGATACTAGATACAGAGAAAGTGGACAGCCTTGTCTTGTCTCTGATTTTAGTGGGATTGCTTAAATTTCTTTCCATTTAATTTGATATTGTCTGTTGGTTTGCTATATATTGCTTTTATTATGTTTAGGTATGGGCCTTGAAATCCTGATCTTCCCAAGACTTTTAACATGATGCGTGTTGGATTATGTCAAAGGCTTTTTCAACATCTAATGAAATGATCATGTAATTTTTTTCTTTAAGTTTGTTTATATAGTGGATTACATTGATGGGTTTTCATATATTGAACCATCCCTGAACTCCTGGGATGAAGCCTACTTGATCCTGGTGAATGATGGTTTTGATGTGTTCTTGGATTCAGTTTTTGAGAATCTTATTTTTTTGCAACGATATTCATAAGCAAAATGGGACTGATGTTCTCTTTCTTTGTTGGGTCTTTTAGTGGTTTAGTAACTAATGTGGCCTCATAGAAAGAATTTGGTAGTGTTCCTTCTGTTTCCATTTTATGGAATAGTTTGGGGAGTATTAGTATTAGCTCTTCTTTGAAGGTATGGAAGAATTCTTCATTGAAATCACCTGGCCCTGGACTTTTTTTGGTTGGGAGGTTTTTAATGACTGCTTCTATTTTCTTAGGTGTTATGGGACTGTTTAGATAGTTTACCTGATGTTGATTTAACTTCATTATGTATTATCTGTTGTACTGGCTGGTTTTGTGTGTCAACTTGACACAAGATGGAGTTATCACAGAGAAAGGTGCTTCAGTTGAGAAAATGCATCCATGAGAGCCAGCTGTAAGGCATTTTCTCAATTATTGATCAAGGGGGGGTCCCTTGTGGGTGGTACCATCTGTGGGCTGCTAGTCTTGGGTTCTGTAAGAGAGCAAACTGAGCAAGCCAGGGAAGCAAGCCAGTAAGAAACATGCCTCCATGGCCTCTGCATCAGCTCCTGCTTCCTGACCTGCTTGAGTTCCAGTCCTGACTTCCTTTAGTGATGAACAGCAATGTGGAAATGTAAGCTGAATAAACCATTTCCTCCCCAATTTGCTTCTTGGTCATGATGTTTGTGCAGGAATAGAAACCCTGACTAAGACATTTGTCAAGAAAATTATCCATTTCATTTAGATTTTCCAGTTTTGTTGAGTAAAGGCTTTTGTAGTACATTCTGATTATTTTTAAAATTTTCTCAGTTTCTGTTGTTATGTCTCCTTTTTGTTGATTTGGATACTGCCTCTGTGTACTCTAGTTAGTTTATCTATCTTGTTGATTCTCTCAAAGATCCAGCATTTATTCTTTGTTTATAATTGGTTGATTTTTGCCCTGAGTTTGATTATTTTTTGCCATCTACTCCTCTTGGGTGTTTTTGTTTCTTTTTGTTCTAGAGCCTTCAGGTGTAGTGTTAAGTTGCTAGTGTAGGATCGCTCCAATTTCTTTTTGAAGGCCACTTAGTGTTGTATATTTTCCTCTTAATTCTACTTTCATTGTGTCTTATAAATTTAGGTGTGCTTGAACACAACTTTTTATTTGAGAAAACATTAAAATCCATTTTGAAAACAAGTAGATATCATGGTGTTCTAGACTGAGACAGCAGGAAGAATCCAGGAAGTACAAGGTTTTCCATAATATTTTAGGGTAATGGTAAAAAAATTCTGGTTGTGGGCTAAGAGGAAGAACCTGGGTTATGGGGAGTAGGTGAAACCCTGAGTGTGTAAAGTCCTGAGTAGATATATTGTTGACATGAGCCATATCAAGCACCTAAGCCTAAGACCTAATAGCCTACAATGATTTGGGAGTCTCTTGGACAACTGTTATCAAAACTCAAAAGAGGCTGTTTCATGCCTGGTTTGGGGATTTTGTCAAATGGTCTTTGGCTTTTGGGGAGACCATTGTCAGCCCAGATGGAAACATTTTACTTAAGTTATATATGTATATTTATATATGGACATGTTTATTATAGGGGTTTTGGTAGATTATTAATAGTATAATTCCTTCTGACTTCTTCAGATACACTCATTATTTTATCATCTCTTCTGTATTTATCCTGCTTCCTCTTCCTAATACAGCCAATCCCCGGTTTTTCCACATCCCCCATCAGATCACTTGTACCCTACCATTTTTCCTCATTATTGCTCCTCCATACCCTACCATTTTTCCTCATTATTGCTCCTCCACACCTCTACCTCAGCAATGGTCCCTTGTTTCTGTAGTTTTTACAGGTAATGTACATATAGCTGAAGATTTGGAGCTAGGAGCTGTAGATGAGAGAGAACATGTTACATTTCTCTTTCTGGGTTGGATTACCTCACTCAGAATGATCTTTTCTAGGCCTATTTATTTACCTATAAAGTTCATGGTTTTATTTTTCTTTATGGCTGCATAGAAGGCATCATGCAAGCTTCCAGATGAGGGAAACAACCAACAGAGCTACCTGATATGTCGCCTGTGAACCACAACAATGTGCAGCATGTCATGATGATTGTAAAGGTACAGTAGTAATGTGCAGACCTCCATGGTAACCCACAGCTCTCTAACTAGACTTAAGACCCAGTCAGGATGGGAATTATTTCTGGTGCCAGAAACGTAGTCAACTTCTCACTGCTAATGAAGTCATGGATCTTGAAGGAGCAACTACAACTGCCACTTTACAAGACCAAGAGAATCTCTAACAACAATCTAAACATTTATACTTCTATCCTTACTTCTCATCAAGGAACTTCATGGCAGCAAAAGAGACCATTAAAGAAAACCGCAATCAATCAGAATGCAGAGTTGTAGGATCCAGTTCCAACTGATGCATCTACAACAGCTCCTGCACCTAAGGCTCGGGGTTATTGTGAAAAAGGAAACTGAAAGGTTATAAGAGCCAGAGGATCAGGGAGATTGCTATGAGATTGTGTCTCCTAGGAATGTAAAAAACTACACTCATTAAAGTCTCACCAATATGACTGTCTAAACATGAGCTAATCAAGGACAATGACAATAGACATGCCTAAGTGGATGGGGGAAAATCTAGGAGGTCTCTACCATACACAAAGAACTACTGGCAACTAAGGGATGCTGAGAGTGGGAGAAATAGTTTTCCCCAGGGAAGAGCACACAAGCTGGTTATCAAGTTGTATATAGAAATATATGCATATATGTGTACACACACACACACACACACACACACACACACACACCCAGCATTTGTTGAGATGTGGCCTTGAATTTGAAAGCAAACAAGGAAGAATATATGGGAAGTTTTGTATGGAAAAAAGGGGGAAAATATAATTACATTATAATCTCAAAAAATAAAAGAAGTAATTTTATGATCAAAATACATTTGAATTTGAAAATTATCTTAAATAATGAAAAGTATAATCAAAATAATTTAGACTAAAAAATTAAAAAATAGAAAAAAATTACAGGAAAATAAAATCTGACTTGTCACATTACAATTGTGATCTTTTTGTTGCTTTCGCTTAATCATCTTGCAGAGAGCTTTCCCATATTATCAGTAGAGGTGGCAAGCTGTACACCGTTGTCTTTTTTTAAAAAATATTAATCATTCCATTCATTAACATCTCAAATGATATCCCACTTCCCAGTTACCCCCTCTACCAACCCCTCCATCATATGATATCACACTTCCCAGTTACCTCTCCACCAACCCCTCATCCCACATCTACCCTCCCCCTTCCCACTTGCCTGTATGAGAGTGCTCCCCCACCCACCCATACTCTCCTGCCCTACTGCTCCAGCATCCCTCTATGCTGGGAATTACACCTCCCCGGGACCAAGGGCCTCCCCTCTCATTGTTGTCAGACAAGTCCATCTTCTGCTACATTTGTATCTGGAGCCATGGATCCCTTCTGGTGTACTCCTTGGTGGGTGGTCTAAACTTTGGGAGAACTGTTGTGGTTAGGCCAGCCTATGTTGTTCTTCCAGTGGGGTTGCAGTCCCCCTCCGCTCCTCCATTCCTTCTGCCTGTTCCCCCACTAGGTTCCCTGAGCTCAGTTTGATGGTTGGTTCCAAGCATCCACATCTGCATTGGCCAGTTGTTGGCCAGACCTCCCCAGTAACCACCACTAGGTTCATGTCAGCAAGTGCCTCTTGTCCATGGCAACAGTGTTGGATTTGATGTCTGCCAACATGATGGATCCCCAGGTGGGGCAGTCCCTGGTTGGCCCTTCCTTCTGTCTCTGTTCCATTTTTTTGTGCCTGTTCTTCCTGTGGACAGGATCATTTCTGGGTTAAAAACTTTGAGATGGGTGGGTGATTCCATCCCTTGACTGGGGGCCGTGCCTATCTACTGGAAGTGGTCTCTACAGGTTCTATCTCCCCCTTTTCTGCTCATTATGGCTAAAGTCAACCCCATTGGGTCCTTAGAGCCTCACGATTCCCTGGTGTCTGGGACTCTCCAGTGGCTATCCTCAGTTCCTCACCCACCCCCACCCCCCCCGCTACATATTTTTGTTCGATTTCCTGACCCTCTGTACCTCTGTCTGGGTTGTGTCTCAGTCAGGATGATATTTTCAAGTTCCATCCATTTGCCTGCAAATTTCATGTAGTCATTGTTTTCAATCGCTACATAGTATACCATTGTGTAAATGAACCACATTTTGTGTATTCATTCCTCTGTTGAGGGACATCTGGGTTGTTTCCAACTTCTGGCTATTATAAATAAAACTGCTATGAACATAGTGGAGCATGTGTCCTTGTTATATGTTGGAGCATCTTTTGTGTATATGCCCAGGAGTGTTATAGCTGGGTCTTCAGGTAGGACTATTTCCAGTTTTCTCAGGAATCAGTAGACTGATTTCCAAAGTGGTTTTACCAGCTTGTAGTCCCACCAGCAACGGAGGAGTGTTCCTCTTTCTCCACATCCTCCCCAGCATCTGAGTTTTTGATCTTAGCCATTCTGACTGGTGTGAGGTAGAATCCCAGGGTTGTTTTGATTTGCATTTCCCTGATGACTAAGGGTTATGAACATTTCTTTAAGTTCTTCTCAGCCATTTGAGATTCCTTGGTTGAGAATTCTCTAGCTCTGGCCTCCACTTTTTAATATGGTTATTTGGTTCATTGGAGTCTACTTTCTTAAGTTCTTTGTATATTTTGGATATTAGCCCTCAATCAGATGTAGGGTTGGAAAATATCTTTTCCTGTGGGGCAGTGGTCTGTGACAGGCAATCTGACACCTGGTTGAGCATAGGCTGAAAATTCTGGGAGACCCAGTGAAATATCCACGAGCTGTGGAATTTCCACGAGGGACCAAACCATGTTTTTAGGCAATGCTCCCAGAAGACTCCTGTAAAACCAGCCACAGCCTTTACAACCCATGTATAGAGAGAGGCCTGGCATGTGAGATTTGTCACGTAGAAAGCAATCCTGAGTCCTGGGCAAGCAAATGAGGCACCACAAAGTCCCCAGACCCGGCTAATGGAAAGTATCGATTACCAAACCTCTGATGCCTCCCAAATAGTATTTCAGAGCATCCCAACCCGAGTAGCTCTCTCTCTCTCCCCCTTCTCCACCTGCCTGCCTTGCCTGCTCCCGCACATGCCTGCTGCCCGCCATCCAGAAGGAATAAAGGTGCAAAACTGCTCCGGTGTCCAAGAGCCTTTTATCCCATGAGCTGTAACACTTCTGGCTCGAAAGAGATCCTTTCTCTGGGTCAAGTGGCGGGGCGTACACTGACAGCAGGTGGGTCTGGTGGGGGATCGCGCCGCAGCTAGAACTGGGCTCACAGTGGGAGAGTAGCAGAGGCGGCCGTGCTCCCTTCCTTGCTTGCGCTCCCTCCTTCTGCCAAGGCCCAGCAACTGGCCCACGGCCCAGGTGACTGCCACAAGAACTGAGACCAGGCGACTCCATCCATGCTTGCGCTCCCTCCTCCAGCACAGTGGACCAACATTTTCCCAATCTGTGGGTTGCTGTTTTGTCCTATTGACAGTATCCCTTGCTTTACAGAAGTTTTTCAATTTTATGAAGTCCCATTTGTCGATTGTTGCTCTTAAATCATAATCCATTGGTGTTCTGTTCAGGAAGTTTTCCCCTGTGTCATGTGTTTCTAATTGGTTGATTTTAGCCCTGAGTTTGATTATTTCCTGTCATCTACTCCTCTTGGGTGTATTTGCTTCTTTTTGTTCAAGAGCTTTCAGATGAGCTGTTAAGCTGCTAGTGTATGATCTCTCCAACTTCTTTATGGAGGCACTCAGAGCTATGAGTTTTCCTCTTAGCACTGCTTTCATCGTGTCCTATAAGTTTGAATATGTTGTACCTTCATTTTCATTGAATTCTAAAACGTCTTTAATTTCTTTCTTTATTTCTTCCCTGATCGAGTTATCATTGATTAGTAGTTGTTCAGCTTCCACATATATGTGGGCTATCTGTTGTTTTTGTTGCTATTGAAGACCATCCTTAGTCTGTGGTGTTCTGATAGAATACTTGGGATGAATTCAATGTTCTTGTATCTGCTGAGGTTTGTTTTGTGTTCGAGTACATGGTCGATTTTTGAGAAGGTACCATCATGTGCTGAGAAGAAGATATATTCTTTTGTTTTAGAGTGAAATGTTCTGTAGATATCTGTTAAATCCATTTTGTTCATAACTTCTTTTAGTTTCACTCTGTCTCTGTTTAGTTTCTGTTTCCATGGTCTGTCCATTGTTGAAAGTGGGATGTTGAAATCTCCTACTATTATTGTGTGAGGTTCAATGTGCGCTTTGAGCTTTAGTAACATTTCTTTTACAAATGTGGGTGCCCTTGCATTTGGGGCATAGATGTTCAGAATTGATAGTTCATCTTGGTGGATTTTTCCTTTGATAACTATGTAGTGTCCTTCCCCATCTTTTTTTGATAACTTTTGGTTGAGAGTCTATTTTGTTGGATATTAGGGTGGCTACTCCAGCTTGTTTCTTGGGACCATTTGCTTGGAAAAAATTTTCCCATCCTTTTACTTTGAGGTAATGTCTGTTTTTGACTCTGAGATGTGTTTCCTGTATGCAGCAAAATGCTGGACCCTGTTTACATATCCAGTCTGTTAGCCTATGTCTTTTTATTAGGGAATTGAATCCATTGATGTTGAGAGACATTAGGGATCAATGATTGTTGCTTCCTGTTATTTCTGTTCTTGAAGGTGGAATTATGTTTGTATGTTTCTCCTCTTTTGGGTTTGTTGTGAGAAGATTAATTTATTGCTTTTTCTTGAGTGTAGTTTCCCTCCTTGTGTTGAACTTTTCCTTCTATCATCCTCTGTAGGGCTGGATTTGTGGAAAGATATTGTTTAAATTTGGTTTTGTCTTGGAACACCTTGGTTTCTCCATCTATGGTAATTGTGAGTTTTGCTGAGTATAGTAACCTGGGCTGGCATTTTTGTTCTCTTAGGGTCTATATGACATCTGCTAAAGATCTTCTAGCTTTTAGAGTCTCTATTGAGAAGTCTGGTGTATTTCTGATAGGTATGCCTTAATATGTTACTTGACCTTTTCCCCTTATTGCTTTTAATATTCTTTCTTTGTTCTGTGCATTTAGTGTTTTAATTATGTAATGAGATGAATTTCTTTTCTGGTTCCATCTGTTTGGTGTTCTGTAGGCTTCTTGTATGTTTATGTGCATTTCTTTCTTTAGGTTAGGAAAGTTTTTTTTCTATAATTTTGTTGAAGATGTTTGCTGGCCCTTTGAGTTGGGAGTCTTCACTCTCTTCTATACCTATTATTCTCAAGTTGGGTCTTTTCAATGTGTCCTTTATTTCTTGAATGTTTTGAGTTAGGAGCTTTTTGCTTTTTGTATTTTCCTTGACTATTGTGTTGATATCTTCTATTGTATCTTCTGCTGCTGAGATTCTGTCTTCTTTCTTTTGTATTCTGTTGGTAATGCTTGCATCTGTGACTTCTGTTCTTGTTCCTAGGTTTTCCATCTCCAGGGCTATCTCCCTTTGAGTTTTCTTTAATGATTCCATTTCCATTTTTAGATCCTGGATGGTTTTGTTCAATTCCTTCACCTGTTTGTTTGTGTTCTCCTGAATTTCTTTAAGGGATTTATGCGTTTCCTCTATAAGGGCTTCTACATGTTTACTTGTGTTTTCCTGTATTTCTTAAAGGGAGTTATTTATGTCCTTCTTAAAGTCCTCTATTGTCTTTATGAAACGATAGTTTAGATCTTGTTGCCTTATAGGTGTGTTGGGATATCCAGGACTTTCTGTGGTGGCAGAACTTGGTTCTGGTGATGCCAAGTCAAATTGGTTTCTGTTGCTTATGTTCTTACTCTTGCCTCTTGCCATATGGTTATCTCTGGTATTAGCTGGCCTCCCTGACTCTGACTGGAGCCTATCCTTCCTGTGAGCCTGTGATCCTGTGATCCTGGATGTGTCATAAAACCTGGGGAGTCGAGCTGCAACTGGGGTCTGGGCTCTGTTCCAGGCACAAGTGGGAACCATAAGGCCAGAACACCTTTGTCTTGATAACAGAGGGCATGCATGCTTTTTAAAAAATAAGGTTGAAGGAATTCTTTTCTAATTTTTTTCTAGTAATGTTCTGCTTAAGTTCAGGCTCACAAATCTGCTCAAAATGTAACAATCAGCATTTTTTGAGCCAGTACATGCAAGGTCTAGCACATCACTGTGAAACTTTTTATTGATCTTTTCCTGTAGCATGCCTTCTCCAAGTAGGGCAAAACCCCACAGGTTTCTGTGATGTCAATCAATTGAGAGCTAAAATGCCTTATAATGAACTAACTGAAAAAAAGCCATCTTTATAATAAAAATAAATTGAATACATTTTTGAAAATATGAAATGTATATATTAAATAAACTGTTTTCTCTGAGAGTAAAGTTTCTCAAATGTCTATTATTTTGTCAATTATATGATTTAGTGAGGTGATTATTTTGTAAAATAATCTATTATCTGGAAGCCTGGCTGTTTAATTTGTGTCAGATATTTTTCACAGACATCATGTTTGCTTTTATCAGGGAAGTTTTTCTGGTTATAAAACTCTTAAGCATAAAGTAATGCCTGCATGTGTGGAAAAGGCCTCCCCATAAAGCATATTTCCAGCTGTGTGCTGTGGTTATGCTGTGTCGCATGTGTCAAAAAGGGATGAACTAAGAGAAGAAGTTTTCCTTTGTTACTTTTTAGGGGGTACAATTAGTTTGAGACAATTGCATGAATACAGCTGTACAATATATGTATATGTGTGTGTATATGTATATGATGTATATGTATATGAACCATTGTTTCTATGGAAATAAAAAATCCACCAGTGACAACACCATGTGTCACCTGTAAGTTTCAGTTATTCTTAACTACTAGATTTTTTTGCTAGATCATATTGTGTTATCAACTTAGTGCTGTGAACAGACTAGACAGGCATTTGGGTTCTTGCTTCCTTTATCTTCTGAATTACATTCACCTATGGAGACATTTGCTTTTTTTCTATTCTTATTGAACAAAAAGATGGACCAGAGAGTTGAAAGTCTTTGAATATGAAATGTATTACTGTCTAAAGACCAGCGTCTAAACTTAAGGAATCGTGTTTTTAGTTTAGGCTCATGAGAATAAAATATAAATATGTTTGGGGGTGACATCCACCTTACAATAGTATCCATAACTTTTTCTTATAGTTTTGGATACTTTCTCCTGCTAGCTATCTTTATCCAATGCAGATGTTTCTTAGGGACAGTAGATCAAAACAGGGAATGGATCTGTGACAACCATTCCGGTTAATTTGTGGGAGAATTAATCTCCTGTATCTGGAATGTGCAATTCTAGATTCTCACCTGTTTTACTTCTAGCAACACCATGATCAATATCCAACAGCATCAGAGTGTGTGAGTCAAACTTTCATAGCTGTTTGAACCTCAGCCCACTTTGATAGCTGTACCCACCTTACTTTTAGCTAGTGAGTACCATCTTGGGCTCCATAGGGGTGTGAGGTGAGGCACTGTGAGATGCTACTTTTATGGGTAAGGAAAAATCATCAGGATATAGGGATTCAGTGTCACTGGTTTCCTCAAGACTTTTCTGTATGGTGTCATTCTGATTTCTAGGGTCTCCCATTTAGAAATGGACAGCTTGTGAGATTCCAGCTCTCACTGGCCTTGTAACACACGAACTGAAGGAAATTCCAGATATGGGTTTTAGCTGTCTCAATTGTATCACTCTGTTTTGAATTATTTGCATTATTATTATTTTTTATTGTTTGAGCATCATTATGTTCTCTTGGCCTTTCATCCCTTTCACTTATCTCAGTTATGAATATTATTATTTGATAAAATTTTGCCAGTAAGATACCTCTTAAATAGTTTTCTCAGCCTTTAGATTTCTTGAATGCAGTCCTTACTTTTTAGTAAAATTCAATTTCCAAATTATGATTTCAGTCTTCCTTCAGATGTGGGATAGTTTTTATTTCCTTAGAAGTGTGAAATCATTTGTTCTCTAGCAAGTGTTGGTGAATATCAATATAAAACACTGCTTTTGGTCCAAAGTTGCAAAATTCATTTTCTTCTGGGTTAAATATGAGTGACCTCAAAGCACAGGTTAATTCATATTACCTTAAGTAATATGTTTCAATGAACTTTTATAATACCAGAACAAAATGAAAGTTATAAATCAAAGCATTTCCTAAATACATTGGTGTGAGCAGGTGGGTCACAGGGCGTGATACTTAGTATTGTCAAGTTGGCAGGATCTAGAAGCAACCAGGAGACTAAGGTCTGGTATATATTGTGTTAAACTTTTCTTGGGGAGATGCAATGGGAACATCTATTCACCCCAGACAGGAAACCAAGCTCAACATGGTAAACCAATGCATCAGCACCCAAAAGTCCACCCTGGGCTCAATGACAATTCGTTGCAATGCTTGAGCTCTCTGCATGACTTGTGGGCAGTTCCACTGGTCATCTCTTCCTGGTAGCTGAGCCAGTGGGTAAGCCTTCTTGTCTAGCTGTTGTTTACTTCTATTATTGTGGGGAAGGGCTTTGGGTATCTTTTTAGTTTTAACTGTCCAGGACTTGAAAGGTTTCCTGAGTTTTATGACCTTATCTGCTTCCTCCAGGAAGGGATGTTTCCATTTGGAGGAAACCCCCCCTCCCCACCATAGCATATCTATGAGAAGTTTCTAGATTAAATTAACTGAGGTGGGAAGATGCTCTGAAAAGACAAGCAATTCCATGCCATGGATCAGGGTGCTTTCCTGAATGAAAAGGAGGAAGTGAACTGAGCATCCTCATGCATCCCTCTCTGCTTGCTGCGTGAGGATACAATATGATGAACTGCCTCGTACTCTTGCTCGCATCACTTCCCCACCATAATGGACTAACTTTCTCTTGAGTTGTAAGTCAATATAGACGCTTACTTCTATAAATTGATTCAGACATTTTGTCATAACAATTAAAAAGTAATTAATACTTAAA
Source organism: Uromys caudimaculatus (assembly GCA_028551405.1). NCBI lineage: Eukaryota > Metazoa > Chordata > Mammalia > Rodentia > Muridae > Uromys > Uromys caudimaculatus. Next base: position 37,105,357 of record CM052700.1, read on the forward strand.
GACTCTGATTATCTGTTTAGATGTTGTGGTGGTTTGATCCCCATAGACTCACAATTTGCATGCTGGGCCCATAGGGAGTGGCACTATGAGGTTTGGCCTTGCTGGAGTAGGTGTGGCCTTGATGGAGTAAGTGTGTCACTGTGGGGGTGGCCTCTGAGTTCTCCTCCTATGCTTAGGCTCTGCCCTGTGTGGGTGACAGTCTCCTCCTGGCTGCCTGCTGAGGATAGTCTCCTAGCTTGCAGTCAGATCAAGATGATGAACTCTCAGCTCCTTCTCCAGCACCATGCCTGCCTGCAAGCTGCTATGCTTCCCGCCATCATGATAATGAACTAAAGCTCTGAAACTGTAAGACAGTCCCAAATAAATGCTTTCATTTGTAACAGTGGCCTTGATCATGGTGTTTTTTCACAGCAATGGAAACCCTAATGAAGCCAGATGCTATCTGATGACATTCTTAGCTTTTGGGTTGGTAGAGACTAGTGGTCTTTTAATGTAGTCTACAGGTTTTGCTTGAGAGTTGAAAGAGTGTTAGTTTAGGCATAGAGGTGGATAATGAAGAGCTGTTGTGGTGACTCAAGTTAGTGCACCATAATTTGGGTCCTGTTGTGCCAACATTTCAAATCTATAATCACGAAGTTTTAACCGTCAATCAGTCTTGTAGAATCTTTAATGCAGGTATAGTTTTGGTGGGGCATTTGGTTCACACGATTTACTGTTAACAAGGGAAGAACAGTATCAAAATGTGAATATCCATGTGACAGAGTGGGTAAGAGTGATGCTGCTTTTGCTGTCAGTTTTATAGAGACAGGACTGAAGAAATATGTCCCATATTGACTATGAATTTCATTTTTTTCAATTAAACCAATTCTTTCCTTACTCCCTTGTAGCTTCATTAGCCACCAAGACTTTTGCCCTTCTTGAAAACTGGCAGTCTGCTGGCTGTTACTTCTAGTTCTTCAGAGGTGGTTGTGTTCATGACCTTGCTGGGGAGGGGTAAATCCCCATTTTGTTAGATTGTTGTGGCCAATGTCAGGTAAACGAGGTGCTGCTTCTTCCAACCAAAGATCTTAACAGATATAAACTGATGAACTAAGCATGAATACCTGCGAGATAAGCTAGTGGCTGAGTTTCTATGGATTTTGCAAAAGTTCCAAGGTTAATAAGAATAAGTTGTATTTAGGGAAAGAAGAGCAAAGGCAAGAATCTTCATGATGTATTGCTAATAAAAAAGCTAAAGTAATGGAAAAGAGAGAATCTGTCAGGAAATATATTCAAACTTGAGAAAGTTCAACAATTATGGAGAAGAGAGAGCTGAAATCCACAAGGGAGTACCTGAATTTAACTTGCTTTAAAATTACAAAGAATGTATGAATTTTTTGGCTAGGGACAAGTAGTGGCTGGAATATGGACAGCAATCTTTGAGAAGTCCTGAAATAATTGCAAAGCAGGAAAATCGTGGATGGTTTTGATTTTTTTGAAAGGAGATTGGTCTGCTGTGGCATAGGTACTGATTGACCATGCTGAGACTGTGGACAATACAATTCTATGGGTGATTTGAGCATCCTCAGAAAAAGGCACAAGTCACTGGTTTGGGGTTTATACTAGCTGATAACCACATAGAAACCCTTGATACTAACTTATTTCAAAGGAGTTACAGATGTCCATTACTACTCTGGGCATTTAGATTTTAGTGATATGTTTGCTAACATCTCTGCTGACATTCTTATGAATATGAAAGGCCTGTCATGTCAGGCTACTATAAAAAACGTGGACATATTTGTAACTGAGTGGCTATGCCATGGTATTCAGAAATGGGCTAATGTCAATGAGAACACTCAGTTGAAAAGAAGAAGTTCCTTTGTTGCCACTTCATACTAGATGTGCATAAGAGGCTTTCCTGCAGTGGTGGATATGTTCTTGCTATGCTGTCCATTGGACACACATAGTTGCTAGGACTCTTAAAATGTGATAGAGGCACTTTATTGGATTCAGTTGTTAACCATTTTGAATTAAAATAACTACATGAAACTCATGGCTGTTGCATTTTATAGTGCAGTTTTAGACTATCTCCAAGCTTTTGATGAAATATGGTTTTATTTTTAATAAGAGGTACTTTGTGTCACTTGGCAGATTCATAGAATAGTCTTATTATGAAGATATTTAACTGCTTTAAAACCGTTTACAGGTAAAAAAAAATGAGGACTACAGACTTTCAGTTTCTTGTTCAGAATCACAGTCATCACAGCAGTTATTTGAGGGTGACAGGACCTCTTTAGTCTTACTTGGGTGTGACCTATGAACCAGAGGTACCATCCACTCTTAGTCACCAAAGGTCAACCAGTAACAGTGGCTTCAAGTTTGTTGTCTCACACCAAAGAAAATTAATGACACAGATTCTCATGGGAGTATACAAAGCAGAACAGACTTCACTAAGAATTCTTATAGAAAAGTAATCGTGTCAAGTTTGGTGTGTGAGCATGGGACAGATTCCAAGTTGGGCTGGTCACTGGATGGCCTTTCTTTCAGTCTCTGCTCCATTTTTGTCCCTGCATTTTCCTGCATGTCCTTTTGGGTCTGGGTTACCTCACTCAGGATGATATTTCCTAGTTCCATCAATTTTCCTGAAAAATGTATGATAGCTTCATTTTTAATAGCTGAATAGTATTCCATTGTGTAAATGAACCATATTTTCTGTTATCCATTCTTCAGTTGAGGGACATCTGGGTTGTTTCCAACTTCTGGTTATTACAAATAAGGTTGAGGCCATATTGTGTGTGTAGACAGGAGCCTGACATGGCTGTCCTTGGGGAGGCTCTACCAGCAATTGTCTGAGACAAGTGCAGATACTTATAGCCAACCTCTGGATTGAGATTATGGACCAATATGGAATAGTTGGAGGAAGGACTGAAGGAACTGAAGGGGATTAGAACAACAGTGTCAACTAACCCAGACCACTCAGAACTCCCAGAGACTAAGCTAAAAACTAAGGAGTATAAATGGGCTGGTTCGTGGCCCCAGGCAAATATATAGGAGACTGCCTTGTATGGCCTCAATAGGAGAGGATGTGGTTAATCCTGTGGAAACTTGATGTCCCAGGGAAGAGGGATGCTGATGGGGATGGGTGGGTGGGGAGCACCCTCTCAGAGGTAGGAGGAGGGGTGAAAAACTCAGAAAGAGTTTTTTAAAAAGTAAGATGTTGAAAGAAAAGGAGAGACTGAAGAATAATAAGAAATTAAGGAAGACTGGGAGAAACTCCCATGAGTTAGGAAGGCTTTCAAATGAGAGGACAATTGAATTTTGTCTTGGGATTTTATAGGGACACTGGACAAATGCTGAGGTGACAAAGTCTATTGAGATGAGCTAATTCTCAGGGATATAATGGGCACAGCCAGCGAATGTCTACTTGCTCTGTGCATGTCCCCCTGATCCAACCAGAGGATGCTTGTAAGCTGTTTATCCCCTCACTCAGTTGAAGGTGCTTGAAACTTCCTTTGAAATCTGTCACTGATTCTACCTTTGGCCTTGTTTGTCTGTTGGGTTTTGGTATCTTGGTCTACATTTCTACCCTTTGACTTTGCAGATGTCTCACGCTATATTAATTATACTAAGCTCTCTGTTGTCACATTTACCTGCTCAACTTGTAGCTTATGGTAGATAGTTAACTGTATCCTAGCTGCAGCTTTTCTGGTTACCTCAGAGTAAGCTCCTTGTCTGTGGCATGTTCTGTGGTCTCTTTCTTGAGGTGGATACAGCCATACTAGAAGCCATCCCTACTTGATGTTTATCCTGTTACAACCAGCTAAGTTCAGATCCTCAGTGTGTACAGAGCAACAAGCTGTGGTAGTGTGTCTGTAATATGAGAGTTGGGAAAGCAGGACTGAGTCATACACAGCCTGGATGGGGGGTAAGGGTGGGAGTTGTTTCTGACCAGTTAGCCTAGCTGAAATAGTGAGCTCAAAATTCACTGAGAGACTCTATCTCAAAAAGTAAAGTAAAACTAAGGAATACATCCAATGTTAACCCCTGACCTCTACATGTGCATTCATAGGTATACATATGTGCACACACATGCATATACTACACACACACACACACACACACACACACACACACATTATTGCTTTCCAGTGAGTTTTTTATTTGATGTTAGACAATAATAGGTAGATATTTCAAGTCAACACATCAATTCTTTATACATAGATATTCCTAAAAATGGAATCATGAGACTTTATTTCTTGGTTCTGCAAGCCACACAGAGCTAATTAACATCAGTTTCAATAAATAAATGTGCATCCTTTTACAAAAGCCTATTTCTGGTTCCTTAAACTTCAGAGTTGATTTCTTCATTTTTTTTCTTTCTTCCCAATTAAAAAATGTAATATTTATTACTATGGCACTATGCTAATGCATTTCTCAAAGAAAGAAAGAAAGAAAGAAAGAAAAAGACCTGCTGCTGTGTAAAATTGCAGCAAGAAATCAACAGGGAAGGGATTAGAACAATTAAAATCTTAGATTCACAAAGGGAGGAAATGAAGTCTGGTTAATGAAATTTGTAGCCTGTATTTATAGAAAGGAGAGCAACATGGTGCTTTGAACACTATTCATACCAAACTGAACCCATTATCTTCTCTTGTTCCTCACGATATTAGAAAATTCCTCCCTCTAATATAAAATTAAATGGGCATATGTGTGTTTTTATAATTTCCTTAAGAGTGAGATTATACTGTCTTGATGCTGTTTGGAGAGAAAATTTTGTTTATTCTGTCTCAAGTGTAAGGAAGTGATCTATAAAGTTAATTTCTTCATTAGTGAGATTCTTGTTTTTCAGAATAAATAAATAAGTAAATAAGTAAATAAATAAATAAATAAATAAATAAATAAATAAATAAATGGAAATTGATGTAGTTTTAGGAATCTGGTTATTGCTCTTTCCAAACTTTGTGCTTTATTTGTAAATAGGCATTCTCAGTCCTTCAGGGAAGTAAATCAAGAGAGACTGAGTCTTTGAGAAGTCAAGAGAATCTGAAACGTGTCAATTATGGACAGAAAAATGAAGAAATCAACCATGACTCTAGGGAAATCCTTACCAAAGGGCTGGCCCACATGTTGAGTCCCCATGTCTGATCAAGGTCTACCCTGCCTAGATAAGCATAATTGTTCCCTACTGTCTCAAGCCATAGGTATTCAGTAGACCAGGAAATGTCTTCAGAAGCGTAGTCTGTTTGCCACCATTATACAGAGAGACTATGGTAAATGACTTTATCCATCTTGTATGGAAAGTTAGGATGATATGGTTTCTGCTTATTACTGTGTTTGGCTCTTATCTGGAGATTGTCTTTTCCCATAAAATAAGTTCTTCTGGTTCAGTGATTTCCAATTCACTCTCAGCTATTGATTACCCCATAAAACATACCAGGCATGGAAGACACCTACTCTCATGTCCTGACACCCTTTTACATCTTATAAGCAAACACAAGTCTATGTAGCTTCAGCAGGTTGTCATAGGCAGATGAGTACTAAACTGTAAAGTTGAATTTAAAATCCAGGTCTGTCTCTTATGAACCTTTGCTGGGATTGCAAACTGGCAGCTTGCTGAATGTTGGAGGAGCAGTCTAGCTGGTCCAGGTTAGAGTGATCTGCTTCAAAGTGATCAAATATCCCATTTGAAGCATTCTGGAACTATCCCCCAGATAGCTCCATCTGAGTTTAAGGTGAGGAGAGAGGCATGCTTCCTTATGGCTGGCTCTTTGGCCTTGAGTTTTCCACAGGTATAATTGTGACTCCAGGTTTCTAGGCAGAAGCATCATTTTCTCCACAGGGCAGGCACGGAGGATGGTATTCAAGGTCAGAGTTATATAAAGCCATTACAAATATCTGTCATTTCAGCTGCCTAAGATTACCTGTCTGAAAAAAGTTTTTGTAAAGTCTATATTCTTTATCAAATTATAGAAGCCTAGAATCACAAATAGACTGCAAGACTTAATGTCATTTTCAGAAAGCCCTATTTTGAAGCATATATTTGGTATTCTCATCCAACAAAACTCATTGTACTTTATTAAGTGTCATGGGCTTATCACTAAATGAATAAACATGGATAATATATGGCCTTTTAATTGAGAAAATTTATATTTCAGTGGTTAAGACAGAGATATAAACATATAAATTATTATACAAAATTCATAACTGGGTGATAATATCCATACTAGATACCACATGCTAGCAAAAATCACCTGTATCAGGGATAGGTTACTTTTTTTTTTTGACTTGTTGGCCAGGCGCATAGATCACCAAACATTGCTGGTTATTGGTATTGCTCTCAGTCACCCTCCAGAATTTGACAGTAAGACCCTATTGCTGATGATACTGTATACTTGAGTCATAAAACAGAAAAAGAAGCTAGTACTGACTTAGACGTTTCATTATTGTCGGCTAGTTTTCACAGTACTCTGCATACTCCCAGAGAAGAAAAACGATCAGTCTTACCCATCTGTGAACCTTGTGAGCCGCAATAATGATTGTCTTGACAAGATAATGCCCACTTGCGCAGTGATGGCAAGAATGTACTAGGACTGACCAAAACACTTTCTCATTGGATTTAAGGCCTGCTGTGTGAGACAGAACCAAGACTTGGGACCAGGAACTTGTGTGTAGACAGCTCATAGGTTAAATGAACTCCTATTGTCCTGCTAAATAGATGTAGTGTTAAAGTGATTTGTAATGACTTACTGCTAGACCCATAGATAGAATAGTGTATTTCTAATTTTAATACTCATCAAAGAAGCTTCTTGCAGTAAATAGCAATTAACAGAAAGATCCACAATTGGTCAATGTGCAGAGAATAAGAAAGAGATGGAGAGTACTGAGCTTTAAATGGGATATCAGTCTTAACCCCCTGCCCCCAAAGCTATGGGATCCTTACAGAAGAGGTGATAGATGACCTGAAACAAGAACATTGTTTTCAGATACAACTGGGAAGTTGCACACATAGATTCACAGCTCCTTTTGATACAAGGCACAATACCTGTGCAAGCTCAAGCCAGATAAAACTCCAACACTGGGAGGAAGGTGGGCACCAAGACCCACCCATAGCTTAGGTCTATGGTCAACTGTTGGCTGCTGGGAGAGGGAGTATCCAGTTTAGGGGAATGGCCCCTAGTACTTTGACCAAGCTTCAGTACAGGCCCCATACCCAATAGCATTTGAGCATCACAAATTGGACTCATGGGTAAACAAAAGAGAGAACAGAATCTGAGTAGGTAGGGATAAGGATGTGGGAGTCAGGGGAGGGGAAGTGAATACGTTCAAAATACTTTGTGTTAGATTATCAAAGGATGAATCAAAACATTATAAAAAAGAGAAAACCCTTAATTTCCTATTAGTAATGTGGAAGGTCTACTTTCTACAGCTTATTACAACCACAAGCAAGAAGGATTTAAGAGCATTGTGCCCCGATTTACCTTTCTTTCCCCATTAAAGCTATGCCTGCACGGGGCCTAAGCTTGGTTTAAGAATTAGGAAGTTCTGTAGCTGTATTAAAAGCAGGATCACAGCTGGATGGAGGTGTTAGGCGGAGACAATGAAGCAATCTGCAGCTTGTCTCTTAATGGTTGCATCTGTCTGAGTGGAGGATGAAGCCGTGCGCCCATGGGAGCAAAGGCAAAAGTGAAGGGACATTGTGTGGGCTGCTGGTTTGTGTAGACACTTCTATTAAGTTCTGTATTTATTGATCCGCTAATTACCTGGGGAATTTGTTTGCTTGCAGATGTTTTTATTTTTTTTATTGTTCTTTTTATTTTCACAGATCCAGCTGACTAGAAAAGCTAGAGGTAAAGTTAAATACACAGGGGCAAGGACACCTTGAGGAAAACAATCTTTTTCTACACGACTTGTAGAAAGGTCACTGGGGCCGTGATTAGTGTGAGTGTTCCAGTTGACGAAGTGGAAGAGAGGAATTCCAGGCAGCAGAATCAGAATGAAATGATGAAAGGTCCACGGCCTTAAGGACCAGTGGGGAACCCACTGTGTCTAAGACAGAGACTGTGCACATGTTAAGGCAGCACTGCCCAGAAAGATGAGTGACAGTCATATCATTAAGATCTCTGATGGCAGGAAATAAAAACATTTTTATTATTATAAAGAAAAATTGAATTCATTAAATAACTAGGAACTATAAATAAAAAATTAAAAACCTGAAAAATATCACTTAGTTCCTGTCCTTAAATGATATATATGTTTTAGATTTTCTTTTATTCCTGACTAACATTTGAGAGTGGAATTGGGTTGTATTTAATTCTGAAAACTGTCTGCACTTTATATCAAACACAGGTTGATATTATTGTTTTTAGTAGCTAAAGACTCTTCTATTATTGTAAACGTAGTTTGTTTTACTCACCGAATATTATTTTTTAATATAAAACCTCAAGTAGATTTTTGCTGTTCTTTTTAGTTCCACACCCTTGACCTTATTTGCCTTTTGAGTTGTCCCAGCTTTGGACTTATGATTTTGTACCCACTAACTCATCGAGTATTGGACTGACCTGAGAGAAATTTCTGGAATAGTCTGGAGAGAAGTAAATAGTTGTGTAATTCTTATTTTCAGTGTGATACCCTACAGTGAAGTGCCAGATAAGAAGTGATTAAAGTACAGACCAAAGAGTCTCCCAGTGAAAAGCACGGGTCACTGGTTTATTGCATTTCATATAAAAGTGGGAATAAAATGAAAAGAAAGTCAGGGATAAAAGTATAAATGAATTTGACTTGCTGACCCTTGAGAAATTTGGGATTTGAGCACTGAATTTTAAACACCTTCAGAGAAGCCCTGAGTTAAAATTTAATGGATAAAATTGGGATATGGGAGAATAAAAGCCCAGGCTTCTCTGTGCAGCAATAGATAGCTCATGTGGAAAGTTTCAAAGCATCTATGGGACACTTGCAGAAGATCAGCTGTGTGTTAGTAGCTAGAATTTACTTATTCTGAGAAAAGGAGAGAGGGGATCCAGGAGAACAACGCTATTGCTATAACATTTCTTAAACACATTTAAGAGATGCTGTCCTTGATGTTGGAGAAGCAACAAGATGTGATAGAAGGCACATTCAATCAGCAGCCAGACATCTGGGTTGATCTTCCTCCCTTTGCATTCTGTGTATCCTTGTACAAGTCACCTGCTTAAATCTCAGGATTTTTATGTATGAAATGGAGATAGTGCTAGACCTGGCCTGATCCACCTTACACATGTGTGAGAACCAAATCTCACAAAGGTATGATAGATTTTAAGACACTTTGGCAAAGACATATCTCTGGAGATGAAGGGATGGTAAAAATGAATATCTTTCATTTACCTGAGTTCAGTCAACTGACCGAGTTTCTTCTTCCCAGTATAAAACGTTTCAAGTAACAGAATTGTCATTTATGGCTGTGCTAGCTCACATAGTAAATCCATAGCCATTTGTTTACAAATTATGTTTAGAGTTGTTGACATAGCTATGCTTTATTGTCTGCTTGACTCAATGTAGAATCACCATGGAAACATGACTCGGAACGTTGTCATGAGGATGTTTCAAGAAAGGTTAAATTAGGATGAAAGACATACTCTGAATGTGAGCAGCATTCTTCGTGCTAGTTTCCTGGACTGAATAAAAAGTATAAAGTGGCCAGGCTTAGTGGGGCACGCCTTTAATCCCAGCACTCAGTAGGCAGAGGCAGGTAGATTTCTGAAACCCTGTCTCAACAAAACAAAACAAAACAAAACAAAACAAAATAAACAAACAAACAAAAAGATAAAGTGAGTTGAACATCAGAATTCATCTCTCCCTGGTTTCTTATTGCAGATGCGATATGGTCAGCTACATCTCTTTCCTGTTTCTACCTATCATCGTGCCCCTTCCAACTGTGAGCCAGAATAGAGCCTTCCTTCTTTAAGTTGCCTTTGTCAGGTATTTTGTTTTTACAGCAATGAGAAAGTGATTGATAAGATAATAAGAATTGTTCCAAGGAATGGGGACATTGCCATGACAAGCCTGACTTCATGGGCCTTTGGAACTGGTTTATGGAGGGAGGGCGGAAGCCTGGAGAGGAATGGTAGATAAGCTCTGGGGTGCTGTAATGGGCAATCCTGGTAGGAATTTGGAGGACAAGAATGTTGTAATAAATCATGCCAGTGGGTTCCCAGGTTATGAAGCTTCATTGGGGGGAATAGAGACATTATTGGGAACTAGCTTAGAGGCCATTGGTGTTTTACATGTCAAAAAATCCGCTGCATTCTGCCCAAGTTTGAGTGGGGCTGAATTAATAAATAATGGCTGAATTTGTTTGGCAAAGCAAATTTTAAGAAAGCACAGAATTCAGGTTGGGGTGTGACTTCTCATCATAGCCCTTATCCAGGTTTACAGCAACAGAGGGCAGAAAGCGGAGCAGAAGAAACGTGAAAAATGTGCAGTTTGGTGAGATAAGGAGTGAGAGAGAATTATGGACGAGAAGGTACAGAAAAAGCAGCAGTAATTATTAACAGCAGGGCTGGAGAGATGGCTCAGTGGTTAAGAGCACTTGCTCTTCTTGTGGAGGACCTGGGTTCAATTCCCAGCCCCCACATAGTGGCTCATGAACTTCTATAATTCCAGTTCCATGGATCTGTTGCCATCTTCTGACCACTGCAGGCACTGTATGTATGTGGAACACACACATTCATGCACACAAAATACTCATACAGATACATCCATAAAAACAAATCTTTTAAAAAATGGAGATATTAACATCATTAAAGAGAAACATTGCACTCTGTACTGAGATATTAGAAAAGAGCCCTGAAGGCACTGAAGACTCTGCTTTACAGAACTACAAATATATTTGAAAAGAGAGAGCCTGAAATGATGAAGCCACTGAAGGAGTTCCCTATATGAACGCATTTTTCTAGAATCAACCCTAAAGTCACATAGAGCTACTTGTAGCTGTGGTCCAAGGAGGCCACTCCTGGAGCTGATAGCAGAGCTGGGCAGTTTTGTAGGTATGAAAGACGTAAGAGTAAGAGCATCACTGAGGCTTGTGCCAAGCTTGCAGAGAGCTGCGGAAGTCAGACAATGTGTGATACGGTCGGACGGTGTGAAGAGGCCTAGGAGACCTCAGGATGTTGGAGGACTAGGGTATATCTGCTGAGGGACGCTGTAGGCTGGAGTAGAGTTTGCCTAAGATAGACGCTATGTGTGCTGGGGGCAGCAGAACGGGAGGGTATTGCTGCCCAAGGCTCTTGGAACCCAGTTGGTTCCGTCTCAGGTCCCAAACACTGGATATGGATATGTAGCTGCTGGATTCAGTGTTCTCCCTGCTGAGTTTTAGTTTTGCTTTGATCTGGTCTTCCCTTGCTCCTCTCCCCTCATTCCTCCCCTTCAGAATGGCCAGGTTTATTTGAAACCGAGACCCCGGGGTGTGAGGGGGTGTATTTAGAGCACACCCGCATACACACACTTCTTCCACTAGGCCCATCCTTACCTTCCACCCGGTCCCCATAATGCCATTGCATTATTCTGAATCCATCAGGTGGCTAATCCACCGATATGACAGAACCCTTGTAAACCAATTATTTCTAACAATTGTTCGGTCAGCTGAATGAAGACAAAACTTTTACTACATCTATTTTGAGGAATACTTCATATTAGAACCATAACAAACACACTTTATTATAAATATACCAAGTGATTGAAATAAAGTCTCACGAGTACCTGTACGTGGAAACACTTCAGGAAGTAACTTCAGCTGGTCTGGAGTCTTGCTGGGTAGAAAGAAACTAAATTTGATTGCACCAGGTAGAAAGGGGTCACACAAGGTATTCAGATTCTTCTTTAAAAATTACACAACATGCAGATATTTAAGAAATCCTAGAACCTAGTTTGTACTTGTGCACACACACAACTTCAGCTTACAAACAAGAATATCAATGGCCACTTTCAAACATTTCTATTTACTAAAACATGTAGTTTTTTTTTTTAATAGGGGAATAATTTACTCCTTGGATTGATCATTTATTTCCCTGTTGAATTTTTCATTCTTTCTCTGTGTCTGTCTCTGTGTGTCTCTCTGTCTGTCTCTGTCTCTGTCTGTCTCTGTCTGTCTCTCACCCCCCCCTTTTGTTCTCTCTCTCCTTGTCTCCTATGCCTCTCTCCCTCTCATTCTCTTTAACAGATGTCAGAGGTTAAGCATCCGACTCCCTGGCTGACTGTTGTCATAATTTTCCATCTTACCACAATCCAACAGTGACAGAGAAAGTGGTCCATGGATTGAAGGGTCTGAAATGGTAACCCCAAATAAATCTTTCCTCCCCGTAAGTTGTCTCTTAGATATTTGTCATGCTGATGAAAGGTCAGACTAATGCAGTGTTATAAAATGCAAATAATAATTTACATTAACCAGTGCTGCCAGTGGCTTAGTCAGCTAGTAGTATACATTAAGGTCTGAAATCATATGATCAATTATGTACTCCCCTTGATAACTCGGTTTTTTAAAATCACTTTCTTTAACTGTGAGAAATTACACTTAGAATTCTAGAGGTAGTTTCCTTTTATGGCATGTGGACTGATTTGCTCTTTCTTTGTCCCAGAGACCTGTACTGTAGATGACATGGGGATGTGAAAGATAGAATATAAAAGCCTTGATTCTGCTATTGAGAGCTTGGCATGGTACTTACACCCTTGAAGACTTAATGTTCTTCCCTAATGTGAGTGATTTCTCCTTATTCATTGTCAGTATCTGTCCAAGATAAAAAGCTTCAAGGTATAACAAGGAACACTTGATCTTGAATTTAGGCATTTGCTTCCCCAGTTTAAGTGTGGGATGTGTCTCAGACCCCACCCAAGCAGTCAAACTTATTCAATTTCTAAGAATCAAAAGTTGATGTTTGATATAGGGAAAATACATTTGGTGGTTTGGTATATTAGCTTCTCTGGAAAGTCTAACCCTTACTATTTGGAGTTACCTATATAGGATACTTTATAAACCACTACATTTCAGGGCTGGAGCAATGGTTCAGTGACTAAGAGCACATACTGCTCTTCCAGAGGACCTGCAATTGGTTGCTGGGGTAATGGGGTGAAGAGGATTTGAAAAACCTGAGGCTCACTAGGACAGAGCTGTTTGCCAGCATGGCTCCCCGCTCCTGGTCCTTCACATACCTTCCTCATCTCACCATGCCCTCAAGGTAGGTTTGCTGATTCTTACCCAAAGTTAGAACATTTCAGACTAGCTAAAGTGGCTTCAGAAAGAGATTTAACTTGCTGTGGGTCTCAGTAATCTCAAGTAAGTTGGTTACTTGAAGTATTTGTGAAGCACAGTCAATTTTTTTTGATGCAGTAATAAACTTGGTATTTATTATATTATTAAAGTTAATTTTTCAAATTTTAAGAAAGGAATGTTAACTTTTTGAAGAGCTTTTGAAGTAAAAGCAATATAATCTTTTAAAATTTTTGAGGAATAAGTTATTTTATTCTTTATAACATTTTCCCTTTTAATACTCAGTGATGCATTTTTCAGGGAAGATTAATGCTATGTAGTTTTACTCTGGAGTTGTTTCTGGTGGTGGACATTTTAAGGTTATTATTCTGTGAAGCATCAGTGCCACATTTCCCTACCCAGGGTGAATGAGTTGGGCCATGGCATCTGAGGAGGCGCCAGTTCTATGGGCCATTTCCAAAGAGCTAAGGCAACTCATTATGTAATGTGTAAGAAGTCTTTCTTTTTTTGATATTTACTTTATTTACATTTCAAATTTTCCCCTTTGCAGGTCTCCCCTTCAGAAACCCCCTATCCCATTCCCTCCCCCTGCCTCTATGAGGGTATGCCCCCACCCACCCACCCACTCCCATCTTCCCTCCCTAGCATTCCTCTACACTGGGGCATCTAACACCCTCAGGTCCAAGGGCCTCTCTTCCCACTGAGGGCCAACAAGCACAGTCAATTTTAAGCAAAGTCATGGAGAAAAAAATGTGAATTGAAAAGAAACACTAAAAGACAATGTCAAACAATACATCGCCTTTTTCATACCTTAGTAGTAACCATTAGCAATTTCACCTACTGTGACATATGCTCATATATTTCATTAGAAAATGTCAGGTATCCTTGGCAATGCCCATGAACAATAGACAGCCACAATGATTATCCTCCCCAGCAGCTCCTGTGTCTGCAGAGAAGTAAGCTCTTTGTCCTGTAGCTGTTCTTCCGTCCACCAGGCATGTTTTGTGTCACCAGCATCTGAGTTCCATTTGTGATTTTCTTTAGCAGATTGCTCTTGACTTGCTTGAAGTGCATTCTGTTGGGCCCCATTTTGACCCTGGTTTGGACCCTGAGGACAAACTCAAGCCTGGCTCGAGTTTCTGCAGCCTTGTGGGAGATCCCAGACCTGGCTCCAGTTCTGAGACCTGTCTCAGTCACTTCCTTATAAGGGTGACTCAGCAAGATCTGTTTCGCCCCCCTCTGCCCTGCTGTTACTGATGTGGAGCTTTACTATTGGCCCTGTCAGTTATCCCTTTCCCTTCCCCACCTCCTACATCATCTCTCCCCATACCTAAGTGCCCTCACCCTTTGCCTTCTCTATATAAGCAAGAGGCTGATACTATAAAGTTGAGTTTCTGCTTTGACAAGACTCCTGGCCTGGCATGTTTCTTTTGGGCAGTCGACTAGACAAGGGACTAGACGAGGCTACCCTCTCTATTCCTATCTATTCAATATAGTAATTGAAGTTCTAGCTAGAGCAATTAGGCAACAAAAGGAGGTCAAAGGGATACAAATTGGAAAGGAAGAAATCAAAATATTACTATGTTCATAGCAGCCATATTTATAATAGCCAGAAGCTGGAAACAACCCAGATGTCCCTCAGCAGAAGAATCGATACAGAAAGTATGGTACATTTACACAATGGAGTACTACTCAGCTATTAAAAACAATGACTTCATGAAATTCTCAGGCAGATGATGGAACTTGAAAATATCATCCTGAGCGAGGTAACTCAGTCACAAAAGAACGAACATGGTATGTACTCACTGATAAGTAGATATTAGCCCAAAAGTTCAGAATACCCAAGTTTCACTTCACAGCAACTGTTGGACTGAGTGTGAAGTCCCAGATGGAGGAGTTGGAGAAGGGACTGAAGGAGCTGATTGAGTTTGCATCCCCATGGAAGGAGCAAAAGTGTCAACTGGCCTGACCCCCTGGTGCTCCTGGAGGCTGGACCACCAACCAAAGAATACACATGGAGGGACCCATGGTTCGGACCACATATGTGGCAGAGGAGGGCCTTGTTAGTCATCAGGGGGAGGAGAGGCCCTTGGGCCTGAAGGTGTTAGAGGCCCCAGTATAGGGGAATGTCAAGGTGGGAATATGGGAGTGGGTGGGCAGGTGAAGGAATACCCTCATAGAGGCGAGGGAGTAGGAAGGGATACGGGGTTTCCAAAGTGGAGACCTGGAAAGGGGGAAACATTTGATATGTAAATAAGGTATCAAAAAATAAAAAAAAATAATAAAAGAAGTAAGGGTTTCTTGAGCCAACTCTTGCTCTCACAAGAGATGATTCTTCTATCTAAACCCTAAAATCGTGTTTTAGTAAACGTTCATTAATATCCATTTCATTAAAAATCGGCTTTGAGTAACTGAAATGTTTTCCTGTGAGCTACAGCATGTTGTGCTAGGGACTGAACCCATTACCTCCTACATGATAGGCAAATGTTCTACCACTGGCCAAAACCCCAAAAACCTCAAGTTGACAAACTACAGATTATGATTATGTGATTTATTTTTGATTGACTACAACACATGTAATTTTATAGTTGTAGTATTATGAATAATAATTTTCTTGATTTAAGATGTATACAATGTAAAAATTCTTTTTAAATATGTATTTTAAACTCAGATTTCTTTGGGAAAAGAGGCAAATAATAGATAGTTGAAGTGTGTATACTTCAATTTTATTAATTTATGTTTTAGAAAAAAGTGAACTGTTGTTCCCAAGCAGGCACTCAAATGAAAACTGAGTCGTGTTCCTGTGGCCTTTAGTGACCTCTCTGCTATTGTCAGTACAATCTTTCCCAATTAATAAAGGCTTACAAATCTAGGAATAAATTTTAAATGTTTTTTTCCTTTTAAATTTTCCCATTCTTCATTTATTTTTCAATTTTTGATACAGAGTCTTGCTAGACAACCCAGGTTTGCCTCAAAACCCCTTGACTCAGGAGGGATGTGGTCATACATACCATATGTGGTATGTGAAAGTAACATGCCACAGCCAGCTTGGCTATTCTGGTTTCTTACAGCCTTTCATGTAGGTGTGTTATTTCTTACAAAATGTAGCTCAGATCTGGACTTTTTTCTTATACTTTTCTTATAACTATTCTAAACATAAATTTACTTCCAGTACTATTCAGGCTTCCTACTAGAAAAAGATGACACTCAGAAACTGAAATTGAGGAGGCTTAATAAAGACATTTCTTTTAAGAAAATATTACAGCATATTATTGTGAACTATAACATCATGCAACCAACCTCGAGAATCCATTGCTCCTGTCTCAGTGAAGTTTTATGCCTTCTGCCAACATCTCCCAGTTCTTCTTTCCCTTTCCTCTCCTAGCCTCTGATGACCAGCATTGTACCCTATGATCCAGTGAGTTTGGAAATTTACATTCTCCGTGTCAGTGAGGTCTCTCCCTCTGCCTCCTCTTCTGCTTCTTCCCTACTCACTTTCTTACTCCTATTAATTAAATCATGTTAACTTATTGCAGAATGACTATATCCTGTGCTCATAGTACAGGGTATACAAGGATGAAAGATGGTAGACTTTGCTCTTGGAGAATGTAAGATATATTTGGACTGATAAGGAAGACAAATAAATGAACCACTGGCATAATTATACCACAATGAGTTAGGTATGCCATACAGAACATAGTAAGTGCTGTTGGAAAACTACCCCTGAATTTTTCTGCATGTCTGGACTTTGGCAAGATAAGCATATAATGTCAGGAGCATTCTTAGCAAGGAAAGCCTTGGTAAATGACTAGGTAGGTAGGTAATATTTTTACTCCTTCCTGGCCCTTGGGGAGTGAGCTATAGGAATGAGGTGGGCTAAATTTTGCCATTACTGCTATGAAGTTTGGAGGATCTACAAAGCAGTAAGGTAGTCAGTCTAGAGCAGTGGTCCTCAACCTTCCTAATTCTGTGACCCTTTAAAATGGATTCTCATGTTATGGTGATCCACCAATAATAAAATCATAACTCTAATTTTGCTACTGTGATGAACTGTAATGCAAATATCTCATATGCAGCATATCTGATATGGGACTCCCAAGGGGGTCACTACCCACAGATTGAGAACCGCTGGTCTAGAGGTTCTTATGTTCTGGATATTTCTTTTTTTTTTTTTCCTCCTTTTTTATTTTTGATACTTTATATACATTTCCAATGTTTCCCCTTTTCTGAGTCTTCTCTTTGTATACCCCCCATCCCCTCCCCAACCCGCCTCTAGGAGGGAATTCCACCTCCCACCCCACCCCACCCCCGTCCACCCATCCCCATTTTCCCGCCTTGATATTCCCCTTTACTGAGG
>CM052700.1:37123429-37138793 GCA_028551405.1 Uromys caudimaculatus
ATTTGCAGCCCCATGGAGGGAGCAAGAGAGTCAATGGGCCTGACCTCCCCCCCCTCCCCCGGTCCTCCTGGAGTTTGGACCACCAACCAAAGAATACACATTGATGGACTTATGGTTTGGACCACATATGTGGCAGAGGATGACCTCGATGGCCATCAGGGAGAGAGGAAAGGCCCTTGGGCCTGAGGATGTTAGAGGCCTCAGTAAAGGGGAATATCAAGGCGGGAAAATGGGGATGAGTGGACGGGGGTGGGGTGGGGTGGGAGGTGGAATTCCCTCCTAGAGGCGGGTTGGGGAGGGGATGGGGGGTATACAAAGAGGAGACTCAGAAAAGGGGAAACATTGGAAATGTATATAAAGTATCAAAAATAAAAAAGGAGGAAAAAAAAAATAAAGCCATTTTGGGGGCTTGATCAGGACACCGTCTTGCCCTCAAGTATTTCTTATATCCTGTCTTCTTTCCCCTAGGCCGGCAGTTTCCCTCCTCAGCAGCTGAAGGTCCTACAGGCAGGACACTTCTGACCCTGGTCACCAGTCCCATCTGGGAGCCCCCCCGCCCCCCGGGAGGGACGGGACAGTTAACTCTTCGCAGTCTTCTTTCAGTTTTCTTCCCTGTTGCTTTTATAAAGGTTTATCTTCCTGGAATTAGGAGTTGCATTGGGGAAGCAACTGTCTGTCATGTCTATACCCTTCCTGGAAGCCAGATTTTAAAGAAACCTGTAAAACAAAGGGGTATCATTCTTATCACTATTTTACTTGGGGGGGTGTGGTGCTTTTTTTGGTAACTTGTTTGTTTGAGTCAGGGTCTTACTATGTGATCCTGCTTGACCTGGGACTCTCTAGGTAAACAAGCTTAGCCTTACATGTATCTGCCTGCCTTTACCTTCCAATGGCTGGGATTAAAGACATGGACTAATACACCTAGCTAAAAATATGGATTTTTCCTAATATCTACTTATCAGTGAGTACATACATGTGTGTTCTTTTGTGACTTGGTTACCTCACTCAGGATGATACTTTCTAGTTCCATCCATTTGCCTGAGAATTTCATGAAGTCATTGTTTTTAATAGCTGAGTAGTACACCATCGTGTAAACGTACCACATTTTCTGTACTCATTCCTCTGTTTGGGGACATCTGGCTTGTTTCCAGCTTCTGGCTATTATAAATAAGGCTCTTATGAAAATAGTGGAGCATGTGTCCTTGTTATATGTTGGAGCATCTTTTGGGTATATGCCCCAGAGAGGTATAGCTAGGTCCTCAGGTAGTACTATGCCCAAATTTCTGAGGACCCACCAGACTGATTTCCAGAGTGGTTGTACCAGCTTGCAATCCCACCAGCAATGGAGGAGTGTTCCTCTTTCTTCATATCCTCGCCAGCATCTGCTGTCACCTAAGTTTTTGATCTTAACCATTCTGACTGGTGTGAGGTGGAATCTCAGGGTTGTTTTGATTTGCATTTCCCAGATGACTAAGGATGTTGAACATTTCTTTAGGTGCTTCTCAGCCACTATTCAAGATTCCTCAGTTGAGAATTCTCTGTTTAGCTCTGAACCCCATTTTTTAATAGGGTTATTTGGTTCTCTGGATCTCACTTCTTGAGTTCTTTGTATATATTGGATATTAGTCTTCTATTGGATTGGATGTAGGACTGGTAAAGATCTTTTCCCAATCTGTAGGTTGCCATTTTGTCCTGACGACAGTGTCTTTTGCCTTACAGAAGCTTTTCAATTTTATGAGATCCCATTTGTCTATAGTTGATCTTAGAGTTTGGGCCATTGGTGTTGTATTCAGAAAAATTTCCTATGTGCCAGAAAAAAAGCTCAGAATATCCATGATACAACTTACAAACTATATGAAACTCAAGAAGAAGGAAGACCAAAGTGTGGATGCTTCAGTACTACTTAGAAGGGTGAAAAAATAATCATGGGAGAGGATGGGAGGGATTTGGAGCAAGAAAGGAGGAGGAGATGAAAAAAGGAGGGGCAGGATCAGGTGGGAGGAGATGGGGGAGATGTACAGAGGGTCAGGAAATTGAACAGAGGTATGTAGCAATGGGGGATGGGGAACTAAAGGTAGCCAAGAGAAAGTCCCAGACACCAGGAAAGCAAGAGGTTCCCAGGACCCAATGGGGATGACATCAGCTGAAATACCCAATAAAGGGGAGAGATAACCTATAGAGACCCTATCCAGAGGTTAGTCACAGCCCGGGGTTGAGTGATAGGGCCACCCACCCTTCTCAAAAATTTTAACCCAGA
Source organism: Uromys caudimaculatus (assembly GCA_028551405.1). Taxonomy (NCBI): domain Eukaryota; kingdom Metazoa; phylum Chordata; class Mammalia; order Rodentia; family Muridae; genus Uromys; species Uromys caudimaculatus. Next base: position 37,125,687 of record CM052700.1, read on the forward strand.
ATTGCTCCTGTTTAAAGGAAATACAGGGACAAAGAATGGAGCAGAGACTGAAGGAAAGGCCATCCAGAGACTGCCCCACTTGGGGATCCATCCTACATGCAGACACCAAACCCAGACACTATTGCGAATGACAAGAAGTGCTTGCTAACAGAAACCTGATATAGCTGTCTCCTGAGAGGGTCTGCCAGAGCCTGACCAATACAGATCTGGATGTTTGCAGCCAACCATTGGACTAAGCATAGGGACCCCAATGGAGGAATTAGGGGTAGGACTGAAGGAGCTGAAGGGATTTGCAACCCCATAGGAAGAACAGCAATTTCAACTAACTATACCTCCCAGAGCTCCCAGGAACTAAACTACCAACCAAAGAATACACATGGAGGGATCCATGACTCTAGCTGCATATGTAGTAGAGAATGGCCTTATCTGACATCAATGGGAGGGGAGGCCCTTGGTCCTATGAAGGCTTGATGTCCCAGCATAGGGGAATGCTAGAGCGGTGAGGCAGGAGTGGGTGGGTGGATGGGGAGCACCCTCATAGAAGCAGGGGCAAGGGCAGGGGTTGATAGGGGATTTGCAGAAGGTAAACCGGGAAGGAGGATAACATTCGAAATGTAAATAAATAAAATAAGCAATAAAAAAATTTAAAAAATATGGATTTTTCATGCAATATTTTATTTATGTTAGCAAGTAATGATTTAATATTTTAATGAATTAATATATTTTATTTTTCTCAATTTTAATTATTTTTTGTGTGTAGGTATGTGTATCTGAATATAGGTATCTAAGTTGGTGTGTACTGCCTGACGTGGATGCTTACAATTGAGCTTAGGTCCTTTGAAACAGCTGTCTGTTTTCTTTATCACTGGGTCATCTCTCCTATTCACAATTTTAATTTTTAATAATGTAAATATCGATAGACAGATAGAACACTTAAGATGTTTTAGAGAACCTCGATTATTTTTACAAGTTCTAAACCTAAAAAGATTGAGAATTTCCGGTCAGACATCAAGTGTCTGGAGTCTGGATCAGACTCCCTGCCTGTGACTGAACACTGGAGACTAAGCAAGATGTATGCCATCCAGTGTCAGCCAATTCACCCATGAGATGGCTGGCCATCTTCTGCTGTGACATGCGACTGAAAGAAGAGTTGAAGTGGAACAGCATGGGCCCTAGTGAGTACTCAGTGAATGCTGTGCAGTAAGGTTCGCCCAGCTCATGTCTGTGAAATCATAAATTTGAGGAGATCAAAGTGCCTCCTTGAGGTCACATGGAATATCTGTGTCGGAAGTTGTCTGCTGATTCTCACTACCTTTTGGGATTGACTTTCCAGCAATTTTATCAACCACCAGAGCCAGATCTGCTCCTAACAGTGTATTCGTCCTGTGATAATTGAGAAAACAACAGAGATTTTTCTACTAGATGTTTCTGTAAGTTTTAAAAATGATCATGTGATTCTAGTCCCTGTGGATTTTATCATGCATATAGTTCTAACCCTTTTCAGGGTAGTTATTTTCAGCATTGTAAAAGAAGAAGAGAAGGGGATTGTCTTCATTTAATAGATAAGGAATTCTGGGACTCAGAGAAGGTTAAATGTTTTGCCTAATGTTTCACAGCGGACCAGGCATTAGACACCAGACCTTGTAACTCCCTTGTGTTACATCATACAGTTGGTCACAACTGTAAATGCTATCTAACCTAACCTCTTCATTTCACAAAGGAAAATGTGTTGCAGAGAAGCAAAGTGACTTTTCAAGGGCACGAGTGGGGTGGGGGAGGGAAACTGTAAGTGTGGTTTTCAGGTTCCTTTGTTTTATTGTTCCAAGATTCACTCTATTCTCATTTAATGATATTTCTGGTTTTTTTCTTTTCTTTTTGTTTCTTTCTGACTCGGAGTTGGATAAACACTGCAGGGTTGTTGTTTTAGTGTTTAAATATCACAGAATCTGTCTCATCAGATAGGTTGCTTAATGGCCCCTTTTCCTCTGTCCTCTGTGTGGATCTTGTTGGAGGCAATTGCTATAACTTGCACCAGGGGACACACAGATTGCTTTTCAGGGCTGAGCTTTACTTCAGACATTGGCAGATTTCAATTTGAAAAACTTTCATGTTAGACTGTGTGGTTTTGTTTGTTTTGGAAAGGGGGGGGAGGAGAGTGATGACTGCCATTAATCTCTTTGTCTCATTTTATAGAGGCATATATAGTTTGGTATCTAAAGGATGAGGTTCCTATCCATTCTTGGGTGTTGTATGAAAAAAGTTATGTTTCTCATATTTGTAAGTCTTTGGTTAAAAAGAAATAAAAGAAATAAAAAGAACAATGAATGAAGGGCCCTGAGTCTCCTTAGCATTGACATTGACATTTGACATGAGTGCTGTCTTGAGTCTTCTGGTAGGGGGTGTGGGCAAAGAACATAAAATGGAGATTGTTCAGGTTTACTCACCACTCTTAAGGTTTCATGACTGCATATGACAAAAACAAACGAACAAACAACCAAACAACCAAAAACAACCAAAAACAAAAACAAAACAAAACAAAACAAAGAAACCCCAAAACAAAAAACTCAAAACGACTCTTGTGGACTCTCAGGATAATAACTTCATTCCTCTTTAATAGTTGTAAATTGGCGGGTTTTTTCACTTAGCATCTGAAAATTCTAAGTGTGTAACAGACCACTATGATGGCGTCTTCTCACTTCATCTCTGTTGTCCAGATTTCTATTGTTCCCTCAGGAGAATTAAAAGCCTGAGCTCCTCATATCCCCAATTCTTTGAGGCTGCCATCTTGGATATACTTTTGAGAACACTCAGCAGCCAAAGAAGGCTATTAGATAATTGTTTGCAGTGGTGCATGTTGTTGTCCTGCTTGAAGTTCTTTGAAATATATATTACTCATAAAATTGTATTTCAAATAATAATTTTGAATTGCAGGAATCATGTTTCAGGGCTTGATGGGGTCTGATTGTCTCAGTGGTTGTCATACTCCTCATCCATCTCTGAGTCTGTGATATAGAAGCAGATGTTTTTGATACTACTATGCAGAGAGCAGATAGGCTTTGTGCATTTCTTGAATGAATGACTCAAAATGGAAAACATGAAAGTTTTATTTCATTGGCTGGTAGTCACTTCAAGATTTAGAATGTGGTTTGCAACTTGACTTGTTATGCTGAATACTGAAGACTAACCCTTCTGAAGAACAACAGCAGTTCTTTCATTGATAAATTTAAGATCACCACATGTCTGTGTACTATGTGTGTGCAGTGTCTGCACAGGCCAGAAGAGAGCAGCATATCTCTTGGAACTGGAGTAACAGATGATCGTGCTGGGAATCGAGCCTGGGTCCTCTGGAAGAGCAGACAGTGCTCTTAATGCTAAGCCATCTTTCCAGCCATACATTATGTGTTTCTAGACTCTACAGACCATAGCCATATACTTTTGCAAGGCACAAAACAAATAAAACAACAACAACCCCTCCAAAAAACACAAACAAGACAAAGAAAAAAAAACCCAACCCCCCCAATCCTGAATAAACCAAAACACTGATAAAATTATTTAATTCTGTCTAAAGTAACTTTATAATATAGTAGGGGCAAATTGATTCTGTTTCTAATTTAGAGAGAAGTGTGGATTAAGCTTGAGAGCAGTTCCACATACATGTTATGCTAAATGTCAAAGTCAGATAAACTAAACATAGGTCTCCATTTCTCAATTCTGTGCTCTGTTTGCTTCATCTCTCTGCCTCATTCTGGAAAATTGTCCTTCTTGCCAGTCAGGTAATTATGGTGCACACTCTTTAGAGAACTCAGCCTGGAAGAGTTCTGCTGTAAGTCAGTTCTCTGTAGCAAGTTCTCTGTTCCATTACAAGGCAGTATTCCTGTGGCTTTGATGATTGCCGAAGCAAGGGACACTCAGATCAGCCCAAGCCCTCAGTTGCTACTTACTGACAGACATTTGCTCTTAGGCAAATTATGTTCCTTGAAAGATTTCCTTCAGTGCAGCTTTCTGCATAGTCCAGCTGTGGTGTTTGCTGGTCTGAAAAGACCCTTAGATTTTATGCCTTTTGCCTAGACTTTTGCCAACAGAATAAAGGCTTTTCAATGGGCAGTCTGGACTCTTCATGCTTGCACTGTGGGTACTTTGATGAACGTGTCATTCACCCTAGCATGCCTCATTATTAATGCTCTTGTATCAAGGTGGAGCCATGCCTGGATCTAGTTCATATTTGTATGTGTTGTCTTTCCCTAGATGATAAAGTCATTGAGGATAAAAATAGTATCTCAATGTCTTTGTAGTATTGTTATGATCTAAGTGATGGATGCCACAAAGTCACATCATGCAACAGATTTCATGTGGGAGGTTTATTGGGGAGGGTTGTACAGAAGCTGCCTCTGGATGAGGGTGGAGGGATAAAAGAAGATGGGGGAGTGGAAGCACTGGCTTTTTATTAGGGGACATAGTGCATGTGCATAGGAAGAATATGCCATGTGTGGAAACACTAGGGATGTGTCACATCTTGGCAGCTAATGATGAAGTGTCCTGATGTCGCTCGGTCCCTAGTGCAGGTGATGGAGATGACTCATTGCTAGTAAGTATGTTTATCAAGGTGTTAAATATTTAGTAAGTTTTCAAAGAATACTTTTGAAAATAAAAGAAGGAAGAGGTAAACAACAACATTTTGTTGTTTAGACCTAAATTTGAATGAACTGTGCTTTTCTGGGAACAGAATGTAGACAGAATCTAGTGATGACAAAGGACTGGAGGAATCTAGTAGAGTAAGTGTAGATAGTTCTTGTTTCTCCTGAGTGAGTCACAGTCATGCTAGAATGCAGTCAAGGGTGCCCCGGTGATGAGCTGGGGTCTGCTGAGATATCCTCACAATGCAGATGGACCTTTTCACTGTGGGCTTTGAGTGAAGGCAATCAGGATTCAAGCCTTGATTGCTGAACCTTCCCTGCTTTCAGATTCCAGTGATTTCTTAATACAGTGTGTCTTGGCTAAAGGACAGGATATTAACTCAAATGTCATGTTTTAAAAGTAGGCAGGTTGTCTGTAAGGAGCCAATTGTGTAATGACCAACAAAGTTGGAATTATGGTATTAATAAGAGTCAGCTTGTGATCCCTTAATCAAAAATGAGGGGTGAGAACAAAGCTGTGCTCCAGCAGACGGTCCAGGATTTCTGGCCTTTCAGTCTGGGCACGTTTATCCATGGGGTGCACTTTGATGAAGCAGAAAGGCCTGCTGCTGTCTCTAATATCCTAGACCCAGGAGACATGTAGGTATTTTCCAAATAAACTACTTAACACTATGCCTGGGAGGAAGGGATTTTTCATCTGCAGATAGTGTCCTGGTACAGTCATTTAACTGCTGGCTACTTATTACATGACCAAGAGTTTGAGCAGATAGAGTTCATCACCTAAAATAAATGGATTAATTTATCCTGTTTCAACTGTTCAAGGGACACAGTCTTCCTTCCTCCCTCCTTCTGTCCCTCTCTCCTTCCCTTCCTCCCTCCCTCTACCTCCCTTCTTCCTTTGTTTCTTCTCTTAATGAAATTATGCCCATCATCTTCCTAACTATCTAGCAGGATATAATCTCTTCTCTCAGTTTTTGTCTTCTGTTCATCAATGATTCATAAAAATAATATTGCACAATTAAATATGAACAATTTGGTTTACTATATAATATCAGTAATTTTAAAAGTTAACAATAAACATTATACTAATTTTCATTTCACATTGAGTTGGTTCTCAGAACTTTGGCTGTCATTGGAGTAAACCTGTTGAAAAAATTGTAAGTTAGGAGTCTATGCAACAGAGCTGCATAACCAAATAGCACCTGGAGAAAGCTAGTATCCCAAGAGTGCGGACAAGCCCATGAGTAGAGGTAAAACTAGTACCACTGCTCAGTGGGAATCGCCTGGAATCTTCAGGACACTGGACACTGGGAACAAGGAACAGCCTGGGACAGGAGCCTTCCGGTTTATACCTATGGTCTGTGCCAAGGGGTTCTAGACCCAACTAGCACAGGGAAAGAGATATCCTCCCAGGAGTGTAGACAAGCCTGTGATTGGGGGTAAGGCCAGTACCTCTTCTCAGAGAGACCCACCCAGAACCCTCAGGACACAGGGACTAAGGAGTGGCCTTCTGGTTTCCTTCTGAGGCCAGGGAACTGATCCCGTGACACAGGGCTCCATACTCAGTACCAGGAGAGAGCTGGTCTCCCAGGAGTACCCACACACATTTGAGCACAGGGAGACCACCACTTCTGTTCAAATTCCTCGATCAAGAGGGACCCTGGCAGAGCCATCAGGACACAGGAACCAAGGAACAGCTGGGGACAGGATCCTTTTGGTTTCTTTCTGCAACCCAGAGCTGACCCTGTACCACAACTCTCCAAACCCAGATTCCTCTCAGAGAGAGCAGGTTTCCAAGGAGTACCTACACAAAGGCTTGCAGCAGGGACAAGCCACAGTCAGAGAGAGCAAGATCAGCTAACACCAGAGATAACAGGATGGTGACGGTAAGGGCAAGAATGTAAGGAACATAAACCAAGGCAACTTGGCATCATCAGAACCCAGTTCTCCTGCCACAGCGAATCCTGAATACCCCAACACACCAGAAAAGGAAGATTCATATTTAAAATCACTTCTCATGATGATGATAGAAGACTTTAAGAGGGAAATAAATAACTCCCTTAAAGAAATATAAGAGAACACAGGCAAACAGCTAGAAGCCCCTAAATAGGAAATAAAGGAAAACACAATCAAACAGGCAAAGGAAATGAACAAAACCATCCAGGATCTAAAAATGGAAATAGAAACAATAAAGAAATCACAAAGGGAGACAACCCTGGAGATAGAAACCCTAGGAAGGAGATCAGGAGTCATAGATGCAAGCATCAACAACAGAATACAAGAAAGAGAAGAGAGAATCTCAGGTGCAGAAGATACCATAGAAAACATTGACACAACAGTCAAAGAAAATGCAAAATGAAAAAAGGTCCTAACCCAAAACATCCAGGAAATTCAGGACACAATGAGAAGACCAAACTTAAGGATAATAGGTATAGCAGAGAGTGAAGATTCCCAACTTAAAGGGCCAGTAAATATCTTCAAAATTATAGAAGAAAACTTCCCTAACTTAAAGAAAGAGATGAACATAAACATTCAAGAAGCCTACAGAACTCCAAATAGATTGGACCAGAAAAGAAATTCCTCCGGTCACATAATAGTCAAAACACGAAATGCACAAAATGCACAAAACAAGGAAAGAATATTAAAAGCAGTAAGGGAAAAAGACCAAGTAACATATAAAGGCAGACCTATCTGAATTACACCAGACTTCTCACCAGAGACTATGAAAGCTAGAAGATCCTGGACAGATCTCATACAGACCCTAAAAGAGCACAAGTGCCAGCTCAGGCTGCTATACCCAGCAAAACTCTCAATTACCATAGATGGTGAAACCAAGATATTTCATGACAAAACCAAATTTACACAATAGCTTGACAGACTAACCAGAGGGCACAGAGAGAGTATCCAAATTCACAAAATTAGAAATGAAAAGGGAGATATAACAACAGAATATAAGAAATTCAAAAAATCATCAGATCTTATTACAAAAGCCTATACTCAACAAAATTGGAAAATCTGGATGAAATGGACAATTTTCTAGATAGATACCAAATACCAAAGTTAAGTCAGGATCATATAAACCATCTAAACAGTCCCATAACCCCTAAAGAAATAGAAGCAGTCATTAAAAGTCTCCCAACCAAAAAAAGCCCAGGACCAGATGGGTTTAGTGCAGAATTCTATCGGACTTTCAGAGAAGATCTAATACCAATACTCTTCAAACTATTCCACAAAATAGAAACAGAAGGAACACTACCTAATTCATTCTATGAGGCCACAGTTACACTGATACCAAAACCTCACAAAGACCCAACTAAGAAAGAAAACTTCAGACCAATTTCCCTTATGAATATCGATGCAAAAATACTCAATAAAATTCTCACAAACTGAATCCAAGAACACATCAAAATGATCATTCATCACGATCAAGTAGGCTTCATCCCAGGTATGCAGGGATGGGTCAATATCCGGAAATCCGTCAATGTAATCCACTACATAAACAAACTCAAAGAAAAAACCACACGGTCATTTCATTACGTGCTGAAAAAGCATTTGACAAAATTCAACATCCCTTCATGATAAAAGTCTTGGAAAGATCAGAAATTCAAGGCCCATACCTAAACATAGTAAAAGCAATATACAGCAAACTAGTAGCCAACATCAAACTAAATGGAGAGGAACTTGAAGCAATTCCACTAAAATCAGGGACTAGAGAAGGCTGTCCACTCTCTCCCTATATATTCAGTATAGTAATTGAAGTTCTAGCTAGAGCAATTAGACAACAAGGTCAAAAGGATACGAATAGGAAAGGAACATATCAAAATATCACTATTTACAGATGATATGATCATATACTTAAGTGAAAACCTCCACCAGAGAACTGCTGCAGCTGATAAACAACTTCAGCAAAGTGGCCGGATATAAAATTAACTCAAACAAATCAGTATCCTTCCTATACTCAAAGGATAAACAGGCTGAGAAAGAAAGTAGGGAAATGACACCCTTCACAATAGTCACAAACAATACAAAGTATCTTGATGTGACTCTAACCAAACAAGTGAAAAATCTGTATTACAAGAACTTCAAGTCTCTGAAGAAAGAAATCGAAGAAGACCTCAGAAGATGGAAAGACCTCCCATGCTCATGGATGGGCAGGATTAATATAGTAAAAATGGTCATCTTCCTGAAAGCAATATACAGATTCAATGCAATCCCCATCAAAATTCCAACACAGTTCTTCATAGACTGAGAAAGAGCAATTCTCAAATTCATTTGGAATAACAAAAAACCCAAGGATAGAAAAAACTATTCTCAACAATAAAAGAACTTTTGGGAGAATCAGCATCCCTGAACTTAAGCTGTTCTACAGAACAGTAGTGATAAAAACTGCATGGTATTGGTATAGTGACAGGCAGGTAGATCAATGGAATAGAATTGAAGACCCAGAAATGAGCCCACACACCTACGGTCACTTGATCTTTGACAAAGGAGCTTAAAACCATCCAGTGGAAAAAAGACAGCGTTTTCAACAAATGGTGCTGGCTCAACTGGCAGTCAACATGTAGAAGAATGCAAATTGATCCATTCCTATCTCCCCGTACAAAGCTCAAGTCCAAGTGGATCAAAGACTTCCACATAAAACCAGATACACTGAATCTAACAGAAGACAACATGGGGAAAAGTCTCAAACACATGGGCCCACGGGAAAAGTTCCTGAACAGAACACCAATGGCTTATGCTCTAAGATCAAGAATCAACAAATGGAACCTCATGAAATTGCAAATCTTTTGTAAGGCAAAGGACACTGTCAATAGGACAGAATGGCAACCAACAGATTGGGAAAAGATCTTTACAAATCCTACATCCAATAGAGGGCTAATATCCAATATATACAAAGAACTCAAGAAGCTAGACTCCAGAGAACCAAGTAACCCTATCAAAAAATGGGGAACAGAGCTAAACAGAGAATTCTCAACTGAGGAATCTTGAATGGTGGCTGAGAAGTACCTAAAGAAATGTTCAACTTTCTTAGTCATCAGGGAAATGCAAATCAAAACAACTCTGAGATTCCACCTCACACCAGTCAGAATGGCTAAGATCAAAAACTCAGGTGACAGCAGATGCTGGCAAGGATGTGGAGAAAAAGGAACACTCTTCCATTGCTGGTGGGATTGGAAACTGGTACAACCACTCTGGAAATCAGTTTGGCGGACCCTCAGAAAATTGAGCATAATACTTCATGAGGATCCAGCTATACTTCTCCTGGGCATATACCCAGAAGATGCTCCAACATGTAATAAAGACACATGCCCCACTATGTTCATAGCAACCATATTTATAATAGCCAGAAGCTTGAAACAACCCAGATGTCCCTCAAGAGAGGAATGGATACAGAAAATGTGGTGCATTTACACAATGGAATAATACTCAGCTGTTAAAAACAATGACTTCATGAAATTCGAAGACAAATGGATGGAACTTAAAAATATCATCCTGAGTGAGGTAACTCAGTCACAAAAGAACAAACACGTTATGTACTCACTGATAAGCGGATATTAGCCCAAAAGTTCGGAATACCCAAGTTTTACTTTATAGTAACCACTGGACTGAGAGTGAGGTCCCAGATGGAGGAGTTGGAGAAGGGACTGAAGGAACTGAGGGAGTTTGCAGCCCCATGGGGAGGGAGCCACAGTGTCAACTGGTCAGGCCCCCCAGTGCTCCCAGAGACTACCACCAACCATGCATATGGAGGGGCCCATGGTGCTGGCCACATATGTGGCTAAGGAGGGTCTTGTTGACCAGCAGTGGGAGGAGAGGCCCTTTGGTCTGAGAGTGTTAGATGCCCCAGTTAGATTCCCTGTAGGGAATGCCAGGAAGGGAAGATGGGAGAGGGTGGGTGGGTGTATACCCTCATAGAGGCAGGGGGATGGGATAGGGGGTTTCCAAAGGGGAGACATTTCCCCTGGAAAGGGGAAACATTTGAAATGTAAATAAAATATCAAAAAAATTGTAAGTTAGTCTATTAATTTTTATTATGAAAAAAAGTCCCCCCCCTTTTTTTTTTGCTGAGAGATGGAGCAGTGGTTAAGAACACTTAACTGTTCTTGCAGAGGTCCTGAGTTTGGTTCCCAGCATGCGTATCAATTAAATCACAACCATCTATAATTCTAGGTCCAGGGGACCCAAAGTTTTCTTCTGCTTTCCACAAGTACCAGTTATCTACATGGTGAGCACACATTACTGCAAACCAAATATTCATATCCATAAGATGAAAACAAATCTTTACAAAACACTTTACTATTTTATTTTCAAATGAGTTTACTCGCAAAAATGTTTCCAAAGCATTGCAAAGAAATTTTGAACATCCTTCATCATATTCTATAAATGTTAATATTTTCCCAGATGTGCTTTCTCAAAATCTTTATATAAAACCAGCTGCAGACACAATTCCTTCAGAGAACTTTCAGGCAATGAAAAATATATACTTAATAGCTATTGTTATTGTGTTGGTTTTTTATGTGTTCAATAAATTATAAAAATATTACTAGTAACAGTTAACACTCACAGGTGGGCTCTGCATGTGCTTTATAGAGTGTGTCAGTTCCATCAAGGTAAGAGAGCCACTGTCATGTCCATATATACATATGCACACATCTATATATGAGCCATGCACATAGAAGATAGAACTGCCTTATCAACTCCCACTGGCATACAAAGGTAGAATTCTTCCTTCTTTAGAGAGACTTCCATTCTTCTCCTACTGCCTTTGACTGGATGGATCAGATCTATCTTGTTTAAGAAAAATAGTCATCTTTACTTAAGACAACCAATTATACAGTTTAGCTAATCTGTGAAATCTTTGAAGTTGGGTTGCTTGAATGAATTATTGAGTATTATAGGATAGCCAATCTGATGCATAAAATTCACTGTCAATTGTTACCCTATTTTATTAATTATAATATTATGATGGAGGTATTGACATAGCCATTTTATAGCAGATAAACCTGTAGTGAAGTAGCTAGCTATGACCAGATTGGTTAGTCAGTGGTGAATAAAAAAAGGAAATGGAAATGGAAAGGAAAGGAAAGGAAAGGAAAGGAAAGGAAAGGAAAGGAAAGGAAAGGAAAGGAAAGGAAAGGAAAGGAAGGGAAAGGGAAAGGGAAAGGGAAAGGGAAAGGGAAAGGGAAAGGGAAAGGGAAAGGGAAAGGGAAGGAAAGGAAAGGAAAGGAAAGGAAAGGAAAGGAAAGGAAAGGAAAGGAAAGGAAAGGAAAGGAAAGGAAAGGAAAGGAAGGAACTGCTTCTAGGTATTGTGGAGGAGAAAGTTTATTATAGACATGGGAGAGAGCACAGCCAGAGGCAGAGACATCTGGGTGAGTCCATAGAGGTCATGACCCTGAACCATTTGGGGAGACAGGGCTCAGATGGGAGGGAGGGGAGCCAAGTACAGCATCCAGGCTAAAGGTACCAAAGGAGGGGTGGGTGACCAAAATGCCTGGGTTATATACATACAAAAGAGTTTCTGGAGGAAGGGCAGCCCAGCTGCAGAGTTCAGGGTAGAAGGCAGCAGAGTATGCCAGCCATACCTTGTGACAGGTAGGGACTGAGGGATGCTGGAGAAACATGGAGGCCGGATCCACTTTGATATGTTAAATAGGCACCTCAGCCAGGTAGCTCTGAGTGTGAAAGGTAACAAATGGCAGATGTACATTTCGAGCCCCCCCTTTTTTTCATTCTTACTAGCCTTATTTATTTTATTCGAGTATTTCTTAATTATCTGGAAGTTCTTTTTTTTTTTTTAGTTTATTTATTTACTTTTTTTTTTGATTCTTTATTTACATTTCCAATGTTTCCTCTTTTCTAGGTCTCCTCTTTGGAAACCCCCTATCCCTTCCCCCTCCCCGCCTCTATGAGGGAATTCTACCTCCCAACCACCTGCCCACCCATCCCCATATTCCCACCTTGACATTCCCCTTTATTGGGGCCTCTAATACCCTCAGGCCCAAGGGCCACTCCTCTCCTTGATGGCCAACGAGGCCATCCTCTGCCACATATGTGGTCCGAACCATGGGTCCCTCGATGTGTATTCTTTGGTTGGTGGTCCAAACTCCAGGACAACGGGGGCGGGGGTCAGGCCCATTGACACTGTTGTTCCCTTCATGGGGCTGCGAACTCCCTCAGCTCCTTCAGTCCTTTCTCCAACTCCTCCATCTGGGACCTCACTCTCAGTCCAGCGGTTACTGTAAAGTGAAACTTGGGCATTCCGAACTTTTGAGCTAATATCCACTTATCAGTGAGTACATACCATGTTCCTTCTTTTGTGACTGAGTTACCTCACTCAGGATGATATTTTCAAGTTTCATCCATTTGCCTGCAAATTTCATTAAGTCATTGTTTTTAATAGCTGAGTAGTACTCTGTTGTGTAGATATACCACATTTTCTGTATCCATTCCTCTGCTGAGGGACATCTGGGTT
>CM052700.1:37139293-37190764 GCA_028551405.1 Uromys caudimaculatus
GATGTTGGCTGCTGGCTTGCTGTATATTGCTTTTACTATGTTTAGGTATGGGCCTTGAATTCCTGATCTTTCCAAGACTTTTATCATGAAGGGATGTTGAATTTTGTCAAATGCTTTTTCAGCATCTAAGGAGATGACCATGTGCCTCTCCAGCTGCAGTTACAAGGCTGAGCCACCACTTCTTGCTTTTTATATAAGTTCTGAAGATAAGATTCCTATAAAAAAAAAAAACCTGATATTTTATCAATGACTAGGAGATATTTATGACTAGGAGAGTCATCTCCTAGTCATGGGAATTTATGCTTTTAATCACTCTGTGCCCTAATCCCTACCATACATTTGGCCAAATATGGGTTAAAAGGCTGCCATTCATTGCTCTGAGAATCCTGTGTATAGTTGGTAGCATATGACTAAAGATTGTTAGTATCTCTCAATGCCATCTAATTTAGTTCTGTTATCTCTCGATTTACCAGTTTCCTCACCCCTGAGCAGCAGAGTAATTTTCTAAAATGCAAACCTGATTCCTACCACACTTCTACCAGCCATTTGTTTGAAGCCTTCCAATCACACCTATAAGAACTAAAATCCTCTACTCAGCATGAGTTGAAAATGTCTGTCTTATCAGCTTCGGCTCATGCTGTAGCCTCTTCCACCCAAGGTTGTCTACACTCCAGATACCCTTTCCTTGTATGCATTATAGAATTTCTTGCTACAGGATCTTGGCACATGATGTCTCCCCTTCCAGCCAGAATATTCTCATCTCATACTCCATCCCTGTCTTGCCTTAGTGACCCCAACCTACTTTGCCAAGCCCAGATTCCTGTTCTTACACCACCACCACCACTACCACCACCACCACCTAAGGGGATGTGGTTCTAATTGTGACAGTGCTCACAGTTTTGATTTACATTTAGTTGTGTGATTATTTCATGCGCACACATCTTTTCTCTAGATTGTGAATACCATAAAGATGGGAATGGTTTCTGCTTTTGGTCACTATTGTGATTCTTTCCATGCCATGAATTATAGTCAACCAGTAAGAGATACATACGCATTTGTTAAATGGAATCAAAGACTGGGTCTTGGTCAGAATACAAAGTTCAAGTCTTTGTTTTATTGAGACAGCTGTACGATTTTGAAAGATCTGTGGGTTTTGGCCATTGGCAGAATTACTACCTTCTTGGATATCGCAGAGTTACATTTTCAGATGGTCTTTAAAAGTTAATGACAGCCTGGAGGATTTAGGCTTTCAATACCACAATGACAATTTCCAAGTGCTTTATTCTGACATATAAGAAACAGTTGAAGTGGGCAACAGTGCGGTGAAAGGGCACCGCTTTCTTGGAAACTCAAATGGCAAGCCACCATGTGTTCAGTTCTTGGACGAGGGCATCACAGCTCTCCCATTGAGATGCATTGTTCATTCATTTTTGTGCCTTGCTGAATTTAGCAAGCTGGAGTTCTTTGAAGGTAGCACAGCTGCCATTTTATTATTGGTTTTTAACAATTTATTTCTGAGATTATTTTATATAGACCTATATACACCTATCCCATAAAACTCATTCTATACTTGGGGTGGCCGGCTTTTCCAATATGTCCTGGATGTCCTTTTTTTTCTATAGCTTACTCCCTCTAACAAAAAACAAAGTTTTTTTTTTTCCTTTTTAAATTTGCAGGTTTGTCAAACTCAGCAATCTATTATTTGGGGGCAATTGCCAGAGTAATCTCTTACCTCATTGGTTTTCAACAAAGCTTCCCAGATTGACATCCCAGAAATTGAAAAATAAATGCAGTATAAAAGCTATTACCTAAGTGTGATTGGTAAGGGGGCATTAGGTTAATTGTTAGGATTAGTTAGTGTTTTCTGGTTTTTGTTTTTGTTTTTCTTTTTTTGCATATGTACTGTATGGGTTCTTCTTTTTTTTTTTTTTTTCCTCCCAGGGTGTCTTTTGAGGAATCATGCACAGCCTGGTTTATTTCTAACATTGCTATTACCTCAAATTTGTGTTTTCTTTTATATGACAGGTAGATATTAGGGATTAGAGCATAGATGTGAAAAGTTTTTCCCAGTGTCCAGTTGTAGTCTCAGCTTATTTACCAGCTGAAAGCTTTGTTGGAGGTGATGAGAATTTCAGAAAGGGGGGCCTGACAGGAGGAAATAGGTTCCTAGGGGTGTGTCCTGGAAGGGTTATCTTGTGTCTGCCTCTTCTCCCTATTTTCGTCCTGGTCCCTCTGATGTGAGCATCCCTGTTTTACTACACGCTTCCTGCTCCATCCCAACTGAGAAACAGTGGAGCAAATGACCATGCTCTGAGGTCTCTGAAACTATGAGCAAAAGAAATCTTTTTCTTTAGGTTTTCTTTCTCTTCTTAGGCGTTTTGATTCCTCTTATGTATTTTGCCATTGTGATTCAAGGCTGAGCAGTACACTATGCCAGGGTAGCTTGAGGAGCTCATCTATATGGTGACCAGGTCAGTTCCCTAGCTGCTTCTTGTCCTTTGAATTAGTTCTCTCTTACCCTCCCAGCCATCTTTCAACAGAGCTCCCTCTCTGTCTTGGGAATGTTTAGACAGTTCTATGGTTTGTAGCCTAAATACATTTATTTTTAAAAAGATTTTAATTTATTTAGAGTCATGTTTTAAAATTTGTTATGTGTTTTGAGTATTTTGGCTGCATGCATGTACATGCTCAGCCTGTGCATCTGGTGCCTGTGGAGGCCAGAAGAGTATGCAGGATCCCCAGGAACTGGAGTTCTGGATGGTTGTAAGCTACTATGTGGGTGCTGGGAATTGTTCCCTTCTTCTGTAAGAGGAACGTGTGTTCTTAGCTGCTGAGCCATCTCTTCAGGACCGTATCTTAAAACAACATCCTGTGGTAGAACTTCATAGAATTGGTTATAAGCCTATGCGATATAAGTCCACTTATGGGATTTTGAACATCTGACAAGGAAACTAAACACACATAATCACAAGTCACTGGCAACTAAAGGAGAAGTGACCTCACCTCATCCCTCATGTTTTTCTCACACCTATCACCCGTCATGTTTGCTTTCCCCTCACTCTTCATTTGACATGCTCCAAGGTGCTGCTGCATCCCCAAAGCACTTTTTCTGAATTTCATATTTAAAGAGCCCCTGTTAGTGCCTGACCCTTGATAATGGATGTAGTCATGGGTAGTGTTTAGGAGACAGTCTGCAGAATGTGTGCCCAACTACCAGGATTTGAATTTTGGTTCATGTTTCTATCATCTATCTTGGGTCTTATTTAATTATCTCAATGTTCCCATTTTTTTCTCTGTAACAATGGGGACAGTTTCATCACGTGATACTTGGTAGGGTTAGTAAATGACTATACAAAGTGTTGTCAACAGTGCCTGGTATGAAGAAAACTCAGCTGTACTGATCAGGCTCTCATGCCTTACGCTCTTTGAAAGCCTTGTCTTCTTGTTTCATTAGAAAATGTAAAAAATGGTTAGGAGCATAGAATTTGAACGGAGAGGACTCCAAAAGCATTTATTGTTGTATGATGAGACAAGTTAATTAGATTCCTGGTACTTCAGTGTTCATATCTTTGAAACTGGTACATCTCTCACAGCTATTAAGATGCCAGCCTATATTCTACCCACGTGTAACTCACCCCCTCCACTTATCTCAAGGACTCTGATGTGTAACCCATGACCCTCCTGGCGTAACCTGTGCAATATAGGATTGCATGCTATTCACACATCTGCTTTACCTGTGGAGTGCTACCTTTATCTGACTGGGCCACTTCAGCTTCTGCTCTATCAGTCACAAGTTCCTTCTGTCCTCATGATGGTTCCTTCTAGCTCACTAAGTACTCCTTGTACATGCTGTGTAATTTGGGTCTCATGACAGTTGTATGAAGAACTAGGCTAGATCACATTTATATCTCAGAGTTATAGAAAACAAGAGGAAGAGAAGCATACACACGGACCTACATTAACAAAGTCATGGTTGTGAAGGTGGGTCCTAATCTTGGTTCTTGGTGTACTTGCTTCTATTTAATGCAAACGTGTCAGTCATTTTTAAAAAATTTACCCATGTCCTTTACTTTTCTTGGGTCTTTCCCTTTTAAAAAATCAAGTATAAGCTTCTAGCTGTGGGATGACTCTTCTCCCTCCTGATTCATCCTCTTTTAAGTGATTGATGGCAAGAAGGGGGCAAGAAAGCACAGATAACCAACCTATGGTTGTTGTATTTACCCCCCCCACCTCTTTGGGTTGGGTTGGATTTGAGACTCTTTAACATTTACCCTCCTAGCAGCCTCCCATTCAGTGAGAACTTGTATTTTCCACCTTACCCCAGTGCAGTTAGAATTATACTCCTTATTTTTCCTGCTGTTCTGTACACTTACCTGTTTGTAGTCATTTCAATATATTTCACTTTTAAAAACATTTTTCTGAATATGAAATCTGCCCATGATGGTAAAAATTCCAGAGCACATAGTGAGAAAGAAGCAACACACATAATTCTACCATCCAGAGGTGAAAATTGTCAATGTTTTATTATTTAACCTTCCAGTTTTCTTCATACAACATGAATTGATTTGGTTTCTTGGTATTGATAGACAGATTATTGAAAATGTTTCATTAATGAGAATTACCTGGTATAAAGTTTTAGGATTGGTGTTAACTAGGGGGTGAGTGTCAGGAGGCAGACAGTGATAGGCAGGATAATGACCTCCAAAGATGTCTATATTTGACCTCATATCTGTGAATATATAAGGTTAAAAGACAAAAAATTAAAGGTGAAGGTAAAATTATACCTGCAACCAGCTGGCCTTAAAATAGGGGAAATGTACTAGATTATTAAAATGACTGGGATTGGAGTCTATTCACCAGAATTTTTCCTTAAAAGTAAAAGAAGAAATTGGAAGGTAGAACCACAGCAATATTAGAAGAAAAACATGGTGTAACATTGATGGCTTTGAAGGTAGAGGAAGGTTACCCAGAGCCAAGGGGTATAGATATTCTCTAGAAGTTACAGAGGTCAAAGAAACAGATTATCCTTTAGAGACAGCAGAAAGGGGGGCAGCCTTGCAAGCATATGCACTGTAGCTTAACAGGATCTGTAGTAGATTTTGAAACTATAGACTACAAGGCAATAAATTTGTGTTGTCTTATTCTGCTTTTTTTTGTGGAAATTTGTTATAGTAATCATATAAACCTAGTATGTATGGTATATGAAAACAGATAAATATTGTGAGGAACCAATGTATTAATACAAAAATATAAAAGCTAAAAGAGACTAAACAGTAACATCCATATTCTACCTAAATTTTAGATGGATTTATTCTATTTTACGTGTTTTACGTGTATAAGTATTTCACCTGCATGTGTGTCTATGCACCATATGAATGCAGTGGCCATAATTGCCAGAGGAGGGCATCAGATCACTTGGAACTGGAGTCACAGATGGTTGTGAACCTCCATGTGGGATCTGGGAACCAAACCAGAGTCCTTGGCAAGAGCAGCTAGTGCACTTAGCCACTGAGTCATCTCTCCAGCTCCAAGTCTACCCAATATTAGTTTTTAGTTCTGTATACACTATTTGTCTCCCTTTCCCATTTCAATAATTTTATGTCATAGCATCATCCATGTTATAACAGTTTTGAACCATTCCTGACTTTTTCTGGTGCTTCTTTTATTACCTATCTATCTCTCTATCTATCTCCCTATATCCCTATCTCTCTATCTCCCTATCTCTCTATCTCTTTATCTCTCTATCTCTCTATCTACCTACAGACAGTTTTTAGCTTAACAGATGAGTGATGATAACACAGTGTATAACATAAAGGTGTCAACATTTCTTTTCAATCTCTGTTTCACCAACAAGAACCCAAAAAGGCAGATAGGGGAAGCCGAGGCAGCACAGTGGTAACTGCTGCATGAGGGTCCTGGAGGCGAGAGTATATTTGTTGTATAGTTTGGGGATCCTGACTGTCCTGACTCTAGCTTCTCTCTTTTGTAAAATATGGGTAGTTCTAATACCAGTATCTGTATTTGTTGTGTAGATCAAATAACATTATGCATAAAGCCTTTAATACAGTATCTGTTTAAAGGAAGAACCTAGTTCCTATCAAGCAGAACCGTTATTATTTTTTACTGTTGTTGTAGTCGCATATTTATCAGTTTCTCTGGGTTCTGGGTCAAGAAGGTTGGGGATAGATCTTCAATGTGTTATCTGCTAGTGCACACCATGTCTTATGAATATTACATGATGTGAAGACAAGGCACATCCTTGATGCTAAAAGACAGTGACAAATCAGAGGAGGATAGAGGGCAAAGGAGCCTTTAGAGGCACGCACAAAAACATACACGGGAATGAAATATTTAACTGTTTGCTATAAGCATTTGGATGCTTTCAGACTGATGCCAGAGAGCTCATAGAGGAAATACAGTTGGACAAGATGGTGGGCTGCCATGGCCATTGTGTCGCCATGGCATGTTTTCCTGGCTTTGTTCATTTTCTGTTTCCTTGGATGATTTCTAGACCCACTACTGAAATTTCCAGGGATCTTTTTGGTTGTTGCTAATGTTGCTTTATTGTTTGTTTCACAAATTATTAAAATTGAAGCTTTGTTTGTTGTTTCATAAGAACATAATATTATGATTGGCTTGAGAGCTAAACCAAAAATAAGTGTTAAAAATACTTTCATATACACTCCCTTTATCACAGTGGGCCTGGGTTCATTTATTTAAAATGTTATTTATCTTAGAGAGTGTCAGCTAAACAAATGGTGTTGCTCAAAAGGTCATGCTTGAGTTTTCTCTGAAGTGATTAGTTTTATCAGTCTTTATTATTTCTCAGACATATTCTTTTCTGAGTATGTGACTATTGATTGCTTTGGAAATTGATTTCATTGAGACTAATTTGGTGAAGATGGCAGTTTTAAGCCACAGAATAAGTGAGTGCAGACCCTGAAATTACTTTCGAGATGGTGATTATGATGAACCTTTGCTCTGCGTGAAGCGACTTCATAGGTATTATACTGTTTCCTGACCTTATACACATTTCATATTTTTCTTGTTTGGAAAGATGAAGTTATTAACTGACACAGGTTGTTGGGGGCAGTGACAGTCCTCCAGTATTACAGCATGTGCCTTGGGACTCATTTGTCCTCTAGTTTCTCTTCATTCTACTTGATAAGATTAATTTCCCTCTAGCTTTGGAATCTTATGACTCTGCCCGTTCTCTGATGTCCAAAACCAGGTTACTGTGGGTAAGGGAAGGTGGTGGAGTCCCTTTAGGGGAAAAAGAGATTCTGAGATTCTAGTCACTTTCTAAATTGTGTTGCAAGTTTTACCTTTTTAATCCTTTTGAAGTTTTGGCTTCATCTGTTCTCATTTTTGCAATTAATAATTATTCTCCCTATCTCTCAGTGGTATGGCAAGAATCAGATTATGTGAAAAACAAGCAGACTGGAAATTCTAAGAAAAATAATGGTTCTGTAGGCTGTTCAAGTTAGTGCCTATGACAAGAATTTATCATTTGAGAGGGGCATATCTTTGCCTCCCACAGTGTTGGGATGGGGGTAATGCCACTGAAAATACCCAGGAAATTCTATTCATACGGGAAGCATGCAGTGAGGGAAAGAAGCTTGTAAGTTCATAGCAATGGGGTGGCCTTGACTTTAGGCCAAGGTTAGTTCCAGGAAGGGGAGAATAGATGATTATGGATTCTTTGCTATGGTCTGAATGTTGTTTGCACCTCTACCCATTTATATGTTGAAATCTAAAGCCCCAAGATAACTTTAGTAGATAGGGACTTTGTCAGATGACTACAGAATGAGGGGAAGCCCTCAGAAATAGGGTCAGCACTCTAGACCTCTGGGGCTAAAGAGATGGATCAAAAATTAAAACCACATTATTCTCTTGCAGAGGCCCCACACTGCATTTCCAGCACCCATGTAGGGTGGCTCACAACTGCCTGTACGTAGCTCTACCTCCATGACATGCAACACCCGCTTCTAGGCTCCTGTGATAGGAGTGCACACAGACATATGCAAATAATTAAAAATAAAATTAAATCTTAAAAGAAACCCCTGGGAGCTGCCTTGCTTCTTTTGCAGTGTGAGGAGATAGTGAGAAGAAGGCATTACTCTCGGCGCAAGAGCCAAGCATTCTTCTACCAGGCATCGCCTTTGGTGGTGTCTTTATACAAGTCCAACAAGAAATTAGTATTAGAACTAGCCATATTCAACATAAAAATAGACATTTCTGTTGTTTTTAGGCCCACTGGTTTGTAGTACATGGCAGCCCTAAAAAGCAAATACATATTTTTAATGAGGATAGAGTAAAACAGAAGATCAAAAACACTTCCAAAATTCAAATAGATTTGTCAGCAGATGTTGGTGAGGATGCAAAGCAAAGAGAATCATTACACAATCCTGCTGGGAATGTTAAAGAGTTCAGCCACTCTGGAAATCAATGTGGAGAATCTTTAAATTCTTTAAATTCAAATAAATCTACCAAACGACACAGCTATAGGACACCTTAGTATTTACATCAAGGACTCCAAGTCAATATACCACAGAGTTGCTTGCACAACTGTGTTTACTGCAGGACTATTGGCAGCAGTTAGGTTAAGGAACCAAAGTAGGTCTCCAACAACATCGACATAGAGAACACGTGGAATAGATTTTACTGTCTTAAAGCAAAACACAATTATGTTATCTGTAGGAAAACGGATGCAACTTGAGATGATCATGTAAAGCAAGTTAAGTCAATGTCAGAAAGATAAATATCCAGGTTTCTTTCTATTTTGGATCCTAGAATTCATATAGATACATTAAACCATGGAGTAGGGGAAGACAGGATTAATGAGAGTGGTGAGCAATGGCAGGTAAGAGGGAGATGGAGGGCATATGCTAAGTGCCTCCTATACTTGTATGAAAATGACCTTTTTAAATGAATACCACATAAAATGAAGATATGTCAATAAATAAACATGCTTGTTTGAGTTTTGAAAACATGGTTGTCAGCTGACACTTTCCTATTCTGTGTCACTCATGATCCAAAGTATAGTACTGGCCTGACTCTGAACCAGTTTCTCACTTCTTTTAGACAGAAGAATGAGAAATGAGGTGATCAGAGGCCCAGTCTTGAGCTGGCGAGATGGCTTGGTGGTGAAGGGCACCTAATACTCCTGCAGAGCATCTGCACTTTGTTCCTAGCAGCCACACTGAGCAGCTCACAACCACCTTAACTCCAGCTTCATGGGACTGAGGCCTGTGGTCGCCACAGAACCTGTACTCTTGTGTATATAACCACAAACACAAACACACAGATACATTGTTAAAGAAGAAATGAGTCAAATCAAAAAAAAAAAAAAAAAAAAAAAAAAAAAAAAAAAAAAGGCCAGGTCTCTTTCTGTAGGTAACAGTCTATATTCTCATTATTCTAACAGCTGTCGAGTCAGAGAGGGGAGGAGCAACTGTAAGCAGTGACCTTTTGTTGCCCATTGTCCTCTTTGGATGGAAGACAACATAACCTGCTGTCCTGGGATCAGGCTCTGTCCTTGAAAACTATCAATAGGGTGGGAGAGAAGAAAAGAGTGGTTGGCTTCCTTTTCCTTGGGTATTTACATGGCACATCTATTTAAAAACATTACGGCTTTAACATCTGCCTTGAGTCTCATCCTGAGAATGTCTTTAGGGGGTTTGGATTGGACTGGGAAATAGTAGAACAGTGCTGTGCAATCTGGCGACATGTGCCTTTTGGGAAATAGCAGGATGGTGCTGTGCCATTTGGGAACATGCGCCTTGTAAGGTGCTTTGATTCACACCCTAGGTGACAGTCGGAGAGTGAGGGTGCTGTGTGTCATGAGCAGCACTAATTGCATACGGCCCCTGGTCCCCAGGCTTAGCCAGAAGAAAAAAAGAGCAGAGGCTTGAGCAGCTTGGTACTGAGCCCTGTACATAGGAGGGATGTGAGGACAGGAAGTGACACACAGGACAGAAAGCTGTGCCAACCTGTACAGAGGCATTTGGGCTTTCCTGTTTTAACTACCTTTCTTCTCTGAACCTTTTTTTCCCTTAGAGTATGGTATAGTCAGCCATTTACAAATTACTTGGATCCTGATATTTAGAGAATGTGTGGGTGGCCATGTGAAGTATATCATTTTATCTGGTTGATGGTCATTAATAGCAAGAAAATGAAATTGTCAACCTTAAAGGGTGAGTGGTAGTTTTATCTCATTAATATCTGGAGAAATGATTTTTCCTACATTTCAGAGAAGACACTTAGATAAGATTAACATGATCTACTGTGGCAGGCCATCTGATGGGTGCATTAACATACATCACATACCATTGTTTAAAGCAGTTTAGTAATTCTCTTTTTCTACTCCCTCTTTACAGACAGGGACACTAAGTCCTGAAAAGGAACTGCTGAAGACCCAAGAGAAAAATTGTAGCCGTTACATCATTTTAGTAATAATATACTGATCTGAGTACATATTTTTCTGAATTGCCATGGCCTTCTGTTAGGAAAGATATACATGTATGTGTGTGTGTTTGCATGTGTGCACGTGTGGGCACGTGCACGTAGAGGTCAAGCACAGGTGTCATGCCTCAGGAGCTGTCCATCTCGGTTTTTGAGGCAGGCCTGTCATTGGCTTGAAACTCTCTAAGAAGGCTAGGTCATCTGCCTATTTGGATTAGAAACACGTGCCAGCATGCTCTCTGCTTGGTTCTGAAGATCAAACTCAGGTCCTCATGTTTGCCAGGCAGTTCATTGCTGGAGTCCTGTCATTAACTCATGAGTTTCAGGTTTTATGAGGACCATTTCTCAGCGTGTATGTTGTATATTGTGAGGGTCATTACTGTCATCACCAAATGCATTGATTTCCAATCCCTATTATACTGTGGAGAGCACCAGCTCACTTCCTTGAATGCAGATTTAACCCCCACGGAACATGTTACTTCCATGTTGATGCTTTAAGGGTTTGTGTGATTTGCCTTGCTCCATTTTCTTCTGTCGCAGTAGCTGGGGATGCTCTCTGTGTTAGCTTGAGTCCTGGCATTTGGATGGTATAGGACAACATGCTGAGCCAGCCTATACTTATGTGCAATGCAAGTGAGAAACAAACCCATTCTTTCAACCCCTGGGATAGCAAGGGGTGCTGGAGAGCAGCATGGCTCATGTGTTCTGAGCAACACTAATCACCTGACACTGGTTTAAGGTTTCAGGTACATTTCCCCTTTGTTTTCAAATTTAAGACTCTTAGGTTACAATCTTCTGCTAAAGAGTTATGCAGCCTTCTTACTCTGTGGTTTTTGCACAGTGCCTACTTGAGGCCGTGGATAATGGAGAGTTTTGAATGGCACAAAGTGAATGATAAGCAACACTCAGTAAAGAGCATCTACAGTGTACCAAACATTATCAGGAACCTGGATAAATTAGGTAACCTGTCTCAAGAGTGTACAAGTTAGCAGAGTTAGCTTTGTTCACTTATTCAATATATGAATGAAGGGAATACAATTTATAAATTTATATAAACATACTTGTTGAGGTCCATGATTGCTAAATTGGCCAAGTGCTAGGGAATCTAGTGTAGCAAAAAGAGGTGAGTCCATTTCTTTATGAAGTTATGTAAAAATCAGAGATTAAGTTAATCACCAAATGTGAAATAGGCTAAAGGATATAGGGAATTATAGGATACAGGAAATCATGGGATAAAGGCTACAAGGAAACAAATGCGGGACATTTATTTGGTCTATGGGCAATTACAGGAACTTTCTGGAAAGAAAGCGGACCCGGAAACTCTTCAGATGGATTTAAAGTCTGATTTTGCCACTTTGAAATCTAAAATCTTAACCCGGACACCCAGCATTTCTTTCACGAAAGAGTTGCCATCTTTGCAGGTTAGTCGTGAGGTTTACATAGCTTTTGTCTGCAGCGGTGTCTGAGATATCACGAATGCTCGGGGGAGCTTGGTAACTTTCTCTTTCTCCGTGACCAGTTCATCAGAGGCTGGGAAGGAAATGGGTCTGACTGCAGGGTTGGGGAAGACTTTGTGAAAAGGTAGCATTTGAACTTAGACTTGAAGAACAGAAAAAGATTAAACAAAGAGAATTGTATTTACCAATAAGAAAATAATTATAAGAAACTAGAAGTGTTGCTGAGCTAAGATCATGGCTTCAGAAGGAGACAGAGTCCAGTTCCAATTAAGGAGCCATCATTATTTATCCTGTGACCTTGACCAAGGTGCTCCCTTTCTTTCCATCAAAGTTTCCTTATCCAAAAGGTATGAGGATAATATTAGAATAATTTTGTAATGTTATGGTAAATATTTACTAATAAACGCATATAATGCTTAGGCACTCATAATGAGGGGATAACTCAACAAAGCTAGCAAACAATATTTCCTCTTATAAACAAGGAAGGCACCATCTCTAGTTTCATTTTGTAGCTTTAGACACAAACTCCAGATGCTAGTCTAACTGCAAGGCGCTGATGTCATTGAGTTCAGCATGAGATTTACTGTCCCCTTAGAGTATTAATACCCACCAATTAATAGTGACAGTCACTAAACATTTAGTACCTAATGAGCTGCATCTCCTCGGGATGGGTGTAGCACGGAAAGGAACTGTGTAATTTAACTTGCCAGACTTCCTTCTTGCTGGCTGGCTGTGACCTCCCCACTGGGCTGCCTGAGGGGTTGACTCCATTTGAAAAATACATTTAGAAATGTCAGTGTCTAGAAGCCCTTAGCTCTAAAGTCTCCTTGGAACCACAAAAGCAAAGGCAATCAGAGCTGCTCTCTTTTGACGTGATAGGGATACAGCAATGAAGAAGTTAGGGAAATAGGAAAGGTCCTTGCTCTTGTGTGAGGTGGGAGAGAGAGACAGAGAGAGGGGGAGGGAAAGGGGAAGAGAGGAAGGGAGAGAGGGAGAGAAGGAGATAGATAGATAGATAGAGAGAGAGAGAGAGAGAGAGAGAGAGAGAGCGAGAGCGAGAGCACTCTATGCAAGATGATGTCAGGAATGCAGAGTTTCTGGAGTGAACAGAGCAGGTTGATGATTAATAATGCTTCGAAGCTAATTTATGAGTTTGGCAGAGGGGTTGTCTGAGGAGGTGAGATTTAAAACTCAGACTTGAAATATATAAATGCACCTGCAAAGATCTAAGGCAGGAATGTCCCAGGTAGAAAGAATAACATGTTTAAAGTTGGTGAGGCAGGAATATGCTTAATGTGTCCAAGGCTGTGCCTGGCAGAAGCCCAGTGAACAAAGGCAATATTGGTGTGAGATGGGGTCGGAGAGGTGGATGAAGCAGTGCTTATAAGGTTTAAGCATTCTTAAAGGTTCAAATTTGATTTTAAGTACAAAGTGAAGGAAGCCTCCTGGAAAGTCTCAGGCAGAGAAGTGACAAAGTTTGATTAATGACCTAGATCATCTTGCTGTTCTACAGAGAATAGGCTGCTAAAGGATGATTACAGACACAGTGAGGCCAGTGTGGGTGTAACATCCTGCTTCTGCATCCATGGCGGCAGTCTAGCTGGGAGATAGTGATAGAAGAAACCAAGGAGCAGCCTTGAGGGGAGGAAAGAATAGACAAAGCAAAGACAGATTTTGATGGTAGTGATGAAGTATGGGGAAGGAATAATCAAGAATAGTTTTGCCTGTGCTGTTTTGCCCTCATCAACTGAGTAGTGCCATTTACCATGATGAGGACTGATGAGAAAAGATACGAGGTATAAGACTGTAATACTAGGTAAGGTAGTGAGGGGTGTTGGAATGTAGCATTTTGCCATTTAAACCTCTGTCTTTTACTACCCATCCACCCACTATAAAATTGTTTCAAATTTTGAAATTTTATGTTGTCATTTTACTACTGAATGTTCTTACAGACATTGCTAATAGATTATAGAACTCATTAGGAGAGCCTAGAGATGGCCTCCAGCATTTCTAATTACAGTGTTCCAGATAGCCAGGGCACCATCCTGTTGGGGTTGGTGCTTGTCTTAGTTAGGGTTTCCATTGCTATGAAGAGACACCATGACCAAGTCAACTCTTCTACAGAACAGCATTTTATTGGGCCTGGCTTATTGTTTCAGGGGTTTAGTCTATTATCATCATGGTAGGAAGCATGGCAGTGTCCAGACAGACATGGTGCTGGAGAAGGAGCTGAGAGTTCTACATCTTGATCCACAGGCAGCCAGGAGGAGACTAGATGTGTTTCACACTGGGCGGAGCTTGAACATAGGAGATCTTAAAGCCTGCCCTCACAGTGACACACTTCCTCCAAAAAGGCCACACCCACTCCAACAAGCCATACCTTCTAATAGTGCCTCTTCCCATGGGCCGAGCATTCAAACACATGAATCTATGAGGCCCAAACCTATTCAAACTGTCAGTGCTCAAAAGGCTTCTATATGCCTTTCACAATGTGTTATCCCAGTACCTCCTTTCCATCTCAGTATATTCACTGTCTTACTGAAATATTTAGGAGGAGGTAGTCGGTTCGTAGAGTACCTGCCCACCACACACAAAGCTGTGGGTTCAATCCCTAGCACCATATAAAACAGAATGTGCTTGTAATCCTAGCACACTAAAGGAAGATCAGACATTCAGGGTCATTCTTGGCTATGTAGAAATTTCAAGGCTATCCAGTGCTGTATGATACTATGTCTCAGAAACAAACAAACAGAGTGAGTGAAGCATAATTTATTTTTGAAAATTCATGTATTGTGTGTGTGTGTGTATGTATGTGTGTGTGTGTGTGTGTGTGTGTGTGTGAGAGAGAGAGAGAGAGAGAGAGAGAGAGAGAGAGAGAGAGAGAGAGAGAGAGAGGTGTACATGCATGTGTATGGAGTGTGTGTGCACACATCTGTGTTGGAGATGGGGAGATGGGGAAAAGGAAGATACTGGATATCTTTCTCTCTCACACGAAGTATCATTTCCTGGAGATAAGGTCTCTCACTGGACTTGGAGATAGACTGGCAGCCAGCAAGCCCCAGATATCCTCCTGTCTCTACCTACCCACAGGGTAGGGTTACAGGTACATATGAGGCCATGCTCAACATATTAGACTGGCTCTATTGATTTGAACTCAGGTCCTCATACTTGCATAGCGAGTTCTCTTACCCACCAAGCATCTGCCTAGACCCCAATTTATTTAGTTTTTGTATGTTCCTATTTACATTTTAAATTGTAATATAAGTATATTTCTCCCTTTTCTTTCTTCCCTCCAAACACTCTCATAAACCCCTTTTTGCTCTCTTTCAAATTCATGACCTCTATTTATTACTTGATGTGATTGATAGATTATATATATATTCCTAAATACATAAATGCAACCTGCTGAGTGCCAGTGTGTGCTTTCATGATTGCAGGATTTGGGTGAGGGAAAGATAATTCATACCTATTTTGTTTACTTCTCAGAAAAATTTATGTCTTTTTGTTGTTGCTGTTGTATTAACATTGTTTATGAATTAAATACTATTCATTATACATTACTTTTAATATATTCTTTATATACTTATGTGTCTATTTTTAGTATTTTGAAAGACATATTTTGCAAGTTGCATGATGATTTAACTGTAGCATATTTCTTTTTTTTTTTCTTTTTTTGAATATTTTCTTTATTTACATTTCAAATGTTAACCCCTTTCCAGGTCTCCCCTCCAGAACCCTCCCATCCCATCCCCTCTCCCCCTGCCTCTATGCCGGTACTCCCCCACCCACCCGCTTCTGCCTTCCTGCCCTGGCATTCCCCTACACCGGGGCATCAAGCCTCCAAAGGACCAAGGGCTACTCATCCCACTGATGTCCAACAAGGCCATCCTCTGCCACATACGCAGCCAGAGCCATGGGTCCCTCCACGTGTAACTAGAGCATTTGGCATGAGTGATCAGAAGCTGGTTTGGTTAAATATCCATGCATGTGATATAAATATCATGTTTGGGGGGGGTGGGGTTGCCCCAGTTAAAGCAGTTCTGAAGTACCATGGAGATATGAGGCTTATCTCCCCCTCCCCAGGAAGACTAGTGTTTGCATGGTGTATTAGCCAGTTTCCTTAGTACTATGGCCGAATACCTGATAGAAACAGCTTAAGGGGAGAGTGATTTATTTTGAATCCCAGTTTAAGGTAATATAATCTATCATGGAGGGAAAGGCATCACAGTGGGGGTTAGTATTGCTATGATGAAACACCATGACCAAAGCAACTTGGGGAGGAAAGGGGTTGTTTGTCTCACACTTTCACATCACTGTTTATTATTGAAGGAAGTTAGGACAGGAACTCAAGCAGGGCAGGAACCTAGAAGCAGGAGCTGATGCATAAGCGATAGAGGGGTGTGGCTCTGCTCCTCATGGCTTGCTCAGCCTTTTATATATGTCCCAAGACCACCAGCCCATGGATGGCACCACCCACAATGGTGTGGGCCCTACCCATTAGTCACTAAGAAAATTGTAAGCTCCCCCCTCTCTGATGACTTAAGCTTGTGTCAAGTTGACATAAAATTAGCCAGCACAGGGAACCTCTGGCAGTGGCTTCTTTATGTCTTGGCAGCTGACCAGAAAGCAGAGAACTCAGCCAGAAGTAGGGCTAGGCTATAATCACTTACTCCCATGGCTCTGTGTCTGCCAGCTGGGTCCCATGACGAAAGGCTTGGCAACTTCCTAAAATAGCTCCATGAAGTACACACACACACACACACACACACACACACACACACACACATACACACACACACACACACACACACACACACACACACACACACACACGCAAGCACACACGCTGCTCACAGGTGTGCAAGCCTGAGAGTGACTTCATGGGTGACCATCCATAACCGAAGAAGAAAAGATGGTAGCATCTATTGGGCTAAATAAGTTGTGTAGAGAATTGAAGGTAGACAGGGGACAGTCTATTTGAAAGACATAAACTTGATTAATATGGA
Organism: Uromys caudimaculatus; assembly: GCA_028551405.1. Taxonomy (NCBI): domain Eukaryota; kingdom Metazoa; phylum Chordata; class Mammalia; order Rodentia; family Muridae; genus Uromys; species Uromys caudimaculatus. The sequence continues at coordinate 37,156,221 of CM052700.1, forward strand.
GGGGAAAATACGACAAAGATTTAATACAGTGGTCTTAGTCTCATTCTGACTTCAGGACATACCTTTAACTGGTTGACTGACTGGCTTTGATGATTTCTAAATTGCCTTTGGTGCCAGGTTGATGTTTTACTCCAGAGCATGAATTTCTGTCTTTTCTGATTCCACTCCCAATTTCCTTGCCATCTGCTGCCTCCCTAAGCCAATGCTGTACATTTTATGTTTTTGTCATGACCATATTGCAAATTTAGTAATGGTTTTTGTTAGCTAGCTGAATAGAGATAAGTTCTCAAATAGCAGTGGCTTGATGCAAGGCCAGTTCATTCTTGGGTAATGGTCTAGTGTAGGTAGTCTCAGGAAGCTCTCCTGAATGAATGACTCTAGGCAGTGACTCAGGCTTCTCATGTGTCCCCTCCCCCTCACTTCCATTTTTTTCTTATGGAGCTCACAAGGCTCCATCCTAGTCAGCCAGAAGGAAAGAGACAGAAAGTTGTGGCAAGGTAATTATGGGCTTGGCCAATGGAGAACTGACTCCCATTCTTCTGCTGCTGGCTAAAACTCAGTGCTGTATTTTAATTGAATACTAAGGAAGGCTATGGTGGGTAATCCAGCCCTGTGACTCAACAAAGATGAAACACAGAGATTCATGATCAGATTCTCCAAGAAGTTTCTGAGCTGGTGCTGATGTGACTGACAACTTGAGGCCATGTCCTCCTGTCTCATTTTCTCAACTCTGCCCTCCACTGGACAGCTAAGCCAGCCCATATTCAGAAACAACAAAAAAGAGAGATGGTATCTAGAATAGATCCCTCTTTTACCCCAATGACTTTGTTTAACTGTGGGGCAGTGATCTATGTCAGGCAGTCTAATGCCCGGTTGAGCATAGGCTGGAAGCCCTGGGAGACCCGGTGGAAAATCCATGAACAGTGGAACCTCCACAAGGGACCAGAATTCATGCTTCTGGCCAACACTCCTGGGAGATTCCCATAGCTCCCACGACCCCTGTATAGAGAGAGGCCTGGAGTGTGAGACTTGTGTCACATAGAAAGCAACCCTGAGTCCCAGGCAAAGCAAATGAGGCACCAAAAAGGTCCCCAAACTGGCCAATGGAAAGTATCAGCTACCAAACCCCTGTCTCCTCTCAGAACTATAAATAGAGCACCTTGACCCAAGTAGCTCTCTCTCTCTCTCTCTCTCTCTCTCTCTCTCTCTCTCTCTCTCTCTCTTTCTCTCTCTCTCTCTCTCCTCCTTCTCCACCCACCTGCCAGGGGAGCGCTACCCGCTATCCAGAACGAATAAAGATGAAAACTATTTTGGCATTGGAGAACTTTGTCTAAGGGGCTGTGACACTTGGGTTCTTGAGGAGACCCACTCTTAACAACAGCGGGTACCACCACGGGAAGTGCACTATGGTCAAGACTTGCCGCAGGGCGGTGAGTGCTCGTGGCTAGCCTCTATCTGCATCGGCTGCAGACGCTACGCCATGATGAGTAGGAGGGCCGCTGCAGTGAGCCTTGAAGTCTAGGGCGTGCAGGCCCAGCACCAGAGCCAGGGGACCCCGCCCGCGCCTGCGTTTCTCCCTGCGTGAGAGAGTGCAGCATTTAACCTTCCTTTATCCTTGACACTGAACTTTTTCTCTTTGTCTCCATCTTTTCTAAGAATCTGTTTGAACATAGTCTTCACCCTTTTGATTTACAATTGCTGTCTTGTAGCATGTCCCTCTGGTACAAGTTCTGTCTCATGTTTGTTATCAGCTTCTTATGAGGATACAACAATTCAATGCTTTGAGTATGATTGTCTTAGTCTTCCAATGTGTAAAGCCAGGGTTGCTAGTATTATGAAATGAGCTAGATTGCTAGAGAATTATCCTGATATGATGGCTCATACCTTCAATCCCAGCCCATAGGAAGCTGAGATATAGAAATTGCTATGTGACTGAGCCTTGGTTATGGCAGGAGACCCTTAAAACAAAATAAAACAAAGCCAAAGAAAACCAAACCAGAATGTAAGCTCTACAGAAGTGTGTATCTGGGATTATTGTTGGATTTGAGTTAGTCATATCAAATACTAAATCATATAGACATTGATATTTACTTAAATAACTTTCATGTTCACAATCTTGTTTTATTCTCATAGTACTTATGCACAAGAGGCATTGCTTCTCATTTATCAGTCAGATATAACCAGAGAATTACCCTGAACAGTGGACAGTTAATAGGTAAATGATAAATTGATTGATTGATCTGCAGATGTAGACTGCAAGATAGATACATAGATTTGTACAAGTGGAAGCTGCTAGGTAATTCCTAAATCTGTAGGGCAGATTATCTTGAAAGGGAACCCTAGGATGCGAGCTGAAGGCACAAAGAATTTCTTCTTCAGACAAGACAGATCTGCTTTTAAAATGTGGGTTGAAACAGGCTCATACAGATTGTCTGGATTCATCTGTTTTACTTAAAGTCAACTGTTGATGGACTTTAATTACATCTACAAAACACATTTACAGTAACACGTAGATTAGTGTTTGACTTAGTAATGAGACCAGCAGCCAAGCTAAATTGCTATATAAGACTGACCATCATAGCCTGTCCTTTACTCTGAGGAAATAGGGCCTGAAGTTAGTAAATTTTGTAGTTAGCTAGTGGGGCTTCCTTTATTATGTTGAAATGTTTTCCTAGGCATGTATTATTCTACACTATTATAGCAAAATCTAAATCAGCCTCAGTTTATCATAAATGATTTCAAATAAATGATACCATATTTGAAACATAATCCAAGAGAAGTCTAGCTGCAAGCAGCTGAAGGCATGGGGGAATGGTATAGCATTTCCTTACGTGGGAACCTCATCATGAATAATTTCCAATATGAATAAATCCTTGATTTTTAAGTAAGTCAGAGATTGGGCCATTTGCTTCTTTAATTCTTTGTACAGGATTGCAAGAGACACAGATCCTTAACATTTAATTCCAGCCCTGAGGCTGAACAAGTCATTGGTTTAATCATAGAATGCTGAACTTTCATCTTTCTTTAATTGAGCATGGATAATTTCTACCTGTGATCAGTTGCCAAAAATGTCACAAAATCACTTTTGAAGCCTCATTCTCTTAGACTGTAGGAAAAAAAAAGGAAAACAGTTATTTTGTAGGCCTGCACAGTGATCATTTGGGACCACTGTCTCACTTGGTTGGTAATTGCTGTCAGCATTTCATGGCAACGTGGTTTGGCAAGTGTCAGTAAAAGTATTGTTTCTCTTTTAGTGACAGCCAGTACATTTAGGGAAGAAAAGACCAATGAAGAGACAGATGCTGGCTTTGTGGCCATGGTTTGAATGACAATCAGAGATCAATGGATCATTATTTTTCAGAGCAAGGAGAGGATAAGGACTCTAAAATCCTGAGCTAAATGTCAGCTCTTGGGTGCTTTTGGTTATGAATTCTAATGGAAGGAAGCAAAGGCATTCATGGAACTCATGGTCTTTAGTGAGAAGGCACCCTAGAGGTCTGAATGACTATTGTGCATGTTTCTGCTATAAATTTTGATGGTGGAAAAGAATGTTGGACCACTGATTTATTATAGCCTTGGAGATAGTTAGCAGCCCATGTGCCTGGTAAAAACTGTAATCTACTCAGGAAGAAATGGTCGTCCTGTCAGGGGAGGAACAGTCTGTATAACCTTGAGGGCAAAATTGATCAGATGGTTGTTTTTATATCCCTTTTGTGCAGAATTACCTTATTTTTCTTTTTTAAGTGATCATTTACAAATTTAGAGTTGAAAGAAACACATAGACTGTATCATGTATGTTTCCCTAAGATATTCAAAGGGTGATTTAATGCTCTGTTTCTCAATCTAAATTCTACAGCAGGAAGGTCATGAGTCCATGTTCTTTACTATAGGAGAATGAAATGACGGGTAGAGGGAGAAGAAAGCATAGAGTATAGGAGCTAAGAAGGCAGCTCCACAGCTGTTGAATTAATAAAGAACTGGGCAAAGGCAGACATGATGCCTGGTGAATTAGCTCCTAGGGAGAAGGAGATGGCTGGCAGTCTCCTGCAGACAGACTGTGTAAATTGAGGAGAATGCTGAGAGAGGAATTGGAGACAAGGCAGTAAAAGCCTTCCTGGGCAGATTGGGAACAAATAGTTTGGAAAAGAGGAATTTCTCCATCGGGAACTCAGCAGAAAACAGAAGGCATGCTCTACTGGAATTCTGGAGAGAACTCATTGAAGACACAATTTAGAGACACAGGACAATAAGATGAGCTCAGGATCAGCACTGGCACAAGGCTATTGTACTGTCTAGGTCTCAGGAGCAAGATATGAACATAGGGATCCAGAGGTTATAGAGGCCCACAAGACGCATCACTGAAGAAGGGATCTCAGGACAAGAGTAGAAGTTGGAAAGGAATCCAGCCATTTCCACAATGCGGAGACAGGAAGAACAATGAAGGAACAAGCACCCTAGGACCTTTCCCCCACTTCTGAACTGTGTTGTCTCTCTGACAGCATGTGTAGCTTGAGGTTATCTGAGACACGAGCACCTATGATGTAAAGATGAGCCAAGACAGTCTGTGCAAACAGGAAAGGTGAGGGAGTGACCTGCCTTGGTAACCAACTAGCTGAAGGCTTTTAGGTAATCCTTTTTGTTTCATTTTTTGCTCCTAATCAATAAGAAGGAATAATAACTTTCAAAATTTCTTGACATTGCTATAAAAATTAGATGACAAAACAAAGGTACTTCATTTCATTAATTTTATATTCATGTTACATTTTATAATTTGTAAGCCTTTCTCATGCCTCCTCATTCACATCTGAAAACTAGCTTGCAGGGAAGTCAAGATAGGTTTTTATTCAGATGACTGAGCTGGAAAAAATGAATTGCTTACCTTGAGACCAAGGTCTCAAGACTCATAGATCATTTTACTAAAAATTGTGACTGTACTTTTCTTCTAGTATACTTTGAACATTTTGAATATTATTTAATTCAGCATTGGACTTAGTTTTGGGGGCCTTGATATTGTAAAGGCATTGGAGTTCCAGAGGAGAAATCTGAGGTATTCTTTAGCAGTGCAGGGTTTCTTTTATAGCTGCACAGGCATTGGGGAAGATAAAAAGGGAAGGAAAAAGACTGGCTTCCAGTTTCTATAACTGGCCATTGCTTCTTTTCGTAGAAAAAGCAAAAGAAAGCATAGCTCCTGTGGTTTGCACATCAGCAGAATAGAGTTACCTTATCTATATATTTTACACTCTCTTGTAACTTACCTGAAATTGTGTCCTTACCTTGAAATGTGTGACTACGAGAGGTAGCTTCCCTTTCCAAGTAGGACAGTAACTCATACTTACCTATTGTTTGAGGAGAATTTTAACATCTGTTGCCTTTATGTGACAGAGTTAGAAGAAGGAATATATAGGGAGGGATAGTCAACATAAAAAAAAAAAGAAAAGGGCAAATGAAAACCTACTACTGCAGAATTTTCTAAATATACGTGGTTTGATTGCACATACATTTGCTCTCTATGATTTAACAAGTCATGAGCTTTTGTATCATTTTTTTACATAAAGATGCTGATGAAGACTGAGAGCTACACTAATCTGTGTATGTAGAGAAATATAGTTGGAAGACACTTTGATACTATGTGCATTTAAGTAGTGAAAAATAGGTAGTAGAATCACTCTTAGGACCACTAACTACCCAGCCATGGGTTCTTGGTCAGATTTACATGAGCACACATGTATTTATTCCTGTGGAACAGGCCTTAAGTCCATCCTAAAAATGCGTGGTTACCCCTAAGACATTCGCACCACTGTTACATCTATGGGTACATCTTCCAAAATGATCATTATTATAGCTCATAGGGTTCACAGCTGAGTAATACCTTTGGTGACTGTTTTCCCCCCATTAGCCTGTGAAGCAATTCTTGGTATAATAGTTAAGCCATCAAAGAAGCGTCTAGCTTTGAACAAGCTTGCTTTCCCCCAGTCTTCTAACCAAATGTATATATGGTGTCTTCAACAATATGATCTTACTATTATATACTGGTGGGTAACCAAAAAAAAAAAAAAAAATGGCAGTAGCCTGTGTTATTTGGTAGGTCTCTGGAATGTCCCTGGACCAACATCTCCAGAGAGATATCCCACACTTGTCACTGAGTGTTTTATTTGACAACTTATGGCTTCTTGGAAGTAACTCCACTTAAACTATTATAGACATACTTTATAATACATATGTTACATATATGTATATACATTTATATGGGTATTTATATATACTCATAAATATATTTATATTTACCCATATATGGATATTTATGAAAGAATATGTTTCTATATGGCATTTTCAAACATTTTTGCTGTTAGATAATCTTCCCCCATGCATTCCTCTTCTCTACCTCTTACCTCTCTTCCCACTTAAACCATTCCCCCAGGCTCCACTTCTACATTCTTATCACCCGTGTTCTCTTACCCTCCCTTAGGATCTTTCTCTCTACTCTGTTCCAGTGGTCTCTTATGAGTTCCTACTTTTGTAGACACTCCAAATTAAACACATGAATCTGAAGATGTGATACTAGATCCACATATGAGAGAGAACATGAGGACTTAGTCTTCCTGGGTCTGGGTTACAACTCCATAAGGTTTCTTAACCCTATCTGAATTTGGAATGAATTGCTTCTCTGAGTCTAGCTATTCTTAGTGTAGTAACATGGGATTAGATTCTGTTAGCAGCATACTGTTGTACTGAGCTCACTGTCTCGTAAAATCATTTACAGCCTATCACTTTACAGGACATGCTGCAGCTAAATCAAACTGTCAGCATTTTTACTTCTTTAGCTTTCATCCTTGTCTTGTGTCCATATATCTGTTAAACTTCTTCCTTTGGAGACTCTCTTAGAACCATCATAATTATTTGGAATCTGAATTTGTCATCCATGTATTTCATATATGTTCTAGCAAAATTTCAATATCTAGATATTGATATGTCATATCTTTTCCTAAGTGATTGACAAAATGTTAAACTGTGCTGGGAGAAGGGACTACTAGATGATTCTAGATTCTGAGTAAAGTAGGAAGACATGAGGAAGAATCAGTTAATATATGGTGACTATGTCATCAAATGAAAGACTTAGTAACAACAGGCCTAGAAAAGTAGGCTGGCAAGAGCTCACCAAACAATTCATTGTCAGTCCAGTGAGATAACCAAGCTTGATGGCCTGAGTTCAATCCCTGGCACCTATCTATTATAGAGGGAGGGGATCCACTCCTGAAAGTTCTTTTCTTACTTTCACATACATATCATGACATGTGCCTCCCCCAAATAAATGAATAAAATGTAGTAAATTTTTACATGCATACAGAGAGATAGAGAGAGAGAGAGAGAGAGAGAGAGAGAGAGAGAGACAGAGAGAGACAGAGAGACAGAGAGAGACAGAGAGACAGAGACAGTCAGAGAGACAGAGAGACAGAGAGAGACACACACAGTCTCACTCTGTAGCTTTGGCTGGCCTGCAACTTGTTAAGTAGACGAAGTCTGCCTCAAACTCATAGAGCTCTATGTGCCTCTGTCTCATATATCTTGGGATTAGATATGTACCGCCATGCTTAGTTATTTTATTTTAAGAATTTTTATTATCCTATCTATCTATCTATCTATCTATCTATCTATCTATCTATCTATCTATCTATCTATCTATCATCTATCTGATTATTTATTTTGTGTGCATATGTTTATATGTGGAGCTGCATATCAAAGCATGCATAAGGAAGTCAGAGGATAACTTGTAGGAACCGGTTCTTTCACTGTGTGAGTCCTGGGTATTGAACTAAGATAATCAGTCTTGGCAAAGTCATATTTATCATCTAAAGCATCTTGTTAGCCATAATAAAAAGATTTACAAGATGGTCATTATGAATGATATAGCTTTCAGCTATTGCTTTTATGTATTTTCTCCAACTTTATTGAGGCATATATGACAAACATTCTATACATTTAAGGTATGCAATGTGATAGACTGGTATATTTATAGACTGGATGATTAGTATAATGAAACTTTATATATATATAATATTTCATATATTTTATTTTCTGTATGCATAGAGTCTACTGCATCACAATATTTTCGACTTTATTAATCATGAGGACCTATTGTTTTTAGGATATTGACTTTCTTTGCTTTTTATGATTTAGATAACGTTCAAGGTTCCTGTATGCTAAAAAGAAATGATAGACCCAGAATATGAGTCATGATAAACTAACTTCCTTGATTATTTTCATTTTCAGTCTTTATTTTTCCTGTGAACTGTTAAGAACTAAAGGGAATCCTGTAGCGTTCACCATTGCTGTTGTAATTAGGTAGGCTTCTCCCTTCTAACAAACGCTAAATGCTTTCATATAAGGCTACTTGTTTCATAAATGCTCAAGCTGCTGTCTTAATTATGGATTATCAAGGTAATCTGTTGATCCTCTTTAATGCCTTTTCCTTGAATTGAGCTTTGTCTGATGTTTAGAACTTTTGGGCTCTACTAATCTTCATTTGCCTGGTAGCCATATTTTCTCTTTCAACCTTTTGGCATTGCTTTGATTTAAATTCGCTCTGTCAGTGTTCACTGTATTCTAAACTGCTAAGAATTGTAAGCTTTATCACCAGTCAAGGAAAAGTTTTTCATAAAAATATCATTTTTTGAAATATGCACATAAAATATTTGACATTGTGAGTTCAGAAATGTAAAAAAAACATATGTTTTGACTTCAGGAAAGATCACAGTTGATGTTAATGTTTGAGCCCAGTTGAAATGATTTTCTTTTTGCAGTATTTGAATTCATACCATTTATATGTCACCATAGTACACATGTTTAGTTTTACTTTGTCATTTTATTTTATTTTCTGATATTATCTCCATTGCTGATTCTGTCACCTTATCTGGTTTGTGTTCTTTGTTAGTAGTGAGTTGATAGGTTTGTTCTCTCTTAGTTTTTCTAGTGTTTCTATTTTTCCTTTTATATAATGTGCCATACATGTTTCCTAATGTCTCAACTTTAGAAAATAAATGACTTGCCCTCAAGGGAATGTAAAGCGATTTGAAGACTCCCTGTTCTTTGTCTCTGTATTTTATTGGCACACATTAATTTTTATACCAGGATACTATCCATTTGTACTTTTTAAAAAGGGGAAGTAGGAGGATCTTGGGGGCTTGCCATTCATCTGTTCTAACCTAATTGTTGAACCTCAGGTTAAGTGAGAGACCCTGTCTCAAACAATGATGTTCAGAGACCAGAAAGATGGATCAGCAGTTAAGAACATGTACTGATCTTGCAGAGGATCAGAGTTCCATTTTCAATGCCCAGTAAGTGGCTAGCAACCACCCGCAATGCCAACTCTGACACCCTTTCCTGGCCTACTTGGGTACCTATATTCAGGTATACATACCCCAAATAACAAACATACTTACAGTTAATTTTCTTTTTTTTACCTTTTATTGGTTCTTTGTGAATTTCACATCATGTACCCCAATCCCACTTATCTCCCTACTCCCCTTTTTCCAACTCTCCACTTTTGCAACCTCATCCCCAACAGATAAAAATAATCTCATTGTGGAAGCTGTGGTGTGTCACTCTATGTCCCACAGTATTCCCTTTTGTCCACATTTCTTTGTTTGCAAATGGTCATTGGTCTGGCACAAGATCTCTGGCTTCTGCTACTCTATCAGTACTTGAACCTCACTGGGACTCCTCTCAGATATTCTGCTGTTACCCTGTGTCATGAAGATCCTGTAGTTTGGATCTGTAGAACTGGTTCCTTCATCTACTGCAGCAGTTCATGGGGTAGATGTTGGGATGGGACAATTCAAAGCCCTGGATCTGGGCCTGAGAAGTATCAGACATGGTCATCCTGGTGGCTCACATGCTAGCATGCATTTGGGGACAGTTTGCCCATAACTCCTGCAACCAGTGCCAGCTCTACCTTGCAGGGCTGTTCCCCCTAGTGTAGCAGCCAGTGAGGGACATGGTGAGTTCTCCCACTCTCATAACCCTGGGGTCAGATCTCCCATATGCCATAGACTGTGAAGAACGAGGGAGGGGAGGAAGATGTCTCTCCTTTGTCTGCATTACAGCCCAGCAGACAAGAGGCAGGCCCAGCTCTCATATGTTCACATCTTCAGGGCCAGCTTATCTGCAACTCCTATATCCAGGGCAAGTTCTACTATGCTGCCCAGGCAAGGTATAGGGCCTGCTCTCGCAAGTACTGTGGCAGGTAGGGGGCAGGAATACTTATCCTGTTTCCATAACTCCAGGGCCAGCTCTCTTGAATGTTGTAAGTATCAAGGGGCAAGGGTTGAGGAGAGCATCTCTCCTGGCAGTCAAGAAGCAGGGTGAGCTCTCCTAAGCTCACTCACTTCCCAGACATCAGGATCAGCTCTACTGTGTTGCAGGTGAGGTGCAGGGTCTGCTCTCTCAAGTGCTACAGCAGATGAGGGGCAGGGACAGCTCTCCTGTTCTCAGGACCCTGGTCAGGGCCAACTCTTTCACTTACCAACTGTGGTATGGGCAAAAGGAAGAGGAGGGGATCTCTTCCTTGTTGATGCAACTGCCCAGCAGTCAAGAAGTAGGGCTGACTCTCCTGCACTCATGCTCTTGGGGCCAATTCATTCAGCACATTCAGGACCAGCTTTACTGTGCTTCCCAAGTGAAGTGAGGTATAGGGCCTACTCTGCAAAGTGTTACAGCAGGTGAGGGGCAAGGTTAGCTCTCCTAGTATGATGACCTGGGGATTGACTCTCCTACCTGCCATAGGTGGCAGAGGGAGGGAAATCTCTCCCTCATTCTCATCACCACTTAGCAGACAAGTGGTAGGGCGAGCTCTCTCATGCTCACACCCTCATGGTTGGCTCACCTGTGACCCTGCTATCAGGATCAGCACCTACACCTCACCTGAGCAGCGCAGTAGGGCCTGCTCTCCCAAGTGCTATAGCTGGTGAAGGGCAGGGACAGCTCTCCTGTTCTCATGACTTCAGGGCCAGGTCTCCCACTTGCCACTGGTGGGGAGGGGCAAGGAGTGAGGAGGGCACTTCTCCTTCCTGTCACCGCAGGGAGTGATAGGGTCAGCTTTCTGATGCTTCTGTCCTTGGAGCTGGCTCACCCACAGCTCCTGAAATATGTGGGCCTGCTCTCTGAATACTGCCACTAGCTAGAGGTGGAGTCATTTCTCCTGCTCTCCTGCTTCTAGAGTCAGCTCTCTCATGATGCCACTCTGGTGGTCATCTCAGGCTCACTTCTCACCTGGCACACACAAGTGGCTATCTAACTTGGACTATTCTTGCCTGGAGCCTGTGGTCCCAAGAGTGGTTCTTCTAGTCTCAAGCTTGCTTCCTGTCCTGGGAGCCCATCTGGGACTGCCTGGTGCTAGATTGGTGGTCATCTCAGGCTAGCTCCCTGTCCAGGCTGCCTAGGACTAGACTGTTAGTGATCACAGTCTCAATTTTTTTTCAGGGAATTCTAGGCTATTAATCATTCAGATAGTCATAGGTCAGAATACTAAGTGTAGACACAGACTCTCTCCTCTCTGCTACCTATTGATACATATGTGACAGAGTAGCCACATCTGCAATGCCTCTAGGGGCAGGACAATTAAATCTTTTTAAATTCAAAAAGTAAAAAAAAGAGTTGAAGAGCAGTTGAGGAAGATGTTCATCCTCTGGCCTCCACAGACGTGTACATACACATGCATAAACACATACATACAACATATTAGAGATGGCAAAGGAAATCAGTTAGAAGTTATTGTAGTTGGGAATAGAATGGTCATGTCAGAATAAGAAAGAAGGGTTCAGATAAATTCTTTAGAAATTCCGGTTCAAAGGGAGCTTACTTGGGATTGACCTAGACTCTCTGCACATATGCTACAGTTGTGTAGCTTGGTCTTCTTGTGGGACTCCTACCAGTGGGAGCAGAAGCTGTCTCTGACTCTGTTGCCTGCTTTTAGTATTCTTTTCTTCTACTGGGTTTCCTCATGCAGTCTTAATAGGCAAGGTAGTGCCTTGTCTTACTGGAACTTGATGTGCAATGGCTGGTTGACATCTAAGGGAGGCCTGCCTTTTTCTGAACTAAATGGAAGAGGAGTGGATGTGGGGGAATTGGAAGGAAAGGAGGGAGGAGAAACTATGGTCAGGATGTAAAATTAAAAACACAAAAAGAAAATGAAACCTAGCTTCAATTTCATCTCTGCTATAGTACTTACTTCATTGAAATTGAATGTAGTCTCTCCATGGCATTCCCTAATTCTATTTCTCTTATGCTAACAGGTCACTCTGTCAATGATACTTGATAAGGTATAACTTTGTAGACTGTTTCTTTAGTTTAATCTAATTTAAGCATGTTTGAATTTACTTACTCTCTTTTTAGTAATGATGCAGTTTCCTGGTTTGTGTCTCCTTGAATGTTTTAATATGTGCTGTTTTGAAACATTGGCACCTCTATACTTTGAAGCCTGCATAATATATGGAACATTGTACAGCCTGTTCATTCACTGAGTTGTGTCTGTCTCTGTGTGTTTTCACTGTCCCTTCTTTCTGCCTCAATGACCTGAGCATCAAATGAAAACAAGAGTTTCCAAGACCTGATTTCCCAGAACATCCTGAGAGTTTGTTAGGTTTATTTATATTAGAGCAGGTCTCCTCCTGTTTGTTAAAGTTTAGACTGACATTCAGTATCAGAGTGGATATTATGTAAGGTCCTTCACCATAGGGTCTCTGTGTGGTGTCAGTGATCTGCTACATAGGTATTTATTAACCTACTCTTTTCCCTTTCAAATTCATTCATTCACAAATATCATAGTTAAGGGTTATAGAGAGAAATCTCTTCTCAGAGCAGCCTTCTAGTCCTGCAGAGGTACAGGATCCTACATGCAGAGCCTCAGAACCCATGTTTTCCCCATTGTATCCTCCAACATTGGTGGCAGTATTGAACTTAGCAGGAAACATGGTCTAGGAAATCAGTTTTCTTATGGGCAGGCAGTCCTCTTACCAGAGCAGAGCCACAAACTAACAAGATGACGAACAGGTAGTGGGAGAGTATTTTATTACACTTAGGCATTAGTTCTCTGTGTCGCGTACACATCTTCCTCTGTCCCAACCTCACAGCACTGTGCAGCTTAGGTAAGTGCTCTAGGTGAGTGAGTTATGTACGCCATTTCCTTTAATGCTAACAACACTCTATTGATACAGTAATATAAATTCTACTTCATAAACTTTAGATTAAAAAGTTCTATAAGGTAAAGTTACTTTCTTTGTGACACAGAGGCCATTGTAGGGACTCAAATTCCACCCAGGCATCCATTCTCAACCCTGTGCATTTTATCCTCATGCTATACTCTTGAACATATCTTGCACCTTGTGGCTCTTTTAATGCCTTTGTCACTGGCAGTGTGTTGAGAACCCAACATTTTCCACGTATTCGTTCATAGATTACTCTTAGGATAAAATGAGTGAGCTAAAACTGCTTTCTGCTTGGGGAAAAAGAATCAAGTCATTCTCTTACACCATGGTCCAAAGAGGCTGTGTACTCTGTTTCAGGTCACCTGAAATGCATTTCATGTTTCCTGAGCTGCATAAGATTTTAGATTGTTTTCCTTATTTAAGACTTACATACTCTGGACTCAACAGGGATCTAGCTAGGGTTGTCTTATATAGAGAACACCTATATAGCTTTCACCCTGACTCATAAAATCTCAAGCCTTGTGCCATCTCTTGCCATTTAATTGTTCCCAAGGGCTCCAACGCAAGGACTTCTGGCTCCGGAGAAGAAAGGGCCACATGGGCACGTACACCCATTGTGCTCTGTTTCTGCCTTTGGGGACATTAAAAATTTCTCTTTTTCTACTTAGGAATTTATGTCCTTGATAATTTCTGTTTAATGCAAACCACTCAGAACAGAAATCAGTATGAGGAAAATTAACTTTTCTTATCTGTGCTCAACCTTATCTTGAAAAAATAGTGATAATTTTATCTACTTCATAGGATTGATAAAGCAATTTACTATATGTGGAAAGCAATCAGTATGATAAATAACCAATAGCAAGGCTAAAAATTGTGAATATTTTTATTTTAGAAAAATGTTTGTCTTTTCTTATTTTGTTTGGTGAAGGATACTGTATTCAGAACTTTGTGTTTGCTGGGCAATCACTTTACCTCTGAGCTAGCTACACCTGCCAGTCTATAGGCAGGATTACTATTTGTAATGTCACAAGTAACCTAATAGTTCATTGTTGCCATCCTCATAAACAGCATCATTATTTGTAAATTATGGAATTGAATCAGTCTTTACTGCATGTTGTAAATGCCAGTCTAAATGACTGGCATTCTTAGTGTGGACATTAGGCAGCAGTTTTCAACAGTGACCATAACAAATCACCACATGCTTAGAGCATAATACGATAAAAATGTGGTTGAATGCTTCAGAAGTACAATACCAGTCTTGTTGGGCTAAAAATCAGACTGTCAGGAAGGCCGTGTTCTTCCTGGAGGCTCTAAGTAAGATTCTGTTTTTCTGTTAGTTCAAATTGCTTCCAGAATCCAGCTCCTTGCTGTTATAGATTTGGAGTCCCTGTTTCCTTGCTGATGACAACTGATGGTGGTTGTCACATCCAAGAGGCCTCCAGGCTTGCTTGCTTAATGATCTCCTTCCATAGTCTCCAAAGCCAGCACTGGTGGATCAGTCCATCTCATGATTGAGAACTTCTTTGACATTTCTTTATCTGACTCTTCTGGTTTCATTTTCTGCTGTTATGCGACCATGTGCTTAAACTGAGCCCACCTAGACAATTCATGGTAGCTTTATTGATTCCATTAGGAACATCCTTTTTTTTTTTTTTTTTTTTCTATGTGACTTCAAGACCAGCAAGGGCAACATAATGAATCCCTTTCTCAAAACAAATAAAAACAAAATGTTTCTAAAAAGAGCTCTGGGATTGTAGCTCAGCGGTAATAGTTGCCTAATATACATAAGGCCCTGAGTTCAAATTCCAGTATGAAAAACAAGGCTGTCAATCAACCAGACCACCCCAGAGCTCCCAGGGACTAAACCACCAACCAGAGTACACATGGAGGGACCCATGGCTCCAGCTGCATATGTAGCAGGGGATGGTTTTGTAGGGCATCAATGGGAGGAGAAGCCCTTGGTCCTGTGAAGGCTCAATTCCCCAGTGTAGGGGAATGCCAGGGCAGTGAGGTGGGAGTGGGTGGGTGGGAGAGGGAGCACCCTCACAGAAGCAGGGGGAGGAGGTATGGAGAGGGGGGTTCTGAAGGGAAAACCGGGAAAGGGATAACATTGGAAATGTAAATACATAAAATAGCCAATAAAAAAAAGATGTGCAAAGAAAAAAAGAAAAGAAAAATAAGACTCTGCTGTAAGTATCAGAATACACACATACACACACACAAATATATATATATATATATATGCATACATACATACATGTATATATGTAGTATGTATGTATGTATGTATGTATGTATGTATGTATGTATGTATGTATATACACATAAAACCTAGGAAGACTTAAGAAAAATACTGTCCTGCATTCAGCAACTGGGGAAACTTGATTTTCCACAGCAGATCTGAAAACAAATCCTCAAACACTCAAATCTGTCTCAAAGAGTATTTTTAGTTTTGTTTTAACCAGTCTTATTAAAGCAAGGCATATAACACTTTGGCCTTCCTGTAGCCAAATTCACAATGTTTACCTGTTATCATTTTTACCTTTACCCAGCATGAATCTCCCAGGAAATTGGGAAAGTATTAGTAGCAATGTCCTACCTCAGCAAGTTGATGGTATGGTTTTATTTATCGCTTGCTTAACACTCACGGCATGGTATATACCTCATTTCACTTGTCAGGGTTGAAAATCTTGTCACATCCTTTTTATCTATGTGACCTTGAAGAAGTCAATTGGCTTTATCTCTAAAATGGGGGTTAAGTGCTAGAACATATCCAAGAAAGGTTGTTGACAGGTTTAAGCAAAACACAATGGACTACTTGCTATCAGTGTATAGTAGGGTTTCTTCCTCCTTTCTTTCCTCTTCTTCCTCCTCCTCCTGTAAAGCTCGTAGTTTTACATGTGCACATTATAAGTAAAGAAACTGAGATGGGAGCTACTGAGATGGATCATGGGGTGAGAGCACTTTTGCTCTGCAGAGAACCTGGGTTTGGTTTCCAGCACTACGTGATGGCTCACAACTATCTGTAATTCCAATTTCAGAATCAAATACATTTTCATGATCTGATACTTCTGACTTCCCTTGGAACTAGGCCGGATGGGGAGCATATATACACACATATACACAAGCAAAACAGTCATACACAGACAATAATCTAAAATAATTAGATGTTAGTAAATGTGCTTGTTGGCATTTGGAAATCTGGCATAAAACCAGTCCACTGTGGTCAACTTTTCTTCTGAGATGGAAATACTTGAATATTTGATTTTCTGCTATTGCTTATGTCTACCCTTTACCTTTTAGTGTGTTGGAAGGTACAGTGTAATTTGGGTTCTTCTCTTATGTCTAGATGAAATGCATGACAGAGAACCTCTGTAGCGTATAGGTCATGTAAAGGAAATTTCACATGACTGTATATCTAGTTTTGCTCATGTGTAAAAGTAGCGTAGAACAGTTTGACACTGTTTAACCTGGGGATCTCAAACTTCCTCCTAATGCCATCTGAATCCTTATTATAATTCTCATAACATAGGTTTTACGTATATTCTTTCTTTGTAATTATAGAGATATTTATTGTTTAAAACACATTTTACAGGTACTGAAGTGGTGCAGTAGTTAAGAACACTGGCTGCTTTTGTAGAGGATCGCGGTTAGATTCACAGAACCCACATGGCAGTTCACAACTGTCTGCGAGTCCAGGCCTAGGGGATCTATGCCTTCTTCTGCTACTGCAGTCACTGCATGCACATGGTGCATATACATGCAGGTGAACACCCATGCATAGTTTTTAAAAAAGTAAATGTTATAGCCATGGTAGTGATGAGGAGGAGGAGGAAGAAGAGGAAAGGAAGGAGGAAGAAAGCCTACAAGATTTTCAGCCCTGACAATTTGAGTCCCAGGACTGAATCCTAAGCTAAAGCTCAACAGCAGTCTTTTTATTTTGTAGCTGAATCAAGTAAGACCTGGGATGAAATTACATAAGTTTTGTGAAGGCTGCCCAGCTGGCAGCGCTAGGACTAAGACAAAATTTCCTTCCTTCTGTTTGGAGGAAGTACCAATATAGCAGAGTTATGGAATCTGAAAGCCTTCATGCTCTATCAGACACTAAATGTGTGACCTTGAGTAAAGCATGGATCTACTCTCTCCAGGCTTTAATTGACTAAATTAAAAACCAAGAGTAGTCCTATCTACTCCCCTAGAACTAGCAGAGTGGTAATAAATATAAAATATATAGGGTGCAGTGTGTAAATAGTAACTATTCTAGTCAATGCTTTTTTCCCTACACTAGCTCTGGTAAGGTTTGGTCTGGTTAAATTGTAGCTGATTGGGAGAAACTATCTTAGAAGCCCTTTTCACAAACCATAGGCTATTGGCAGGTGCTTCGGGTACATTATAATTAGTTTAAGGGAAGCTAAGTGATAAGTTATAGGTCTGAGTGACGTAGTATGCTATGGGCTACACAGATATAAACCACTCATATCTGAGAATTGGGGGTTTGTTAATATGCACCACACTTTCACTGTAGCTGTTACCCTGGGTGAGCTGCTGGTCACCATGGTTTCTTGCTATTTATTCTGTTGAGTATATGTTTCCCACTGAAGAGTGAGATACTCAAGGCAGTTCTGGAAAGCTGAACAATATATGAAGGTTCCAAAGAAATGTGTGGATGCCAAAGATGATTTTCTATGCCATACTGTAAGTGCCGGGGGGTGGGCCACTAAGTTACGCAATGCTGGGTTGTTCTACAGGGCTCTTCCCCTCAGTAAACACTGATAGGCTTCAGAAACAGTCCTGTTCAGGATGATTTATGACCTTACTCAGTGCTGTGATCGGAGTTACTCTTGAAAGGAGCAGCAGATACCAAATGAATTTGACATTCGGTGATGAGCTCAGATGTAGAAACGCCCTTGGCTTTCTCTTTCCTCCAAGGGAGTTTACAGGGACATGCTGAGGAAAGTTCTCCTCTGATGCCTCCTGGCAGTCAGTGTTGAACTGTAGAACTTCGTGAATTTGTTGCAGCTGAGACTTGTGTGTGTTTCTCTATGCTAGCCTTCCTATTTGAAAAGAAAGCAGACAAAGCAACAGTGGTAGAGAGCAGCTTAGAAATGGATGGTGATGTCTAACCTGTCTTGACGCTTCTCCAGCCACCATAGATTTGAACTAGGGTATTACTGTTTCAGATGATCTCAGGCAGAAGAACAATCAAGAAACACTCCACTTGAATATTTCCATCGAAGAGAATTGAAAAGAAAAATCTTGAGGGCAGCCTAGGCATGCATACAATCCCTATGTATTGTTAAGCAGTTGTCCCTACTTTAAATCTCATTTATGTCTATATTAGAGTCTGTGGACAAGTCACTTAAATTCTCTAAATATCAATTTTTATATCTGTATGACAATAATAGTAGTAATATCTATTGTATAGAATCTTTACATAGGTTGAGTTGTTTATCTATAGAAACTGTTTGCTGTGGTCTAAGTATGAGCTGCTACCCAGAGGATTCTGCTCCCAGACTGTGATACTATTTGGGGAGGTTCTGAAAACTCTGGGAGTTGGGACCTATAGAGAAAATGATGCCAAGGAGGGCGTATGCTTTGAAGGTTACTTCTAGTCCTCAATCCCCTGCTCTTTCCCTACTTCCTGGCCACCATTATATGAATATCTTCCTCCCTTTCAAGCTTCCACTACCATGGTGTTGTCTCACCATATGAATCCAAGGACCAGAGACTGAATGCATGATCCAAAATACACCTCTCCTCTACGTTTCTTTATGTCAGTTAGTGATACAATGCTAACATACTCCATCATTTTACATCTGTAGTACTTTTATCATCTTCTGCTCAAACCTTCTGAGTCTATTAATACTGATAATGTATGATTGGGCCACTTTTTTTTCTACTTTTCCTCTATTTTAGTATTTAATAAAAGGTCAACTTTCATTCCAAAATGCAGATCTCTGGCTTGCGCTAGCCATGCAGTAACTATCAGAGCTATGTGTCTCCAGCCAAGGAGCAGGAGATATAGCCTTAGCTGCAAGCAAGCCCCTCAGATATCTTCTGAACTAGTCACCAGAGACAGGAGGCCCAGAGAACACCATAAGAAACATCTCTCACTTCTAGCCTGCTGCCAAGGCAGGCAGAAAACAGAAAGCTCGAGCCAGCCAGACTGCAGGTGCAAAAGCCACTGGAGACAGGAAGTGCATCCAAAGTTGCCTGGCACAGCTGTTGGAAATGAAGGTCAGCCAGCTCCATGAGGCATCACCTCTATAGCGATAGAAGATAGACAGGGAAGCAAATGGATCTGAGGGGAAAAAATAGTCTGATGTGAGTCTTCAAGGTGGTCAGCTTTGGATTAGATGAAATGTGAACATAGATTTCGTTTACTGAGGCAGAAACAGAGAGAGAGAGAAGGAACTGTCCTCTCCTGCAGGCATAGGTGTTGAGGAGGGCTATTGTCTTTCATCTCTGAACTCAGTTTTCTAGTATTGGCATTGCTAGGCATTACCTCTTGGCAATTTGATCGTTTGAAGTTATGTAAAAATCTAACACACTAAGTTATTTAATGGTAAGGTTTTTTTTAAAGCACAATTTTCTGGGGATATAATATGCTCAATGTCAGAGCATTTTTCTTGCAAGCTCAAATAGTCCTGGGTTCAATTCCCAGCATCACAAAACATACTTTTAGAAAGTGATATGAGGTCATAGTACATAAATAAGTGCTTTCATATAACGATCCCCTAAATCTCCTAGATGTGTAGGATTTAGGTCATCTAAATATGGACCTTTTGTAGCATGAGAATGGTTTTTCTGGAAGCAAATGAGAGAACAGATTTTTTTTTCTAAGTTTTTGCCTTTAGGTTTTGAAAATTGTGGCATATCTAAAGCTCTTTATTTTTAACCAACAGAAAATAATGTTCTTTCTTTCATATGTCAGGGTGATACAGGTGACTACGCCCCTGCTGAGGATGAAACTAAGCTGATTTTGTAGTATTGAGATGGATGCTCTAAGCACTCAGTGCCATTATTTCACTGACCCTGTTGTAACCAAGAGTGTGTTTTCAGGAAAGCAAGCCCAGGTGTGGAGTGTATCTCTTGTCCTCAAAAAGCTGAGCCAAGTGAATCTGGTTGGATATTGAGCACTTGACCTTATATTCATCAGCACCACATTCTAACAGCTGACCTATAAACTTTTTCCTAAAGTGGTGCAATCGAATGGCTGCATGCCACATGATGCAGATCCCTTCAGATCAGTTAGACCAACAGTGTTCCTACAGGAGGCAGTGGGAGAGCAAACTGCCGCAAACAGCAGTACACACACATGTACCTGCACGCGCGCGCACTCACACACACACACACACACACACACACACACACACACACACACACACACACACACACACATACACACACACATTTTTCTGTTCTCTCCTTGCAAAGCCTATTGCAAAGTAAGGAAGCAATTTCCAGCTTAGCTTTCAAGGCATTAAAATAGGACACTTATACCACCGCATCCCTTTAAGTTTATCTATAGGACTTAATAGAGATTTGAATGAATTAGCATACGGCTACAAAATACACAGTCCCATAAAAACATGTGAACTGAGTTTGTAATTTTGATTATTCTGAGTAGATACAATTTTCAAAATAGGTGAAATGAATATACTTATTTAACCATCTATTTTAGTTAAGCCAGTTGTTCAGCTATTATTAATGTAATATATTTTATATTATGAATTATTAATATGATAGATTTTATTCTAATATTAACTTAATGTATACTTGATATTATAAATTATTGTTGTGATAATCCTATATTATTTTATTCTATATCTTCAAAATCTGCTGTGTTATTTGAGCATGAAGGCTAAGTCCTCCTCACTGGGGTTCCAAGGCTTGGTAGAACTATTCAACCCAGACTTCTAGAAATGATTGGTTCTCTTAGTACAGTGGGGAAGACCAGGTACTAAGTAAGACTCAATACCAAGTAAGCAAGAGCAGAAATAGTTAGTGACAGAATTTTCATCAGTAGTCTCTGAATTTATTCTTCTATTTATGGGTGTTTGGATGTGTGTAAAGAAGGGTACCATATTCTTTCTATCCCAGGGAGCCTGTCCTTTATGTTCAAACTCCTATGTTCTTCTGGCACCTCCTTGTGGCAGTGGACAATTGGATAAGCAGCCTGGGGTCTGAAGGAGCTCTGTATTTGCCTCCTATCTCTGGCCATGGGTACTTCGTTGTTATATGCTCAAGTTCACTTTTGCCAATGCTTGCAATTTAACTAGAGCAGAGGTATTCACTTTTCTCCTCTTGTCCCATTATCCAATAATCAAAGGTTATTTCCAAGGGTGAAGCTGTTCTTTCTATTTACTATTAAAGAACACATAAGAAAAAGTGATCTTGTCACTTCTCGAATTGTGTAATGTTTTCGCCTCCAGGCCAAGAGAAAAGGCCCGCCCCCTCCCTTCCACAGAAGGCTAGAGTTTGACAGTGCTTATAGTTTTATTGTTGACACTGTACCTCTGTATTAGTGTGAGCGCAAGGCTCATAAACCTTAGTGACTTTATTACTCACCAATTAGTTTCCATTGAATTTTACTGTCTTGAATCTAATGGTGTTGTGCATGGAGACCGCTAGATGTTCATAAAGAATTTCTCATCTGATTTCTGCAAGGATGACACAGACACAGACCCCACACTCATTATTGGCTAGTAAGTTTGATTTTCAGGGAGTTCTTTTGAGGTCTCTAGGTACACATTATTTTTTCTGTTCTCATTGTTATCAAGCTCTGTTGATGCCACCTTCTTTTCTCGAGAGTCTTGAAATGCCACGGAGATGAAATTTCTATCTGAGCAACTTGACTCTTTGATACAGGACCTTGAACAGGAGGCTTTCTATGTCACAGCCGACCCTCTGTGAGTGGACTTAAAAATCCTCAAAGCACATTGTGTGAATTAAGTGAAACAGTGGACATTGAAGGGGCTTGTGAAGTATAAAGTGTCCTGCAGATGTAAGAAAGGAATGTTCACAAGGAGAACGTGTGTCTGTGAAGTGCTGAGAATCATTCTTGAGGTAAGTCAGTCAGGGAGCAGAGCATCCACCCCTTTCTCTTTGGAGTACTTCTTTTCTAGTTCAGCAGGGAATGAGTGACCTAGGAAGGAGCAAAGGCCAGATATGTGTCCAGCTGATGAGGTAATTCCTACCGTTACCTCCTTCAGTTTCCTCTTTTCAAGAATGTACTACACAATTCATTTCTAGGCTATTATTGATGGGCATCTCATCCTGGTTTCACTTAAATTAGATGTCTGGAGAAGATCTGTATTTTTAAAAAACATTATATTATATTATATTTATTTGTTTTACGTATTCACTTGACATCTTGTTCACTGCCCCCATCCCAGTCACCCCCTCCCACAATCCTTCCCTACTTCCCCATCCCCTTCTCCTCTGAGTTGGTGGGGGGTCCCTGGGTATCCCCCTACCCTGGCACATCAAGTCTCTGTGAGGTCAGGTGCATCCTCTCCCACTGAGGCCAGACAAGGCAGCCCAGCTAAAAGAACATGTCCCACATATAGGCAACAGCTTTTGGGCTAGCCACCCTCCACCTCCAGTTGTTTGGGACCCACATGAAGACCAAGCTGTACATCTGCTACATATGTGTAGGGAGGCCTAGGTCTAGCCCCTGTGTCTTCTTTGGTTGATGGTTCAGACTCTGAGAGCCCCAAGAGTCCAGGTTAGTTGATTGACTCTGTTGGCCTTCCTGTGGAGTTCTTATCCCCTTAGAGGCTGCAATCCTTCCTCCTGTTCTTCCATAAGAATTCCCAAGCTCCATCCACTGTTTGGCTGTGGGTGTCTGTATCTGTCTGAGTCAGCTGCTGAGTGGAGCCTCTCAGAGGACAGCCATGCTAGACTGCTGTCTGCAAGCATAACAATATCATTAATAGTGTCTGGGATTGGTACTTGCTCATGGGACGGGTCTCAAGTTGGGCACGTTATTGGTCGGCCATTCCCTTAGTCTGTGGGAAGAGCAGCATTTTTATTTGTTCCAAATCCAGGACAGGTAGTTTCTCCTTCTGCATTTTCAGTCCCTGAGGGAAATCTCTGAATTCAGTTCACATTCTAGACTTCTGATTACCCTTGAGAAGATATGAATTTAGATGGAGCTCATTATCTTGCATTTCCAGGAACTCTGCCTCAGAGATAACCATCTTGGTTTCCATCTTCCCTGTAGTCTACTGTCATCCCTTTTATTGATATTAGGGTAATGGGAATTGATATGAGGGTAACTTACTAATTTCAATTCTTTTAAATAGCTAAATTGGTTTAAGTATTAATGACATTAACCTGTAGGACTTGTGACTATTGGGACTATACCGTATCCACATCTGTCTTTTTGTTCCCAGAACCACATGTAATATAGTAGCTGCCTAATCAGTGGCCATGGGATGGATAGTTAGTAGTATGAGCAACATCATGAAGATTTAAGATGTATTGGAACCCTTACAGAAGTATTTTCCTCCACTGTCACAAAAGCTGTGCAAATCACATTTTATAGGTGAGAAAACTGAACGGTGGAGCTCATAAGAGGTCTTCCCATGGTAGTGCAACACCAAGATACATGGGTTGGAAATTAGGTCACTACTGCTCACAATTCCATGCATTTTCTGTGCCTGTAAGGACCCAGCTTCCAGTGTTAAGCTGGGAAGTGGGGTAGTTCTTTTTTAGATATTATAACTTTTAAAGATATATGTGAAAACACTAAAACAGGCCTAGAGCTATGGAATAAATATATTTAAGTAGGAGAGTTTGATATGGAGATGGAATTCTTTTTCTCTATTCTCATTCTCATTCCATGGTCAAATTTCTGCTTCTACAAGAAAGTAGTGCTTACTGTTTATATAACAGACACTAGTTTGGTGCTCTACCAAGTGTACATTTGATCCTCACAACCTATACAATGCAGACACTATTAATCTTCCAAGTGATTATGAAGTAGAGAATAAGCATCTTGTCCACTACAGCTCCTTGATTCATTTCAGTTCATCTGTCTGACTCTAGAATGGAATCTTATCTACTACTTGATCCATAATCCACTATTTCTGGATCTATAGGTTACATATTCATGTGTTTGTAATGCTGTTACTCTCTAAGAGGTTAAGCTCTTTGAGAGTCAGACATCTTGTGTTTGACTGTAGCATGTTCCCATGCTGTTCACAGTACTTAGTTCATTTAATACTTAGAAAATTGCCAGACTTGGGTCAGCTGATCTCTCTGTCTGTGACACTGAGAGAGATGATTCCTTCATTTGTGTGCCACCTTAAGCATCTTCTGCCTCTGCACTTTTGCCTCAGGGTTTTTCTTAAGCCCCTGGAGCTCTTAGTGTACCTTTTAGACAGCACAGAACTATGAGGGAGTAAATTCTCTGGGGACAATCCTCAACTAATGGCAAGTAGGATAAATGCCTCAGCACCCTGGCCTTCAGAAGGAATTCTTAGGACTTTTCCTGGGCCCATGAGAATTAGCCTCAGCTGCACTGAGCTCCAGATGTCCACAGCATTTTCCAGTGTTTCATTTCCTCCTTATTTTTGCATGTGCTACTTAATGGGAGTATCTTCAGAATAAACTCCTTGCACTAAAGTTCTTTCTCTGTTTATTAATTTAGTTTTGGAGAGTAATCAAACAAATGGGACACAGCCCTGTTGTCTTACACTTCATATCAGAGGCTAAGTCATAAAAATATGACATGGGTCATGTGGCTGGATTAACTAGATAAATTGTCTCAGGATAGGTACAGCCTTGGAGGTTCTAGATAGACATGGTTAAGATTAATAGAGGTATGGCTTAATTTCAGAATTGCTTTTGTTTTTCTCCCTTAATAGTTCACAGCATGTGACCAATTATACTGATAAAAAATTACAATGCCTGAAAAGG
This sequence comes from Uromys caudimaculatus, assembly GCA_028551405.1. Lineage (NCBI taxonomy): Eukaryota > Metazoa > Chordata > Mammalia > Rodentia > Muridae > Uromys > Uromys caudimaculatus. Next base: position 37,181,348 of record CM052700.1, read on the forward strand.
TTACTCAAATGAGTAGGTTGATTTGCTGAGGACTAGGATGACTACAAATTCAGTTTGTCCCCATTCCTTGTGACACCGATTTTGGTGTAAACTAGACTAACCTGCAGTGTACTCCTCTGCCTGTGGTCCCCAGAACCCACCAGTTGACACATTTTTTTTAATGACTCTTTCCTCTTGAGTCTCTGTCAAGGATTTATTTTAAAAAGATGCCAGATACATATTCATAATCACTGAACAGTCACTTCACCAACAAAGGTTGAAAAAAAGAGCATGGCAGATGGTGTCATGAAAATGATATTGAAGAATCCCCCTCATGATGATGAAAGATGCAGCCGTGAAGTCCTGGCATATAGATAGGTGGCAGGGAGGATTTATGCCTGGTGTGTCTGGGATCATAATAACTAATGTATCAGTTTCTTTGAAAACTTTTTAATTAGAAAGATCAGCAGGGTTTGTGGATGAGTCGTGAAAAATAAGACCTTTCACTTGCAGTAAATGAGGGCAAACCAACTATAAGCAGCAAGAGCTACATTTACTTCAGAGCCTGATATAAATGGCACTGGTCTAATTAGTCAGGCCAAAGGTTTAATCTCTGCATGAGCCAAATCAGACTACATCATTTCCTCACCCTGACTGCCCTCTTACTCCAAAGCGCTGCAATCACAGCACCCCATACACACACGTCTAGAAGAATGTGTTGCCAACTACTATGTAAACCTTGTCACTTGTCTGATGAAAACCAATTGCTTGTGTCTCACTGTGCTGGGTGCAAATTCTGGATTCCTTGCCACAAGCCTTGAGGCTCAGAATGATTTGACCCAAGCATTTTAGGTCTGTTACTTCTTCTTCATTGCCTAACTTAGCCAAAGTGTCATCTGAGAAGAATGTTCATTGCTGAACACTTGTTGGAACACTAAGTGTATTGTGGTTTTCCTGGACTATTATATGGGTGGCTTCTCCAGGTCTCAGTTCCAGAATTATATCAGAGGATATTCATTCCCTCTCACCCTACTATGGTCATGGCGCCCTCAGCTGCTGACCTTTGCTTTACTCACCTTGTAACACTGATAACAAGCAATAGCATTTTGTTTGCTTCTAACTCACAAACTGTTTGTTCTAGGAAGCCAATATATGTCCCCTTAAATTGGAATAGTGCCCAACACTTACCATATACTCTATAAGTATATGTTACTTGGATTGTATATAAAGTTAAATGCATATGGTAGGGTAGTGGATACAAGAGTCATCTTTTGTATATAGACTAGAACAATCTAGAGAATTTCCATAGGTTTTAAGCATAAGCCTTTAGAACTGATCAGTGATTCTTAGGTTCGTTAGTCCCCAATGTTAGCTTTGTGAGAAATTTGTGTGGACCTGGGACAGGCGTTGTATTTGTTATTTGAAATCAGTAGATAATAGGGGCTATTAAACATACTTCTAAGTTTATCATGGTAGCTCACAAATAGTTTTAAGATAAAGAACTAAAACTTTATTGTTTTAAAATTGATTTTGCTAGAGTAGTCTTCTAGAATTCTTGATGGTACATTATAGGTACTCAATGAACATTTCCTAACCAAAGGGAATGTGTATAGTCTTCTATTGTTAATGTGTAGGCAGTCTTATAACACTCAGTCTTTAGTTTGGTTGACTCATCTTCCATACTGGAGAAGGTTGACATGTTTTATAAGTAGGATGCTGTGCAAACAACACAGTGAGACTTTTGAGGCTATAGTAAAGTACAACATGACCTTTCTTCTTGTCTTTTCTTGAGTCAGTGTAGAGGAAATTGGCAGCTATGTTGTAATAATATTCAAGGAGCCAAGAGAGAGCCCCTGCTTTTTCATCATGGGATACATGGGGACATAACTAACTTAATCCATGCTCTCCTTGGATTCATATTCTTAAAGGACATTGAGATTTATCCACCTATTAAATAATCAGTGTGAAAATCAGAAACAAGCCAAACAGGCATTTGGCCTTGATTCTTTTGTCTTTATCATGTATTCATTGCCCCCATTGGTGTCTGATATTTCAAATATAACTATATTTCAAAAATTTGTAATCTAATGAATACCTGCTATATTATTTACAATATTTTCTTCATTCTATTATCTGTTTCCATGTAAGATTATGTCTTTATTTATTTTTAGCAGTACATATTTTATTTGAAATGGTGCAGTCTACCCCCTTTCCCATAAGTAAATTGATATATAGTTTACTGATTCAAATGTTTTGCTTACCAACAGCATAGCATGCATTTTTACATGTCCAGAAATCTTGTGATGTGATTTCTTTATGTAGTCTATGAGTGCCTATTTATTCATGCAACTCATGGTGGACTATATTAATACTTTAATATGTTCTCAGCCATTTATTCCATTAAGTGGCACTAATTTGCAAGAACCAGTTATCAGTAATGATAAAATAGTTAAAATATTTTTCAGACAACATATTTTTGTCCATGTTCTTTCTCCTTACTCAACTCTTCCCAGATCTTTTTCTTCCCTTCTCACACAAGTTCCCATACATTTTTGCTCTTAACAAAAGTCACCCCCCAAAAAACAAGCATATGTACACACACACACACACACACACACACACACACACACACACACAAACCACATGGAGTCTTATTTGTGTTGACCTACGACTCTGAGGATGAGGTCTTCCCTGGAGTGTGGTTGATGCACCATGTTACTCCGCTGACGAATACTGAGTTTCCTTCTGTTAGTTGTTATTAATTGCAAATAGATCCTTGGTTAGGGATAGGATTTCCTGCCCACTTCGTTTTCAGACATGTGTTCACTTATAGGTGATGTAGCACCTCTATCTTTCTTTTCCTTTAATGTTTTTGAAATTGCTTCTATTTTCCTTTTTCTAGATCCTTGTTAAATATTCAATTCACTTTTACATGGCTTTTCTTTTATATATTTAAATCTATTAATAGAATTTTTCTATATATTTGGCCACTCTTTCATTACTGTAAAATCTAATATTTTTTCCTGCTATTGGTTATCAGGAGCCTAGGAAAGGCCAAAAAATAGTCAAAGAATCAGATGGCTTCATTGTGGATTGTGAACTGCGATGAATGAGCCCTTGTAGCAAGGCCCAAGGGATGACATGTCAGGATCAATTTCCACTATTGATATGCCTTTCCTGTCAATATTAAATTAATATATAATCCCTGGGTATTATATTGGGGCAGATAGATTTTCTAAAGATCATTGAAGATGTACTGTCTTATAGTGATGCTATACAGGCAAATAGATGATTTCTTAATTCCTAATGATGATTCTATAAGAATTCCTAAAATTTTACTAGTAATAATTAAGCCCTTTATAATAGGACTGCAATTAATATTCTCTCTACAATTAAAACTTTGCAAGTCCTCATGTGTCATGGGCCATTTGCACTAAGATAGAAAGCAGACAGACTCACAATTAAAGAATACATTTCTGAGGACTTCTAAATCAATTAGCTAAAGGCCATAAATTGAGAATGAATGATTTATTATAGGTGCAAGGACAGAAGATAATATATTGACTGGGTTTATCAATACAAAACTTCAATGTTAACTTAGACACAAAAATTAGAGTTTTAGACTCTCAATGAATTTATGTTTAAACTTATGGTGAACTTTTGAAAAAGATACCATGTGATCTAGTCTCTTAAAAAGGTACAAAAAACTAGGAACAATGACATTAAGTGGCAGAAGGAGAGAACAGAATTTGGAGGAGGGAGAAGAGAGCAGTATGCAGAATGCAGAGAGAAAGAGAGAAAAAGGAGCTTCAGAGAGCAGAAAGAACAGGCTTTTTTTTTTTTTTTTTTTTTTTTTTTTTTTTTTTTACCATGGGACATAACAGGTTTTTTCTTAATAGCAAGGCATGCTTAGTTTTAATAAAAAGGACAAAGTTTTTTTTTTCTTTTCTTTTTTACAGATTTGCATTCAATTCATTTAGCAATAAAAGAGTAGAAGCTTATTTTTCATTCAGAATAAGTGAGTTCTTTCTGTGCTGGTACTTGGGCTTTGCTCCATATGCATATGTATATATGTTTAGGTGTGTCTGTGTGAGTATGTAAGTTGATTAGACAGATTGTTGGGCCGAACAAATAAGTATGTGATGGTGACTGTGGATGTATGAATGAATGTGTATATGTTTATGCATATTTGCTTGTGTAAAAGTTTTTTTCTTTTGTGAGCACTACTGTCTTCTGGTTCAATAAAAGGTTATCGCTCCAAACCTCCCTTCCACCTGGAAAGTGAGAGGTGTGGCTTCTGGGCAAGAGAGAAAGAGGCCCTAGCAATTAATCCGCTGTTTAGTTCTCCCTCCCTTTTAAAACTGAGTCGTATGTTTTTACTTATTCACTTTACATCCGGCTCACTGCCCCCCTCCTGGTCACCCCCTCCCACAATCCTTCCCTCATCTCCCACTCCCTTTCTCCTTTGAGTGAGTGGGGGTCCCTTGGGTATCTCCCCACCCTGACACTTCAAGTCTCTGCGAGGCTAGGCGCTTCCTTTCCCACTGAAGCCAGACAAGGCAGCCCAGCTAGAACATATCCCACAGACAGGTAACAGCTTTTGGGACAATCCTGTTCTAGTTGTTCGGTACCCTCATGTAGACCAAGCTGCCCATCTGCTACGTGCAGGAGACCTAGGTCCAGCCCCTGTATGTTCTTTGGTTGATGGTTCAGACTCTGAGAGCCGCAAGGGTCCAGGTTAGTTGACTCTGTTGGTTTTCCTGTGGAGTTCCTATCCTCTTTGGGGCCACCATCCTTCTTCCTATTCTTTATGAGCCCCTAAGCTCAATCCCTTGTTTGGGTATCTGCATTTGTATGAATCAGCTGCTGAGTGGAGCCTCTTAGAGGACAGTCATGCTAGAATCCTGTCTTCAAGTGTAACAATATCATTAATAGTGTCTGGGATTGATGTTTGCCCATGGGATGGGTCTCAAGTTGGGCAGGTTATTGGTTGGCCATTCCCTCAGTCTTTGCTACATCCCCCATGCCTGCACTTCTTGCAGACAGGATAAATTTTGAGTTGAAAGTATTGTAGGTGGATTGGTGTCTCTATCGCTCCACTGGGGTTCCTGCCTGGCTATAGGAGGTGGCCTCTTCAGTTTCTATATTCCCAATCTTGTGAGTCACAGCTTAGGTCACCCCATTGATTCTTGGGTACCTCCCTTATTCCAGGTCTCTGGATTGTCCTGGAGATGACCTCAACCTCTTCACCCCCTCACCCCCTGTCAGTCAGTTTCAGATTTTCATTATTAGCCATAAAATATAGGCACCGTGCTACACTCCACAGACCCAAAGAAACTAAAGAAGAAGGAAGGCCCAAGGGAGGAAGCTAGAATCTCACTTAGAAGGGGGAATGAAATAGTTAGTCATAGGAGGCAGATGGAGGGAGGGAACTGGGAAGGAGGCGGGATGGGGGGGGGAGGAATGAGTATTTCAGGATCAGGTGTGGGGAAGGAAAGGAGAGATGGCTAGATGGCCATGAAAATAACTAGGAATCTCCTTCTATTAAGCAACAGGCTTCAGAGTAACTTGCCCCTTCAGCTGATTCAGAAGGGGCCCGATCTGGGGCTAAGCCCCAGGCAATTGGTACATCAACATTATAAATTAAAAGATGGCTGACGATAAATTGCAACTGATTACCCGTTGTTGTTCTCCTATTTCTTCTTATTTACTTGCGTTTTCACTTTGTGAAAGGAGGAAATTTGCATTGGCCTATTCTGTACCATTATGTTGATTATATCTGGTATGTTGTTTCTCTAAACTCCCCCTGACTTCAGGTTTAGGAGGTTCTGTCTTGGGTTTTCTGTACACATAGGTTCATAGGCCTGCTACTTCATATACCTGAGCTTGTTTACAGGCCTGTTGCCCACTTCTGCTTTACGGAGTATCACCTAACCTCTCTCTCCTTTGGGTTTGCATTTGATATATGAGCCCACAGTTGGAAAACTGTGACAGTTTTCTTTTAATTAATGTCTTTATTTGCACTGATGTTCTTTCCCCCTCCTTTATGAATTTATTAGAAAATCTCCTTATATTATTCTTAAGGAAAACAATTCTTAATTAACCCTGTTGGTATCTTTCAGTTTTATGCAAATTCAAAATAAAAGATCCATTTTACGGTAGAAGTTTTCATTGTAACAGAATCGGCTTACAGTTTCTGTGGTTGAAACTGGACGACGACTTGACCTTGATGTTGTGGCGTCAGATGTCTGCATTTTTAGTTGTTTCTAGGCAACCCGGTGGCTGTTGTTCTATCATTTCACCTGCACAGTATCAGGTGGGGGCTGGCATTGCAAACCGTTAGTGATTTTACAGTGGGTATTTCTGGAAAAATGTAATTTTTTTCTTAAAAGCAAATCCTTTAAACATGGTGAGCCTTTGTCTATTAGTCTTTCCAGTGGAAGATAATCTTACTTGAAAGAAAGTCACTGTGCTGCTATGATTTTCTTTTTCTGCCTTTCTAAGTGTTGTGTAGCATCAACTAATATTTTGATGGCGTCTTTGTGTGTGTTTAGGGGGAGTTCTTTTAAATGAATCATATGTGTTCATCCGCCACTGTTTTCTAATATACCTTGTACTTTATAGCTAACGTGTGCTTGGTGTCTCTTCTATGCCGTCTCATTATGACTCTGCGACATTCACATCTGCAGCTTGTACTTTTCAGTGGCTACTTTCAATGGCCTTTCTGTTCTTCAAAACAGCCTTTTTTCCCCTGTTGCCATGGAGTCTTAAAGCTGGATGTAATGTAATGCATCTCTTCTTTGTCCTGCCACAAATCAAGCCATCAATTTGACTTGCTCATAATTAATGTACTTTCTTTATATGCCATTAATATTAATTCAAATATTTAAGTCTCTAGACCACATACGTATTCTGATTCCTTAAGAGTTCAGAAAAGAGCACTAAGAAATGATTCTATATAATCAATGACACTATGAATTCATTCTCTTGAGGAAAAACAAAAAGTCCTTGTATTTTGTGGGTTTATGCAAAAACCAAAACAAATCACAGCTATGTTACACTTTGGAGTTTACCCTAATTTCTAGATTTCTTTTTCATCTCAGAGTAATTTCAGTTATCCCTGGCCAGTAACTGAGATAAAGCTAATCTGTAACTTGAGTGTGATCACAGCCTAAAAGTAGATGATAGGTTGATCTAGATTGCAGTGTGCCAATTAGTACAGTGGTGGGGAAAGAGAAACGGGCACTATCTGTCTCCAGTGGTCTTTTCCCTTTAATGTATTAGAGGTTCAGAGACATGCCTTTGGTTTGGAAAGTATCTTAAAGAGACATTGGGTGGAGGCGGTGGGGAGGATCAAAGCATTGTTACAATTTGTATCATCAGTTAGCCTGAAATCGGAAAGAGTCAGAGGGCTATGCTCGCCCATATAGAATCACATGTTTGTAATACTCAGTACTCACTGTAGGATTTTGTGCAGGTCTTTTCTATCCTCTGAAATCAGGTAGCTAATAAGTTATACATATATGCATTTTGGTGGTAGAGGTGATTCCAGGTTTATTGAAGAACTTCACACACACACACACAGACACAGACACAGACACAGACACAGACAGACACAGACACAGACACACACACACAATTAATTCATTTAGTGTTGCTCCTATGTGCCTGTGTTTAGGGCTATTAGAGTTTGGATAACCTATCAGGAGGCTTGTTCATTGGGAAAAGTGTTATTCTCTCTCTCTCTCTCTCTCTCTCTCTCTCTCTCTCTCTCTCTCTCTCTCTCTCTCAGTGATTGATTGCCTATAATTCTTCATCTAGAAGTGGAGCTTTGTGAACTTTTCCTAAGCCACTTTACCATGGTGATCTTTTTGTAGTTCTTGTTTACATAATCATATTGTTGATATTTCATGGGTGTAGCACCTCGGTCATGGCTAGCAGCAGAATTCCTGGTCCTCTGGCTCTTAAAATCTTTCTGCCCCATTTTTCACAATGTTCTCTGAGCCTTAGGTGTAAAAGTTGCATTGTTAATGTAATGATTGGGTTTCAGTTCCCCACAGTCATTTATTCTCTGCATTTTAGTCGCTTGTAGATTTATGTAGTAGCCTCTGTCTCCTGCAAAAATGAAACCCCTTTGGTGAATTTTACAAACGATTATTTACATTTGTGGAAATGTGCACGTGTGTGTGCACACAGAGGCCAGCAACGCATAAATTGGTGTCTTCCTCTGAGACCTTCCACAACCTATTCTTTGAAGGCGTCCCTCTCTCTCTCTCTCTCTCTCTCTCTCTCTCTCTCTCTCTCTCTCCTGTGATATTACATTTTCTCATCTATGTTGGAAGATAGTAAACTCTAGTTGATCCCATCCCTCTGCCTGCCTTGGAGATGAGGTTACAGGTGGATACACTCAGCTTGGTAGGCAGGCACTGGTATGGAATTGTTTCTTATGATTGCAGCAAGGGGTCTTAGCAGCTGAGTTATGTCTCAGCCCCCACCTCAGCATTTTTTTGTTTTGTTTCTTGACACTTTATTTACATTTCAAATGTTTCCCCCTCTCCAGATCTCTCCTTTGGAATCCCCTATCCCCTCCCTCTCCCCCTGCCTCTATGAGGGTATCCCCCACCCACCCACCCACTCCTGTCTTCCCTCCCTGGTATTCTCCTATACGAGGGCATCTAACACCCTCAGGCCCAAGGGCCTCTCCTCCCCCTGATGGCTAACAAGACCTTTGTCTGCCACATATGTGGCCAGCACCATGGGTCCCTCCATGTGTATTCTTTGGTTGGTGATCCAGTCTCTGGATCAGGAGCATCAGGAGGTCAGGCCAGTTGACACTGTTGCTCCCTCCATGGTGCTGCAAACTCCCTCAGCTCCTTCAGTCCCTTGTCCAACTCCTCCATCTGGGACCTCACTCTCAGTCCAGCGGTTACTGTAAAGTGAAACTTGAGCATTCCGAACTTTTGGGCTAATGACCACTTATCAGTAAGTACATACCGTGTTCATTCTTTTGTGACTGAGTTACCTCGCTCAGGATGATATTTTCAAGTTCCATCCATTTGCCTGTGAATTTCATGAAGTCATTGTTTTTAATAGCTGAGTAATATTCCATTGTGTAAATGTACCATATCCATTCCTCTGTTGAGAGACATCTGGGTTGTTTCCAGCTTCTGGCTATTATAAATATGGCTGCTATGAACATAGTGGAGAATGTGTCTTTATTACATGTTGGAGCATCTTCTGGGTATATGCCCAGGAGAGGTATAGCTGGGTCCTCAGGTAGTATTATGTCCATTTTTCTGAGGGTCCGCCAAACTGATTTCCAGAGTGGTTGTACCAGCTTGCAGTCCCACCAACAGTGGTGGAGTGTTCCTCTTTCTCCACATCCTCGCCAGCATCTGCTGTCACCTGTGTTTTTGATCTTAGCCATTCTGACTGGTG
>CM052700.1:37190864-37260080 GCA_028551405.1 Uromys caudimaculatus
TTTGATGGGGTTATTTGGTTCTCTGGAGTCTAACTTCTTGAGTTCTTTGTATATATTGGATATTAGCCCTCTATCAGACGTAGGATTGGTTAAGATCTTTTCCCAATCTGTTCCACCTCAGCATTTTTATAAAACCATCAGGTAACTCTACCAGTTATGTTCCAAAGAATGAAAGGCAAAGAGAAAAAGTGTTACTTCCTGCTGAGAAACTGTCAGTTTTAAGAAAATAAATTCATAAAGTTTCAGAACTTGCTTCTTGCAAGGGAGAATCAGAAGGAATAGTCTTTTGGGCTTAGATTTTTGTTGTTGTTGTTGTTTGTTTGTCTCTTAAGTTTTGTGGACCTCTTTACAGAAAGATTTTTGTAGTCTGCCTACACTCCAATTCTGTCATGTATTTGATAAAGATGTGTTTTCTTTAGAATGAATCTAGACTTTCCTGGGTCTAGAAGGGAGACATCAGAGGTCACTTACTAAGTGTTTTCTTTTCTCTGGCATTTCTCTGTGGTCACATGCTTCTTTTGGGCTGCAGGAAGTTCTGCGTCTTGGTGTATAGTTAAAACCTGTACCAATGATTCACCTGTGGAGTTTCTATATATACGTTCAAGATAGCTACCTACCTACCTACTTTTCTTTCCTTCTTTCCTTCCTTCCTTCCTTCCTTCCTTCCTTCCTTCCTTCCTTCCTTCCTTCCTTCCTTCCTTCCTTCCTTCCTTCTTTTTTTCTTTCTTTCTTTTTCTCTTTCTTTCATGGGATACTTGCTCTTTATCTATACATAGTATAAATACAACATACACACATGACACATACAACACACACACACACCATTTGGCTAGCATAATTGTCATTTTCCCCACAAAATTACCCTCTCATGTTTTTTTCTGATCTTTTGTAGCATTTTGAGTACTTTTTACAACACTGATAATTTTCTTTGTACTGCGATTTTCTGTATCTGTCATATCTTTCCTAGTCAGATCTAAACATTGAGGGTAAAGTAGAAATGATAGTGACTGTTCTTTTGTTTGTTTGTTTGTTTGTTTGTTTTTTGTTTTTTTGTTTTTTTGAGACAGGGTTTCTCTGTGTAGCCCCAGCTGTCCTGGAACTTACTCTGTAGACCAGGCTGGCTTCGAACTCAGAAATCCACCTGCCTCTGTCTCCCAAGTGCTGGGATTTAAGACCTGCGCCACCACTGCCCAGCTGTGACTGTCCTTTATAACCCTCCAATATCCAGGCATTTTTTAATACTCAGTAAGTACTTATTATTCAGGTAGATAGATAAACTAAATCTGATCTTTGGTTGAAAAGCCCTATGTCAGGATGATAGAGACAAAAGCCTGAATCTACTTCTCAGACAGCTTTAATAATCGGGCTGTCTGAGTCTCATAATCAGAAACAGTGCTGAATTCATGGAATCTAGAGCCAGCAGACTTCTACTGACAGACGAAACATTATCCAACTCATATTCAAATGAGTTTCCTAATATTGATGCATAGACTAATTCTCTCACTTTGTAACTTTATTATGAAAAATCTGTTCTGTTACCATGGGTCTTGAAAGTATTCAACAAAATGACTAGTGTACCCATGACTTCATTATTTCATCATTTTTTCATTTAGGTGTAAGTTAGCCAAATTTGTATCTCAAGTTCAGTCTACAGAACACGTGTTTTAGATCATCATTGTGTCATCCTTGCACCTGTTAGACTCATCAGAAGCATTTCGTGGAGTCCGGCAGTGTGGTGCTATCAGGTGGGAATGTGTCATGACCTTGATCCTGTGAGTGCTTCCTTTCAGAGTTGTGCACTATTTTTGCAAAGTTGTACTAAGAAGCTACTCAAGGAAATGGGCTTTTAAGTTGAAAACATTATACCTGCTTTGTTGGGATACATAAAAGTGTGCCACCATTTGGATGATTAAACAGTATAACTAATTACTCAGACTTCTGGAGGCTATACATCTGGCAAGACTGGTTTCTTCTTAAGGTTGTAAGGGAGATATCTGTTCTAGACCCTTCTCCTTAACTTGCAGATGACTTGATTTGTTCACTCTGTATCTTCATGTGAGTCTTCCTCTGTGTGTCTCTTGTGTGCACAGATTTTCCCCTTTTAATAATGGAAACACTCATACTGGATTAGTTTTCACACGAATGACCTCAGGTTAATTTATGTTTCTTTCTTTCTTTCTTTCTTTCTTTCTTTCTTTCTTTCTTTCTTTCTTTCTTTCTTTCTTTCTTTCTTTCTTTTTTTTTTTTTCTAGTTTTCAAGACAGGGTTTCTCTGCGTAGTCTTGGCTGTCCTGTAAGTTTCACTGTAGACTGCTTTCTAACTCATAGCGATCCACCTGCCTCTGCCTCCTGAGTGCTGGGATTAAAGCTGTGCCTCTATAATGATTCTATCTCCAAATAAGAACACATTTGGGGATACTAGGGGTTAGGACTCCAACATTTTCAAGCATTTGCACCACACAAACTGCTATGGGCAAGTGCAAATGGTTCAGGTACATGAAGAGCTCATTTCCAATCCTGTCTCTGCTAGTTCTGCTACATTCGGAGCAGAGAGGATCGTGATTGCTGACTGGCGGCTTTGGCAGCAGCTTGGACTGTTCTATGGTTAAGAACAAGACTGTAGATCAGAAGTGTTAAAGCATAAACCAGAGAACTGAGACAGATATTTGGATTATAGACCATTTCTCCTGATATTGAGACAATGATATTGAGACTAATTTTCAGTACAATCTATTGCAGAAAGTGTGTGTGTATGTGTGTGTGTGTGTGTGTGCGTGTGCGTGCATGTGTATGCATGTGCATATCTGTGACCCTACTTGGTAGGGTCTGGATCACTTAAATAGCTTAGCAGAGGACTAGAGAACTGTTTAAGAAGTTAAGAGCATATACTGCTCTAGTAGAGAATCTGAATTTTGTTTCCAGTGCTTAAAATAGTCAGGATATCTGATACCCTCTTCTGGCCTCCTTGGGAACATGCACTCATGTGCGCATGCACACATACACACACACACACACACACACACACACACACACACACACACACACACACAATTAAATATAAAATAAAACAAAATAAAAAAATGTATACATATCTGAGAAAAATGACTAGATGAGAGACCAGAGAACTCAAAGTTCATTATGACAGCAGTTCCTCTGCCAGTCTGGTTCATCTCCCAGACATCCTACTTCCTGTAGTCTCCATATGGATGTCATAGTATCTATGACTTTGAGGGCATCCACCTCACAAAGCACTGGATTTTTTTCCCAGAAACCTAAGTATAAATTTAATAACACACAGGAATACACATACATACAAACAACATATACTTAACCTAGACGGGTGTTTGAAATATGTGGAGTATATGTAAATGTGTTTATAAACACATATACATGCATATCTCCACACATGATTTCTCCACATATTTTCCAAGAGATTCACATAATCTATGTAGGAAGAGATATTAAAAGTTATAAAGTAAGTATATACAAATTTATGCCTTAAAAGTATATATTTTTAATCTTATGGTCCTATTTTGGCAGTCTTCAGATTTTATCACTCTGTGTCACCCCTCAGCTTATAATGTTATCAATAGAGGCATCACTGTGGTTTGGATCTAAAATCACCCTCAAAAGCTCTTTCTGGAAAATCTTCGTTCCCAGCTGTTGGGGCTATCTTGAAGTGATTTGATCTTAAGAGTTCTGACTAGTGGATTTACTCCTTGATAGATTTACAAAAGATTATTGGGAGTTTATAGAAAAACAGGAAGTAGCTTATCCAGAGACATTATGACACTGGGAGCATGCCTTTGAGGGACACGCCATGTTTCATTAAGTCGTTTTCTCACAACAGTGATGAAAAATCTAAGCAACATAGCTACTGTATAAACCAAGGCAAATAATACACAGCAGTTCACCATATATAAAAGTCAGATTCTGGTTGGGAGACTTGCATTCTTAGGCTTTGGGACTTTTAAGTTGAATTTTTAGGGAAATATAGGTTCCTCTTCACTACAGGAGCCGCCCAGGATATAGCAGCAGGGTGCTCCATGCTGCTGACTCAGCATTTGTGCTCCAGGGGAGCCTGGGGTAATTTTCAGGCTGGAATTCAAGCTTTGAGGTCTCATAGCCACCCAGAGGGTCTGCTACATCAACTTTTATGGTTTGTGAAGCTGGTATGACCAGAAGTTGATGCACCAGGGTTAATTTTAGAAGCATTGAATAAGGTCCATTGCTGGTATCCTTGGATCTTTGTGGGAAATACTCGTCTTCTTGGGAGGATGGACTCAAGGCTTGAGCATATTAATTCTTTCTCCTCAAGAAAAACAGTGAATCACAGAGAGAGGTAGTCAGCTGGAGTGCTGGTCTGTGAGCAAACATTGCATGTACTGTTTCTTCTGTGTGAGTGATCCCATTCTGAGCATTCCTCAGGGTCAATATTGGAGTCCAAGTGTTTTTAATCAAGATTCACTGCTCTTTGCAACATCTTTTAGCTCCTGGCCTGATTTTATTAAAGACTAATTGTGAAGTATCTCAGAGTGGCTAAAGTATATAAATTGTTTTTTATTTTTGATAATAGCAGTTGTGTCCAAATAATCCCCAAAGTCAAGATTAAGAGTTTGATCTGGGTCCAGAAGTAACCTTTCTTTTTCAGTTGGGATCTATAAAGGAACCTTGAAGATACATAAACATGTTCTTCATATTTATTTTTTACACTTTAGAAGCCCATTTCTGTCACATAAGTTATTTTTAGAATAATAAATCTTGCTATAAATATTGATTTAATGATATAAACATATAAGGCTACATTATCTGCATTTCTAGTTTCGTTGACTTTATTGGTTGATATTTTGCTTTTTCTCAGTCCTGGGCAGGCACATAAAAACTCCACCAAAGTTTTGGTTGTGTATGAAAAATAACTAAATCTGTTAGCTTAGCATAGAGAATTTAGAAACAGTAGACCTTAATGGCATTAGATGCCATTCCTGAGGTTGAGGTACTTAACTGTTTAACATAGTTGTGAACATCACAGGGAGTTGTCAGAAGCTGTGCATTGGTTGGAGCACATTATTTTTGATTCATGGGAGTAAAAGAATCTCCTAGAAGCCATGGGATTAACTGAGGGCAATCTCCACTATTTTTGTCCAACACAAAGGCATCTATATCAAGCTCCTGAGAAGACTAACTAAGAAAAACTAGTCATACTGTTCTTTTTGCTTTGATTTTTCTCCTGTGTTCATTGCCTATTAATTTTTCTCCATTTCTACTTTTACAAAATTTCCTAGTAAAAAAACCAAATAATTCATAGCTAGTAAGCACTTATTATGGTGATGCCAAGACATCTATATGCAGATGCCTTTTGTTTATTGGCTTGTTTTTCATTGCTTTGCATGCTCTGGGATTCTGTGGCTCTACATGGGCAGTGGATGAGAAAATAGTGCTCCCATTGGTTCTATTTCTCATGATGCTTAGGCTTTAGTGTGATAGATAATAAAAAGCCACAAACAAGATTTTCATTAAAGAAGAGGTGTCTTGAAGAATACAAAATAGAGCAATTAGACAAAGAGTGATTGCAGGCAGGGAAGAACAATTTTAAATAGGATAATCCAAGAAGTGCTCTTAGGAGTGATGGGAAGGTATCAGGTAGATGACTGGGTATCAGAAAAGGCACAATCAGAAAGAATTTTAGGCTCAAAGTCTGAATCAGGAATAAATACATGTTTTTTTTTTTTAATTGAGCATTTACTATGTGTAGGACACTATGTAGACTTCAGGGATATAATAAAATAAATCAAGTCATACCTCTGTGGAGTTTATACTTCAGGTAAGAAGTGAGGAGCCAGACAACAAATAAATAAAAAGGAAGCAAGTTAGTTAGTGATAAGTCTCTCAAAGGGAAATACAGCAGAGCAAGGATTCGGATAATGGAGGAGGTGTGCTGTTAGGGGAGTCAGGGTCTCTGAGGAAGTAACACTTATATAGACATTAGGTGGGGGAGGAAGGGTAACAAGGTACCTGGACATCTGTAGGGGGAGAAAGAACGTTTGAAGTGGAGAGAACAGGACTGAACTAGTGTGTTCAAGGCAGAAGAAGGGATTTGGTGTGCTAGGATGCATATCAGAGAGAGAGCAGGAACTAGACTGTGTAGGACCAGGTCATTCTAAGTGATGTGGAGAACCGTGGCAAACAGGAATTCAATGGAAATACTGACAGGTACATGGCATGTTGGGACAATGAAGAGATAAGGAAATATCTAGCCTAATACAAAGCATGCCACTCAGTATATCTCTGTGACCTGTAGCCCCCCCCCCTCTCCTTCTCTCTTCCCTCTTCCTCTCTTTCTTCCTCACCACAGCCCCCATCCCTCCTCACCTCTGTCACCCTCTTGATGCACTTCCTGCCCCTTTTACATCTGTGTTTTTCAAATACATCAAAGCATAAGGTGCCTTGACTTTCGGTTATTTGCTGATTTGCAACCTTCATGCTGTTATAAAATCCTTGAACTTATGAAAAATATCATTTTTTCCAATTGACACATCACTCCAATGCCTCACAAATTATTGGAGTGTAGCCCAATTTCTAATGGAGATAATTTTTGGCCATTAAGATGTATGTGCAGTCTAGTAAGTAGTACCACCTTGCATGGACTGAGCATTCCTGAGATTGATCATGGCAGACGCACTCAGAAGACTTCAACTGTGTTCCTGTATCAGCTTCCTGGTTTGCAGGTAGCTCGGAGCACAGTGCTAATTCCAGAGGGATTTAGGTCATTTAATCTATCTGAAGCTCCAATTTCTCATCTGTGCAACTGAAATAATAATCCAAAGGATTATTGGGGAATTGAAGGAAATAATGCATGCAAAACTACAAGCATGTTAGACATCTCTGAGTAATTAATAACTGATATTTCATGAATAGCACTATCAGACTTTTCACCTCCACAATGAAACAAAGGCATCACTTTTAGGAAAAGAGGAGGGGCTTGTTCCTTCAGCGGCACGTTCTAGTCTACGAAAAGGCAAACAGCCTAATGTGGGCTCCTGTTTCACCCTTTCTTTCTTGCCGTGTGTGATTTTTGAGGGCAGAGAAGTGGCCCTATCTATTTTTGTGCCAAAGAGAATAATTGTGTGACTTAAGACGTGGCCGAACAGGCTTTGAGTGCTGGTGAGACTTCTTCAGCAGTTCCTGGGAACAAGAGTAGACAATGAGAAGCACAGTGGTGACCCTCCATTGCTTGTCTGGTCCCTTGGAGAAATGCATCTGTCCTGAGGGGAGAAGGAGGAACTCGCTTCCTGATTCCCAGGCCAGTGTCCTTTCTTAGGTTTCATTCACACGTATACTATGTGCAGATGATGGAGTCTTTGATTATCCTATATTTTTCTCTTTCTGCTTAGTTTAAATTTACAACATTTCATATATATATATATACATATATATGTATACACACACACACACACACACACACACACGTATATGTATCAATGTTTTGTCTGTAAGTATTTCTGTGCACTGCAAGTGTGCCTGGTGCCTGAAGAGACTAGATCCCTTGGAACTGGAGTTACAGAAGGTTATGAGCCACCATGGGGGTGTTGGCAATTGAACCCCAGTCCTCTGCAAGAGCAGTGTTCTTAATTGTAGAGTCATCTCCATGCTCTGTGTTTTCATACCTGAGTTGCAATGCATAATGCACTTGATCTGGTTGTAAAAGGGGACTTGTCTTCTGAAATATTAGTGTGAATGCCCCCAGGCACCGCTCTCCACCAGCATTTGCTTAGATGCATAGTAGTGTAATCATTTTGTGTGCTTTGTTCTTCTTTCCCAGGTTCTTCTCTCTATACCCTTCCCCCAGCCTTGCTCTTCACTTTTTATATCTTTCGTCAGGTTCTTTGTGTTTTCAGTGCCATCTGTTCTATCTTTTGCTTGTTTTATCTCCAGTGGGGAACCAGGAAGGTAGGAAAATCAACATCTGAAATACAAATTTGTTGCCTGGGAGAGATCAGAGGGTTGTTTATTTCTTTTCAGGGTTTCCCCCCCCTTTCCTTAACAGTGTGATCAAATTTTAGTTCTTTGCTGATCACTTTACCAGGCTGGGTAGTTTCTTTGCTAATTAAAAGGTTGTTACCGGGCAGTGGTGACGCTCGCCTTTAATCCCAGCACTTGGGAGGCAGAGGCAGGTGGATTTTTGAGTTCGAGGCCAACCTGGTCTACAGAGTGAGTTCCAGGACAGCCAGGGCTACATAGATAAACCCCCGTCTTGGGGGGGGGGGTTGGGTAATGAGTATTATGCTTATTTGTGATTAAGACCTCTTCCCTCTCACAGGTCAGCGCCACCTGAATTAATTGGTACCTTCTCAGCTGGAGTTCAGTTCTCCCCTCTGATCCTCCTAAAAATGGCAGTCAGAGCTCTGCTCTGTGCATTCTCCACCCTCACCCCGGTTTCCCAGCCCCTCCCCCACTGCCTTTCTTACTCATCCCTGGATTGGTTGATTGGCGCTCTGAGGGCCTCTGGCTGTGTAGTTCGCTCACCTGCCATGGACAGCACTTTCACTGTGCTTGCAGCCCTAGAAGGCAACTGTGAATTCAGGAGACAGTCTGCACGGAAATCCTAGCTACTGGATCTCTGATGCTCACTGTTTAACCACAACTTGCTCACCTGTATACTAGAGATGCTAATCGAGCGCCTGTCCCTGTGGAGAGTCACAAAAATGAAATAAATTAACGGATACAAAGGGCTGGGGAGGCGCCCAGCTCCGCAGCCAGGCTTCCCTAACTAGCTGTGACATCTTTTCCTTATTCACCTCTTCAAACCTTACTGCTTTTTCAGAGATCCTCTAAATATTCAAAACACTCCTCATTCCCTGGCCTAGAAGCCTTTTCTGACCATTTCCCACTCTAAGACAATTTTATTCTGGGAAATCTATAGAATTATTTAGTTGGTCAAAGTTTATGTCCAAAATCCCCAGGTTAGAGGTAAATGAAATGTTCACTGGGCAGAGACCCAAGCCTCTTGTGCTGAACTGAGCCACGCCTCTGATGAAACATATCGCTATTTTCTGTCTTCAAGTTAAAGAAATGTTATTCTGTTGACGTTTGTCTTGAGTTATTGAGCATTTTAGATTGATTTATTGAATGGTGTGTATGATTTTTCATTCAGCTGAGACAATGGTACCTTAGGTGTCTTATTTTCAGCACTATAATCAGTTCAGCACTCTGAGGCTGCCACTTAGACTGTTTAAAACGAAAGATTCAAACATAGTCAGATGACTTTGTAGATTCTGAAAGAACACACAGGAAGTTCTGGGAGAACCTTTAGGGGAATCATGGTCTCATGTCGGGACAGGTCAAGCTTCTAAGGAAAATTAAAATTTTCTTCCTGGGTTTTCAGTAGCAGCTCTTAGTTATTTGTTTTAACAGAAAAAAAATCGGGTATATTTTGCCTCCCCACTACTTATAATTAGGTCAGAATTCAGAAAAGTGGGCTTCAATTTGCATAGAATGACATTAATCCCACATTCTTCCCTTAGCAAGGTTGAAAGAGAGGATTAATCACTTATTCATGCAAAACTAACTTGCATGAATCATTTATTTATCTCATTCTTGTAATTTTGAGGAGTTCGGTTTCTTTTACGTGCCTCAGGCTGCAGAGAGAGCAGACTGGGGAGGTGATTTACCTTCCATGATAAAGGCCTGCCGCCCCTGTAAACAGCACACTTCCTATAGGAAATCAATAGGTAACCATGGAAATGGCTCCATAATGCAAAATTCTACTTTCTTATGAACAAATCCTCAAAAAACGATCGATTGTAAGATGAAAAGACCTTGCCTGGGCCTCTACCTTTCAGAGAGCCTTTTGTTCTATGGAAGGACACCGATAAAGCAGTGTGGTATCCGCAAAGAACTATGGGAAACATACATATAAAATGAACGACATTTCTCACAGTCTGGGCTTGGAATTTCTTGAGTACTCTTACTGGCAGCCTAACTGAGACACTTAGCATCTAAAAAATGTTCCAGAGTACAGGATATTTTCATGCTTGACCTCGCCTGATTTCAAACATCAGTGAGCTTTTTGACGATCTGTTAGAGGGAAAATTCCCCAAGACTGAGACAGATCAAATTAAGCCGCGGGTCTTTGAGCAATTATAAACAAAACAGAACAAAGCACAACAAAGTAAAACAAAAAGTAATCTGTGAATCGAGCAGGTGACCCCTGGAATCAAAGCAGGTTCAAAGAGTTCCAGCCAACAATAAGATCTGACAGCCTTTGGAGAAAGCAGCGGTGAGGGAGAAGCTAATTTAATTGGTTCTAGCTTAATTGGCTAATTGCTGACAGAACCTTTTGCAATTAAGGAAAGCCTGGAGCCTGTGAGTAAGCTCCATATTGGCTTGCCCTGTTGTTGCTTAAGCAGGAGACCGGTTCATGTTAATGGCCTTTTGTAAGTCTTGTTTAACCCGGCTCACAGTTTCCTCGTCTGATTTAACCCAAGGACGGCATGTTCGTTACCTGTGGGACTGTCTTCCTCCTTGCTTGTCCTTGACAGACATGCCTTATCAGTAATGACACCTTTTCTCATGGACATCAGTCTTAGAATTTTTATTCATTTTTTGTCTCTAGGCAACAGCTTCCCACAGCTCAGATTTGTTGTGTGGGTACACATATTTGCCACTGTGTGACCTTTAAGGCTCATTTAACTCTAACATTATAAGAATATAAAATATAATTATAACAGGAGAATGCTTGTGTCCATTCAGTTAGATTGAAAATAGAATTCAGACGATAATCCTAACAATTTCAGTCGTGGTGATATTGTAGTTGTTAAGTCAAAGGAATTTCTTGAACTCTACTATACCCAAAATGTTTCTTTCAATAAAAACCTGCCACTGAGCCCCTTACTGGTAAAAGTAAAATGATGCTTTTAACACCACTGCTGCCTGTCATTAAAGATAAAATAAAAAATATAAAAATCTGTTATCATCAATTCGGCGAGGCAATTGAGGTAGCAAATCCAGTAGCAACCTGCATGCTTGCTCATTTTTCGACACTGGAGGGCAGCACACTGGTGTGTCTTTTGGGAGGCATTTGTACTTGGGCCTTGTAAATGTAATTAGGCTGTGGTGTGCATTTACATATGGCAAAGAGCGCCTTTCATTCCATCTAGATTGTAGCACTGACTTTACTCATTAGGCTTTTAGACATTCTCTTCTCCTATTTGTGTTCCTTCATTTTTTGCATTTCAAATTGACCCCCTGTACTTAGTTCTTGTCATATTTCTTTCCTGGTGTTAGTGGTCTCAGAGAGAGAGAGAGAGAGAGAGAGAGAGAGAGAGAGAGAGAGAGAGAGAGAGAGAGAACCACTTTTGGATTCTGAAGGCATAGCATTGATTTCCAGCTTTCTCTTGCTAACTCTCAGACTCTGAGTGTTGAGAATTCTCCTTGGTAAATAGAGACAGAAGTGTTCAATCCCTGTCATCACATCACATTGTTAGTGAAAAACAAAACAAAACAACCCCAAACCCTCACTATTTGTGAAAGTGTTGTTGGAAAACAGGTTTACAAATAATGACCAATCTCTTTTATGCTACCACAGTTGAGATTATAGCTTTTACTTCAAATGAATCACACAAGTAACTTTCAGGATTATTTTCTAAATTATAGGCTATAATCTGTCAATGAATAGATTTGGCTGAAGTGCATGCTGGGATACCCTAAACCTGGAGGATTCCTTGTTGGGAGCTGGGCTGTAGACACCCAGTAATATCACTACTGGGCCCTGAAATGGTATATCAAAGATTTGCAGGCTTTTTTTACAAAATTCAGTGCATTCTGAATAAAGATGGATACTTATCTCTTAAAACTATTAGTCCAAATATCTTATTTCCCAACAGATATTTTGCAATGCTACCTTTACTCCTGAAGACAGACAGCAGAATCTATCTACATTCATAGTTTCATAGGAAAAGCAAGTCGACATAATGTTCTAATTTTAATATAAAAGTTTTGGAAAATGTAAAGAAGTTGTTAAAGTTAATATAGTCTGAGTTTCAATATGTAAGAGCTTAGGGCCTGGTTACATTGAAAGATGTAATGAAGTGGTCAGGTGCTTGTCTCTGCAGGAAAACTAGAAATCACAAGTGTAGACTGAGACAGGAACTTTGTACTTGTGACTCACATGCCAAGAAGGTAGTTTTATTATTGATGAAGTGATTTTTAGAGAGTGAACAGTTTTGACAATTTTTAAAACTAGAATCTCCTCCTGATTTGTAGGTTAGAAGAAATTCTGAAAGTCTGTAACATGTTAGAATTCACAGCAAAACATACCCTCAGGTTATAGGTAAGTGAAGGAGGCATCTAAGTTCATATACCTTTATTAAAGGGGTTTGTGCCTGCAGCAATGTCCAGAGGAACACAGTACTATTAATGCTTGGACATTAGTGGTGGAGTGACAATTTTCCATAGCCTCTATTCACTAAATGTCAGTAAAAGTGGAACAATTGTATGGGAAGAGGTAAATCTTATTGTTGCAGCAACCAAACACATCATTATTAATTCCAAAATGGAGGCAGAAACATTCCAATTGAAAGTCAGTGATTGATCTAAATATAGGGTTCATATATCATCATGAACATGTAAGAATAAATGAAAATTAGCACAGGCATTAAACAGATACACAGAGGATGGAATTTAGTGTACAGGCAATGATGGTGTACAGATAGCAATAGCTGGCTATCTAGCAATAATTGACAGATAATATACAGATAGCAGTTCTTGAATAGAATATCAGTGCTCAGTGAAGAGGGCTGAAATCCTCTGGGAGGAAAAGTAGAGAACAGAAGGCCCAGATGGATGTCTGGTTGAATGAACTACACTTTGAGTCTTTGGATTAAGGAAGAAGTTGAAACTCAATAGACACACAGTTGCTCTGGTCTTATAGCCACTGAACCCCACTGTGATGGAAGCATCATGAATCTTTATGTCTCCTTCTGGGGATGAGCCTGGTTATTTTGATCAATCTTAGTCTGGATTTATTCAGGCACCAAATTGGGCTTGGGGCTACATACCTAAGGCTTTGTGGACTCGATCCTTAGAGGAGGCAGGGAATGAATATTGTAGGTCTCAAAGCACTAGAAGGAAGTTCCAGAAAGACAGGTGTTGGTACAGCACTGGGAAGCACTTCTGGTGAAATTGCCTGGCTTGCAAAATGTGACCTACCCTGGGATAATAACAACTCACATCTTCAAAGAGATTTGTGTCTGCTATTAAGTTTCAGCATATTATTTGAGATCATTCAGGCCATCTCTTGCTATTAGTCTCATGTTGCCCTGGATCATTTATTTTTAGCCTTCTGGTGAGATCATTTACACTGAGGTAATAGACTCTACACTTATTATCTTCCAGAAGACCTGGTGTTTAGAAGGGGGCAGGGAATGGTCTCCATTGCTTCTCCATATTGCTTGGGATTTAGAATCACCTGAAGAACTTTTTAGTAAATATTTTATTCCATAGTCATACATTCACACAGTATAATTGTCTCCAATCCACCCCCAACCCCCACCATTCTCATCTATATTTCTCCTAGCTTTCCTTCCCAACTTTATGTGCTCACTCTGTTTTGTTTCTTTCATTTATTAGCCACTGGGTTATTTAATGTTGCCTGTATATGAATGGGCGTAGGTCCGCCTACTGGAGCATGTGTAGTCTCTTAGGAACAAAATCTCTGAAGAAAAGTTACTCTCTATTTCCCAGCGTCCAGCCACTGCCAATAGCTCCTCAGATGAGGAAAGACTTCACAAGCCCCTACCCTATCCATGCTGAGGTTTTGGCTGGCTTTTCTTGATCAAGCAGGTCTTGTGCACGCAGTCCTTCTATTGTGGTTTCATGTGTGTTATTGTGCTGTTGTGAAGAGAAAATACTGTTTTGCTGCAGATATTCACTCCCTCTGACTCTTACAATCCTTCCACATGTTCTGCCCTCCTCAGGCAGTGTATGTTCAGATGAATATGAGATATGTAGTTCTAAAAAGCCTCCCGAGTGGTCTCTTGTGCAATGCTGATGAGGAATGACTTTCCAAATGTGTAGTTTCTTTTTACCATATTTAGAGTGTGTACTAGCTAGTTTTGTGTGTCAACTTGACACAAGCTGGAGTTACCACAGAGAAATGAGTTTCAGTTGAGAAAATGCCTCCATGAAATTCAGCGGTAAGGCATTTTCTCAATTAGTGATCAAGGGGAGAGGGCCCCTTGTGAGTGGTACCATCTGTGGGCTGGTAGTCTTGGGCTCTTTAAGAAAGCCAGCTGAGCAAGCCAGGAGAAGCAAGCAGGCCAGTAACTTACATCCCTCCATGGCCTCTGCATCAGCTCCTGCTTCCTGACCTGCTTGAGTTCCAGTCCTGACTTCCTCTTGTGATGAACAGCAGCATGGAAGTGTAAGCCGAATAAACCCTTTCCTCCCCAACTTGCATCTTGGTCGTGATGTTTGTGCAGGAATAGAAACCCTGACTAAGACAGAGTGTGTTTTCAGTGGGGGCTCCAGCTCACTTTACTTTAGAATGCCTAGTTTGTTGACAGACACAATGTTCTTACACAATAAATGTTAGGTCATTAATTGTCAACCAGTGAGTTGAAGCTCTGTTAGGGATCCTTTCATAGGGGCTGCATATCAGATCTCCTGCATTTCAGATGTTTACATTACAATTCATGACAGTAGCAATATTACAGTTATAAAGTAGCAACAAAATAATTTTATGGTTTGGAGGTCACCACAACATGAGAAGCTGTATTAAAGGATTGAAGAGGTCAGTTCAGGAACTTTGGAAAATTCCACCAGGCCGCAGAGCACATGGGCACCCCTCCCCTCCTGGAAGAAAGAGGTTAGAGAGCACGTAGACTGGAAGGGAGGGGGTTATTAAGGTCCTACTACCTTATTCCCTAGAGACCAATCAGTTTAAAAGTCACTCTGTTCTGCCAATGACATTGTGCCTAAAGGCTGCTGCTCTAAAAAACTATAAAAGTTCGCTGAACAGGCTGCGCTTGGTCGTTCCCTCCCTCTTTTGTGTGCAGGGTGACCCCAGCATGCTACAACAATAAATTCCTCTTGATTTTTGCATTGATTCCCGACTCCATGGTATTCACTCAGAGGGGTCTCTGGTAAGCTAAGGCTTCCCAGAGTCTTACAGGAGCACAGCATTAGGAAGGTAAGTTAGGTGGATGTTTTCTTAATGGGAAATTTTAGGCACTGTGAACTTTGTGTGTGCATTGCTCATGTGCACATATGTGATATTTTGGGGTAGTATGAGGTTTGTTAAAATACTTCTCAGCGTTTACTTTTTATTTTTACTAATTTGTTTTAATTACTAAATTTAATTACTCAAAATTAGTAGTTTACTCCCAGAGACTTAAGTCTGACCATGCGAGAATGTCATGACAAAGTGCCATCTTTGAGGCCCAAAGCAGGCTCTCACTAGAAGCTAAATTTGCCGGCACTTTGATCATGGATTTCTCAGTTTAAGGACCTATGAAAAATAAGTTTCTGTTGTTTATAGGCTATTGTATGGAACACTGTTGGAAGTAGTTGAACAGACAATGATGCAGCCTAAGCAGGTTTATATGCCATCTGTCTGTCATCTGCTTACCAATCATCTCTTCCCAGTGTGTGGTATCTTGCCTGGCAGATAGTGTCCTTCTTGCTAACTCAAAGGCATCTGGGAAATGGCTGTGGTTTTGGGGTTATTGTTAGCAGCAATTCCCAGCACAACAGTCTCTGCTATTATATTTCGAAGAGAAGTAGGTGGCAAAAAGCATTGGACAATGTAAGTATTTTTTGGTGTTGAGTCTTGAGTGACAGGCAGTTTAATAAAACATCTCCTGACACCAAGTGCCCGTTAATGAGCTACTTCCTTCACTCCAGGATGGAGCAGTTTGAAGAACCTGTGAAGTCACAAAGCAGGCAGTGTCTTCAGGCACTTGCAGGCATAATGAAGTTTAATATGATCTTTATTTTTAGGAGCGATGGTTGTGTTTTCACTAGCTGGTCAATCAGGAAAATAACAAATTGTAACAATAAGACTGAGAATCCGAAGGCCTGTGAAGCATTAATTTTAGTTCATTGTCTCATTGCATTTTTCCTCTGTAGACTCATTTTCTCTCATTTTCACACTTATCAGTAAATTTAACACCTTTATAATAGATTACAAGCTTGGTGATGAAAGAAAGACTAGACGGGAATTTTCTTCCCCTCATACTTCTGTTTAATGTGACTAAATTATATCCAGAGATCTACCTTCACAGACTCCCCTGTATGAGCTCTAAAAACGTAACAAGAGAAAGAGTTTATGAATCTGTCTAGGAAGAGTTTTAAATCAATGCCAAAGCAATTGTATGAGGAAATTGTTGGATTAAAGTTAAGACTTAAGTAGAGGGGAAATGTTTCCCTAGGGGCTTCAGTTCTATTTTTTTCCCCTTCCACTTATGTGTCATCTATATCTCCATTTATTTTCATGGAAAGTCCCTTCTGTGCATTTTATCACCCTCTTCATTCAGCTCGCCACATAAGTGTATTCACGTTTATCAAAGATAACATTACTTAGAAGTCGATTGTCTTTTAGACTTTCACAGACTAGTTTGGGGGATGGATATGTACGTAAACAAATGATTAAACTATTCTCCAGCAAGAGATGTAACTTAAAGGAGCGCAGAGAAAACGAGAGTGGATGCCCCCAGGGAGTGCTAGAGATCCCTTGGGACTGGCACTGGGGGGGTTGGTGTAGTGGCATAGGAAAAGGTTTTCCTTGACAGAGGGTGCAGCATGGCTAAGGGAAGAACACAGTGGTGCCCTTCTGAAGGCCTGTGGGGCATAGAGAGGGCTAAGTGGGCACAGTGGTGAGGGCGCTGTATCATATTAGGTTCGTGGAAAAGCAAAGACTGTTTTTGCCTCTGAGATGAAATGCCTTTCATGCTTTATGCTTACTGCTTCTCAGACACATTCTTTGTTCACATCTATACCTTGGGTCTCACAGCCCTTCTCACCAGGGAATACCCATTATTCATCCCTTGGGGCTTAGTGTCTCTTTGAAACTTTCTGTCACACCTTCTAAGTAGAATGTATTGCTTCCTGTTCTATGTTTCCATCACTTGCTCATGTTGCTGTGCAAATGTCATATATTTCTCGTCATCTTGGCTCCCTGAATCTAAGAGCTGTATGTTATTATATTATCTCTGAAAATTCTTACTAATCAGCATACTGACAGACAGTATTTGCTCAAAAACATATAGGAATGATCCACTCACATTTATAAGGTCCTAAGATATTTTTTTGATGGGGTCACATATAACTCAAGCTGGCCTTGAATTTCCTTCAGATCCCACTGTTCCTACCTCCCAAGGCTGGGATTACAGGTTGCTTGGTTTTATGCCCTGATGGGGATCAAAGTTGGGGCTTTGTGCATAAAAGGTAAGCACTTTACTGACTGAGCCCTGTCTCAAGCTCCAAGCTCGGGAGTGAATACATTTTATCAATGAAGTAACTTGGTGTAGTGGCCTGTGTAAAGACACTGGAAACTGAAATCTGTTTTTGATGTTAACCAGCCTGGTGGCAGGGGTGGGGTTCTTTTTCACCCATACGGATAGAGCAACCCATTCTGAATTGAACAGTGATGACTTTAAAATATATCTGATGAATTGATTTTATATTGATTCATGTTTCCTTCAGTTTTCCTTTGAAGTGTCAGGAGACTTATTTATCTTCTTAACTGCTCTTGTTAATTATACATGAGTTTTAAAAAGTATCATTAGGCATTGGTGAAGGCAAGCAAGGTTCAGAGTGTGTGCTCAGAATAGTCACAGGGTCACTAAGGGTGTTTGGAGCATCTTTAGAATTCTTGATGCCTCCAGACAGTGGTTGATGTAGCCAACCGATGCTCCGCAAAAGTAATTGTGTATTGTTTCCTCTGAACTGGCATATTAACATTCTATCTCCAAGAACTTTCTTCTTGGACTTGAATCTTTAATGAATTGGTTCAGCAAACCAGAATCTAGGAAAATAATAATAAGCTGCATTATTTGTATTCACAACAAACCTCCCTTGGAAAGCTGAAAGAAAATAACTTAGAAATGTGTTTTCATCTGATTGTTTTTTATTAGAAAATCACAGGAAAACAAGTTTATAAAGTAGGAAGATAAGATTTTATAAAGTATTTTGCAGCTTGTCAATGAAGTAATAAATCAAAGCCCATGTTTAAAATTTGTTTCCAATAAATATGTAAAGCACCTTATTTAGTGTTCTAATAATTGAGAATATTATGAGTCTACATTTTTGGGGAACTTTATTATTGCTTCAAACACAGCCCCATTGTAATTAGCACAAACAATAATGATGCAATTTCCTGACTCTGAGTGTCATAAGTACTTGAGAAAATCAGGCGGGATGAGAATGTCAGGGGCAAGGCCCTGAGACTCCTGGGTGGCCTGGTATCCTTCATAGCTTTGTCTGGAAATAGTGACTAAGGAGGAGAGAGAGTTGAGAGGCAGCTGAGGCTGACTGGATAGGACAGGACTGAGCAAAACAGGCCTCAGTGTCTTTCAATGAAAAGGTCTTATAATAGATTGATCCAACTGAGAAAATGGTGGTGTCTTAAGAGAAATAAGAAAACAGCTATTTCTTTTTGTTTTATTCTATTTTATATATTAAACTCCCTCAGAGGAGGGAGTTTAGAAGTCTTTGTCTTGATATTCTAGCATCCCCTAGGTTCAAAGATAGGTGGGCTAGATTGTCCAGCTTACCACCCTGCTATGATCAGACCTTATGTAGTAATCCCTCATGACTTGGGCCAGAATCTGCCTACATGGCTCTAGTGGTGACATAGACTCATTAATATTCTCACACACAGAATTTAAAATAATATTTCAATACTTTATTATAATTATTATTGCAGAAACTATATCTATATAAAATATAGATACAAAATAAAACCACCCAAAATTTCACAATTCACAGCAAGCTACTTATTACTACTTATTAATAATAGTCTATGTATTTTAACATAATTGAGATCATAGTCTGTGTGCAGCATTTTCTGGTAAACATCATACCATAGGCACTTACTTATCCTTTAAAAATGCTTCTTGGGGCTGGGGAGATGGCTCAGCAGGAAAGAACACTTGCTGTGAAGCATGGGGATCTGAGTTCAAATCCCCAAACCTACATTAAAAAGTTGTGTGTGCTCATGCATACACATGTACCCCGGTGCAGTGAGAGGATATGACAGCTCTATACTTAGTGAGAGTCCCTTATCAAGGAAATAAAATAGAACAAGATACCTATTGTCTTCTTCTGACCTTCAGGTTGAGAGGCATGTAAATGTGCACACATGGTTTACATGTGCCCCCTTCCACATATGGGAGAGAGGGAAAGAAGAGGCAAATTAAAAAAGAAAAAAGCTTTGTAAGCATTAAGAATGCTTGTCGTGAAAGAAGATCTATAATTTATATAACATATCCTGTATGGTTGCATATTTAGATTGCTTCAATTTTTTTCTGATGATATATTCTACCACAAAGTGTGGCTTCACATATAAAGTTTTATCTATTCTTTAGATTACTTCGCTAAGGTAATTTCATAGGAAAAGAATTACATCCAAAAATATGAGTATTTTCCATCTCCCAACACACATTATAGAACCATTATACTACGAGCTCTGTTCCAGGCTCTACAACGCCTTTTTATTCCCAAGTTCCAGTCATTCAGTTAATTCATACCTTTAAACAAAACGTGGCTTTTTCATGTGTCTCACTTGGGCTCCATGGGAGAGGGAACAGGAGAAGGATTGATTCTGTAGACATATCAAAGATGCAAAACTTTAAACACACACAGACACAGATGCAGATGCACACATAAGCACACACACCGCCTCTCTAATATTTTTATGCAAATAAGACATCAAACGCCTTCAGTCAAGCTCATTTACCCTGTAAAACAAAGAGAGGCTGCCCTCTTGGGATTCATTTTTCTCCTTTAGATTCTGATCCTCTCAGTGGGAAACAGGCACAGGAGATCCTAAGTCAGGACAAGAGCTCCAGGGACTTTGAAGGCCAGGAGGAAAAGGCAGAAGTTGGGCTTTTATATCCCCACGAAGACCTTGTTCCCAGTTCTTGACAAGAGATTCAGTAGCTTGGGTGTAGTGTACCACTCTTCCCTCTGTAGTGGAGACACTAAAAGCAAAGCGTCTTGCTTGGCTCAAGAGAAGGTTGATCGAGAATCACTTGGTAACCCTGCTTCTTTGCAAGAGGCTCAGGAGCCTGCTTTGTGTAGAAATTAGGGCTGATGAGGATTTCCACTTACCTAGATAGATGTAGAGACTGGAAACAGGCACATCACCACAGTTTCCAGAACAGAAATTAGGAGAAGAGGCTGATTCTTAGAGGAAAGTCGCTGGCCTGCTCCCCTCAAGCTCTGGGTATCTGCTTATTGAGTTATCTGGGGTAAAAGCACCTGCATTTAGCTTTCCTTCCCCCTACACTGTGTCACCTCCCTCCATTGGGACCACCTGCCTGGAAGGCAGCTTTAGAAAGGACATGAACCAAAGAGAGACAAGTCAGAGCATGAAGTCTGGTGCTACACCTAGGCCCACTGACTTAATAAGCTCCTCTCTGCTGTGGTCTGCCTCCTCCCATGTTTTCAATATTCCCTGCCAAGATGGAACAGATACATCTGATGGGGTCCTGTCCTAGCTCTGAAGTCATGCCCATCCTTTCTAATCTACTTAAATGGCCCTGAACAGATGTTCTACATGCTAAGGGCCCAAGATGGCTCCCTACCCTGGTCTAGTTTTTCCTTTCTGGGGCAGAGTGCCAGCAGACATCACCTCACACATTTGGATGCTGACAGCATCCTCCTTTCAGTTCTCTGTAAGAAGCATCTGGCCAAACTGGAAGGCAGGAGAGTGGCTGGTGGTAAGTTGAGGCTCAGGAAGGCTAGCATGTCTTCCCTGACTGAACTTTTTGTGCTTTGGAAGTCCACAGCCCCATTGCTAGCACCAGCCTGAGCAAATCTTGTGAGAAAATAACTTGCCCATTTCTAAGAACTAAGAAAAAAAAGACTGGATTGGTGAGGTGAAGGGACAGATTGGTCTCAGCAGTAGGCTGGCTACTAAGGACTGATGCTGCCATCATGTGAACAGGCTCTTGGATGTGATTTCATGAGCATAGGAGGGTGGACATACATTCGCTGGAGTCTGGACTATAATGAACTTGTTTGGATCTGAAACAAAATGAACAAGTGAAATATTAGGGTAAACCCTAGGCCTTGTATTTGTAGTATTTTTTTGTGATGTTAGGTGCACCTATGTATGTTTAGAAGTGTAATATACATTCTATACATTTGGTGGATTGTTCCTTTAATGATTATGAACCAATGTTCTTCATTTCCAACTGATTTTTGTTTGAGGTCTCTTTTGTCAGATGTTAGAACAGCTATATCTGCTTGTTTCTTAGTTCTATTTTCTTAGAAGGCATTTTTTCCTATCTTGCAAAGTGGTATCTGTCTTTAATGGTGAGGTCTGTTTCTTGGAAACAGAAAAAAGAGTTTGGTAATTCAATTCTATTAGTCTTGGTCTGTCTTGGGTAGTTAAAACAGTTACAGTCATAGTTATTATTGAAAGGTGTATATTCTTGTTTTTTATTTCATAGTCTATTTCTTAGATTTCTTTTAACTGTTCTAGTATTTATCTCTCTATTGTGAACTACTTGGTATGTTTAACCTTCTCTTCAGATTGAAAGATTCCTTTCTCTATCATCTGTAGAGTTGGCTCAGTGGTCATAAATTCTTTATGTTTTTAATCATAAATTTTAAAATTTGCCCTTGGATTATAAGTAGTAGTTTTGCTTGATATAATAGTCTATGTTGGCAGTTGTGGTTTTTCAGGACTTTAAATACATCTTTTAATGTCCTTCTGGCTTTAAAGATTTCTGTCAAAGTGCCGAATGTTGTTCTAATGGGCTTGCCTTTATAAGTGACTTTCTTGCAGCTTTTAATATTCTTCATTGTATGGTGTTGGTGTTTAGGTGTAATATGTCAAGGGCAGTTCATTTTCTAGTTGTGTCTATTTGGTGATGTGTAGACCTCTTGTACATGGATGAACACCTCTTCCATTATGTCTGGGAAATTTTCTTCTGATTTGATTGTAAATATTTCGTACTATGCCTTTAGTGTAGTCTTCTTCCTTTTGCTTATAATTTAAGGGTTAAGATCACCTCTGGAGTTTTTGCCCATATGGCCTCATTCTGAAGCTGAGAAAAGTCATAGCTTTAGTTTGCTTTTCTGTTACTACAGTAAGCATATGACCAAATGGAACATGGGAGAGAAACAATTTATTTCATTTTACAAGTTATAGTTCATTATGAAGGGAAGTTACAGCAGGACTCTTACAGAGACCATTGAAGAACATAGCTACGTGGCTTGTTCTTCATGAATTGCTCCTCCTGGCTTACTAAAACTAGCTTTATTTCTTTTTTCAAGTTTTGTTTCAGATTATAATATAATCACATAATTTCTCTCTTCTTTTTTTTCCCCCTCAAACCCCTCCTTGTACTCTTATATTATTGACTTTCAAAGTTATGGTCCATTTTTTTAAACTGGGCCATAAACCTGGATGTCTGTCTGTCTGTCCCCCCCCCCCCCCGTGTGTGTGTGTGTTCCCAAATGCATAAATACAACCTGCTTAATTTGTATAATGTTACTTGCATTCATGTTTTCAGGGCTGACAATTTGGATAACCAGTTTGCTAATTCTTTCCTGGGGAAGACTATTTCTCTTGCTCTTGGCTCTTGGTTTGTTTTAGTTGACCGTAATTCTTTTTCTAGGGTTGAGGTCTTGTGAGCTTTTGCCTACCCACATTAGCATGTTTATTAGTGCCATATTTTTCAGGTCACATTTGGGTAGCCCATGTGGATGAGGCTTCATGGATGTAGGTTCTAACATTTCTGGGAGATACAATCTCAAGGTAAACTCTTCGTTCCTATGGCTCTTGCATTTTTTCAATCCCTCTTTTTCAGTGATCCCTTAGGTAGAGAAGTTGTGTTGCTAGTGTGTCCATGGGAACTGTGTTCCGTGACTCTATTTTGATTGTATGAAGTTTTTTGTATTGGTCCATCTGTTGCAAAATTTTCTTGATAAAGGGTGAGGACTACACTTACCTGTGGGTATAGGGACAAATGTTTACTTTTTTGTTAGGGATCATGCCAGTTTAGTAAAGTAGCAGTTATAGTTTCTCCTCCAAGACCCATGACTTCACTAACTCTGGGTAGTTGGCTAGGTTTCCAGTATCAGACATGGTTTACCTCTTGTTGAGCAGATTGCAAGTCTAATTAGTACTGCAGGCTACCGTGACAGTTTGGATGCTACTTCTGCAGCCTTAGGGTTATTTGCCATGCTGGTCATTGTGGTTCATAAGCATCATAGCTAGGTATGACTAGGGGTTACTTCCCTCCTTTGGAAACTTGCACGGTGCCTTTTGGTACCATGAAAGCTAGTACTTAGGGAGGAGGCTTTCAGACTAAGTCCAGCTTGTGGTCCTCTGTGCCCTGAGACTAAAGTGCATGGTATCTGTAGTAATAGAGACTTACCTTTCACCTCGGGTGGGGAGGGTAGTAACCTGTACTGTTTTGGGAGTCTTTAGACAACTATAACTAACAACTCAAAAGAGGACTTCTCATGCCTGGTGATCAGATTTCTGTTAGACGTCTTTGGCTCTTGGGAGGAATACTGTCAGCTCAGATGGAAAACTTTTATTCAAACTATGTATGTATATCTGTATATTGACTTAGATGCATTATAGATAATTTTGGATATCAGCTAGTTTGTATATATGTATGTATATATATCTTTAAAAACACACACATAAATACCATATATTATAGTGTATATATTATATACATATATGTTATATGCATATATTGTATATGCATATATTATACATTATACACACATATACTGTATATGCATATATTATATGCATATATTATGTGCACATATATACATTATACATGCATATACTATATATGCATATAGTATATATACACATATTATATGCACATATTATATACATTATATATAAACCTTTAAAAAATACACACACACACACACACACACACACACACACACACACACACACACACACATATCCATGCTCATCTGCCTAGTGATAGAACCACCACATTGAGCTTGACCCTCCTATATTATTAATGTTTAAGGCTCAAACATACGGCCACAGACAAATACGATTAAGGCAATTTCCCTCCTGAGAATACCTCAGATATCTCCAAACTGTGTCAAGTTGACAGGTGAAGCTAACTAGAAGCATCACCCACAATGGGGTCTTAGGCTCTACCAGCAGATTATTAGCAAGGACTCCTTGGCTTTGATTTAGATTGCCCAAGGATTTAATGAAATGTGTAAGATATGGATCAAAGTTGTAGAAGTTTATGTGAGAGTTATGTGGGAAATGTCTATAATTTACCTTGAGGGGACTATCTTTGATAGGTATATGAGGCTTATATAGTGTAAGGTTTCAAGGATCAATATGAGTTCCTAATCAGGCTTAGGACTCTAGTCTAGTGCTCTGGGCTCCCCAAAAAGAGTTCATTATCTTTTCTTATCAATGAATGGTGTCTCGCCACACAAAAAATTCTAATCCTCATAATCGCCTCTTGGTTAAAACAATAATAATGATGTTGGTTCCTAGCACTTACCAAGCTTTCTGCCATGTGCCAGGCATGGAATAAAACCCTTTATGTGTGTAATCCCATGTATCTGCCTAGCACTTTCTAAGGTGGTTGTATTCTCTGTGTCTCTGTATCTGTCTGTGTCTCTGTCTGTGTCTCTGTGTCTCTGTCTGTGTCTCTGTCTGTGTGTCTCTCTCTCTCTTTCTCTCTCTCTGTGTTCATGTGTATGTTGTACATTAATACTGTATATAATATGCAAGTGATTTCTCCAAGGTCACAGGCTAATCAGGAGTTAGCCATGATTCCCATCTAAATCTACCAGTTCAGGGATCATAATCTTGCACACACAGCCTCTTACACTGGCAGGATAAGAAGATGAGTCTTTGCCAGATGATCTCCATTCACACTGCCGGTAGAGTCTACCTGCTCTTCACAGAGGCACCTTCAATCGAAGGATGTTCCTGATGTCTATGACCTCAATGCCAACAGCTACTGTCTATTTATTTTTGCTCCTAATGGATGTTACTGGTTGAAGGAGTTCCTGCAGACTCCCCTATCAAAGCAATCTCCTAGACATTTTTATGTGTCCTAAAGTCTGGTTTTCTGGAAGTCTAGTTGCTGCACAATTCTTATTTCTACCATTACCTTCATAAAGTTCTAAGCATATGCACTCACCTTGGAAGGAAGGAAAGAAGGAAGAAAAGAAGGAAGGAAAGAAGGAAGGAAAGAAAGGAGACGGAGCAAAGAAGAAGCAACGGTGACTCTGTTCAATGCCTAAGTGCCTTGAAGCTTGAACAGTGATGTGTATTTGTTTTTCCCCCAGAATATCCTTTGCAGCAACACAAAGACCCCAAAGTCATAGAATATTATCATTCTTCTTTTATAGTATTCAAGCTCAGTGTTCTTATCAACCCAAAAATAACCTTGAATTCTTCTCTGTTTCTCCTCACCCACAGCTTAGCAGCACACATGAAAATCAAACCTCAGGAGTGTATTTCTATGCTTGATATGCAAATTCATCTTTCACCCAGATGCTACACTGGTGATACTATGACTAAACATTTTAAGAATTTAGAGAAAATAGCAGGGGACACTGCAATGACCAGAGAAGGTTACTTGGAAGTGAATCTTGAAAAACAGTTAGGGTGTAAATCTTGGACCTTGAAGAGGGAGGACATTTGAGGGGGAGAACTTATATGCACCATGTCAGGATAGAAGACAGTAAATCTATTAGAATATTGAGAGCCGGGTTGACAGCAGAGCAGGCTTTGTGCACAGAGATTGTTTAACTTCCTGTTTTGTTACTTATAGTTCACAGCTGCTCTGTGCAGTGTACTATTTATTTACAAGACCAACACAAGCATCTCTGGGTCTGACAGCTCCTACAATAGCTGCTGCTTCTAGGCAGTTCTTGCCAGAGCGTGCTTCCAGAGGAACAGCCCCCTCTGAAGCATTGCTGGTTCTAGCTGCCTGCTCAGCACATCCTACTTCTCCAGGTAGGTGCTGTGGGTGATTGTGTGTGTGTGTGTGTGTGTGTGTGTGTGTGTGTGTGTGTGTGTGTGTGTGTGTGTTTTCCATGTCTTTTTAATGTTGTTTATTCTTTTATTCCTTCCCCCTCTTTCTGTCTGTCTGTCTCTTTCTTTCATTTCTGAGGGTGATTTTGGTTGCACACCAGAACATGCAAGCCATTGAAAATAGCTGAAGCACTAATGAGGAGGTGCTAGATTGTATAACATTTAAAAGTTCAGCTTAGGTTTCATGATGGGCTTGATGGCTCAACATTTCCATTGCCATCTTTTAATTCTTTTTCCCCTGGCTTTGGCCATCTGCCCTGACAGAACTTCAGCATATCCTGGGAATTGTCCCACATTTTCCCCTTTTAGGCCTAAACATAGGAAATCAAGAACATTTCTTATACTGAGCAGTTTGAAACAGTGTTTGGACCTTATTCTCAATGATCTCAATTAGATCACACTCCTGGGGCAAGGGTGATACAGTGCTGGTGGATCAAACCTGAATCACTTGCTCACCTATTAAGGTAAAGATAAAGTCCTGTCCATCATGTAGTCTAAACCTAGATCATATGTGCTTCTCTTGAGGAAAAAATAGGGGTGACTGCAGAAAAGGATTCAATCTATGGAAGAGCCTAAAAAAGGAAAAATCTAAACTCAATTGTAGTGAGTTCGAATCCCTTAGTGCTAGGGTACACTGTCTCATTGGCCTAAATTGATGGTTCTCAACCTTCCCAATGTTATGACCCTTTAATACAGTTCTTCATGTTGTGGGGACCCCCAACCATAAAAGTATTTTGTTGCTACTTCATAACTTTAATTTTGCTACTGTTATGAATCATAATGTAAATGTCTGATATGTAGGATACCTGAAATGCAACTTCTATGAAAAGGTCATTCCACCTTGAAAAGGGTCCTACAGGTTGAGGACCACTAGCATAAAGGAAGGGCTGTGGCCCGTGGTATTGCTTCGAGGCTGAGGTCACGTTGGTCACGCTTGGGTGAAAGTAATGGATGTGTTGAATGTAGATTGGATCTAGGGAGAGAGACTGAAGCAGAGTCTGCCCCCTGCTTTAACATCTGTGGAAGTGAATCAGTCAGGCCAGTTCATTCACGTATTTCAACCTCTTCCAGGCCTATGAGGTTAGGAATACTGTTTCTGTCTGTGAGGTATAACTGTTCTCTTTCTTAAGCATATCTGGACTATGACCTCTTTGTGCTGTGGCCACTGCTGCTTTTGTTTAGAAGTATCCATCTCCTTTCTGGTTTAGACAGGGGATCCCGAACTCATTCCCCAACTTCCAGTCCCTCTACAAAATATCAATTTAACTCTTTTTAAGTTTTATTATTTATTTATTTATTTATTTATTTATTTATTTATTTATTTATTTATTTATGTGTGTTTGTATATATGGGTGTGTAACTTTAATTTTTTTTCAATGCCTTATTTTTAGTGTTGGTTCTTAAACACTTTAACCTCCTTTGTAGCCCACCAGCCACCAGAGGTAGTGGAAAGGAAAGAATACGCAGGCAGAGGGAGGGAGAAGTGGACCTGTTTAGAAAGGTTCTTTGGAGCAACTCCCATCGGTGCTTTCTAGAAATCGGTAGTTCAGTTTACAGGTTAGCAGGCGGCGGCAGCTTGATCCACTTGCAAATACTTCACAGGTACACCATTGGTCCAGTTTGGTAGTCAGGTGAGCAACATTGGTAACATGACCTAGCAGAGACTGCCAGGCTTCACAGCCTCAGCTGGAGTCATCAGGAGGAACCAACAGTATTGCCAGGAGAAGTTCTTGGCTGTGCCTCTCTCAGGGAAGCAAAGTGAAGACTTGAGACCCACAAGCATTGTACAGTTAGCTGTACCAGCAAGCCAAGCTCTGTCTCTGTCACTCAGTCCTGTTCATAACGCTCCAAACATCACATGTCTTCCACGTGTCTTGCCTATGTACATCCAATCAGCCCAAGTCTGCAGAGTCCCAACAAATGGAGCTCAACTATGCAATGTAAGGCAGACCAATATAACCCTTCATCACGTGTCCTTTCACGTGCTTGCTTTAGCAGAACATCCTCTTTCCTGTGTCTGCTTCAGTAAGACAGTCCTTCACGAGTCTGCCTTAGCTTTTCACCTGTCTCCACTTTAGCAATTGAATAGGAATAAAAAGATTCCAAGAGCAGACAAAAGAGACAGAGACAGCCACCCCTCCACACATACACAACTCACACTTAGGAAACCAACAAGAACACCAAGCTACAAAATCATAACATATTTGCAGAAGACACTGTTCAGACTCATACAGGCTCTGTGATTGTAGTTTCAGACTCTGTGAGCCCCTATGACCGAGCCCTGCTTAGTTGATTTCATGGGCTATGTTATCATGGTGTTCTTGACCCCTCTGGTTCCTAGCAAGACACCATAAACTCATATGTGTTAAAAAAACAAAACAAAACAAAACAAAACAAAACAAAACATTCCTTCACCTGTTTGCCCCAATAAAACACCATCTAATACACTGACTCTCTAAAGAACCCTAAGTTTCCACTTCATGGGTGTGTTTGAATGTGTGTGTGTTTATGTACCTACATGTGTGAGTAGCAGTGGAGGCTAGAAAAGGGCAGCTGATCCCCTGGACCTGGACATACAGTTATGAGCTGCTTGCTGTTGGCCAAACCTGGATCCTCGGGTAGGACAGAAATGCTTTTAACCCACTGTGTCATCTTTCTAGCTCTGTTAACCTAACTTTTTTATAGTTCTCTCATACAATATATCCTGACTGCAGGTTTCCCTCCCTCAACTCCACCCAGCCCCCTCACTCCACAACTTCCCCTCTCTCCCAGATCTGCTTTTCCTTGGTCTCCTTTCAAAAAAGAGCAGGCCTCCCAGGTATCAACATAACAAACACAACATGACAAGTTACAAAAAGACTAGGCCCAAATCCTCATTTCAAGGCTGGACGAAGCAATTGAATAGGAATAAAAAGATTCCAAGAGCAGACAAAAGAGACAGAGACAGCCACCCCTCCACACATACACAACTCACACTTAGGAAACCAACAAGAACACCAAGCTACAAAATCATAACATATTTGCAGAAGACACTGTTCAGACTCATACAGGCTCTATGATTGTAGTTTCAGTCTCTGTGAGCCCCTATGACCGAGCCCTGCTTAGTTGATTTCATGGGCTATGTTATCATGGTGTTCTTGACCCCTCTGGTTCCTAGCAAGACACTGTGTAAGACTTTCTCAGTTTGATTTCACCATAAACTCATATGTGTTAAAAAACAAAACAAAACAAAACAAACAAACTTCCCCACCAGGTATCTGTAGTGTTCCTAGTCACTGATGACATCTGGTTCCTGAAAAGGCCACACACCTGCACATACATGGGCAGTCCCTTGTTCCCACTGCTTCTGCAGCCTCTCTGCCTTTACCCCTGTTTTGCTTGGCTACTTTCTGCTGATACTTGAACACTCAGCTCCTCTTCCCTGGATCTCTGACCTGGAGCTTCCAGAAGTAGATGGCATAGGCTACAGCATTTTCCCACTGTTTAATGGTGAGCCGTCCGTAGGTCTCTATGTGTGTATGCACCATTTAGTTCTGGAAGAAAAGGAAGGGAATTATACATTTTTATATGTGTATGCAGAGCCAAGAAGATTAGTCTCAAATGCCTATTTTCTGCAATAGATATCTGTTCTATAGAAAGAATAAAATGCTCTACAATGCCTTTCTCAAAATGCAGCTCCCCCTTTAATATATTTTAAATTGTATAAGCAAAAAGAAATGTATAAATCTTTTCTTATTTTCAAAAACTGTGTTAATTCCCTCTCCTACTGCCATTGCTTTCCATAGCTTTGTGGGTGTTCTTCAAGGCACTTTACATTTTTAATATTTTAAAAAACACTGCAGATCTACTGCAGAATAATCCACATGTCATAAAACCCACCCCCTTTCAAGTGGGAACTCAGTGGTTTTAGTATCATCAGAGTCCCACAGCCATCACTGCAAAGTTTAGGACATTTCATCTCCTTATTCGCAGACAATCCCATTCCTACTTTCCAGGTCCAATAAACACTAATCTACTTCCTTTCATAGGGGTTTACTGCTTTGGGCACTTCATATAAATACAGTCATTACATCAATCCCTTTGTATATGACTTCTGTCTCTTAACATAATGCTTCCAGGATTCACACTCTCTTGTAGCACATTTAATCACTTCATTTCTTTTTATGGAAGAATAATATTCTATGACATGAATATATGATATTGTGTATAGTAGCTCATCAGTGAGTGGAAATTTGTGTTGTATTGATTTTGCTAAAGCATTATGAATGATACTTTATAGATATTTCCATGGTTGTTTTGGTACACAT
The DNA here is from genome assembly GCA_028551405.1 of Uromys caudimaculatus. NCBI lineage: Eukaryota > Metazoa > Chordata > Mammalia > Rodentia > Muridae > Uromys > Uromys caudimaculatus. The sequence continues at coordinate 37,221,452 of CM052700.1, forward strand.
TCACACACACGCACACTTATGTATAGTTTGATTCAAACATAAGATCTTGCCAGGCACACGCCTTTAATCCCAGCACTCAGAAAGTAAAGGCAGGCAGATTTCTGAGTTCAAAGCTAGCCTGGTCTATAGAGCAAGTTCCAGAACAGCCAGGAATACACAGAGAGACCCTGTCTTAAAACATCAAACTGAACAACTAACCAACCAACCAACCAACCAACCAACCAACCAACCAACCAACCAACCAACCAACCATCCAACCAACCATCCAACTAACCATCCAACTAATCAACCAACTAATCAACCAACTAATCAACCAACTAATCAAAATCTCCTCCACAGTACATCTTTTGTGGTACTTGGTACTTGCCACAAATGTTCATTGTTCTCAGGAAACTCCACACACTTGCATACGTCCCTGCTGGTTTTTGCCCCTCTTCCTTTTGCTGACCTAACTAGAACTACTTAGCTTATATAGTAACACCATATTTAACTTTCTGGGGAACTGCTAAACTGGTCTCTGTAGCAGCAACCCCATTTTTATGCCCACCAGAAATATTTGAGGATTCTGTCGTTTCTATAACCCCATCAGCACATGTTCCCATCTGCCTTTTTTACTGAAGACATACTGGCGGATATACAGTGATAACTCTGTATGATGTTGGTTTTCACTGTTCTGATGGTAATTGTTCTTTAGTTTCTTTGTATGTTCCTATACCCATTTTTATATATTCTCTGGAGAAACAGCTGTTCTTGTCCTTTGTCCATATTGAAGGTGGGTTACTAGTTTTTTCATTTATAATAAATATGCTAGTTTAAAGTATTTAAAAGAACATAGCAAACAATGACTAATCAATATTTTCTTCACAACCTTTAAAAATATATTCATATCTGATCTTATCTAAAAGTTTGAAAAGTAATTTTATATACATTTAAATATGCATATGCTTTACTTAAAGTTAAAAATTTTTAAATCTTTACTTAAAGGGTTTTGTGCACATTATATTGTATTATTTTTATTATGTAGTCATCTTCATAGATTTTTATTCCTGTGAAGAGCTTTCACTATTTAAAATTGCCACATACATGAATATGTAACACTTTTCTTTTGGTGTGGCTTTCTGTTTCTTTTGGTGCCTTTACTGCCATGAACAATGCTATAATGAGCATCATGTAAGAGCTCTTTTCTGCACATGGGTAAGTGTAATGCTAGAATTTCTTTAGAGAAATGGCTGAGTGTAAGGGAATTTGCATTTTGCTTTTCAGTATGTTTCATCAAAAATGTGTATTAGAAAGGCTTCAAAATTGTTTTCCTAGTTATAATGTATGGGAGTATTATTTCATGAATACTGGCTGTTATTAAAGGTTAGGCGCTCTTGCTCAGATAATGAACAAAACTGAGACACTTCTACAGTTTGACTGTTTATTCTTGTTATGATTTGGATGACAAATGTCCCCATAGGTATTTGGTCCCCGGTTCTTGTCAGTGTTTTGGGAGGCTTAACATTTAGGAGGTTGAGTCTCTGTAAGGGAAGTACACTTTCTGGGATGGGCCTCAGGATCTCCAGTTCAGCACTGAATCTCTCTGTGTCTTGGTTTGGGAAGATAGGAGCAAGATGCTTCATGGTTTTACCACCACAAATCTCTTTGCTGCCATTCCTAGTCTGTTATAATGGACTATTCCTTCAAGCAACCAGCAAAAATATTCTTTCTTCCTTTATGTTGCTTTCTGTCAAATATTTCATCACAGGTTTAAGGAAAGTAATTAATAATATGTCTTGAAATCTCATGCATTGGGAACTTAATCTCAAATTTTATGTTAACAGTATATGGAGCTCTCTGGCATGTTTACTTTATTCTGTGTTGTACTTGACACCCTCTACAAGGTTATTGTTGAGTCTAAATGTTCTCTTAGATACTGAGAAAATGTTATGTTCTTGGATTTTTCATCTTCCTCTGCACCTGGGACCTAAATTATATCTTAGCTTCTAGCCTCGGTTATTTTGTTATAGAGACAGGAAAACTGGCTAGAATAGTACCCAATTCTTTTTCCTGCATGAGATGATTCTAATATGGTGAGTTCCATAATTTCCACTATCTGGTGTTGAGCATACAGCCTATCTCTCATCTTATTCTGTAGGTTTGTTCTTTACTTGAGAATCTTACATGACATGGAAAGCAAATATTAGATGGGCCAAGAGGGTCTACATTTAAAGCCTTCTCTTATGCATAGTTAAGTCAGTTGCAGAAAATATTACTTTTAAAAGATTTATCATTTTATTTAGGATTGACCAGTATTTTAACCACAATCCAGAGACTTTTAACTTCACAAAGATGTGACATTTTATTCTAATAAAGTTATCGACAGAGCTCCTTTTTTGAGTGACTTTTCAAAAGCTTCTTTTGTCAGTAGAGAGCTTGTATTAGATAATGTAACCTCACTGTACTCCATGTTAGCAAGGAAAGGAAGCAAATGTCCTTAGGTACTGGATACAGACAGTCAGAGATTCTTAAGAGGGAAAAGTTGTTCAGCTCTCCAAGACAACATTTGTCCCTCTATGTGGACTCTTAACTGAAAATGATGAAGTTTTCCAATGCTATTGTTTGGAAATTAAAAGTTTATGCAATTATGCCTCCAAACTGAAAATTATATAAAAATAAACCTCAGAGTATTAAACTTAAGGAAAAGTGTGAACTTAGTTTGCAAGTGTGTAAGTTGAACAAAATTCATCATATGGAAGAAGGAAGTGAGGAGAGTGAGTCTTGTTTCTATGATGTGTCAGCTAGGTTCATCTGAACTGCTGCCGATAAGTTAGGGGGGAATGAACAGGGACTTCTGGTGCAATTGGGATGAGATGGCAGTGCTGTGGTTCTATTCATTGACCCTCTGAGGAATGGAGGAAATGGATACCTGGAACTTTGATAGTTTTAAGGCACTCAGGAAACTGACTGAGGTTCCAGAGTAAGCCCATTGCAGCACAGAAATTGATGTGCTATTAGAAATGAGTCCAGCCTGCTGATCTAGGTCAACATAGTAGTGATGGAGAAAGCCACAGTGTCAAAGGCCAGCTTTGATATCACAGAGTAAACTGAAGCAGGCAGAGATGGGATATGGGATTGGTGAATGGGGTCTATACTGATAGCATTCGATAGGGGGATAGGTGGGGAGGCTGACAGCAGTGGGCAATTTATGGAGTCAGCACTGCTGACAGAACAAAACTTAATTGTTTGGGGCAGGCAAAAATGCCCAGAGAGAAAATCTGAACTCTTAACTCTTCAGTAGTTGATGAGAAAGAAAAGGATAAAGAGAAGGTCATGCATACCGCCCCCTCCCCACACTCTGGTTGGGCCCGACCACCTATTTCATCTGTTTTACGAGTGCACAGACATACTTATATACATACATATAGATATGTATGTACATACATATAGATATGTATGTACATACATATAGACAGACATGTACACATTTGGTGAATGGAGCAGAATCCCAACAGCTACACTTTATTTTTCTTTCAGCCTTATTTTACTTTTTCAGACAAAAGTTCTTTGTAAAACTACCTCATAGATAAAATGTTACACAAAGGGGGAGTTACAGAAGGATGTCAATAATAAATTCAAAGCAATGTTTCATACTATAAGCTCATTATAAGTTCAAAGCAACAGTTTCACATGACCTTGCTGTATCATAGTGGACACATGTGGCTTCATCCTTGGCTCTGTCCTAGATGAATGTTTTTGTTGATCACAGATCTGTCCCAAGCCAATTTCTCTTCTTAGTGTGATCTATGAAACCTCATTGTATTCCTTATTATGCAGCCTTTACTTACTATTCTATGAGGAGGGGGCACATTCTATTTTTTTTTTTTTTTTTTTTTTTTTTTGGTTTTTTCAAGACAGGGTTTCTCTGTGTAGCCCTGGCTGTCCTAGAACTCACTCTGTAAACCAGGCTGGCCTCGAACTCAGAAATCCACCTGCCTCTACCTCCCAAGTGCTGGGATTAAGGGCGTGCACCACCACTGCCCGGCTGCACATTCTATTCTTGATTCTACCTTTATTAAATGTTTCTGGCAAAAGAATTAAAACCATATTCTTAAACTTTCATCCTAAAATTACTTGAATCAAATCAGGAATTCTAGAAAGTCATTAAATCATGTAAATAGCATTAATTCATGAAAGTTCATCTTCATGTTGATCTGCAGGAAATTTGCCCAGTAGGGTGGAATCATTAGGCTATGTAATAGTGGCAGGAAAGGAATATCCATATCAAGGTACAATCCTGGGACGAAGTCTCTGGGGTTGTTCCTCTTCAGAGTGTACCCATCACAGCAAAACAGTGGGCCATCTCTAGGAAGTTCATTTTGCTTGCCATAGCCTTTTCTATGTGGCTTCTGTCATCAGAAGTCTAAGCAAATCTGCACAGAGACTTAATTTCACCCCTCTCCAACAAATAGGGAAATGTTTTGTTGGGGGGAGGGGGTCAGGTATTAGATCAAAACTGAGAAAGATGCTCAGTGAATACCTGTGGACATGATGTTTGTAGTAACATGTTACTTCTGAAGGTAGGGAGGACATTCCTTTAAGTCCTACAATGTCACTACAGATTATCTCCCTTCTTGCAGCAGCAGGCAGGTAGTTGCATTTGATGTCTATTAGGCTCTAATTTAAATATAACGTCCATAATTCAATGAGAACAGATAGCAAAAGGATCCCTTTTTCATTAAAAGGGTAATTACCTTGTTATCAGAGTGCTGTAAGTATAAAAGTTTATGGATTTCTCATATAATCATAAGATTGGTAGAGACTTGGTGATGTCATCTTGTTCTTTCTGCAAGCCAGGGATGAATTTAATTCATCTTTGACGGATGGGATGCCGTTTAACAAGGATCTCCCGAGAATGAGAGTCGACACTTGGGTGTTTTAGCAACCGTCAGCAGTGATATTCCTTCCATCGTTAAATCTATCGACATTGAATGAAGCCTGTTCTCTGTGTCCTTTTAGGGCAGAGAGAACAATGTTATTCATGCCCTTTGTTTTCATTATGTTAAAGAGTACTTATTAAGTCCTATATACTTGATGCTGAGGACACGCTAGTGACACAGGGAGGATGACAGACTTGACTGCTCTTGGCATTTAGCTGAGAGACTTATAATGGATGATAACCAATAGCCAAATCAATAAATGTCTAAAGGTTGTCATAAGTGCTGTGATGGAGCAATTAAAGTGGCTGTTATGAAGGACAGCAGGAGGAAGCTAAGGCCTTGTTTCCACGGGTAGTCCAAGAAGCTCTCGTTTTTCATGAGTGACTTGTAATAGGAGCGTGATGTGTAAATGAAACCAGCCTTTCAAACTGGAAAGAACACTCCCAAGAAAGAGAGCGGCCTGCACAGAGGCTCTGGAGTAGGAAGCATGTGAAGGAATTTAGAGTACAGCACAGATCCCAGCAGTGGGATCAAGGCAGAGGGTGGTGCACAGTGAGGTGAGAGAAGCAAGTAGCGCAATGATGTTGGTCATTGTAGGCAGTGAGGAGAGGCCTGGCTATCCTTCTAAGTGGAATTTTCTGAAAAGATTACTCTGAATTCCCTATGGCACATAACTTAGTCTAGGAAATCATAACAGAGAGAAGTTAGTAGGCAGTGCTTATGAGAAATATCGATGGCACAGAGGATAAATGTGGAAGTGAAAATGGACAGAGACACTTGAATGCTTTTACCCACAGACCCAATGTGAGGTAAGTTAAGGAAGATACCGGATCTCAATCTATGCCTTGGCTTGCAGCTGTAGGAACTGGTCAGGTGAGAGTTCACTCTGTCTAGCAGCTAGACTTGAGGTGAGGAGGAACAGGCTCATCATGGGAAGAAGACTTTGGGACTTCCCCTTTGCACAAGCTAAGTGTGAGATGCTTGTCCAACCCGAACATAAGCCATTGACTCTAGGTTTGGAGTTCAGAGAAGCCAGCCCTGGAGAAATAATGTTAATTGACTTTTCTAATGGGAATATCAGTTTCAGGGGTGAGGGTGAGCTATAGCCTGTACGAGGAAGGGAAGAATAGGAACAGCCAGGTAGGCTTGGAGAAAGTCTGACTCCCTCCTCCCCACCTCCCCACCACATGCATACAATTGATGAAAGCTGTGGCATGTGCTCCATGCTTTTTTCAGTACTGTGACTTCAAGTGATTGCCTCTTTCTGTCAGCATTCTTAAGTTGGGGAGTTGAATCTCCATTTTCCTTTCATGACCAGTCTTGGTACTAGGCTCATCTTCTGATTACTTTGGCTGTGTATATAATTTCTTTTGTCTACACCTCATTGTCTTACACTGGGTATCTTTTCTAACCAGAACTCTAATTTTATGTGTATTAAGTCAATATTCTTATAAATCTTTCCCTCTGCCAGGTTGTCACAGGGAGACACTTGTATTTGTTGGCTATTATATTCCATTCCAGTTTGGGGAGTCTTTGGCACAATGGGGACTGTTATTGGCAGGCTTTCTTTTTCATTACAAAGGAGCCCCTGTTTGCGCGATTCCTATTCATCTCAATTTTCCAGTTTCTTTTAAATCAGCTTTAGAGATGTGAGGATTGCCAGTGGGTACTCTGTTCGACCTCACTTAATGTTTGTGTTTGGTCCAGATCATAAAGCAAACCAAATTAACTGCCTCTGTCCAGTGCCCGGTAGGACTTGGAATCCAGGTGAAATGTGGGTTTAAAGATGTGTTCCTAATTACAGTCTTGTGGATGTTGATAGCAAATGAAGTTCCAGACCATTATTTAAAGCTCCAAGGGCTCCATCCTAGGTTTGTTTTCTCAGCAAATGTGGTTTTAAGTGATTCTTTAAGGCTCTGGCTGTTACGTTCTAGATGTATTATTCTTAATGAATTAATCCTGGGAAATTATAGGTACTGGCTTAATTTTGTTAAGGGTGCCCTTACTACTACCTGATCACTATGTTTTGTTTGCTATTTTTTTTTCTTATGAGATAAATCTGCTTCTTATTTGTCTCAGGACGTACTGTATAAACCTGCTGAGAAAGTCTGAAAAACATTTTAAAAGATTTCATTTGAAAAACAAAAGTCCCTGGGAAGTGAGAACTAGCAGTCACATAGTAATTAGATATCACATAACAAACCTCTCTTTTAAAGGACAAACTTGCATTGAGACCTCTCGTGAACACACCTATTACACCAATGATATTGTTCTGTCACAGATAAGGTCTTGTCAACAAGTTTTGTCTTACTACACCTCTGATTTTAGGACTCAAGCCTACCATCATGCCTGATTAGACTGTTAGACAAGGAAGGGGTTAGATGAAAGGAAAGCAATCATCCTTGTCACATCTTATGAGTTTGAGCCATGTTAGCAGTGAGCAAGGCAGGGAGCAGTAAGAAAATGTGGGTGAGGAACACAGTAAGGCCGAGCGGAAATGGAACATGATCAACTTTTGTATTTTTTTCTCATATTCCTAGTTCTCCACTTGGAAACTCTTCCAAAATCTCAAAGCATATCCAACAGGAATCAGCTTCAAAGTTTGTTTAATTGTTTGTTTGTAAGGTGTACATTTTCAAATCATGAATATGACATGACTGTATTATCTAGCACTCCTACCCATTGCTAGACAAGTTGTGCCAAGGCATGACAAGTTCTAATCTCTAGTTCCTTGGATGTGACTGTATTTGGAGAAAAGAGTCTTTGCAGATCCATGAAAGACCCAGAGTTGAATTCATCTTCCTTTAGAAGATAGCTCCTAATTTAAGTGACCATCACTCTTAGACAAAGAGTTGAAGGCATAAACAAAAGAGCCCATAAAGACAAGGCAGAAATTAGAATGCTTTATCTATAAGTCAAATGGACCCCAACAAAGGCAAGGCGAGAATTATAGAATATTTTCTCTCTCAGAACATCAAGAATGAGTATCACTGTAAATACCTTGACTCTGGGTTTCTGCTCCTCACAGTTGAGGGGGAATACATTTAAGCTGTTCAGTTTGTGATAATTTGTTACCAAAGTTCTAGGAAATGAATGTACTAATACACACACACACACACACACACACACATATATATGTATATATATATACACATATATATGTATATGTGTATATATACATATATGTGTGTGTGTGTGTATATATATATATATATATATATATATATATATATCATATTGATATATACCATGCTCATCGTGTTTACATGCTCAGCATGTAAACAGAGGGGAAAGTCACTGTGATTGGAGTTAGGAAATGTGTTTCCCAAGCTTAATGAGTACTTGTATGACCTTGGCTGAGCTGCAGTCCCTCTCTGAGTGCTTGTTGCTTCATTTCAAAATGAGAAAGATGCGGACAGATACATCTGGTTGTAGGCTTACTCTTCCTTTCCTATTATTTAAAGAATAAAAAACAACCAGAAAACAGGAAACATATTAAAATAATTCCAGGCTGTTGGGGAACTGGCACTGTAGGACTGTGATTTCTGGGAGAAGACAAGAAACATGGTGATACCTATCTAAATTGTCCCAGCTTTGGGGCAGCAGACACTTTCTGGGCTGTCCTGCAGAGACCTTGTGAAGTCCCCAAAGAGCTCTGAGTTGAAGAGATAAGTGTTGGAAGTTGGAGAGTGTTAGGGCACTGGACCTGTGGCCGGAAGCATTAGAGAAGGAATAATGTGTAAGATGGCTCCAAAAACATGCACCGAATTCTTCTGGAATGTTCCTGCATAAGTGAAATGCAGAAGGTTTGACAATGGTTTAGTTAGCTGTGAACTGTGTAGTTCCCAGATCTCACACAGAGATGGGAGCTGTTTAGGTTTCAACTGTATCAAGTACCAAGTACCTGTGTACTCAGAGGAGGAAAATCACGGAAGTTTATGTTTTAGGAGGATTAGACTGACTGTAAAATAAAAGCTATGCTAGGTCTATCTTCACATTGCTTAAACTAAGTTACAAATACCCACCTATTTGCAGGAAATGTTTACCAACATACTTTTAGAACAAGGTAGTTAATGATCCAATCAGAAAGAAAATATCCTCTTTCCTAGTCTGACAAAAGAGCAAATGGAAACAAACAAACAAATCAGACAATGGCTTCAGATTCAGCAATGAGAGAAGTGATGGAATTAGCAGACTAGGATTTCAATCCAGCTCTGAGAAATCTCTTCAAGTTTTAAGAGAGTGTTTGGAGGAATGGGAGCAGTCAGTTAAGCACTTGCCTCACAAAACAAAGGCCCAAGCTTGAGTCTAAGAACCAGTGTAAAAAGCCCTGTGCACACCATTAGTCCCTGTACTCAGAAGGCAGAGGTAGGCAGATCTCTGTGAATTTGAGACCAGTCTGGTACAAGTTTCAGGGCAGCTAGGGCTGTTACACAAAGAAACCCTGTCTTGAAGGAAAAAAAAGCCAGGCAGAATGGTGCATGCTTGAAATCCTTACAATGGTAAGATGGGAGATCCCTGGGTCTTCCTGGCCAGTTAGCATAGGATACTTGGTGAAATTTCAGGCTAGAGGGAGACCTAGTTTCAAACAAAAAAGGCGGCTTTCTTAGGAATGACACCTGAGGCTGCCCTCTGACCTTCCTCCATCCAGATACATTCATACTTGTGTGTACCTGCACATATGTGTGTACCCAGACATGTGAACACACACACACACACACACACACACACACACACACACACACACACACACACACACTATACTTACTTGTGGTCAGAATGAAGAAATAAGTGGAAAATATGAAAATATACCAGTGGAACTTTTTGCCTGACAACAATCTCAAAAATTAAAATTTCTTATATTTCATTGGAAGATATGGTCCTTTAGAGCAAAAACCCTAGAGCATTTGGGGGTTTGCTGTGATATAAATTGGAGTAAGATTATAGCAGAAAGAGAAGAATGGAAGAATTCTACTATAAAGTTATGTGAAGTTGTTTAGTATTATTGGAAGAAAAATAATGATTTTGCGATGAAACTGAAATGCAGACAGAATTCCCCAGACTATCCAAACTGTATGATTTTAATGTCCTCTTAACTATTTCCCTTTGTTCCAACCCTCCCAGTTAGGCAGCCGCATTAGATATTAGACCTTGGTTTAAAACTCTCTAAGGATCTCCTCCATCAAAACAAAGAATCCTATCAATGCTTTCATAACCTGGGTTCCAAATGACTCCCTCGACCTCATCTTGAGCCCTGCCAACGTGTGTCCCTAGCTCCAGCTGTGAGTATTCCTTGTTTCCTTTTGAACCTTCCTTGTGACCTTTGAACTTGCCCTTGCCTTTCCCATCCTTCCTCCCAAGTCCTAGCCTTTCTCTTCTCTCCTAATTTTTTCTTCAAATCTGAACTCCAAGTTAAAATGGCATCCTACCCCGTCTCCCCATCTGTGGTCCCATGTTCTTTCTTCCTGGCTCATTTCTCTGAAACAATCTCTCTTTTGTATGGTATTTATTGTAATTTCTTGCTTGTCCATATTTGCATCATCCCTCACAGTGAAACATGAATAGAATTTTTGTTTGTTTATTTTGCTTTCTGTGTTGCTCACTGACACACCCACAGGACCTACAATAGAGACCAAGATGGAAGGTGCTAAACCAATGCTGCAGTGAGTTTGCAGGCTCCCTGTTAATAAAGTTTGGGAAACTCCAAGAGCCCCAGAACCTCTTCTTCTCTTTGGTGTTCCTCTATTCTGGGCCCTGTGTACTACTCAATGAAGTTAAGGTTTTATCTCTGCTCTTGCCAGGAATTTCCCATCATTCATCTCTCTGCCCTCATTTGCCTACAAGGTACAAGGGGTTGGGGTGATATTCTTGAGCATAAAGAGACAGTCCTGCTCTAGGCTTTTTATTCATCCTAACAAATGTTACAACCTGCTTTTGTTTTAAAGCATTTGTGTGTCTGGAAAGTAGCCACCCGGGGAAGCCTGTTTTTCCATAATTCAAAGTGAACTTGCAGTCTTTTTTTTTGTGTGGGGGGTGATTTTTATCTTTTGAAACAGTCAGTGCCTGGAGCTCTGTTGCACTTGAGGCTTGGGGTGTCTTTTATCCCTGTCAGTGGGAGGATAAAAAGGCCTCAGTGGTTGTCTACTGAGCACCCTTTCTTCAGCTTTAGTAGCTATGGCTGTAAGCAAAGGTAATGATCCCCCAAATCTAGCTCTTCCTTGGGATTAGTATTCAGAAAAAAATACACCCCAGTTTCCCCTACAGCAATTAATTTATTTTTCAGACACAGTGTTTGCCAGTTTTCTGGTATGCTTCCTTTGCCATGTATGGTGTTTTAGAGTGAGAGCCCAGGCCACTTCCGTCTGGCTGTCATGTTCCTTTGATGTCTAAGGGCATAGGAAAGGAAAGGCAGGCACAAGACAAATGGGCAGATGGTTTGGGCCTTAGGTAATGTTCAAGACAGAAGCCTACTTCACTAGCGATTAAAAATAGCTTTCCGCTGGTGCTTTTGAAGTGCGTCTGAGGCTTAAACAAGTAGGTGACTGTTTTGACCTGGTTTTATTGTTACACATGTGCAGAAAATTAGTAGTGGTAGTTTCCAGGTATAAATTTAATTTTTAATAGATTATCAACACAGTATTGTATTCTCAGAATTTATTCAGTATGTTGAAGCATGTAATTATTAAAAATCAACTCATGCTATTGCCAGCTTGGCACCGGCCAGTGGTCTCGGTCTGTTCCCAGCCCAGTACATAGCCCGGGACTAAGACCGCATGTTTCCCCTAACCTCTTCCACCAGTGCTGGCTCTACCTCTCCAGAGCTCAGAGATAGCCCTCTTGGTCTCCTTAGGCAGCTGTGGGTGTGCTCCATTGTGGCTACCTTTCCCCTGGGGCTCAGTCCTTGCCAGTCTTCCAGTCCCAAAGCCTGACTGAATTCCACCTAGGCTAACTTCTTTCCCTCTGGCCCACCTGAGTTGCCTGGAATGGAAGACACCAGATAATCTTAGTTTAGAATCAACAGATAACACAATCGCTGGGCTCGGAATCTATCATCCTAAACTCATCAACTATTCTGTGTTAGAAACCTTCCGGTGGCAGATTCTGGTGGATTCCGCCATCGGATCTAACAGTCCCTGGTCTACATTTTTCCTGCCTTCACACCCACCTCACTGTCCAAAAGGAAGTGCCCTCCTCCTGTGTTCCCTCTTCTTCTCTTGGACCTGGAAGGCCCGCTTCCTCCTCGCCCAGTAATTGGCTTCTTGTCATCTTTATTATCCAATCAATTAGGCGAGAATTCAGCTACAGTAGGTAACCTACTATCTCTCTCTTTCTATCTCTTTCCTTCCTTTACCTAGCACTTCCTTTCCATTTGTTTCCTTCCTTTCTTTCTGTTTTTAAGACTAAAATTCCACTGTATGGCTCAAGTTGTCCTAGAACTCATTAAATGGCATATTCTGGCCTCAAACTCTGGATCGTCTTCTACCTCAGATTTCAAAGTGTTAGGATTATAGGTATGGTCCAATAAGCCCAGATAGGGTCATCATTTCTTGTGCGTGCATGCGTGCATGTGTGTGTGTGGATGTGTGCAAGTGTGTGCATATGTATGTGTGTGTGTATGTGTGTGTGTGCGTGTGTGTGTGTGTGTGTGTGTGTGTGTGTGTGTGTATTTGCGGGTCTCCATGTATATAGGAGAGGTATATGTGCCTGTGAAAGTACATATAGAGGTTTGAGTTTGCTGCTAGGTATTTTCCTTCACAGTTCATCTTTGTTTTCAACACAGGGTTTCTCACTGAACCTGAGCCCCGCCGTTTTGGTTAGACTGCTCGGCTAGAGAGCTTCAAGGATCAGCCTTACACCATCTTTCCTGCCTGGGATCCCAGGTGTATGTTGCTGTGCCTAACTTTTATGTGGGAGCTGGAGAGCTGAACTAAAGTCCCGATGTTTGCATAGCAAGCACTTTACCCACTGGGCTGTCTCTCCAACCCCTAGCTTCATTTTCTTAATGATAATAAATGAAGCTTTCTGGGCTCTTGACTTCAGAGCATTTGCTGAAGGTTAGAGGTTCTAAGTATAGTACTGAAAGACAAACTAAAATTTATCTTTTCTTTCTTGCCCTTTTCTCCTGCCTTCCAACTCATGTCTACATTCTGAAGGGTAGCATTTTGTGAAATGAGAATTTAAAAGTTAGGACAAGATACCTCCCATGTCAATGTGTAGCTAGGAAACCGAGTGTTCAACAAAAAGGTGAAGGTCATCAAGTGGGGACCTAGTGTGAAACCGTCCCGTTGTCTCTCTAGCCTTAACTAACGCCATATTTTATGATGAGAGATGCTTTATATTTGTTAGGATTTAATTGTGTAAACAAATTTGAAATATCTCAAATGATTTCCACTGTATGTCTCTCATACCTTGGTTTTATTTTTACTCAAGATTCTTTTGGATGAAATGAACATGACTCTACTTCTATTTATTTGAATAGTAAAAGTGATTCTGATGGCTTGCTTATCTCTGAAGTTAACTATCTTAATGGCTTTACGTGCAGCTGAATCCAGCGAATGGAAGTAGGTTGTCAGGACGAGGTCTGTCTTTCATCTGTTTCTTTGTGGCTGTCATGCTTGTTTATAAATGACAGACTTGTCCATGTTACAGGGGAAATAGTACTGACTATGTTTGATGCATAGCCTTCGGGCCAGTGACTCAAAATCCAAATTTTTCCTTTGTCAGTTCCAAATCTAAAAACTCTGGAAGAAAGATTTTGACTTAGTGGTGTCCCATGCTCAGCTCTGAGGAAAATATAGTGTGACAATCTTCAGTTCTATTAGGATCACCTGTTTTAATGTGGTAAAAACATGCAGACATGGTTAAGTTTAGGTAGTATTTTTTATGGTTGATTTTAGTTTTTTTTTTCTTTGTATGTGTATACAGTGCTGCTTCCGAAAAGGCAGCCCTGTTCTTGTTTGAATAAGATTACCATGTAAATAAGTACTGACCCTACCAAGGTTTTGTAAATTACCTCGTTGTTAGTATAAGCACACAGCATCCTTGCTTAGGGCCTCAGTCAGGTCAGTTTTGCATTTAAGACAATTGAGCCTCAGAGAGGTTAAGAAATGGATAACTATGCATATGGTTATGGATAACCAAGCAAGGAAGCAAAAGCAATTGAATACACAATGCCTTTCATGTTATTTTTTGCAGTTAGTATTCTAGGGGGTAGAATAAAGTATTACAAAACTATGTACAGGGCTGCAGAAGTGACTCAGCAGGTAAGGGTGCTAAGACTGCTCACTACTCCTGCAAAGGACTCAGATTCAGTTCCCAACAATCGCATCAAGCTGCTCACAGTTGTCTGTAATTCAAGCTCCAGGACACCAACAACCTCAGGTCTCCACATACATATATATATATAGTTATAAAATAAAAATTAAATCCTTAAAAGCCCATAAATGCATATATCCTATAATCTACTCTTTAAATTACTAATTCCAACACTGAAAATATAGACAAGACCTCTACTGCCTTCTGCCTACCATCCTTAACATTGCTAACTTCCATTTTACTCTCTACAGAATGAACAGTAATTAATCAAGCAATAAGTTGTTCCTTCTTTAGACCAAAAGATCTTGAAGGTAGGAAGGAAGAGTGTCTTAATTTCAAGTATAATCTTCAAAGTTAACACAGCCATTGATTCACAATGGAAAAATCTTGCTTCATAAGTATATAAATGAACACATAATCTAATGAATTAGAAAAAGTTCCCATGGTTTATTCTGATTTTAGTGTGTAGCTGGGAAACAGAAGAAAACATTCAACTAGAAGGTAAAAGATATCAAGTTGGGACCTGGGGGGTGAAACTGCCATGTTGTCTCTCTTTTTAAGATCATATTTTATGATTAATTAGAGGTGCTTTTATTCTCATAAAACACTAAGTGTTCAACCATGCTTTAAATATCTCAGATGATTTCAATAATCAGTCGTTGAGCTTTGGTAGGCTATGAGTGTTAAATGCCTACAACAGAAAAACAATTCACCACCTGTCCTCTTACGTTTTTGAGTTGCATTTCTCGGTGTTATTATACTGAACAGTCTCTTCTCAGGAAGGATCTTGAGAGTCTGCAGGTTATCTCATACTGTGTTTGTTATTCTCTCACCTCCAGTAGCTGTATGTTTTTCAACTCTAACCACTCATTATCTCGCCCTCTGCTCAGCTGACTGTACCCTCCTGCTTCATTCTTCTGCTCCTGTGGTATTGATTCGGGCTCCAGTGATGTTGGCCCAAGTCACATTTGCTGATGGCTGCTGGGACTCTGAATACATCTTTGTTTTTCTCCACGTTGCCTCCTACGTGGCTTTGAGTTCTAATTCCACTGTGGAATGAAGCATGGGTGTTCTGACATCCCTGTGAGAGCAAAAGCAGCTCTCCTTAGAGTTGGTCTTTGGAGCGGCTCAATGACTCCTCATCACAGTGAGTCAAACAAAACACCAGGCAAACCTGGATTCATAGGGAGAAAAATTAGTCATATCTACCAATGGGCAAAAATGCCTAAAAATTCATAGTCATTTTTTGACTACAGCAACATGTCTCTAGAAAAAGGATATCTATTTAAACAATAAATATAAATAAATGAATGTTTAGGGCACATCTGAATTCTAATCCTTTATCCATATTTTTCATCATTTATATAATGTGAATTTTGGTCATGTTATTTGATCTCACACAGTATTGGCTTCCTCACCTGCAATTGGGATTGTTTTAAGGATTCTGTGAAGTTGTGCATATAAGTTACATGCAATCAGTGATTCATGACCATTGTAAATTCTCAAAAAAATTAGTAAGCATTGTTACTATTATTGCCTGAACTATTCTAGACACCAAAAAGTGCTGAAATAATCACTCTTTTCATGCCTTGTAAGTTGATTATATTTACTTTTGATTTTAGAAGTAGTCATAACTGAGAAGGCACTAAAGTAACTTGGCAGCAGCAGGTCCTTGGGTTATTCTTACATTTCCAGATTGATCTTGCCTCCTGCTGATTTTGGTGTTTGTTCTGGGTATGTGGGGGGCAAGGCATTAGAATACACTCTAAGGGCTGTCACAGTCGGGTCCTGGGCTGTCATATTTTATTGATATTAGGTATGTGGATGGTACTTAATAGGAAATGAAAGGCCCTATAGGTTTTTTTGCTTTCAGGAATTTGCTTTCACTGACTGAGAGAAAAAGATCAGAAAGATTTTTAAATTAATCTATTGAGCTAATAACACGAGAACTGTAAAGTGAGCCAGGCTGTAGTGTTCATTCCTGACTTTGAGATGGTGTTTCATGATTCGCAAACAATCTCCCTGAACTTTTTAGATGGACTTTTATGAAAAGAGTCTCTGAGAATGTACTTAAATATTCAGTTTGGGGCCTTTGCCTTATTGTTAATATGTGTTTGTTACAACAACTTAGAATGTATTTCTCGTAGTGGTTGTAATTATAGATAGACTGGTCTGAGGTACACATTTGCTGTTCAACTGTCTTATCTCGCCACAGTTTGGTGAAGATTAAAGTGAAGTTAAAGGAATCATTTTGTATAACTCATTGCTACTTTAATTCCCATTATTTTTGTTAGACTGGATATCGTAGTAATATTTTCTTAAGTATTTGCTGTGATTTTTATTAAAGAGTGTTAAGGATATTAGAAGGATTTAAAAACAATTCCTTTAGGCCCTTTTACTCATAACTGAGAAAACAAAACAGAACAACCAACCTGGATGTCTACTAAAATCTGGGAGGATTCAGCATCTCCGGGAAACCAGAGGAGTTGTCACGCTTAGGGGTGCTTCACTCCAGTTTTCAGAGAGGCAGACATTCTCAGGAAACTACAATAAATACTGTGAAGTTGTGTGATCAGCATGGCAGAGCTGGGAGTTAATGTCATGCCTGCCTAGCACCAAAAGCTTCTGGTCATTCCTCAATGGAAAGGCCACTCCTGGGGGCTGGAGAGGTGTCTCGCTCCCAGAACCTACATCCACAGTTCACACCTCTCTGTAACTCTAGCACTGAGGGATCTAACCTCTGGGCCTTTCTGAACTCTACAGCAGGCCTACACTTAACATGTGCACAGACATACCAGTGTACACAGATACAGACAACTAAAAATAAAATCAAGGTTTTAAAAATAAGTAAATAAAGGCTGTTCTTTAAGGCTGATATCATTTTATATATTCCTTCTGATGACTTCAAATACTAGTGATGAAAACTGGAGGGCATAGGGTAGGCTGTATAAAACTAAGCTGAATTAATCAGAAAATCCAGGAAATTCTTAGTTTACAATACTGTTGAAATCACAGAATTGTCTAGAGTGAGACGATGTCTTAGCTTTATTTGATTTTAATTTTTTAATGTAATATGTCTTCTTACACACACACAGATTGGCCTGTATCTTACTATATAAGTCATATTGACCCTGAACTCATAGTCCTGCTGCCCCTACCTCCCAGGAGCCGGGATTTCAGGCACACGTCGCAGCATCCCTGTGATCTTTTATCGAATCAATCCCATTTTAGAGATGTTGAGACACTGATAGCCTTATTTTGCACAGGAAGATGGGGTTAACTGGGTCAAATCCAGGCTTTCAGATTCTAAACAGACCTTTCAGCTGCCAGCCACCAAATGATAGCATCTGTGCTTTTGACCCAGTTTCCTTTTCTTGCTGTTAACCTATACTATATCATGATGGTCAGGTGCATAGTTAGGTACTTTGCAATGTTGTCTAATTTGGCTTCATTAGCTGTATTTTGGGGATTGATGTTATAGCGATGTCTTACAGTGAATGCAGGAATAGAGAAAAAGCTAATGGATTTGGACTGTCAGTAAGTACATTGAGTGATCAGCTCAGGTTAGACACCAGGCTGTAGTATCCTTTGGGACCAGCATGAGGATAGTAGTCTGCTTGGAAAGGCCTTGGGGCTGGGCACTTGATGGTGCCTGGATTGAAGAAGGTAACGGAGAATCCAGCCATCCCTTATTTTAGCACTGCACAAGACTCATTCCTAAGTACAGCACTACTCAGAAACTGCATGTTGATGTATGTGGCTAGGAACAGTCTGGATTCTATCCTTACTGGACTGAAAATCTGGATCATGTGAATGCTTTTTGTTTCTGGCTAACTTGCTGTAATAGGTATAGTCTGAGCCATTTAAATAAAGAAAGGTAAATGCATGAATTCTGTATCTGTAAGTGAGCAAGTGGCTTATTAATAAGACAGAGGTGGTGAAGTGGCTCCCTGAATAACGTGCTTGATCCATGAGTGTGACAGCCTGAGTTCAGCATCCATGGAAAAGCAGGTATGATGCTGCTTGTCTATAAACTTAATGCTGTGACAGAAAGAAACAGGCAGGGGATTGTTGGCTAGCTGGAGTGGTCACCTCCAGGTTCAATGAAAGACTCTGGAAATATAAAGTGGAGACCATCCGAGGAAAAAATTGACTACTATTGACCTCTGTCCTCTACATGCCTACATGTCTTATATGGAAAAATACACCTGCATACACATCTCTCTCTCTCTCTCTCTCTCACACACACACACACACACACACACACACACACACACACACACACACACACACACACTCCAGAATCTTTCTATAAAAGACCTACTTGAATGAAATGCCAAATTTTTCCTAGTGCTAGCTTCATCTGTGCCTCTTTTCTTTAAATTTGTGTGCCCCTTCCCTCCTTTTGCCCCCCCCCCCCCGCTCTTCCATCTCCCAGTATGTGCTCCCCTCAAGTGCTTGCTGTATTCTTCCTCCATTAATCAGAGACCCTTGGGCTTCCAGGCTCTGCTTCTCTGGAGAAAAGCTTGCCCTGCCCCCTTCATTAGATCTGGTGCCTTGATCCTCTGGTTTTAATTCTGCTTAATACTACTATATACAAAGAGTTATTTAAGACAAATCTTTTTAGTACACGCTGAAAAGCAGATCTATAGTAAAACAATTATAAAATCATTGTGGTCTGAGTTTATCAGAATCAATGAAGAGCCAAACTTATAATTGCAGGGTTTAAAAAAATCTAGCATCCAAGAGAGGACTAAAGGGAGGGAGGGAGGGAGGAAAGGAAAATGGAGCAGCAGATTGGCTTAATTTAATTTTATCAGACATCTTATTATCTATGGCTTAGAATTTCATGTTACTGATCAATATTTTATGTTGTTTTTGAATATCTTAAAATTGTTCCCTTCAGGCTGAGACCTGTGTGGTTAAGTGGACTTCATGCAATGCATGGGAAGAATCCAGACCCCTGACCCAGACTTACTTTCACTGAATTCTTTTTTATTTTATATTATTTTTTGTTATCTTTAAAATAGATTTTAAATTCTTTTAAAAATCATTTACATTAGAATTCAGTATGTGCACTTAATATTATTATTTATGAGTTACTTAGAGGTACATTTGATACTCTTATCTCAAAAGTAGTCTTTTACCCCTAGTAAGCAGGTAGAGTACTCACTGCATGCAGTTTGTTGTCTGTTTCTAGTCACTGGGGATTATGAAATGGGGACAAAAAGAACTAGATTTAGTTTTCATTTTTCAAATAATTTTCTAGGCTACAAACTCTGGGGCATATTAATATTTTAAAAACCTGTCAACCATTAACTTTAAATGCAATACTTTTTAACCTCTGAATATCTTGAAAAGGTAGATGTAATATCTGGAAGTATTTAAAGGAAAAAAATTAAGTTTTCTTTACAAAGGCAGTGAGCAACAATGTTTGTATAATGAATGTAACATTGTTAGGTCGAGGAGCTAAAGGCTATTTTCTGTCTGGATGTGAAGCTGTGAGGAATTGGACTTTCCCCAAGGAGCTAATTATTAGCTGAAATTACTATGGTAGCTGATTTTACAAGAAGATCAAGATTCCTGTAAATAGCCTTAAAAATAAAAATCCTGTATATAGATATCGTTTAAATTTAACACTGAAACCACGTAAGCCTGTTAACATTTTTAAATGTATGAATAAATTCTTAAAAGTATGAAAGAGTTTTCGTTTAAAAGTTTTATAATTTATGAGGTAACACTTGAATTTTTTTCTGAGTTCGTATTTCCTTGTCCTTTGGTTACAAAATTGGGACACCTTGTAATTTTCAGCTTGGCATATGAGATTGTTATTATTTCAATAGACGACATCATTGTAAGAAACGAGGAACTGATGCAGTGATAACCCACCGTGAACATCTGTGTGCTGCATCCTTCCTAATGAGCTGCTGTAAGAATATTCTATGTGCTTTTATGAGAAGCTTCGATCCATTCCAAGGCATGTTTCCTGATGGTGGACGGTGCTGTGGCTTGCTCCTCTTACCAGATTTGAGTCTTTCTCTTCTAGTTCCAAAACCTGGTTTCCCTGTGAGAGAAAGCAATTCCTTCCCTCCAGTCTATCTGCTTGAATTTATCTGAGTCTACCTTCTGACACCAAGGAGTATGAGCTTCAGGAAGGGACAGAGTACAAGGCAGGGCCATTTCACGCTAACCCACTGCAGCTGTGCCTACCTGCACACGATGGGGGTCTGTCAACATCCTGTCATAGAAAGAGACTCATGAGGCCACACCCATCCCTGAGAATTTAATAGGATTGATAGGAAATAGGATTGATAGCTTGATAGGAGAGGAAGGGACCTTTTCTACATTTGAGTAGCCAATGTAGGGTGCTCCTGTGAGCACTAAAGATGTTCGCTGGGACACACACAGAGTACATGACATGAAAGTAGAGAGAGGGCTTGTTGGTCTGAGGAGGAGATCAGGAGGAGTAGGAAGGGGAAGAGAGGCTCATAGGTGGTGACTATGATCAATATACATTATGTACATGTACATAAATGTCATAAAGCTCATTTATAATTAATGTATGATAATAGAAAATATTAAATTGGCTGAGCATGATTGCACAACCCTCTAATTCCAGCATGTGGGAGACAGGCAGGGGATCTCTGTGAATGCAAGGCTAGCCAGGATTATGTAATGAAGGATATATAAGACCTTGTCTTAACACGCAAACAAACAAACAAACAAAAATAACCTTGAAAACAAAATGAAACATTAAAGAGAAACTGGTGGTTGTGCTTCACTGGCAGTGAATCAGTACGTACAGGCTTTCTTTTCTGGGATTTCTGGAAAAGACACTTTCTTGTGACTCAAGATGCTGAGTGTAGCAATAGAAAGAGGTGAGCAGGAAATGCCTGTTACTCGTTTGACCGCAATAAGAATGGAGCCTTCTGAGCATTGCTAGGGTATAGGGGCATAAAGTGGGGGTCACCAGCCAGTGTCTTGATGGTTTAGATCCCTGACATACCTGCAAGGATGCCATCAGCCAGAAATGCTCCTGCATTTCCTTTCCACCCAGGCCATTAGTTTATTAGCTTACCTTATTCTGCTTAGCTTGAATTGTAGCTGTGTCATTTACCTAAAAGACTGATAAATGAAAATTGGATTGTAGGTAGTGTTTCTTCTTTGGGTTATGATAAAACACTAAATGGCAAGGTAGTTTTATTAAGTTGTCTATGTATTTTCATGAAGGTGATTATTAAGCAATATCAAGATAACTCAAGAAAAACATTATTAATTACTTACATATTTCCTTCTCAATTACTTACATTTATAAAAATTAAGCAAAATGCCCAGGTAGCACTCAGAAGGCAGAGACAGGTAAATCTTCATGAGTTAGAGGCCAGCCTGTTCTACAAAGAGAGTTCAACAACAACAACAACAACAACAATAACAACAACAATAAAATTAAGCAAAACAATCTAAATCTACTCTTTGCTTATAATCTTGTAAGGCTGAGAGGAAAATAGTCAAATAAAGAAGATATGGCTTCTAAGAAGGAAAGCAAACTTCATGTGCTGTGACAGAGATGAAGCACTAGTTACAAGGAAGGCAATACATTGCATTGAGTAGATCTAAAAAAGGATTAAGAGGTGGTGAGCTGGATCAGTGGGTGAAGGTGATGGTCACCATCCCTGACAGCCCGAGTTCCATCATGGAGCACGCATGATGGAAGAAGAGATAACTGACCCTTGAAATCATCCTCCGACCTCCACCTATGGCATATCCACTCTGATAAACAAACAAACAAACAAGCAAATAAATATGTGTGATGAAAACAGAGTGAAATTCCAACGGGCAACTGTGAGCTCAAGGTACGTTGTTAGCATGTCCCAATGATGTCTTCATTTTAAAATTGTTTGGATAAATTCCCTGTGGTTATTTTCTGTCATAGAACTTTTCTCACAAAAGGACATCTTGTCATTATTAAAATCTCTTGGCTTGTTGTTCATATCCATCTATTACTTTGTTCAGTTTGCTTTGTCTTGTCACTAGCAGCTTTTCCATAACGATGACCTTCATAATGAAGTTGGAGAATATTCCCAGTTCTAGCCTGGGCTTATTCCAAACCTTCATTTTCTTAATAACACCCTATGGGAGCTGAGTAGATTGGACCAGGCTTTCCTCTGTTTCCCCAGTGCTGTCTGGAGTTCACCGAGTAACTACTTCTCTCAGGGAGCTGACTGTCTGTACCCTTGCCTTTGGCTTTCCACTTTCCTGCCATCCATCTTCTGGACCTGGTAGACTTTCCTCTTGGTTCTGAGTGCAGGAGGTCTTGCTTTGCCATACTACTTTTTATTTTGAAACCAACACAAAACAAAGCCAATTTACTGGTTGCCTTGACATCGGCAGACACTTCCATTGTGTTTGCCAATTTAGGCCATGGGATACATTTTGTCATGGGTAAAATCCTTCCTATGACAATTAGACAGTTTTACCCTGAACAGCCTCAGGACTTAGCTTTCATGTTCTAAATGTAACTTTGTTATTCTGTGGATCAATAAGGCTCATATCAAGTGCATGATCCCTGAGGCCATCAATCATAATTTTGGTTTCTCATAACTAGCATTTTCCCAGTACTTCTAATATTGAGCACAGCCAATACTTTTCATAATAGCAAACCTCCTTAATTATTTGGTCTCTTTTTGCCTGATGTTATGAAGTGCTTATTCTTGCCAACCACTGTGGCTCCGCTTAGATAGCAAAATGGTGTTAATAGAACATTTTTATAACATTCTTTAGTGTTTAGTAGTTAATAATTTAGTAGAACTGGAATTCATCATTTTTCATGTCTTCACATAGGATTAAAGCAATTTGGGGGTTATCTGTATGTCTTTGGATTCTGTAAAATTCATAAAATGAGTCTTTTAATAAACCTGAAATACAGGCATTTGGACTATCTGGATGCATCAAGGAGTGTCTTATAGTTGTAACTTAGTACTATAGGCAATGAATATGAGGGTATGTCAAGATCTTTAGACACCTTTTCTCTTCCAATAATGGTTCTTATAGCTTTTCATGGGCTGTAGTTTGAGAAGGTTATGGTTGGGAAATGAGCAAAGACTTGGAGGTATATTTGGGGAAGGTCTTACTATGTTTACTCTGTGTAATGAAATATTCTTAGTCATCCCCACCTCCCCACCCACTCTCAACATGCACAGGTGGAGTAGGTAGAGTAAATGACATGGCTCATTTACCCACATGTGACAGTATAAAGAAAGTATTTTAATTACCTCAAGACTAGATCTATCTCTTTTGTCTGTTTGGGTCTTACTCACTGGCCACTTGGAGGTCAAGTCTACATAGCAGCCCTGGTTGTTAGTAACAGGTTCTGGGTCTACCTTTAAAGGGTGAGGACCTTGGACAGTGACCTAAGGCAAAATGTTTTACTTATCTGGTTATTTGTCACAAAAATATTTTTACACACACACACACACACACACACACACACACACACACACACAGAGAGAGAGAGAGAGAGAGAGAGAGAGAGAGAGAGAGACACACATACACACCACTATGGCATTGTTTTTAGGTCATTTTAATTTTGGGCTGAAAAGTGGGTAGTTACATTATTTCTGTTGCTTTAGTATTTTACTCTTGTTTAATTATCCAATATTTCTATCAGTATCATTGGGGAACAGAGCATACTCCATTAACACAGCCAGTTTAACTACAGAGAAAACGGAATATTGAGTCTATAATTCTATGTGTTTGTCAAGAAGCATTCCAGGGGATCAAGGTGTCCAAAAAATTTTTTTTTTCTGTTTGATACAGGTTGTCTTTTATGGACCCCCCCTTGTTGTATTCTCTGCCTTGAAGATCTCCAAATTTCAACAGTAACACATTCCTTTTATGTTGCCACTTGTTACTAAAACAGACAGCACTCTGACAAAAACTTGTGAAGTTTGGTGACATCTTTGAATATAGCATAGCATTTCCTAGACACATTCTGCCCTCCAGACACATCTTTGATTCTTTTCTCTCCTATCATCCTCTTTCTTACTGAGCACACTGTCAGGTTTCTTATCAGTATTATCAGGAATAGATGAAAACACCATTCCTACGGGAATGTAAATTGCTTTGGTTTCCTCAGAAAACACAATGAAAATAAGTTTTCCAGTTTCATAAGTCTCTCATATAGTGTTAGAATGCAAAAGTTCCAAAAAGCAATGTTATGTTCTAGCTGTGAAACAACACTATACCAACAATCATAATATTGAATAACAAGGGAAAGAAAAGAAACTTCTAAAACTGATGTATTCCTTCTGAATTACCATATGGACTTCAAGGTTGTAAGTGGTGTACATTTAAGAACAAAGAATAGAATGGTTCTGAGTGTTCTGTGTGAGAGTTAATATTGCTGGAATAATCTAGTATCTTAGAAAATATAACTTCATCAACATGTTCTTCATATTTAAAATATTGAAGCTAAATGGAACTTTATCCAGTTTCTACATTTCATAGATAGAGAAACTGAAGACAAGGTAAATGACTTGCCTATATAGTTATGGAAACAAGATGAGGTCATGGTTTTTCTAGTAATAATTTCTAACAGTTACTCTACGACTGGAAATGATAGAGTTCTTACTCTGCACACATAAAGCCCGTGGTGTGTGTGTGTGTGTGTGTGTGCTTGTGTGTGTCTTTGAAAGACAGTCAATGTTTCTCCTTCTTGAAACATTAAAGTAGTTATATTTGGAAAATTTTCTAATTTAATACTGCTTATTTTTGTGAAAACTTAAAACAATAGCATTCAACTAGGAATCCAGATCAACTTATAAGTGGTTGATATATATATACCAAACTAGACCAGTCATTATTCTTTTTTTTTTTTTTTCTTCTTCTCTTCTCAAAGTGCATGTGTGCAAAACAAAATAGGCTTTGGCCCTTTTCTCTTTGCTAAATCAAGGAAGATGAGTCCTATTACTTCAGGTATATAGAAACTCACATCTATCATATGATTTTGTTTTGTATGAAATAGCAAGGAACTAGGGAGTAAATCCCAGAATGGATAGTTTGTACTACACAAGCATTGAAGTATGGCTTAAGGCATCTTTTATAGTGTTGCTTGTTTATTTATTTTATGGATACTGATACTTTAAGAAGTTATTTTAGCTTATAAATTCAATGCGTATTTTATAAATGATATTTCTATGTGAAAATTTATGGATATTCATGTGTTTTAGTGGAAACTATTGTAAACACAAAGAGCATGCATGCAAAAAACCAATACGTGCACCTTTGATAGTACAGTGTCCGCATCGTGGGGTTCCACAACATGAAGAAGCCCTTTTCACCGTGGTTCATATCTTTTTTTTTTTTTTTTTTGGTTTGATTTTTTGAGACATGGTTTCTGTGTGTAGCCCTGGCTGTCCTGGAACTCACTCTGTAGACCAGGCTGGCCTCGAACTCAGAAATCCACCTGCCTCTGCCTCCCAAGTGCTGGGATTAAAGGCATGCGCCACCCCTGCCAGGCGGTCCATGTCTTTCGATTGCTTTTTACCTTCTTGAATGTAGTTATTCTTATCTTAGATATTTTTACTATGTCCTCTATAGTAGATTAAAGGTTGTCAGAGAATTTTTACCACTCTTCCTGTCAAAGAGTGACCTTTGCCCACCCATTTCCCTTTGGAATGCAAGTTGTCTCTGTGACTTTCTGACTAAGAATCATCTAGCTTTCATGGAGTGATGGCAGTAACACCTTGTAATTGTTCATAAATACACATTTTGGTTCTATTTTAGGACATATACAGTTAGAAATTTTGTGAAAAGGAAGAAGTGGATGAATTTTTTTGACAAATTGCTCAGGTGATTTTGATGCATGCTGGACATAAATGTGCTCTATATTTAGCAGAAATAGAATTCCTAAAACCTACAGTGTAGGCTTCCCAATGTTATGGTTAATTTTCTGACCTACCCAACTGGGTAAAGGGACACTCAGAGACTGTCATAGGATTGTTTCTGGATATGTCAATGAGGATGACTCCTTTGTACTGCCAATGTCATGTTGAACTTCTCCACAATGAAGAGAGGAAGAGAATGCATCTGGAATATAAGAAATTCCTTAGGACTGAGGGTTTTGCTGAAGGCAAAGGGGATCAGAAGGATGGCCAAGAGAAGGAGGTTGTTATACATAATAGCTACTGTTTCAGACTGCATGACCAGTTGTAGAAACAGATGTCCACTTAAACTCATCAAAGTGCTGAGTATAAATGACACTGAATGCCCAGTTGTAGACTGGTCATCACTATTAACTTCCCACTATCATGGCTCAGGTGACCTCAGTGAAGATGCATTATAAAGAATGTGAGAACTGGCAGATGGAGAGGGGTTCTGTGAAACACTGGCTTCTAGATATGACATGGTAGGGATATGCATTGACTTACAGCAGGGCTGGTTATGTACACAGGATCTGCACCAGACCAAACCAGTTAAAATTCCAGCACAGATGGGGAAGGGGCCCCTGAAGCTTAACCTCTCCTATCAGAGAGCTATTGGTAGTTGATGGCTGCTGAGGGAGAGACTCGCTCAGTTGTAGGGATCTGGCTGCTGCTGAGCTGCTTAAGCCCCTGTGAAAGGCAACAGACCCATGCACATATGGGCAGCTCTAATTAGACACGGGGGACTGAATAACAACAAGGACATGAGGGTGGGGGAAGGGATGGTGGGCGCACTAGGGTGAGCTGGAGGGAGGGGGTTGTGGATGGCTATAATGGATGTACTTTGTAGAAGTGAATGAAACTTTCAAAAAATAAGAAAACCTTTTATAACAGGAACAGGGAGTGTAATTGCCAGAAGTATTTTCTATTTATTTTTGTCATAAATATGTGCTATGAGAAAAGATCTTTGCATTCTTTCTTTTCTCATTTCCTTATCAGGTAGCTTAAGACATACTAACTTATATCAATTTTAAGTCTTGTTAATTTTGCATTTTAATTATGGTATATCAAGAGACAACACCACAAAAAAAAAAAAGAATGTTAGCTTTCTTTGGGGAAGGTATCAGACAATTTTGGGTTACATTCAGAATAGTCATACTGTACTAGAGCACATCATAATCTTAATTGTTTTCTTGATTTTAAGAGTAAATACTGTTTGAGGAAACGGATATTAGTGCCACAATGGAAAGGGTTGGGTCTGTGACAGTTAATTTTCCATGTTAACTTGGCTGGGCTACAGGGCACTCAGATATTTGATTGATTCTAATTGTTTGGTCCTTTTGTAAGGGTTTTTCAGGGAAAGACTATTATTTGAATCAGTATTTGAATATAGATCACTGTTGAGTCACTTTGAATATAAAATCATAATAAATAAAATAATACATGTTAATAAACATGTATTTATTATTCATCATTTATTATATTTAAGTATATATAATTATTATTATTTAAAAAGTAAATTATAAAATCATTTTGAATATAGATCAGCACTGAGGATTGGGTAGCTTCTAACACGCTGATACACCCAAAAGAACAAAGACATGGAAGGAAAGCTAGGTGACCCTCAGTTTTGGAACTGTGATACCCATCTTTCTCCAGGCCTTGGGCATCAGGTTTTTATAAGATTTACACTGGTCTCTCTCTTGCCCTTTTTCAGGCTCTCATGACTTCAGGACTCAGGCTGCCTTCTTTCCCCAGCTCTCCTGGTTCTCTAGCTTAAAAACAAAGCATTGTGAGACTTAGCTTTCACCTCATGAACAAATTCCTGTAATAATCCTTTTTCACATCTCTTTAAATATCTTATTAATTTTGTTTCTCAGAAAGACCTCGACTAACTTACCTACCTTCTGATCTGCTAGGGCTTCTGTGCAAAACAGACTCCAAACTCTGTGCACTAAATCGTCCAGCAGATCCTTCGTAGGTGTTTACATGTCCCTTTGTTTCACTTGATTTCAGTTGTAATAGAGATTTTCTCAAAGTGGCACAGCTCAAGCATCTTGCTTCTGTATCTGGGATTTTTTGCTCAAGTCACTAGATTTGCTTAGTAAAGATATAGGTAACACCAAAGACCAGAGAAGTCACATGCCTTTCTGGGCAAGCCCTTTACAAGAATGGGTGGATAATTTCCCTGGTTTCCTATGATGAGAAGCATATTTTTGAGGTGCCCATTGGTTCCCAGTGGAGTCTTGGGGTCAGTGGCATTGGTCCTCAGCGTTCACAGTGGGAACCAGATCAATATTACATCTTCTCCCTTTCATTGTTTTCTGCCATCCTCCTGCTTCTTTCTTCTTATTTCTTATGATTACTTTCAAAATAAAGCACCCAAGAACTTGACTCAGTCCTGGGGAAACCCAAGCTAGTATATTTGTATTACAATGTCCAGAACTTGGGGACTGGTGAGGTGGATCAGTGGGTAAAGACACTCACTGCGCAGTCTGACAACCTGCTTTTGATCTGTGGGATCCACGTGTTGGAAGTAGAGAACTGAAAAGTGCCATGGTGCGCATGCACACCAATATACACAAGAACAAATTAATTAAATGCTATTGTGAATAAGTAATTTTAGGAATCTGTGCCTGTAGAGACTGATTGGCTGTAGTACTCTGAAGAGGTTGGAATGTTGCAGGTTCAGGGCTTAGTTACCTTGGGCTAAGTTATGGCCCTCCAGAAAAGCCATTTCTTGTCCCCCTCTGTGTCAGAACTGACATCTTCTAACTAATAGATAAAATCCAGAAGCCATGTTGATGTTCATCAACCATGGTGCTGCTGGGGACCATGAAGATGTGAGTAGCCTATGCAGCCATCCAAGGCCGTGTTACAGATGGCCATGTCTGGTTCCATGGTCCTATTGGAGCCAAAAGATGTGTTGATGTCCATGGCTCATGTTACCACAGAGGACTACGAAGATATCCATGGTCAGTGTCACCACCTGAAGCCATGTTGATGGCCATGGGACATGGTACCACATAAGGCCAAGTTGGGATCCATGGTTATGCTTCAGCTAGGGTTCCATGGCCTATGTTACCACCAAAAGCCATGAGGATGTCCATGGTCTGTACTGCTACCTGAAACCATGTTGATTGATGTCCTTGGCCTGTGCTGATACCAAGGCCTATGATGGTGTCTGTGGCCTGTGCTGTGCAGAGGTCCATGTCAATGTCTATGGTGTATACTGCTATGGAAGACCATGCCAAGGTCCACGGCATGTGTTAACACCAGAGACTACGAGGAAGTCTATGATCCTATCTGTGTTCCCACTAACTAAAGGGCGGGGGAGCTACTTTTGCAATGGTGTTGATGACTATAGACTCATTGTTGAGAAAGAGGGGCATAGAAGGCTTCTGTGACAACTGCTACCCTCATCCCACCCTACACACCCCACTGCCCAAAGGATAACAGTCTAGAAAGGAAACCATCAAAGAGAACTCTAAAAATTTGTGATACAGATGTTAAGGTGTAGCTCTTCACAACTGAAGGCTTCTGGTGGCTGTACAGGTGGAGAAGGACTTTTCTTTAAGGGGCTGGTTAATGGGAGTTTGACCATGCTCAAGTGAGTGTATGGGCAGCATAAATTGGATTTCTTCTTCTCCTTCTCCTTCTCCTTCTCCTTCTCCTTCTCCTTCTCCTTCTCCTTCTCCTTCTCCTTCTCCTTCTCCTTCTCCTTCTCCTTCCGTCTTCATCTTCTTCGTCTTCTTCGTCTTCTTTGTCTTCTTCATCTTCTTCATCTTTTTTTGGGTGCAAAGTCACAAGGATGAGAAGGCAGACCCTAGAGTGTGATGGAGTGCACCATCTGAAATTCGAAAATAACTAATAAAAATACTATATTGTAAAAAGGAAATATCTAGGGAACTGATGTTAAAGTATAGTCAACTTGATACAATGAAATATAACAGGATAAAAAAAGCCATTTTGGAATCTCTTAACAGATCATTAGCATGCAGCAACACAAAAGGTAAGGATGTCATCAGATAGCATCCTATGCCTAGAAAAAGTTTCTCACTATCTTGCTGTACCCATTTCTCTGATGTACCCACTAATGTCTTTTAAACTTGCCTTAATTGATGACTTTATTTGTTCCATAAAAGTATAATACTTCATAAAACTTCTTCCACATTGGAAGATGGAATTCTGGGAAATCTAAATCTGGCTTCCCAGACCATAGTCCAGAATAAACTTTTTTATTCCTCTGAGGTGAGAGATGTTTCTTTTGTTGATATTTTAAAAATATAAAGTATAGAACTTATAATTAGAAGACTGATGAATACTTATTGCTTCTAAGCTCTTCACCTTGGACATGCCATTTGTTAAGACATCGAGTTAATTCCTCCTTGATCTCATTTTCCAAAAATGAACAGTTATCCACCAAACTTCAAGGATGAGACTGGTCTTTGAACATCTCCCATCTTTTTATAGCCCCATTCCCCCATAGTATCTTGATATTCTGCCTCATTCTCTGCCTTCAGTAGTCTTTTTAGAATGGATACACAACACACACAACACACACACACACACACACACACACACACACTATCCTTTTCACTTCACTCACACACATAAGTATCAATACTTAGCTGGAGAAGATTTAACAGTTATTTTGACAGACAAAAAACTCTCAAAAACCATTGATGTTCACAGTCTCATATTTATATAGAACATAAAGATAGAGAGGAAAACAAGTCTATGAGAATATGATTTACTATCTGGATGACTAAATGCCTTAGTATGTCAGAGTCAAATCCAAGGACTTAACACAAAATGTTTCCATTTTGTATTGATTTGGAAAAATGGAATGCTGCACCTGGGAATTGAGCTATAGACTTCAATCTATTTTTCTTTGTAATCTGAGACCAATTAAAATCTACGATAATG
Organism: Uromys caudimaculatus; assembly: GCA_028551405.1. Classification (NCBI taxonomy): domain Eukaryota; kingdom Metazoa; phylum Chordata; class Mammalia; order Rodentia; family Muridae; genus Uromys; species Uromys caudimaculatus. The sequence continues at coordinate 37,252,536 of CM052700.1, forward strand.
GACATAACCAGTAAGCAAATGTCTATTCTTTCCTTCTTTCTGCAACTAGTAGTAATCAATTTTAAACGTTATTGGTGTTTTCACACAATGATTGCTGTTGGAGAGAAGCAAAGCAGGCAAAGATGTTTGTTCTTTTAAGAGGCAGAAGGTGGAACTGTGCGTGATGTGACGTAGTCTTCTGGCAGCTACCTGCAAAATGTTGTTTCAAGGACTCATGCCAAGTTCCTGTCTTTCAGTATGCTTCCTCTATTTAATCCATGATATATGAATTTCCTTAGGAGTCAGAGCCCTTAATTTGAAGTAAGGAAAATTTCTAGTGGGAAAAAAGTTTTCTTCAAAGCACCAGGAATAGATTACTGAATCGGGAGATAGAACTCCTTCTTCTGCTGAGCAGTAATTATCTCTGTGAATTAAGGTGGGTACCACAGCCTCTCTGTGGCTTGATTTTGTTAATAAAGCTTCCCACAAAGATGCTGCCCCTTCACATGAAGCCTTCTGCAAGGCTGATTAATTCATTTGAACTTTAATGATAAAGGAGAGTTTGGATGTTGTGGGTCTAGAACCTAATTACAAGTTATTCGGTGCTATTCTCAGCGTACTAAGTAGCCATCCCTTGCCCATCCTGGTGTCAGACCTAATATCCTATGATGAGCAGACACCCACTAGAATGTATTAACAAAATTGTAGTTTCTACCAACAAAAGACTAAGAGTCACCAGTCAGCATCTGAAACCCGTAGCTGTGATTTCTCTGCTTTGTTTCATCCGCCTACTTGATGTTTCCACTGATGTATTTGAATAGCATCTTGATTTATGGTTTTCTTTGTTCTGTTATTAAATAAGATCATGGCCCTGCTTCCATGTTGCAACATGAATTGCTGATAACCTCTGTTTATGTTCCCATGACATTTCCACTCATATTTGGCTCCAGAATAAACTATCCCTTCTCCCCTTTGGGGTAGTGACTGTATTTTGCATTAATAGTTCTTATATTTGTAAAATAAATTCAGAAAGAAATTTCTGTAATCCTTTGACAGCTTTTAAATTTGAGTAATCAATGGGAATTTGGGCTAATTTGCAAATGACAGATATATTCTGTTTGAAGTGGATTTGATGAGAAGAGAATAAGTGAAAGGAGAGAGGGAAGGGCTCTTATACCAGAGCAGACCTCAAGGTTTCCCGTGGCAGGATACCCAGGTTCTTAGTGTTTCAAGCAAAAAGATAGACACGGTGCATAGTAGTAGTTAAAGTATAGATTTATTAGAAGCAAAAGTTAAAAAAACATAGAGTACTCTCCATAGAATAGGAGGGGACTGTGGTACACTTGATGCTCAAGAACTCCAAGTCTTTTTTTGTATTTTTTTACTTGGTAGAGGGAGGAGCCACTTTCTAGGGATGGGAAAGGGATGGCTCTGTACTTTGATAGGCATATTGGATATTTTATGACTTTGAATAATTTGTCCATGCATGGACTGCATAGCTTTTAATTTTCACCATGTCTGCCCATACATGAGCAGTAAATGAGTATACATGAGAAAGTAAATAGGGATTTCCTCTGATACAAGTCTTCTGAGACAGACTAGCCTTCCTTCAGCTTGCACCCAACACCAGTCTAACCTGGCCTATTCAACTTTTCCTTCCACCTGGATGTATCTGAGCTCAAATTCCTCACATGCAGGGAGGTTCTGCTTGTTACTAAGGGAAGGAGCAGATATAGCAATGAATAATGCTCCATCACTGGGCTCTCCCTAGCTCATCTACCTCAGTTGGGAGAATTTGAAAGGGACCAAAAACAAAGGAAAGATCAATTGTGCTTCCTTACATTTTTGTCTCTTGAGCATCATGCCAGCTCATCTGTAATGTGCATGAAATGATACAGCATGCAGGAGAAGACTCAGAATAGCTTAAACCCGTGGCTTTCATTGAAAGCCAGAAACAGGTTCTGATAATGGCTCTGTCTCTGACCACAGAAATTCTCAGAACCTTGATTTATACACCTAGAGAAAGGTGATAAGAATATCTGAATTATGGGGTGTGATCAGATATACTGGAAAGTTGATTATCAGGACAAAAACACTAGCTAAGTAGGGTTATATCATCTGTGTGGCATCATGTCTCTCTGGTGGAAAAGATAAATCAGCTCATCTGTCTGTACTTGAAAGACAAAGGGGATCTTCAGTTATGCTAGTGCTTTGTCAGTCTCTCCTACAGTTAAGGTACATCATGACTGCTTAGTACTGTATTATTTCAAAGGTGGCATTCAGTGTTGTCTTTAGAGCTTTAACATTGCAGGTATAGATGCATCATAGATGTTCCCTGAAAGGTTCTGGGTTGGGAGTCATGGGGGACACCGAGGAGGATTGTCTTTTGGGTAAGAGACTTATTAAATGAGATATTAAGACCACAGAAAGATAGCATGGGGGGGTCTAGTGGAATTCAAGCTCACCTAGGTAAGTGAGGTCCCTTCTTATAGATTTGGAGGAAAAGTAGAGGTCCACGCCAAGTACTTGATGAGTAGCCTGTGGTACATGGTTGTATTTAGGCCATCTCAGATTCTAGGACAGCATAGAGAGCGGGTGGAGTCTTATATTCTAGGGAAGAAGGAAGCGCATGACTATGGGAAGTGGGTGAACTGGAAAGGAAAGACTCATGGAGTGCACCTCAAGATGAAAAGCGAGCCTCAGCTAGACCTAGCTGACAGGGTGATAGCCCGTTAGCCTGGGTTCTGTGTGCAGAATCGGCTGTGGGGTGGAGAGAGACACGGCTGTAGAGAAATGTGACCAGAGTAGCAGCCAGGCTAGATTATCAATCTCTCTTTAAAGATGAACTCAGAGCTAGAAAGATGAAAAGCAAAAGAAGTTATGGATAATTGTCATGTGGCCCATGTTGTTGTTGTTTACATAATCCAATGCCATTATTTTGAAGAATATGATCTGAACTAAAGCCTACATTTATTATTAATATTCATGGTGTTGTAAGAATGCATAATATTTCTTACTTTTATATTTTATTATCAACCACAGTAAAAAGAATATCTCAGACTGTACTTTTAGTACCCAGGGAAACTCAGAATTCTCTTTCTATCTCACATGCTTTTTCAACTTTGAAAATGCATTTGGTGAAAACCCTTTTTCTTTCTAGTATCTCATGAAAGTACTCATGCTTCATGTGAACTGCTGATGCAGAAATACCACCTTTCCCTCAGAGGGATACAGGATGGTTTATTGCAGAGTCAGCTATAAATAACCATGGCCCAGTAACAGAGCTACATTTTCCTAAATCCCATATGTCAACATGGTAACAGTTTCATAAAGTTTTTGGAGTAACAAAACAAGGAAATTTGTACATTAGGGTACTTTTCAAATACATTGGTGGAAACAATCAGGTAGGTGAGTTACAACAAAGCTGGGGAGTCTAGGCTTTAGGCCTTAGATGCTGTCTGAGGACACTCTTAGCTTTTAGGTTGGTGGGAGTTAGTGTTATCTTTATACCTTACAAATGGAATTTTAGAATAGTTTGGACCTAATAGTCACAAGAATGTGAGTTGTGACATTGAAGTCGGTAAGGAATGACTATCAAGGAGACTAAAATTAGCCTAACATAAGTTGTAATTAGGCTCTGGATGGCAGCACTCCAACATCCCAACAAGGAATGAAGTTTTCATCAGTTAGTCAGGCTTGTAGGAGGTTCAGGAGAAGGCAGGGTTCTTTTCAGGAATTTCTCTTCACAGAACAATAACTTCATTTTTCTCACTTATGTTTTCCAGTGTTTAGAACTTTCTGGGTACAGAACAGGATAGAAGCATGCAAACAATGTTGCTAAATATATGAAAATAGTTTAATATTGGAAAGGAAAATTCCTTAATTCTTCTTTAGATCCATGGATCCCAGTCTTTCCAGTGATTGAAGCCATAACTACAACCTCAGGTCAAGAGCAGTCGGAGAATGATAGTAACCTTGAGGACAATGAACTTTGAAACTTTAAAGAATTTTAGAGTAGTTTGGACCAGGCATGGGAACAATTTACATAGAAGATCTTGTGAATTTTTAGCTTGAGGTGTAGAGCCTACCAAATATATTCCTCCTCTTTTTTTTCTGTACAGTAGGGATAATATTCTAAAATCCTGTAGCTATTTCTTGCAACATTAAGGCTTGAGGTGCATATTACATATGCCTGCTATAATAAGATAATGTGGTAAAATATAAAATTTTCTGGGAATCTTCCTTGCTATATTTATTAGTCCTCAATGCAACTTAGTAAAATAATATATACTTTGTGGGTATTATATAGAAACATTTATTAAATGTCTATGAATGTCCTTTTCCTATATGAGAAGATTATATGCAACTACACGTCAGGGCTGAAGAGATGGTTCAGTGGTTAAAGCACTGGTTGCTCTTTTAGAGGACCAAGGATTGATTCCTAGAACCCACATGGTAGCTTACAACTCTGTGTAACTACAGTTCTGGGAGATCTGTTACACTCTTCTGACCTCTACAGGTACCAGGCATCCGTATGGTGTGCAGACAAAACACTATGTACATAAAACAAAACAAAACCTCTTTTGTAATAGTGTATGTCCTGAAACACTAGCATCCAAGCCCATTCAGGGGACTACAGCTAGGCATGAAAAGGAAACGAGTTGTAGCATCCATACAAAACTGCCTTATTGAGGGGAAAAAAAAAAGTCATTTATCACAAAAAAAGCATAGGCTGTTTACTTCTTGTTTCAAGAAAAAACTACCCAGCTCTTATTTAATTACCTTGGGGTGCTTTTATTCTCAGAAACAAGAGCATTATAATGGATGTGCTACCAGGCTAGGACCAGATTCATTCCATCCTGTAGAGGAGCTTAGAAATGGTCTGTAAGTAGGACTTCCTGGGAGAGAAGAAGAAGAAAAATGGTCCAGGAGCTTACTAGTCTAGGCCATGGTTTTCTGCCTCCTTTACTTTATGCTATTTAGTAAAAGTTTAAAGAATGAGTCAGTAAAGGAAGAAGAAACAGCATGGTAGGGGACAGAAGAAATCTCTGGGTGTCTAGAAACAACCTAAAGTATTTCTTTCTTGCAGCTCCAAAGTCTTTACTGGCTTTCTTACATGAGGGCTGTGTCACTGTTCAGGCTGTGAGGGATTCTGAATATGAGCTCATTCTAGTGTGACCATTTTGACACTAGACACTGTGCTTTATAAAACTGTTACCAGTTCAATAAATCATGACTGGACATGCCTTCTTTGGTGGGATAAATTGTTGAGATATCAGTCTGTGTTTGGGATTAGTGGATATAAAAGATCAGATAGAATAGCCACCAAATCAGAGGAAGCAGAAGCTGGAGAGATGAGAGATTCTGGAAAGTGACATGGGATGGAGTCTATCTTTCTTAATGATACCACCCCTTAATATAGTTCCTCATGTGGTGGTGACCCCTAACCATAAAATTTTTCTAGAGCTACATCATAACTGTAATTTTGCTACAGTTATAAATTGCAGTGTAAATATCTGACACATATGCTTTCTGATATGTGATCTTCAAGGGGGTCTTGACCTACAAGTTGATAACAGCTGGGATAGAGGATGGTAGGTTCTAAGATACCAGAGATCAGCATCCCAAAGTGTGTCACCTTTCCAAATGGGAGGATTTGACTGTATCTTAGATCTTCAGCTCGCATCTATCTTAATCTATTACTACATTTCATTGGCCAAGTCAATTTATGAAGCCAGGTTGTCAGTAAGCAGGGTTGTACACTCCTTCCAGAGAACACACTATCTTGTGTGTTATGGCATGGAATGGAGGAAGTAATAAATAAATAGCAGCTGGAAATAACTAACAATAACACATCTCCCAGTATCCCCCTGAACTTCTAGTTGTTGTTGTGTGTATGATATGTGAATACTATAGAAACACAGTAATTGTGGGGGGAAAAAGTCTGAGGATGTGAGGATTTTGATCAGTTTTTACTGGTAATGGTATTTTAACAGGAAAAAGGCACAATGAGACTACAGATATTGAAAAACAGCTAGGCTTGCCACATTTTTGTCTTTTTCATTCATTCTAATCTTTAGTTCTCCTCTGAATTCCCCAAGTTTTCTAAGATTAGAGTACCTGGGAAATGTATTTTCTCCAGTTTGAGTGTTGAAAACATCTGCTTTTGTTGCCTGCTGCAAATGTCTACTGTTACTGCATGTGTAGCATCTAGGACCTATAGGAACTTAGAACCAGGTTCTCATTTTTCTCCAGGATGTGTCCCATGCAGGCTATGGAAGTGTAATGAAGACTTTGGACACAAATACATACATGGAAATTATCCATTACATTTTTTAGATAACTCTTTAATATCTAATTCTTTTTTTGGGGGGGGGAGAAAAGGTTTATTTGCTTTACACTTCCACATCATTGTTCATCATTGGAGAAAGTCAGTGCAGGAACTCAAGCAGGGCAGGAAGCTGGAGACCCCAGCTGATGCAGAGGCCATGGAGGGGTGCTGCTTACTGGCTGGCTTCCCATGGCTTGCTCACCCTGCTTTCTTTCTTTCTTTTTCTAATTATTATTTTTTACTTTATTTTATTTTTTGATACTTTATTTACATTTCCAATGTTTCCCCATTTCCAGGTCTCCTCTTTGGAAACCCCCTATCCCCTCCCCCTCCCCCACCTCTATGAGGATGTTTCCCCTCCCACCCACCAGCCCACCCACTCCTGTATTCCCACCTTGACATTCCCCTTTACTGGGGCCTCTAACACCCTCAGGGCCAAGGGCCTCTCCTCCCCCTGATGGCCAACAAGAACCTCCTCTGCCACATATGTGGTCCAAACCATGGGTCCCTCGATGTGTATTCTTTGGTTGGTGGTTAAGCCTCCAGGAGCACCGGGGGGGGGGGGGGTCAGGCCAGTTGACACTGTTGCTCCCTCCATGGGGCTGCCACTCCCTCAGCTCCTTCAGTCCCTTCTCCAACTCCTCCATCTGGGACCTCACTCTCAGTCCAGTGGTTACTGTAAAGTGAAACTTGGGCATTCCGAACTTTTGGGCTAATATCCACTTATTAGTGAATACATACCATGTTCGTTACCTCACTCAGGATAATATTTTCAAAGTTCCCTCCATTTGCCTGTGAATTTCATGAAGTCATTGTTTTTAATAGCTGAGTAGTACTCCATTGTATAAACGTACCACATTTTCTTTATCCATTCCTCTGCTGAGGGACATCTTGGTTGTTTCCAGTTTCTGGTTATTATAAATATGGCTGCTATGAACATATTGGAGCATGTGTCTTTATTACATGTTGGAGCATCTTCTGGGTATATGCCCAGGAGAGGTATAGCTGGGTCCTCAGGTAGTATTATGCCCATTTTTCTGTTGTTATGTCTCCCTTTTCATTTCTAATTTTGTTAATTTGGATACTGTCTCTGTGCCCTCTGGTTAGTCTGGCTAAGGGTTTATCTATCTTGTTGATTTTCTCAAAGAACCAACTCCTGGTTTTGTTGATTCTTTGTATAGTTCTTTTTGTTTCTACTTGGTTGATTTCAGCCCTGAGTTTGATTATTTCCTGCC
>CM052700.1:37260580-37455003 GCA_028551405.1 Uromys caudimaculatus
TGTGTATTTGGTGTTTTCACTATAATGTGACGGGACGAATTTCTTTTCTGGTCCAATATATTTGGGGTTCTGTAGGCTTCTTGTATATTTATGTTCATCTCTTTCTTTAAGTTAGGGAAGATTTCTCCTATGATTTTTTTGAAGATATTTACTGGTCCTTTAAGTTGGGAATCTTCACTCTCTTCTATACCTATTATCCTTAGGTTCTGTCTTCTCATTGTGTCCTGGATTTCATGGATGTTTTGGATTAGGAGATTTTTGCATTTTGCATTTTCTTTTACTATTGTGTAAATATTATCTATGGTATCTTCTGCTCCTGAGATTCTCTCTTCTATCTCTTGTATTCTGTTGGTGATGCTTGCATCAAGGACTCCTGATCTCTTTCCTAGGTTTTCTATCTCCATGGTTATTTCCCTTTGTGATTTCTTTATTGTTTCTATTTCTATTTTTAGCTCCTGGATATTTTTGTTCATTTCCTTTCTCTGTTTAAGCATGTTTTCCTGTAATTCTGCCTGTTTGCTTGTGTTTTCCTGTAATTCTTTAATAGATTTCTGTGTTTCCTCTTTAAGGACTTCTATTGTTTACCCCTTTCTCTTGTATTTTTTTGAGGGCGTTATTTATTTATTTCTTAAAGTCTTCTATCATCATCATGAGAAATGATTTTAAATCTGAGTCTTGCTTTTCTGGCATGTTGGGGTATCCAGGGCTTGCTGTAGTGGGAGAGCTGGGTTCTGATAATGCCAAGTAGCCTTGTTTTCTGTTCCTTATGTTCTTGCCCTTGCCTTTTGCCATCTTGTTAACTCTGATGTTAGCAGGGCTTACTCTGTCTGTCTGTGGCTTGTCCCTCCTGCAGGCCTCTGTATCAATATTCCTTGAAGACCAGTTCTCTCTGAGAGTTATTTGGGTTTGGAGAACTGTGGCACCGGGTCATCTCTGGGGTGCAGACAGAAACCAGAAGGATCTTATCCCCAGTTGTCCCTTGGTTCCTGTGTCCTGATGGCTCTGCAAGGGTCCCTTTTGATCCAGTGAGTTTGAACAGAAGTGGTGGTTTTGCCTATGCTCGAAGATGTGTCAGCAGTCCTGGGATACCAGCTCTCTCCTAGAGCCCTGTGGCCCAGGCTGAGGTCCCCAGGTCCTGGTGAGCAGCAGTGCTTGTCTTAACCCCACTCACAGCTTTTCCACGCTCCTGGGAGGGTAGCTTTCTCCTGGCACTACTTGGCTATGGAACCCTGGTGGTCCAGGCAGAGGTCTACCACCACAGATGGAACCCGGAAGGTTCTTATGTCCGAATTTACTTCAGTCCCTGTGTTCCATGGGTTCCGGGCAGGTCCCGGTGAGCAGTGGTGCTCGTCTTAACCCCACTCGTGGCTTTTCCATGCTCCTGGGAGGGTAGCTTTCTCCTGGTGCTACTTGGCTGTGGAACCCTTGTGGCCCGGGCAGAAGTCTCCCACCACAGATCTCAGCCTGCTTTCTTGTAGAACCCAGGACCCTCTAATTCTTTATATTTAAAATTAGGTCATATTTTAGCTCTAGAGAATGAAATCCAATTCCCATTAGTGACTATAGAATATGAAAGGAAAAGATAAATTTTATGTGCATATAGTTTCTGAACAAGTCCTTTTAAATGGAGATAGATCAGTTGCAATTAAAAAGTCTTGCATATAAGTTGTAGTTGCCATTCCTTTTTGAGATCTGAGAGAGTAGGAGGAAGAATCACATAACACCCTCGTGTTAGAGTGACAAGACTTCCAGGGTGACAACTGCATCTTCCTTACAATGTATATATTAAGAACATCTATCTTGGTAATAAGTTCCCCTAGATGAACAAATGTGACAGATTTCATGTATGTAGAGTTAAGAAATGTATTCATGTATTTCTTATAGAATATGCTATTCTTTACAGTCATGGCATAAGGCAGTATGTGACAATTACTACTCAAGAAATTGTCACTGTGAATGAGAGATCTACTTAACATGCCCTTGCATAGATGGCTTCCATGTTCTCTCTGGGATTGGTGAGTTAGGAGCAAACACTCAAGTTTTCATGCGTGGCTCCATGTGATGCAATCCTTCAACAAGCAGTCCCCGAATGCCACTTGTCTCTCTGAGAACCATGATTCTTAATTACAAGAACCAATTTTGATGAAGATTGAAAGTGGCAGAGACTTCTGTGGGGAAGTTAGCTGTCAGAATATCAGCTGTCCCTGCTCTTCTGAGTTTAGGAGAAGATTTTGGGAACAAAGTCCTAATTTCACACTATTGATTCTTAGTAGATTAATTGACAGTGACTTACAGGGAACTTGTGACATTTCTGCCTAATCATTTCTAATACAAGAGAAATCACTTGACTCTCTCTTTTTTTATTTTTCTTTTTAAACCTAGGAACCTTTCCAGCAGAAGAAAGCTCACCCTATGTGGAAGTCAGCCAGTATCTGCCTGTTGATGAATCTTGGCTATTGATGGACCAAGTTTTAAAAAATTATTCAGCTTCTTACTAGAAGACTAACATAGGTCAAGCCCCATCACTCTTTGGAACTTAGTTTTACTCACCTATATGTAGTAATAACCATTAATTGTGGATTTCTACCCCATCTTAGATCATTTAATTCCCAAATAAAAGACATAAAACCTTTACATATATAATAAGTTTTAAAGCACTAGAGCTTGGAAGATATCAACTCTCTATGCTATTTTGTCTAATTCTTTATCAATAACCCCAAGATATTACTTGCCATGTTCTGCTTGGGCTGTTCCTATTCCAATTGGCATGTTCTCATGCTTTATCTTTCCATGGCATCTTCTCCCTTCTTCCTCTCCCTCTCCTTGTGGTCTCCCCTTGTACCCCAAGTCCAGGAACTGAAGTCCTACCTACCTGTCTTCTGCCCAGTGATAGGCTATAGGCATCTTTATTAGCCAATACTTTTAAATTAAGGAGCAAGGTTTGCACAACAAAAGCTCATAAATGTGAGAGTTCACTCAAAGGCAACTTATATACCTACAGGTACAAAATTTAGCATTACAATATATAGCAACACATCAAACTTCAACACCTATAAATAAGAATACCAGTATTTGTGTTGTTGTTAAATAACTCATTTACTTCTTTCAGTTTTGTGTGTGTGTGTGTGTGTATGTGTGTGTGTGTGTGTAGTTTCAAATTGTTTGTTTATTTATTTATTCATTTATTTATTTGAACTAGATTTCACTATATATCTTTGATGGTCACAAACTCATTGAGATCCATCTGCCTCTGTTTCCTAAGTACTGGGATTACAGACATGGTTTCCCATGTCCCGAATTCATTTTTACTTTAAAGAAGCATTTCGTAGCTATCTTAGGGCTATAGAGACTAGATGCCAATAAGAGTTTCTACTTGATGAGTATTAAGCATACTCATTTTGAGCATATCTTAGCCATAAGGAAAAGTGACACTGGTGTATCCGTGCTACAGACAAGAAAGTCATACTTTGAATTTGAGTAAGGTTTCCAAGTTCCATAAAGTAGAAAGCTTAGTGTTTAAATTCAGACCAAGATAGTTCGCTTTTGGGAGCTGATGTTTTTAACTACTATGCTATATAGCAAAGATACACAGCTACAATCCTGCTTGCTTACAGAACACAGACCAGGAAATGAGCAAGAAAAGTAAATGGACCTGCAAAGTATTCAGCCATCGCAGAGGCACAAGCTTGCTGCTGTGCCTTGCAAAAACATTTGCTTTAAAATCTAAGATCATGATGTATCCATAAAACTCTCATCGGAAGTATTTGAAGTTTTGCTGATTTCAAAGGCCTTGACAACAGAGACACATACACATACAGTAATTTTGAAAATGTCAATATTTATCAAACATCAGTCTTTTTGTATGAAAATGCAGAATGACATGTTGCTATAGTAACAAAAGTCTTACCCACACATGCTATTGGGAAAATATTTCACAGTTGTCACCACTTATATTAAAAGATGATTGGGTTATTTTAAAGATTCTGATTTCTTTAATGACTGATGTTATTATGAATGTACTTGACAGAAAATAAGCTCATATTATTTTTATTAATCGAGTGCTCTATTTAATAAAAACTGAAACATAAATTTTATGAGTACGTTGCAGGAGGATGTGATGTGTGAATGGTGCTGTAAGAGTGCCAATCATTCAAAAGGAAACACACGAGAATGGTTTGTTTTTAAGGGCTTGAAGTGTGGGTCAGATAAATGAAACAGGTACATTTGGAAACAGTAGCACACCATAGCCTTGAAGACCTGCGTGGCATCATAGCATTTGTATCTGTGGTGTGCTATTAACTTGAAAGCAAAAATGGCTTCTGTAAAACATTGCCTTTTGTTAATTAGACAACTCACAGGCTTTGAACATGAATCATTAACTGCTGATATTGCCCTGAGGACAAATGTTTGTGATCTCCTGGGGCTGTTAGAGATAAAGACGGAAAAACAATGAGGACAGGAAAGTGCTTATTTCTCAGTTTTAGAATAGCCAATTATTTCAAGTAGAGATCTATCATTAATAGGGTCACTTAAAATAGAAGAAGTGGGAAAAAAAGAAGAAAACATCTCAGTTTCAGGCATGGAATCTTATGACAATTATCACAAAGTAGCAATCTGTCATTTTCATGGTGGTTGGAAGCCAGTGGGTTGTAAGCCTCCTCCTATGTTTGGAGAAAAATAGGAATGTACCAATAACTTCTGTATTGCTAGAGAGGGAGGAGGCATGCTTTCAAGCAAAGCCTGTCAGCTCTTAATAAGAAATCCCACGAAGTTCTTGACAGCATGCGATGATGTGAATTGAAAGGAAAAATTCTTTATCTGTTTAAGCATTTAGATATATGGCTTCATAGTTCAGTGATCTTAAGCAGCATCTTCTTTGAATCAGACTTCTTTTCTTCCTTGAGTATGTACTGATGGTAACCTTCATGGTTATGGTGTTACACTAAATGATCTCTCTCCCCATTGTATATTTATTTTCTCTGTGTTGGGTTTGAATACTTTATCAAGGGACCCAGATGATGGGACAGATTTCCGTGGGCCATTAGCAGCCCATTTCTCTGAGGCTCTGGTTTCAGCATCCACTGCTGCCTGGTGGGGAAATTGTTTCTTTATTATTCTACACATGTACAAAGCACAAGGACCAGCCTGCTGTCCTCTGTTCTTACAGCTCTTATGTGGCCTCTGAGAGTGGGAAACAGAATGGATAGAGAGAGTAGGCAAGAGCCAGGCTATCGCTACTCTAGACATCGACAGACTTCACCATGCAGAGGTTGTAGTTAGCGGCTGAGGGAAAAGTCAGCAAATGACAAGGTGATGTCGAAGCATGGTACTTAAGCACATGGAAAATTGCTGCATTTAAGGATTGTGAATCTTATTTTATGATGGTGTCTGTATGTGATGCACAGGTATATATGTTTGTGTGTGTGAATAAAGGAGTACATGCACCCTAACACATTTGTGGAGGTCAGAGGACAATCTCATCTTCCACTTAGATTATGACAGTGTCTTAGTTAGGATTTTACTGCTGTGAACAGACACCATGACCAAGGCAACTCTTATAAGGACAACATTTAATTGGGACTAGCTTACAGGTTCAGAGACTCAGTCTATTATCATCAAGGTGGGAACATGGCAGCATTCAGGCAGGTATGGTACAGGAGGAGCTGAGAGTGCTACACCTTCACCTGAAGACTGCTAAGAGAAGACTGACTTCCAAGTAGCTAGGACAAGGGTCTTAAAGCCCACTCCAACAAGGCCTCCAAATAACGCCACTCTCTGGACCAAAAATATTCAAATTACTACAGACAGGGTCTTTGGTTCACCATTTTATGTGACCTGTGGGATTCCAGGGATTCTCCAGTTACTGCCTCCTATCTCTCCATAGGAGTTCAAGGAATATGTCACTTGTTACCATATTTGACTTAACATACATTCTGGGGATTTGAGCTCAGGTCTTCATGTTTGTGCAGTGAGTACTTTACCCACTGGGTTATCTCTCAAGCCTAGGATTTTAGATATTATTGTTCTATTTTTTTCTCTGCCAATTTAAACTCTCTGAAGTTTCTCTAAAATTTTCTAAGGGATCAGACTATATTTCTGCTTTCAACATATCTTCCTTCCCTCCTTTGTACTCTTCTCATGATGCCTCTAATGATAAGGTCAGGTAAGTCCTGTGTGGACATTCTGGCAGAGCTATTTCATGCTTGTCTTCCATACTCATCTTCCCCCCAAACCTTAATCAAACTCATGATAAAATATTCCATGTATGTGTGTTCTGTGTGTACATGCGTGTGTGTGTGCGTGTGTGTGTGTGTGTGTGTGTGTGTGTGTGTGTGTGTGTGTGTGTGTAGGCCAGAGGTAGACTTTGAATATTTTCTTCACTCTCCACCTTAGCTTTTGAAACAGGACATCTCATTGAACTATGAGATCACTGGTTGAAGTACACTGACTCAAGCAAATCCCAAGAATTCTTCTCTTTTTGTCTCCCCAGTGCTGGGATTACAAGTATACACTGTTGTGCTGGGCTTCTTATGAGGATCAGGGAATCAAACTCAAGTCCTCAATGCTTGTCTGACAACCTGTTAACTGATACCCAATCCTTTGTCTAAAGTTTTCCCATTATTCCTGTACTCAAAGTTTGCATTTAAACCACAATTTGAGTATCCTGACCTTCAAAGTCTGCGACCTGAATCCAATAGCACACTTTTTTGTTATTAATTGCCCCCAAAGTATGTGCCGGGGGTGGTTGGTTATCTTTTGGAAAGGGGTGTGTGTGTGTGTATGTATCTTTTTATACTCTATCTAAATTAAACTGTGGTCCTTTTGATCTATTTGGTGACATTTCATGGTAGTTTACAGACAATAAAAGTAAGAAACACATTTTAAATGAAAGCTATAGTCCATGTTCAGATTGTCTTTGGTGGATGCAAGTGAGTTTTCAGCTAATGGACTTTGGGCATAAGAGGTTATTAGATGTTTAATGACCATCACTGTTAGAACTTTAAATGTCTTAGATTTGGGTGAGCTGTTTGAAATCTGGCTTTGTTTGATGAGGCGTCATGGTAAGAAGGCATGTTTTTGTAAGCAAGGTCTAGTTTTTGATTTAAGAAGCTCTCCTGTGGCAGGTAGGGTAGGAGTGAGGGAGTGCGGCTGTCCTACCAACACTGCTTGTTGGAAACTGTTAGGCAAACATACAGAAGGCACTTAAATGTTTAGAAAGAACAGTTATATACATGGTTAGAAAGAAATCTTGTTTAGAGTGGAATTTTTGGGATTTTTGTCTATTTCTCTAAAACTGACAAAAAAGACCTGGTCTTTAGTCAAGTGAATGAATGCATGAGTGAATGCAGAATATAAAAACAGAAAATAAATTCATATACTGCCAAATGGTGTTGCTTTTCCTTTTTGCATGGTCTTTCTAGGAAAACATTTTACTATAGCCAGGAAAGGTAAATGAACATGCAGTCTCTTTAAATGCTTTTCTGAGTGCACTTGAATTATTTCTAAATATAGTAAAATTTCCCATCATCTTGACACCCCTTCCATTTCTTCTTTAAGAAACTTTCATTTTTGTTTTTGGTGGTGAGTGTCTGTAGCATTCTATAAAGGATGGTACCTTCAGAGGGCAGGTCAAATATTTATTGTCTCTTGGCTCAAGTAGCAAACAAATCTTTGGAAGGTGTTAGGAAGAGTTCATTTCTGTGATTTGTTTAGAGAATAAGCATTCAGCATCTGGCATAATAGAGAGCTTGGGGTTCTAGCTATGGAGACATTTTATATTATTTTTGAGATCTCTTTTCTAGTAATCCACTCAACTTGTCTTCCTTATTTATCCCTTAATTGAAGACTCCCAGATTAGATCATGTTTATGAAAAAGAACAAAACAAAATAAACAGAGAGAACCCCCAAACCACAACTATTTGGTACAGTACCACTATAAAGGATTTATCCTGAGTAGTGCTTTTCTGAATGCTTATCTTACCCTCTACCACAGTTCAGCTGAAGATTTAGGTGAACAGAATCCCAGCTTCAAGTGGCTTAAACAGGAAGCACATTTATTCTCACATAGCAGAACAATGAGAAATAGTGCTGGCTTTATATCTCAGCATACCAGTTGCTCTACCCATGAGCCTTCAGTCATTTTGCTTTCAGAGACATCAGCCATATTCCTGCACTGTACATGAACACATCTTATTTCTTTTTTCATATATAGTGAGAGAAAAAAAGCTTTCAAGCCAATTAAAACTACAGCTCCTTCTCTACAATCATTTGCATTGACTGAAGATCCATGCTCGCTTGTACTTGGACCATCCTGAGTGCCTGAGATTTGAATAGGAATTCTGGATTGGTCTGGTCATCTGGGGTAGAACCCACAATATGTACTTGGTTATAAATCACTTATTCATTTTGTAGTGAAGAGGAGCTAGAAATCTACTTTGAGGTTTGTGTGGACCCTCTTTTGCAGTTAGTGCTACATTTGCGGATTTTCTTTTTCGTTCCTGTGATAAACACTATGACCAAAAGCAGCTTAGAAGAAGAAAGGGTTTATTTCAGCTTATACTTTCAAGTTACAGCCCATTATTGAAGGAAGTCAAGGCAGGAACTGAAGCAGAAACCATGAAGAAATGCTGTTTTCTGGCTTGCTACCTGGCTCATGCTGAGTTAGCATTTTGTATGCAGCCTACACCCTCATGCTTAGGGATGTTGTCACCCACAGAGTGCTGGAACTTCCCACATCAATCATCAGTCAAGACAATGTCCCTTAGATATGCCCACAGGTCAATATGATCAAGGTAATTCTTCATGTGTGATCTCCTCTTCCCTGACAATAAATATAGACCAGCACACAGGCTGTTGTAAACAAGACACTGTAGGAGCCTGGTTTCAAGTTGATTATTAGACAGACATCACCTTTCATGCATTTCATCTCATCCTTAATTTTATTTAAACCTTAACTCTATTTATTTAAATTGACAAATGAAATATGTTTATTTCTATCATGTATAACACCAATCTGTTCTTGACATCAAATAGAAAATACAGATAAAGCAAACAGCTCAGTTCTTGTTCTCCAGGAACTTAGAATTTGTAAGAGAAAGAAGTATACATGCCTGGATAAGTGAATTAGAATACAACAAAAAACTTTCAAATGCTAAAGAAACCATAAAAATTAGGAACTACCTACTATGCATGTGGTGTTTTAGATATTGTGTTAGGTCCTTTCTGTATATGACCATAGTTAATGGTTGCAGCAGCCCTATTAGCTAAATGGTACTATTTCCATTTGATAAAGAAGAAAATCACAGATTATAAGGATTAAATCCCAGCTTCAGATGATTCTGAGGTGACATTTGAAGCCAAAGCTGTTTTCAAGCCCTGTGCTATTCCATTATGTCATGCTTTAGGCAATAGGTGAAATCAAAACCCAGATTTCCAAACAATTAAATCTCTTATACTAACTTATTTGGGAGGTCCTGTGTGTACGTGTGTGTGTGGTCGTAATGGTGGTAAATAGTCAAAGAACAAAAATAAATGGTTGTCACAGACTAAGGTCTTTGGAAGCAGTTTACAATGTAGTCTGAGGGCTGAGGTTGTAAATGGAGTTTAGTGGTAGAGCAGAGTTTAGCATGCAGAAGACCCTGGGTAAACTCAGTCCAGAGGTGGGAAACATTGGGAAAAGGGTGTGAACACACCTTCATCTGAGCCTGAAGTGCTGTACACTCACTGCAGTAGCATTGAAAAGAGGAAGGGCAGGCAAAAGTCACCAGAAGTTCAGCTGTGATGTCTGGTCTAAGTCTGGCCTAGGAGTGCCAGCCTGGCAGAAAGTGATGGGAGCAATTATTGCCTAGCACAGTGCTCAGTGCACTGGGCTGAGTATCATGGGCAAAATAGGACTACTTGACCTACCTATTGGCCATAGGCTGCCATGAGAAGAGCATGGCCTCTTTCCCTGGCTCTCTGCTGCTGTGGACATCAGGAGACTCCTAGTGGTCCTTATTCTTTGTATCAGAGAAACGGGGCCTTACTTGAAGGGGCTCTGGGCCAATGCTTTCTGTGTCTGCTATAGTGATGCCAATGGCAGATTTTGTTTGTTTTCCAGTTCTGGCCACATTCTAGTTTATGAGTGGCAGTGGTAATAAAGGTGGTGACTAGGGCCCTGTTTGAGTGAAATAGATAGGGGCCTGGGAGATATAAGCCCACAAATGTTTATTTCCACGCCTGTTAAAGTGCTTACAGAAGGGAACTTTTCAGCCTAGCCTCATTGCTTTCGAAACAGGAAAACACATTTGTAAGTGGACCACATCTTGTCTGAAGACAGGACCCATGCTTCCTCATCACAGTAGCAAGATTAGGCCAATTTAGGTCACCCCATTTCCTTCTTTCTCAGAAGTTTGCAAGTTTCTAAGGTCAGGCTCTGCTGAGGTAATTACTGAGCGGTTCGCAGAAGGCTTCTCCAGGTCAGAAGTTTATTCTTCTCATTTGGAAGTCCCGTCTTATTCCCTGACTCATCTCCAGTGGCCTTGGTTACCAAAGTGACCTAGGGATGTTTTCTCTTGCACACAGCCTGCCTGCATTTCTGTGCAACAACAAAGAGATATAGTGGAATTTAAATTACACTAATGCCCAAATAAAACAGGCTTAGAGAAGCATAGGTTCTTTTTTCTTAGCAAGATATCCTATCTAATAACATTTTAGGTGGACGGGTAATGGGAAGAGGGTCTATTGTATCATTTCATAGCTCTCTAAGATGCTGGGTAAGTTTGAGTGAGAACGTAATCAAGGGCAGGTTACTTGGAGTATTTGTAAACAGGCAGTATGTACCTATGAGAGAATATCTCATCTGGCAGTGTATTTACCAATGGAAACTGCCACCCTCCCCTCGTTGTTCCTTCCTAGAATGTGTCCTTATCCTTCTTAGAGCCCTATCAAACTCCTGAGCCTGCCAGGTGGGTATGAAAGGCCTTTGTCCACCCCAGCTGGGCTCCAGGCATGACGCCACATGTAACCTCAGCTGGAAGCAGGGTGGGCTGTCTTTTAGCAGGTTTCCACATCAGGGATATTGGAGTAAAAATTGGAGGGGCTGTCATAAGGCAGCTCTAATGGCTTTCTTAAATGTGCTAACTTAAATTTATTTAATTCTAGAGATTATCTGAGCAGCCATAACTATATTTCAAACAGTGATTTCTGTAAATTAGATATGCCATTTTTCTTTAGCTCAGGAATTTCAATGAACTAATTATTCAAAACCAAATGTAATTAAGTATGTTTTCCCCCCTTTAGCAACTGTGTGTTCCTTGAGTCTTCAAGGAAACAGGATATTGCCAATGGATTGGCTGAGCAGAGCTAATAGACGTGGTTGTCAGAATCCATTGCTAATTTGCCTTCTAAGCCTTTCAAGGACTTGATCAAGCAGGAGTATATAATAACATTTAATGTCTGGTCTTAAAGTCAAACTTCAGTTTTCCAGTTTGGTAAATACTTTTGTTTTATTTTCCAAAGTACTCTCAGCTTGGTAGATTTCTTTGGATGGATGTTTGTGGGTGTAACGTTTGTTTCAGTGTTTTTCTCCTTGTTCTTATTTCCTCTGTGTGCTATGACTTGTGTATCTGTGTGAACATACACACAATGTTCTAAATAACCACCTCTCACTACAGAACAGACAACATTATTTATGAATTAGGGGATCAAAATTCTGACCATGATGTAGGAACTTCTGGAAGTTTCCAGAATAGTGGGGAATGTGAATAATTAGACATTTGTCTTGTCATATTTAGAAACTCAGTTGTACTGAGAGTGCAAAAACAGACTCAGGTTCCCTAAGACTGAGTCCTGGCACCACTACTGAATAGTGTAGGACCTCAGATAGGGAAATTTTGATCCTCAGTTTTCCCACTCATAAAATAGGCAGACTGCATTCTTTTCTTCCCTGGCTTATTGTATAAAGAAGATCCATGTAAAATGATGATGAGAAAGCTCTCATTACATGAAGGTTATTGTTACCATCTATCTGAGGTCTTATTGTTAGCATCTGTGGACAGCTAGAAGTGTCTTAACAGCCAGTTCCCAGACCCAGTGATGAGACACGTCATCTCTAGGCTACAGTCATATCTAGGTGTCAGTGCTGCTCCTGCGTCCATGGCACCCGCCTTTGCACATGTGTCACATGCGTCTGCCGGATAAAAGATTCATCCCCTGGCCCACAGCTCTCTCTTCTTCTCTCTCACCCCCTCCTAGAGGCCTCCTCTGCCAATAAAACCTCCTGGGGTGAGACCTGCTGCTTGGTGTGATTTGTCCAGTATTGTACTGCCTATTCTAACACTGATCGTATCATATACTACAGTGCCTTAGAATGTACTGTTGAGAGAGTGATTGCTTCACAAAATTCATAGATAAAACTTCACAGAACAATGGCAAAACCTAATAACGAACAAACAACTACCTTCTTACATTCCACAAGTATTCATGTAGATTTGACATGTACATAGCACTGTAAAAGAATGTCCTACCCTCAAAATACTAAATGTATGAACAACCAAGGAGCAAGGCCTTGATTTTGTGGCTACCACAGTCAAGATCTGACTAAACTGGGGATGGGATAGCTCTTTTGCTAGAGAATGCGCCTAGCCTGTACAAGCCCTGTGTTCAATACCTTGAATGCCAGTAATCCCAGCATTCAGAAAGTAAAGGAAAACAATCAGAAGTTCAAGGTCATTCTTGGTTAGATTGCACCTTTCAGGCCAACTGAGTTTGATTAAACTAAAAAGCATTTAAGGATTTGAAGTTTTTCAACACAAAATTCTGTAATTTTACTGTCCATTCATTTTCAAAATGGTGGTTGCTTTCTAACCCCTCCCGGGACATGAATTCTGTTTTGGTGGATCCTACCAAGATTTTATTTGATATAAATCATTAAACACATCTCAAGTCATAGTTCTAAATAGAAGGTTAGGGACCCAGCCCAGCACCTTCCATTTAGAGATGAGAAGAGTGAGAAGAAGAGCCCGTAAATGACCCACCTGTGCCACCATCCTGGCTTATGCAAAGCTAAGATACTGTACATAGTTTACATGATAGACTTAACAGATTTCGGCTTTAAGTTCCATGTATGTGAATTCCCACGTATATGGAAATACAGGCTGGGCCCATCCCATATGTCCACTTCAGACCTTTAGGACCTCTACTGCCCAATGTCTGGAGCAACACAGGTTTCCTCAGACATAATAGCTGACTCCTCATTAACCCAATGCAGCATGTTTAGGATACTTCTCTACCATGGTTAACTATTGTTATAACTAATATTTACAGTCATTGCTTAGGTACTTTGTGTGCACACATTATTCAAGCCCTGCACTCACATAAGCAATAGGCTACATCAGAATCCTAACTCCAATGCTCCTTACATTTTTCATGTACTTGGTAAGCTCTGCCTGGGGCCAATATAATGGCTCATCATCTCTGTAAATTGAGTGTTCTGGGCTGGGTTTCTAATATTCTTCCATCTGTAATGGCATATGACTTAGATGTATTTAATGCTTCATATGAAAAAAAAAATGGCAGGATACACGGGCATGTCACTCATCTTCCCTAACTCCTCTCCATTGACTTGCCCACAAATGACCTAGCAGTGCCTTGCAGAATTGTATACACATGAATTTTGTCTTCTGTCTCATTTTTAAAAATTAAAACTGATCAAAATAGGTGACCTACACATGTTGGATATTGCTGATTTCTGTGTTTGTCTGGCCCCCAAGGATGGCTGAGATTCCTCTCTGGGGCATTTGACAATCAGTGGCTGAAGCAAGATAGCATTTTGTTGAGTGGTATATTTTCAGCCAAGTTAGTGATGAGGTTGAAGAAAATAGGCAATAACTGACCTTGTACTGAACAGAAGCATTTGAGAATGCATGAGTTCTTGGCAATGAGTACATGATGGAAATATGTGGTATAATTGTATTCAGGGTTAGCAGGTTGTTCCTGCAGCTTAGATTAGAAATCAGAAAGCTGTGAACTCTGGAGAATAAGAAAGTACCAGCTGTTTTCTAGTATCTGGCCTGTGACATCAAGGTGTAAAGACACAGCAAACAGAAAAGGAAGGTGGTTTTAAAAGCTTCTAGCCCAGCTCATGGGGCTGGCTTGATACTGTAGAGATTTGGTTCTTCTCTTCAGAACAGTACATGATGTAAGTGTAAACCTACTCACAGTCTGATATCTATGACTAAAACAGTATTACAGAAAGCTTTTGACCTTGATTCAGTAATGAAGAACTAAGAATGGAGTATAAACCGATATCTAACTTTTGTTTACATACTCAATTATTCTTTAATAATTTTAGAAACATTACCAGGAACTCAGCTCTCCTATTAAAACATCAGCTATGAAACTCCCATTATTCATCTGCTTAGCCTCACTAAATGCCAAACAATTAGATTGCTCCTCTTCTATGACAACCAAACATACCACAACATATGGTTTCAAATGCCCTTCATGATTTTATATTAGTTTAGTCTCAGTTAAGAGACAGTAGATGAATACAAATTCTAGGAAAGCAAACATCATATCTATCTTGCTAAATATTGTATTGCTTGTATCTCCCACGGTACCAGGAAGTCAGGTAGTGCTCAACAAAACAGTGTCTCATGAATGATTGCATGCAGCTACCATTTGGGTGTGGCTTATATGGAGAAAGGAGAAGACTACAAAACTGACATGCTTGTCAACTGAGAGGAACTCAGAGTGATACAATACTGTTATCCAATCAGGTGGTTGTACATTTTATTTCTTTAGATCTTTTCACATATAAGAGAATAGCTAGCAACTACAGTAAGGAATAACAGTAACTATTGGCTATCCTGAATATTCTTGGATACTATTGACTCATCTTGGATAGGGTGGATATTTTCTGGGCATATATTTATTACTCTACTAACATAGTTTCATATATATTTTGGGAATTTGAAGATGAAGTTCATAAGAAAAACATGGGAGCGTTTTATGGAACTATACTATGATATCATTGTAGACCTATTAGTCTTGGTTAAAAGAGTGTAGTATGTCTTCTTGCAAAGTAGATACTATACCCAATGGCCTTTGCAAAATCTGTGTCTAGAGTCAGGATTGTCCATGCAGAGTTGTATCTTAACTGTGGGAAGCTGGAAAAAATGTACTTTAGTTTCCTCCTTTCTCAAATAAGTCAGAAACTGTTAAATCTCAAAGATATGTGAAAGTTACTATAAAGCAATCATTCAAGCTGAATGACTTGGCTTCTTGGCTATTAGACCTTTAAAAGTCAGAGAAACTAGTTTCTGGAACCTTCTGCTACCTAGTGTGAACATACCCACATAGGAAATTTATGGAGAGGAAATGTAAGAATCTGGAGCAAGGAACAGAAGAACAGCAAAATTTCAATTACTAGAATTCACAATTTCTAAACACGAGCTTGGTTTAGGAGCTTGCTGACTGCTAGGACAAAATAGAAACAGTAGAGATTATAATGTTATGTTTATTACCCAGTCACCTTCTGGTGACAAAATAATATGTGGTTGGTGTCCTTCAGGGCGTGGAGGATTTCACTGTGAGAATGCAAAAGTTAAGGAGACAGTAAAAGAGGCTGAATGGTGTCATTCTGAGCCACGCCCATTTCAGAGCTCAAGTGTACACAGTGAATTCTGTGACCCCACAACTGCCACATCTGCTACCTTTATGACTCACATTTGCTCCCTTCTTATCTGCCCACCTTTCTTGAGTCTTTTTTGCACTTTTTTTCTGTCTCCTTTTGTCTCTATGTCTCTGTCTTCCTGTTTTTCTGTGCTCCAATTTCTTTCTCTGACTCCCAGCCCCCAAAAGGAGAACTGAAGGGAATAGTTAATCCCTGCCCAGAATGAAGTTTGACTGTTGAGCACAGTTCTTAAGCCAAACTAATACTGCAACATTTCAGATTCTCCTTCACCACTTGAGGCTAATTTGGGCCTGGAAGAATGGGAAAAAAACACACTACCCTCTGTAACTGTCAGAAACTTCAAAGTTTGATGACTATGATTTGATATAGTCTCCAATTCAGAAAGAAGCTTTTCTCTACTCCCCACCTTAGTGCAGGAACACTGTTCCTGAGAAATATTAGAGGAAGGCATGGGGTGTCAGGTGAGCATGCTGCTCACTCTTCTCTCCTGGATTCCAAGGACTTTGTTTGAAGCAGTGATGTAGAACAGTCATGGGAAGCTGAGGACACAATTGTATGGCTTTTCACCTGAAATTGTTGGCCAGCATCAGTGTGACACACAATAGAATAGACCCTTAAGTTAACCTGTCTTTTCTTAGCTCTAGAAGCCAACTTTTTTCCTATATGTAACTAATTCCTTTTCCTTGATTTTTCACATTTCCTCCCAATTCCTCACCTTATTTCTCAAAATGGAGACTTTAGATCTTGTGGTGATACTAGTTATTACTGACAGCCATATTTAGAGATGAATTTTTCATTTTAAATCAAGGGCAAGGAAAGTGTCTAGACTAAAGTACAGATAACAGGCTTGGTCAGCTACTGTCTTGGCTTATTCTCACAGACTGGGGGAAGCTTACAGGCCATTGAAAGCATACTTTGCTTTCTGTGTTGAATCATCTCTCCCCTTTCTCTTTGATTTATGAGAACTCATGTTACTGTATTTGTGCATACTTTTTATTTTTATCAACCAATTCTATCTTTTCTGCCTACTGTGCAGTTCAATCTCTTATCAGTTAGAATATTGCCTGCCTAGTGTATATCACTGTTACAAGAGGAGCAAAGATTTTTCTAGACTCTACTTCAAAAGCGTTTTCCACATGGCCTCTCCTAGGAGGCTGAGTGGTACAGTTGGACATTTAATAAATGGCTTTGGTTAGTTCCCAGTTTGCTGGTGACCAAATTGAAGACAAGTGTGCTAATTCTGATACTGAGAACACAGCCACTCCATTTTCTCCCTGCTTTTCTTTATCTTGTGTTTCCTGCCTATTGCAGTTCTAACCCAGTATGAATTATTTTGTTGTTTATGATAACATTTTCTCATGATGGGAAATGTCAAGTCAAATAATACAGCAGGACTTGCTGAATGATCGAGTCAATGCCACCAATGGCATTGTCAATATGGCTGCTGAATTAACGAGGAAAATTAAAATGGAGTTTTCAGAGGTCAAGAGAGACTCCATTTTGTAATTTGACATCAGGTGATTCATAACCATTTTTCTGCCCTTCACTTTAACATACTTGAACATATTAAGAAATGGCTGCAAAGGAACACCATTTAAGATCAACAGCTACTGTCAGAAAGACTTGACACTGCTCCCACTGAAGTCTCCAGGGATCTGTGTTGGAATCCTTGTTGAGTGACCTTGGGCATTCATTGAACCATAAAGCCTTCTCTGTGGGTCTGATTTTTTTTTAACCTGTAAGAGTCAAGTAATAATTTTACTTTATTTTGATGATCAATGTGAAAGTCTGCAATCTGTAATGAACACTGGCTTATATGTGACAATTTTTTTGCTTAAAGTTTGCTCTAAAGTATTATTTTTGATTAAATGTTTCCTTAAAATGAATCAATCAAACAAACAAAAAACCTCTGCTACTACTGTATTGGTTCATTCTTGGTGGTACTTTTGAAGCATATTTCATAGAAGATCTGATATTTCAAACAGGAGTGGAAATTTTTCTTTTGAACAAAATGATTTATCATGTGCTGGAAAGACTTGACTAGAATTCTGAGTAGATGCATCTGCATGCACCATACAGGTATATTAGCTATTTCTTGTGTCAAAAATTACTCCACAAGTTAGCAGCTTAAGATGAAGACACTTAATAGGTTTTCTGAATCGGAATTCTCCCTAGTTGGTAGCTCTCACTCAGAGTCTTCATTATGTTGTAGTCAAGATGTTGGATTGGATTATAATTATATGAGAACCCAAGTGTGGATGGTGAGAGGCAGCCTTAATTCCCAGCCGACTTTCTCTATCTAAATGCCTCAGTTTCCACCTTTATGAGGCTTTTCCTAGAGCTGCTGGAAAAGGTCTATAAAAGGGCAGCTGGCTTTCCCCAGGGTAAGTGATCTGAGAGAGAAGAGAGAAAAAATCTACAGAAGATTTTATGACCTAATTTCTGAAAGCATACTGTGGTACTTTGGTTAACATGATTGGTTACAATTCAGAATACCTGTTTAAATTTAAATTTTGGATGAATAGCAAGTGAATATAATTGTGTCTCATATAATATTTGAATATGATGATTCATTGTCTTTAATGCAAGTTCAATTCCACACCCTTATTTTTATATATTGAAATAGATACCATTTTCCCTTTCCTTTTTTGTTAGTTACTGGTTATTTAATTCAGCCTATCACTAAGAAGGGAATGATTAAATCCCCTACTTTGGATCAAGTACTACCAAATACTATATAGATATTTAAAAAAATCTTTGATAATGGCATAATGAAAAGAATATGACTGTGGTGGTGTGTTTAAGAATGGTCCCCATAGGGTCATATATTTGGATACTTAAGTCATCAAGAAGTGAAACTTTGAAAGGACTAGAAGGATTAGAGTGTGTGGTCTTGTTGGAGGAAGTGTGTCACTTGGAGGTGGGCTTTGTGGTTTCAAAACCAGGCTTAGTCTTTCTCTCTCTCGCTCTCTCGCTCTCTCGCTCTCTCGCTTTCTCGCTCTCTGCCTATGAATCAAGATTTAGCGCTCAGCTAGTGCTATTACACCATACCGTGCTCCCCTGCTGACGCATCCCTCCATGTTGCTCATGGACTAACCTCTGAAGTTGTAAGTAAGCACCCAGTTGAATGCTTTCCTTTGTATGAGTTGCCTTGGTCATGGTGTCTTTTCAGAAAAATAAAACAGTGATTAAGACAATGATAAACATTGAGTTTAAATTCTTTCTCTTGAACTCATTAGCTATGGAAGGCAATTCACCTTTCCTCTCAAATCCTTTTGTTTTGTTGTATATAAATCTGGACTTGTAATCCATTTCCTCTGAAAAGTTAGACAAAATCTGTCCCCAACTCTCTTCTTATCCCTTGTTAGAGCTAATCTCAGGGGTAATATGCTCAGTACTTATTCTACTCTTTCTTTGCTGTTAGTGATGGCTTTGGGCCTCAGTTCTTTTACATGGAGAGAGGCCTCTAAGGAAAATGCTCATCTTCCTTACAGGAAGGGATAGACCTCAGGTACCACCAGTATCTGATAAATAGAGTCTAGATCCCATCCAAGTGCCCTGGCAGGAAGAGAACATAAGAGGAAGAGAGGCTAACAATTTTAGCCTTTGGTGGGTGAGGAAATCATTAATTGTTATGTAATAGCACAACTTTTGGAAGTTGTCACCATAAGTCACAAAGGCTGCTTACAACTTTAGAGAATTATATGATGTGTATCTGCAAAACTGGGGTGCTGTTGGTTTGGACTTTGAGGTCTTCTCCTTTTAGAGTTATCGGTACTTTTAAATTTGAATTCAAATTTCAGAGACAATTAGAGGTAGAGAAATCCACAGAATGTGTACTCAAGTGTAGTTGACATTTTCACATAACTGCAGTTCTTGAAGGTTAGTGTTATTATCAGACATTTCTATCCTGACCCCAAGTTCTATTTATAGTGTAACTGCACTTCATCAGAAAAATATAGGTTGCCTATAAGTCTGGAAGCACAAGCAAATGATCATAATGTGTTATATATACTCTTTTCAGATTTTATAGACTCCTGTAATGTTAATGTTAATTGTTAATGTAATGTTAAATGTTAATTTGAAGAAAGCATAACCATGTGTTACTATGTTTATTATAGTACTATTAATAATAAACAAGCTTTTTTCTACCTAAGCTTCCCATAACAGCTGAATAGAGATAGTGCAAAATATATCCCCAGAAATATACAATTCAGACATTTAAAAAATGTAATCTCATCAGTTTTGAGAGCATGTGTGAATCTGGAATATATATTGGAGGTAGAATAAGCCAGGTGTCTCTCTCTCTCTCTCTGTGTGTGTATGTGTGTGTGTGTGTGTATATATATATATATATATATATATATATACACTACATGGTATTTAAGTACATGAAATGGCTATAAGTTAATCACGCAGAAGAGAATAGAACAGAATAGTAGTACAGATTACATGAAAAAGTCTTCTAGAAGCGAGGACGCAGGGAGGGGTGAGGATAGTCAGGAGGTACAGATCTGAGTGTGCTCTGTGGCATGGTGAAGGAACTGTACTTAATGCTAATGTGTTACATATTCTGAAATATCTAGAAAAGAGAGGTGTGAATGCCCTTCCACAAAGCAATGACAGATGGGCCAATGACCATGATTTGATCATAGCATGATATAGATATGTGTGAAGCCACAGCCTTCTACCCAATTAATATGCACAGTTATATTTTAATTGAAAAAGTCAAGAACTAGAGAAAATTAATGCGAAAAAGCAGCACATTGAATAAGTGCTTAACTGTCAAATTAACGAATCTGGATAGTTTTATATATCACAGAAGTGAAGTCAAGTTGGAGGCAACATAGCATATTCTTTAACAGTACCTTTTTTCCTCTGTACTTTTCTGGCCGTCTGTTAGGCAAGTAATTGATTTCACATGGCCATGATTTTCTTATCTGTAAATGGAGCCTTTACTTGTAAAATACAAAGAGAGTTGCATAGGATCAAATAAATGTGTTATATCCTGGAGCTAAAAGGTTGCAGTTATTTAGATTTATTGAAATAATAGACATATGTAAATGTGTCCAGTGGAAGAAATAGAGCTCATCAAAAAGAACACTGACTTCTACGTATCCACATTGTATGTGCTATTCAACAGAGCTGTCTGATTTTCTGATTGATGTCTTGTATTAAACACTTTCATGCAGATCACCTCCTGATTGTGCCCCACAGGGTTGTGTAATAAACATTTAGAAGCCTGGGGGGGGCAGGATCTGCCATAGAAAACCAGGTTTCCTTCAGCTCATGTCACAACTTAATAAGTGACTCCAAGGACCGTGCTTCATGATAATACGATTTATTCTGACTCATCTATGTCCAGCTTATCTGGGATTAAGTCTGACTGAGCATTTTCCATTTTTTTTTTTTTTTTTGATTTTGTACTAGTTGCCCAGGGTAATTTCTTCTTATGGAAAAAGGCAGCAGGATAAGAGAACAAACTCAACACTGCAGCAACATCCCATTGGCTAGGACAAGTCACATGATCAAGTTCAATGTCAAAGTGGCAGGAATATGCACTCCACTATGAGCTGTGCCAGGACATGGATGTATTCTGTCTCTGTAGATAAAAAAAGAATTAAGGTCAGTGCTGGATTTTCCACTGATTGGTCTCATTTTGTGTGTGTGTATGTCTGTGCATGGGCATTGCACAAGTCTGTGCTATGGTTTATTTGTAAAGTAAGTAGGTTGACTCATCTCAGAAAGTCTCAGCCTTGGATCTAAATTAGAATCACCCAAATCCAATTGATCACATAGAGTACCAAAAGAAAGGGCAGTGAAATCACAGTCTTTGGAGGCAAGGCTAAAATATTGTTGTGTTTATAGAGCTGGCTCGGTATCTGTAATGTTCAAGTGTTGCTGGGAACTGCTGTGTGGGATGGTTTTGTGGTGGTTAATATTGATGTCTGCTTGATAAGATTTAGAATTACAGCTAGACAGTCCATGGGTATGTCTGTGAGACTGTCTCCAGAGAGACTTAATGGAGTAGGGAGGGCCCACCCTGACTGTGGGACGTACCATACCCTGGGCTGAAGTCCAAGGCTGAATAAAAATGAAAACTGAAGGAAGTTCCTGCATTTGTCTCTTTCATTTCTGGCTGTGAAATCATGTGACCAGCTGCCTCCAGCTTCTGCAGCCAGGCCTTCCCTGACGTGACAGACTGTAGCCTCACAGTACGAGGCAAAATAAAGTCTTTCTCCTATGTTGTCAGGAATTTTGTCACAGGAAGAAGAAAAGTAACTAGGGCTGATATAGTGGGTCAGTGGGCTAAGCACTTGCCATGCAGATTAGGGGACCAGAGTTCAAATCCCCAGCATCCATGTAAATATGAGTTGGTAAAGCAGCCCATCTCTAATCTCAATCCTCTGAAGACTCCTACAGAGAATCCCCAGAGCAAGTTGACTAGTTAGAGTAACTGAGTGGTGAGCTCAAGGCTCAAGTAAAAGAGCATACTTACATCAATATATAAGGAGAAGAGAAACTAAAGAGTATCCAGTGTCAACCTTTAGCTTCTCCATGCACATGTACGCCTGTGTATCACACACACACACACACACACACACACACACACACACACACACACACACACACACACACACATCCTGAGGTGTCATCCCAATGGGTGGGGGGGAAATAGGTTGTGTCTTCAGTAATTGCAGAATTTCATCCAGAGAACAGCACTGATAGCGTTTTTTTTACTCAATTCCTGTGTTTCCAGACAGTCCTGATTTCTCCCAGCAATTGCAGTTGGCTGGAAATGTCTTCTAAAATAACTGAGAACTCTTTCTTCTCTTCCTCACTTCTTCGTTTCTTACTCCTCTTCCTCCTTCTCTACCTTTCTCTTTCTCCCATTCCTTCTTCCTCCTCCTCTTCTGTCTTCCTCCTCCCCCTCCTCCTTCTTTCCTTCTTTTATGTCATTTATTCTCCACTTCCTGTCTAAATTATGCTTTGTGCGCTATTTTCCCCTTTGCCATGTAGAGACAGCATTGCTCACTTTTCTTTCAAAACTGACAATATTCCACATGACCCTACCTCCTGCCTCTCTCTCCACCTGCCTCAGTACCCTAGTGTGGAAGGGAATTTACAGTCCCATAAAGAGAAATTCTTGAGACCTTTTGAATTGGGATGAAATGCAATCAAAACTTCATCTGTGTAACTGAGAGATGCTGTAGAAGAGGTACTGACTTTGGGTGGGAACTGAGCTGATGTTTCATGAGAACTAAATCTGTACTCTGTGAATGTTAGAAAAGATTTGTCCTAATTCACTATGATCTTATTTTATGATGATTTATTGGCTCTTTCCAGCAGTTTCCTTGATGTTTCTTCTTCACCAACAAGAATTACAGTTTGGGATATGTGAGGGAAAGAAAAAATCACAGTTCAGAGGCTACAGAGAATTTACTTTGGTGAGAATATTCTATTTTCCCCCTTTTCTCTTTTACCATCATACTTGGTATTTAAAATCATTATAGCTTATGGATGCAAAGCATGTCCCTTTGCCTTGAATTATACTTCTGTGCAATGGGGATATACCTCATGGTTAAAGATGTCTTATAATGAATTGACAACAGTTTCCTTCCTTGGAGGCATGAACAGTAATGTTGCATTTTGCAAGAGGTAACTTGGTGAGGATAAGAAATTAGACATCACCCACAATGGCTCATGCTGTGTTTAATGCATGCATTTTCTCATTAAATCCTAAAACAAAACAAAACAAGTATATTGATTAATCAGTGTTATTCCTAACAAATATCGATTGAGTTAATGTCATTAATTAATATTAACATGTATTGAGCCAGTACTTTATAAGTCTTTTACATGTACATTTTCTGCTTACTATTTAAATGACCACAGGAAGTAGATATTGATATTATTCACATTTAATAGGCCAGCAAAGGAGATATACAGGAACTGAAAAACTTGTCAAATTAGAGCAGGTAGGAGGCTATGCAAGATCCAAACCCCAGTTGTTCTCCCTCCAAAGCTCATGCTGCTAACCACTCCCCTACATTGCTCCAAATGTTTATTATTATTATAATTAACAGTGGTGCAGTACTTTACCACACACAACAGGCTTTCCCAAACATCTAATTTAATCCTAGCCTAATGATCTGGCACAATGCAATTTCTTTTATATATTTTGCATTTAAATTTGTATAAAACAGTGTTAAAATACACCCTTAAAAAGCTTGCCTAAAAAAGGTATTAGCAACCAAAAAAAAAAAAAAAAAAAAAAAAAAAAAGTCAGCAAGGCAAACTAGAAATCTGGAACTGTTTCACTTCATTAGGACTGAGCAGAGCAAAGCTGGACCAGGGCTCATGCTAATTGGTATCCAAAGGACAATTGTCCATTTGATTTTGGAAAAACAAGCTATTGTAACATATGAACCTTTGCTTTGAAGTCTAACTTTGCATTACAACTAATTAAGGGAAATACCATCCACATTAACTGGATTTTTTAAAGCAATGGATAAAAATAGTTTGTAAAATATATCACTAGGGTTGGTAAATATGATTAATGAACTCAGGCCAGTGGCTTTTGCATACAGCTTCAACTTGATAGAGAATGACCCAAAAATTCAAGGTTTTCTAATGATTTATGGGGGAAAAAACATCAAGAGCCTATGTCTGCATGAACAGGGGATTTCTAGTTAGAGTGATATTGTTTCTGGAGCCTATTCTTTCCACATATTAAATAATCTAGATGTATCATAAAGTCACAGAATCATGAGTTACTGGGACACCTGTAATTTAAGTGTTTCCCACTTGTATAGAAAGAAGTCAGAGGACTCTTAAATGTGAGGGCTATTTCGTTTTACTTCTTCCTTGCTGTGTGTCTTCTTTTTAAAGATTTATTTTATTTTAAATTGTATCTCTGTATATTTAATGGTTGTTTAGGTGCTCATGGAGGCTGAGGTTCTGGGATCTCCCAGAACTGGAATTCTGTGTGATTGTGAACAGCCCAATATGGATGCTGAGAACCAAACTCACATCCTCTGCCAGAGTCACGTATGTTCGTAACCACTGAGCCATCCCTTCAGCCCAGGGTGTCTTTTTTTTCTTTTTTCTTTATTTTTTCAATATCAACTTCTCTTATAAGCTCTTGTGATACCTCCCTTGGGATTTTTGGTTTAGAAACGTTCTGTTCTCTCTCTTAACTCCATTAATATCTCCTCTAAGCATGGAGAAGAAAATGTGATATCTGACTGATGAAGGGTTAGATTATGGGCATCTTTCTCCAAAGAGTCCCCAAGTCCTATGCAGGAGATGATGGGACTTCACAGTTTAGATCTTTAGTGGATTGAAACACCTACCACTAATAAGATTAATAACCAAGGTGGGAGATGCAAATCTTTCTTTCATCTAACTTCAAGTATTTCCTACCTTCTGCCCTTCTCTGAAATAAAACTAGATCCTCATAAAAGGCTTTATAGCCCCCCAAACCAGACAATGATCTCAATGCTCTAAAGGAATCCAGTAACATTATTTTCCTTATAACTTGAAAGTTTCCATTCTAAGTCTTTTCCTATGGAAAAAAGATATTTTCACTTGAGTGATTACATGACTAGCCCAACAACATATAACCTATTAGTGACAGAAGAATATTAGAACCTATGATGCTGCTAAAAGAAAGTGCCATGAAGAGTGGCTTATTCAGGACAATGTCTCATGAGTCTAGAGACCGAGAAATCCGAGACCAAGCTGACTATAGCCAGGGAAGGTTGCTGCCTGCTTTCAACACTTGATCTTAGCCAAAAGGCCGAGAAGCGATGCTGCCTGCTTTCAAGATGGCAGCTTTAATACTGTGTCTTCTGGAAAGGGGGAACATTGTATTCTTACATGACAAAAAGACAGAAAGGCATACCAAACAAATAGATAAACAAACAAAGTACATAAGTAAATGAAGAAAAGCTGGCACAGGGCCTTATATAATGGCAATAGTCTATTCCTGAAAGCAAAGCCCTTGTGTCTACACCTCCCTTTCAGTGAATGATCTGTCCTCAGGGTGAATGAAATAGCGACAACCCAATTAAATTGTTAGTTACTAAGGCTGGTGAAGGAAGTCTTAGTTTCATTCCTCTCAGCACTACAGCCGTGGGGATGTGTTTCTAATACATGAATTATCCTGGACAGTTTCAGTCCACAGCATCTGGGCTCCTAACTCCAGTCTAATTTTATTCTCTACCCCAAATATTCTCACTTAATATTGAAAACTTTTTTTGCATGTGAGAACATCCTTCAGGAAACCTTTTGAATGAAGGTCCTAAGTTTGTAAAGGTTTCTCTTTAAGACATGGCTTCAGAGATGACCTTCAAGGCTTTTTCTTCATCTCTGATTAGTGGGTGCAATAACCTTTAGCTGAAGAAAAGAACACCCAAAGAGCAAAGCAATAATAAAGGAATTACTTTGGCAATTACTAGTGTAATTATGAGTCCACCTTTGAAAATAGATGAAGAAATCAGTGGTGGAAAAATAGTGCACAGCCTATGAGAACAGAAATGCCAGAATCAGTTAGGCTATTTTGTGGACTTCTTAGGTTGAAATATCTTTGGCATCATTAAAATAAAGTGGTTTTTTCCTTTCCTCCCAGTATAGTGAATGATATTTTCTATGTCACTAGTGTTATTAAACCTGATGAGTTACCTAGTATCTGTTAATTAGTATGAATTTTGGCCTTGTCATCTCTTAAAGTGAAATAATACAACTAACCAGTTTACTCATAAGACACACGTAACCCTAAAAACTAAGAAAACTGGGGAAACCATTTTGATTTTGAAGTAAATTATTGAGCTCTCTTTGAGCTTCTCTTCAGTGAGATGAGGTTTTATTGTCTGTAATGGTTAATTTTTATTGCTGGGGCTGAAGAGATTGATCAATAGTTAAGAGCACTGACTGTTCTTATAGAAGCCCTGGGGTTGGAATCCAGCAATCACAATGAGCTGTAACTTTAGTTCCAGGGGATCCAATGACCTCTCCTGACTTCCACAGTCACCAGACACCCATGTGGTACACAGACCTACATGAAAGCAAAACATTCATACATATTAAAACAAACAAACAAACAAACAAACAAACAAACAACCTCCCAAAACCCAACAACAAATGTTCATTGTCAACTTGACTGTATTTAGAATTACTTAGAGACACACTTCCTGGCATGCCTGTGTGGGTGTTTCCAGAGGGTATTAACCATGAAGGGAAGACATTTCCTGAATATGGACAGCACTGTCTGATAGGCTGGGGTTATGGACTTCATGAAACTAAGCTGAGTACTAGCATTCACTTCTCTCTGCTTCCTGACTATAGACACAATTTGACCATTTTCTTCACACCCCTACTGAGCCTTCCCTGCTGTGTTGGACTATATCTCTTCAAACTGTGAGCCAAAATAAACTTTCTTTCATAAAGTTAGCTTTGCCAGGTATTTTGTCACAGCAATGAGAAATTTAACCAATGCTAAGTATTGACTTCTGTTCCCCAGGTCTCTGCAGGCGATGGAGAAAAGAAACAAACAAAACAAAAAACAAACCAAAACCAAGCACTAGTGTCCTCATTGAGTCAAGAAAGGCCTTCAGTCGTGTTTATTTGACCTGTTCACATTAAGCCAATAAAATGAGAGCCATTAGCAGGTTCATTTGTGAGTATATCCTTACTTTCCAAAGCATAGGCTTTGCTCTGTACATGATGAACAAGTCTGTTTCTGAAGCCCATCACATACAGACTTCACTGTAGCAGAACACCAACTGGATCCAGTAAGCCCTTTATTTAAGCAGGTTTAATGTCCTTTAGCTTCTTTTATACTTCAAGAATGCAAAAAAATATGAGATTTTTTTGTGTCAAATGTTTTTCCATAATTAAATTTTTGGGTTTGTGGAGCCGTGGAATATCAACAATGAAAAAGTTCTTTACGGCTCTTTGAACCTACCATTCCCATTTCCATGTCAGATGATGACGGTTTGCTTGGAGCCCATTTTCTCTTTGCCTCATTCTGAAGACACCAGAAACAGTGCCTTTTGACAGTAGTTCCCCAATTATGGATATCGCAAGAATAAATGAAGCCATAGTATGCTAAAATAATCATCTGAGCACACATCTCTGAGAATTGAGATAACATTCAGAGCCTCAATACAGACTAACAGTGTTGTATGTTCCTCCTCTCTACTGCTGAGATGCCCTGATATATGTGTGTGTGTGTGTGTGCGTGTGTGTGTGTGTGTGTGTGTGTGTGTGTTAAATCATTTCTACCCACATAGCACCATTACAGCATTACAAATATAAGAATACATTCTTTGTTCATGAGTAGAAAAAAAAATCAAGTGAAGATTTTGAGTTACATGCTCCTTCTAGACCACAAGTGCTCCTTAAGGACCGACCAACCACTGAGGCACCAACCACTGAGCCATCTGCCAGTTCTATCACTAGACTAAGGAATTCTATTCCTGGTTTTCCCTCTGGGGAGGTCAGGATTATAAATGTGATATAAATAATGTAACAAGTCAAGAGTAGGTTAATATAATACCCTGGACTGAAAATGTGTCCTTGGAATGAAATCCACTCGTTATCATGTGGGCCTGTGTGGTGCCCTGCATGCATTTGTGAATGTATGCATTCACCTCTAGTTCCCTGGCCACCTCGTTAGCAAATTGAATTATTTTAATTTTTTGTGATTAATACTGTTTGGCCTCCATTAAGACCCTTGATGTCATATAATGGAGTTGTATGTTGAGAATGCTTGGTGTACCTGGGAGTTCTAGTTCAACCTCAGAATTTTTGAAATCACCTTAGGCTGTAATCAGAGCAAAGAAGCAAGTAGCAGAGTATTTCTCTCTGTAATAGAAAAATTAGAGAAATGCAATATATATGAACACACATACACATGTTGCAGAATGTTAAATGGCTACTCTTTATAGTAGCTGCCTGACTCTTAAGTTTCAAACTCTGAAAATGAAAATTACATAGAATTCTCAACTATTTTACATCTGGAACCTTAGTCTTAAAACCAATTTGAGAGAAACAGTGCTTCCAGAAGCATGTCATAATTTTGGTTTTCCTCGAAGCAAGTCCTGGGAAATAGAACTGGGTAAAAAGTTTACCAGGGATGGGGGTGGGGTGGTTCCCAAGAAATTCCTTGTGCAGTTTATGTGGTGCTGAGAATAGAGGTCAGGGATTCATGTATGTTAGCCAAGGACTCTACCAATAGTCAGGCTTATATTTTCTATTTTAAGATTGCATACAATCCTAAACATTGAGAAAGCACTCACATACACTTGGCTGCTGACCCTGGTCCCCTACTAAGGATCTTGAAACATTGCTCAGGTCAATCTTGTTTTTCTCTCATCTACCTGGACATAGTTTAGTGAAGTAAAATGTGACCAATCTATCTAGGTCTCTTCTCAACAGGGCCTAATGATTTAAATTTTTTTGGTTCTCTGAAATATGACCCATGAGCCTCCAGGTAGCAAATATGGGAAGACAGATTGACTTTTTAAAATGATCTTTTGGATATAATTGACTTGTGAGTATCTAATTTTAGCTCAAATCACTTCTAGCTCTGAGCTAATAGTGAAAAGACTCAATCTTAGTTGCAAGTTTGCTATTCACTAGCTGTGTGGATTTGGGCAAGCCTTTCCCTCCCTCTGTTAATAATGATTGTCATCTAGTTAAGTGCTAAGTATTTTTCTAAGAGTTGTATATTCATTTTCTCATTTAATCCAAACATAACCCTGTGAGATGACTCTATGACTGCCCTATTTTCAGATAAGTAAAATGTAAGTGACTAGTTGAAGAACTAGTAATTGACATAATCAGAGCTCAAAGCCAAGGTTGTCTGACTCAAGTCTCTGAGCATAGCCATTGTGCTATATTGCTTCTGCATTATGAGTATTAAGTAGACTTGTCACAGGATTCATAGGAAACTGTCCAAGTTTGCAAAGACATTCTTGAGATTTCATATTATTTCAGCTACAAAATGGATACGTAACCCTATATCATCTCCCAGTTGTAACAATGCTCCAATTCCCCCAAGGAGAATCTCTCACTGACTTTTATTCCACCGGATAGGGGGTGGCTGACCTTTGCTAGCCCCATCATCGTAAGATTAGGCACATGATTCATTATGGAAGTGAGCAGCATAGTGTAATCAAGCACTGTAGTTTTGGTTCAGACTTGATCATGTCATTTAATTCATGCTCAGGATATTTGTCTTGACTTTTGGAGGTTAATCTAAATACAGGAAAATGTAGGCCCGTAGCTGGAAGCAGTCAGCCATAGTTGCCATAGAAACAAGGAAAATGGGTTCAACAGTCAACAAGTGGTTCTTCCTGAAATGTATAAGCTTCTGTACTGTAAGGGAAATTGTTAAGTGACTGACAAGCATTGATTGGAGGAAATAGTCTTCTCCAAAAATGCTCAACATCCTTAACCATCAGAGAAATGCAAAATAAAATTCATT
Source organism: Uromys caudimaculatus (assembly GCA_028551405.1). Taxonomy (NCBI): domain Eukaryota; kingdom Metazoa; phylum Chordata; class Mammalia; order Rodentia; family Muridae; genus Uromys; species Uromys caudimaculatus. The sequence goes on from CM052700.1 coordinate 37,290,751, forward strand.
TGAGATTTCATCTTAACCTTACCAGAATGAAATAGCCAAAGAAAACTAACAAGAAACGCTGGTATGTATGTGGGATAGGGAAACACTCATTTAATGTTGATGCATGTGAAAACTGGTGCTGGCATTATGCAGATCAGTGTGGAAGTTCTTTAAGAGGCTAGAAATTGATGGAGTACATGATCCAGCTATACCATTCCTAGACATATACACAAACAGCTCTAGTTCTTACCACAGAGATGTATTCTCATACATCTTCCTTGCTGCTGTGTTCACAATAGCTAGGGCATAGAAGCAGCCCGGATGATATAACCTAGGTCAGCAGATGCCGTCAATAGCTGAGTAGACAATGAAAATGTGGTGCCTATACACAGTGCAATTTATTTCAGCTGTAAAGTGAAACTATGAAATTTTCAGCAAAGAAATGGAACTAGAAAAAAATTATACTGAGTGAGGTAACAGAGACCCAGAAAGACAATCTCAGCATATTCTTGTTCATATGAGGACCCTATAGTTTGAGGTTTATATTTGTGTAAGAACTTGGTCATAAACCAAAATAGAATTGATCAGGTCCAAAGAGAGTAAGGCTAGGTACAAGTGGCCACTGTTATCTCTTGATTCAAGCCATATCTGAACAAGGGCTAAGGTTATAAGTAATTGATCCAATATTTTAATTTTAAGGGAGTGCTAGAGGTTGGGGGAGGGTTGATTTTTTTGGTACTGGTCACTAGAAACTAATTATTCATCATGCTTCTTTTATGGCACAAACCAACTAAATTTTGACAAAGTAAGCAGTTTCCTTAGGACCTGGCCTGGCCAGAGGATGCCAGGCCTTGAATCATCTCTAATTATTTCATGATATATATTATTACAGTGGATGGGAAGGTACCTAATTTATCATGGGATAAAATATCAGTTAAGTAATCTGATGAAACTTCATGATTCCTTCCTGCCAGAGGGCTTCCTGATCATTGCTGATTTCCAGAAGACATTAATTGCTAATAGTCGATGTGCATTTCAATACAGTGAATTGCTGCCTCATTTGCCTATGAGCCTTAAGAGAAAACTCATTGCTATCCCCTTCATTTCTTTGTAATTACATTTGAACTTTGAAAGCAAAGGTTGAGGCAACATAACTTGATTGAATTATCTCTTCGTGAGTCCTTTTATTTCATTGACTTGTAGGATTTGAAGTTTGGATAAGGAGAATAGCTTTTCCAGTCCCCTCATTTAGTAGACAAGAGGGTGGCAGTTAGACATTGGTATGAGTCACATGGTAGTTCCAAACTGTCATGAGCTAGATTCAAAGCCTGTTCATGCCACGTAATGGTAATTTTTACTGCCCGATCTTCTCTCTCCTGGTCCTGAATGAGCTGATAGGTTACATGACTGTACACTAGAAGAGCCCAAGAGACATGGGAATTGAGTACAACTTGGTCAGGAGAGAATTTTCCTTGCTTACAATTTCTCCTCTTCTCTTTTTTGAGATAGATTGAAGGGATACAAATACCTCCTGGATGGTCATCCAGTCAGGAAACTTCCCTAGTAGTTAATGTAAAACACAGTCAAACCTTGGTCATTTGTTCCTACAAATGTGAAAGATCTGACCAGTTAGTTTCATGATCAGATCAGAGTTATTGACACACAAATCATCGCAAACATTCATCCTGTATTTGTATTGAGGGGTATTCAAAGTATTCTCTACTAGCCATTTTAAAATATTCAATTTATTATGATACTCATAGCTACTGTATTTTGCTATTGAACTTGTCCAGTTATTCTTCTTACAAAGGTACACTTCTATGCTCAGGAATTACTCTCTCTCATCTCCCTGCCTCTCATTACAGTAGATATGTCACATACACTGCCTGGAAATACTAATAGAACCTGTTCATACTGTTAGCTACCCTTGATAATGGGATGATGCATTTATTCACTATATTCTATAAGTTTGCATGTTTCTCTACTTCAGATTAATTCTATAGACCAACATTTTAACTGTGTAAGGTTTACAACCAATGATAGAGAATATTAAATTTATTTTGGGGGTCACTGTATTGTCCATTATGCACTAAGGCTACTAAGCAATTAACCAAATTACAGCAATTCTATTTTACATTAATTCATTATGAATTTTTTTCATTTCCTAAAGACATAATTAGTACATTATTATCAGTAATTTTACAGGCTAAGAAATCAGAGAAGAATTGAGAGGGGCCAATAGAAGACTCAGAAGCTCAAATACTTCTTAGGCTTTTTATTTTAAAAATGGCTTTTACTTCGCTGACACTAAATAACGGGAAGTGTCAACAACTGGCCCTGAGGTTGGTTAATAGAGGGCAAGGTCACCACTCAGCCTCTGGAAGTGAAGAGAGTTGGCAGAAAAAATTACCCTTTGAAATGGACTTGGATAAGTGATGGCCATGTGCTACAGTCCATCAGCACTGTATCACACACAAAGGAATAAAGCCCCTAAGACTCTGAGCCTTTGATTGATGATACAGTGGCAGAAAATAAGAGCCACAGCTCAGAATTAGAAACGTGTTACCAATTTAGGGAGCAAACGTAAATTTAACCTTGAAATGAAATAATGACTATCTCCCCGATTGTGGATGATCATCAGCAGTATTCATGTCACTATAAGAAGAAATAATTGTGGAAGGAATCCAAATAAGATGTTGTATGATTTTCTCTATGGTAAGATGGGTGAGAGGCAATTCTACCTGTTTTTTCTTAAATTAATAAGCAAGTGAATTGACTAAACTAATACTAACAGTGATCTTTATCAACTAGATCTTTTTAGTTCTTTTTGGTGAAGGAACTAATCTTGACACCCAGTTCTACTTTATGGAAGATCTGTTTGGAGCTGAGGGGATGTCCTTTAGAAAACATTAACGCTCAAGAACTCCCCACTCTCTAGTAGTAAAATGTATTTTATGGGCTAGAAATGTTAAAGGTCAGTGGGCAAGTTTACTGCTGGCTCAGTGCCCCGTCTCTGCAGCTTTCTAAAACTTCATGTAGTAAAGAAAGAAAGAGCTTCCTAATGGAAACTGCCTTCTTGGATCACCGGATGAGGGTTGAAAGGCAACAAGAAATTGAGCAGGGATAGCCATTTCATACAACTGACAGGTATCATGAAGATGGTCACATTAACTGTGTGAGAATTCTCCCAAGAGCCTTTTCACAAAAGTACTACAACAAAATAGCAACTTCCATAGCAAATGCCTTGAGCTCAGGGGAAGAATGAAGAGCCAGACAGCAGGTATGTTAGTATAACGCTTGCTTTCTCTCAGGATCCTCACCTCACTCATGGGTTTGGGGTTCCCAGTCCTGTAAGTCCATATCCCAGCACAGTTGCCTTCTTTCTGACACTGTGCAGTTGTGCAGTTGATCTCTATTGGAACACTTCTTTAAGAACTTCAGAATGCACAAGAGAGAAGGGCATGTCCATTCAACTAACTGAAACCCTTCATTTTGGAGCTTAAGTAAATAATGTACTCTTCAGCAAATCCTAATTGGGTGGTGAGTTTTAGTGCCTCACAGGAAGACTCTTCCTTTAAGGAAAACAGCTTTGGGCCACACATAATGTTATATTCCCAAAATGGACACAGTCTGTGCACCATAGAATCTATAATCCAGTGAGTAGACAGACTGGAATCAAGTAGATAGATCAGTAAAGGATTTGCTAGTTCTAAGTACTAAGAAAAAAACAAAAGTTCTGAATATCAGAGGATAATGTAAAGAAGAGAAAAGCAAGATCTGAAGGTGGACTGTACCTGTTCAAGACCACTGAAGAAGGTAATTAATTGCTCATGGCCGACTGGTGGCTGAATCAGCAGATAATTATTGAACTACTAGTCTACGCCACCAGGTCATGTTCTAGGTACTGAAAACAAAGCTGTCAAAAACCCTTGACTTTATTGGGACTTTCTCTAATCTTAACTTAAACATAGAGACAACAGATCAAGGAGTGGATGATGTCATGTGCCTTATATCTCTAATTACCTTGGAGAAGTAAGGAAAACAAAGCAGGCAATGGGGATAGCATTGTAAGTGGTATGGTTTGGGACGCTCTCAGTGATATAGAGAGACCTAAGCAGGTACTGGAAAGAAGCAAGGGAATGAGCCATGTGGATATCTCAGTGAAGAACATAAAAGAGTTGCTCTGTCTAACATGGTAGGCCCTAGCTACATGGAGCATCCATGTTTACACTGAATTTAAATTTAGGTGTTTTACTGTGGGTCAACTGTTCCATAGCCACCCATGTCATATCTCACAGTGACTGTTTTGGAGAGTACAGGTATAGAGAATTTCTGTTGTTATGGAAATTTCTAATAATAAGAAGGAGGGAGTGCCTAGTATTAAGTACCCTCAGATGAAGGGAGGCATGCATCATTTGCAAATTAGCCGGAAAGTGGGCAGGAACAGAAGACTGAGTAGGAGAACTGAAAGGCAGGGCATCTCTGAGCACTTTGAGTGATGGGGGATCATATTAGGTCTTGTAGAAATCTGAAGCTTGTGAGATTCCACTGTCAGATGAGAAGCCACTGGAAGGTTTTAAGCTAAGGGATTGTAGGCTCAATACTGTACTTGAGAGGACTGTTGTAACTACTGTGTCACGAATAGCATGTGGAATTCAAAGGAGCAAGCAGGCAGACCTGTCAGAATTGTAGAGCTACCCAGACATTAGAGAATGGTAATTAGATCCAGGTTAGAATAAATGAAATTCTACCTATCTTTAAGGTAGACCAATTAGAATTCACTAATAAGTTGTAATGACAATGGCATGGATTGGGTTGTGTAATTAGAGAAAAAGCAGCTCAGGTCTGATTTTATACTGAGGGAGATGCAATGTGGTTTGCCAACTGAACATAACTATGCCTGGTGAGAGGAAGAGGAATCCGGACGATTTCAAGGTTGGAGCTATGGAATCATTAAGGCTGGATTCACTTGTTCTTAATTGACAAAAGGAAGATTTGGGGAGGTACATGCTTGGGGTTGAGCTTTGAACTTACGTGAAGTTTGAAATGATTATTTGACATCAGGATAGAGAGGAAAATCAGGCAGTTATGGGCTGAAGACTGGAATACACTTATAGCAATTAGAGCCCAGCAACTGGTGGGGTGCATGTGAATGAAGAAGCAGGGTGCAAACTGAGTAATAGGCACTTCACTTTAAGGAGTAGGAGAGATGAGAGAGAACCAGTGAAGACAAGCAAGAACAGTAGAGTAGGCAGAAAACATAGGAGAAGTAACTTTCTGGGCAGAAGTGTGATCTAATGTCCCATCCAGTCTTGTTTCTCACAATTCAAGTAAGATTACTTCAAATATCTCACTCGGTTTAGTAGCATGAGGCCATTGGTATGTTTGTCAGGACTACTTTCAGGGAAATAGATTTAAAAGAGAGATTAAGGAAAGTCATTTTTTTGCTTTAAAGGACAGTTGTGAAATGAAGTTAGAGCCACAGGGAGAACTAGGTCAAGATTGTCATGTTTTGTGGAGATGAGGGAGATCACAGCACACTTGAAGGCTGACACAGATCATTCAACAGAAGGAAATTTTAATTATGCATGAAAGAGAGGCATCAAATGTTAAGAAATATCCTGAAGTGGTCAAGAAAGGAATGGGAACTATTGTACATCTGGGGAATGAATTTAAGTGAGACCAGCTGGTCAGGCAACAGAGTAACAGAGAGAAGGCAGGACATGTAAACACAGACACAGCGGATAAGCAGGAGTGGCTTGAGAGACTCCATGTCCTTTCTGTTGCCTTCTGTGTCCCAGTAGAAGAAGAAAGGAAGTCCTTCATTAATCCAGAGTCAGGGCTTGGAAGGAAGTGGACAAGTGGAGGAAGTTACATGAAATAGTTCTTAGGATAGGGAACAGATTGGGAAGTGCCAGTACACTGCTGGCCATGCCTAGGGACCGTTTGTGTCGTCATGAACTAAAGGTGAGACATTTTAATGATTATAGTTTTACTTTCAGCCATTTATACAAACGTACATTCAAGGTTCATAGAGAGTTGAGTTTGCCTAGGGTAGGGTTTAGTTAGGACAGAAGAAAATAACCTGTTCTTCGGAGTAAGGATTGTGCCCCCAAAGTACTGCTACACAAGCAATGTTAGCCAAGTCACAAAGATGTGAATAGGGCTGGGGAGATGGCTCAGTGGTCAGAGTGCTTGCTATGTAAGCATGAAGGTCTGAGTTCATATTCCCAGCATCCATATAAAAATCTGAATGTGGCTGTGCATGCCTGTGACCTCACCATTGAGGGTCTGGGACAAGAGCTTTCAGGTCATCATGACTTGTCATAATGGTCAGATTCCAGTTCAGTGAGAATCCCTATCTCAAGGTTATTGGCGAAGTGATAGAGGATGACATGTATGGCCTCTACATTAATGCATACTTGCATACTCATGTGTATATACCACTCACACACATCGCTACACATGGACACCAAACACAGACACATGTAACACACACACACACACACACACACACACACACACACACACACACACACACACTTTTTGACAAGAAAGATGAGAGGACATAGGGGATGTTAAGGACAAGAGCAGAGCTTTGGCATTAGTAGATTTCTTCGCCTCTCTACTGTAAACAGAGGGTCCCTTCTAACTGTTGGGGAAACACTGGAATCTACTTTCCATGAGCATAGAGACATTGTCCAGGACCTTTTGTTCCTCAATACTGGGTGATTACAGTATTTCTGGGTCTCAAGATTGATAGTCACAAGATTATAGAAGTGCTAGAGGGAAGTGCTCTACTGCCAAGCTCTACTGCCTAGCTTCAGAGTTGCTATGAGTAGCATGGTTTTATACACAAGTCTCTCTTCACCTCTTCATTACATGGCACTGAACAAAAAACTATTTTTGCCTTTAAAGTTCTTATCTATGTTACTGTTAGTAGGATTCTTTTATGAAATGAGGGGTTTCAATGTACGGATGTACTGGCTAACTTTTTACTGTTGTCAGTAGGATTCACATTGAGTTTTTTTTAACTTGGCAAAGTATAACCATTCCTTACCTTGAGAACTGGTTAGCGTCTTTCAGGCACTGTACTCAAAGGTCAGCAAAAGGACCAGCAGGGAGCAATGGCCCATTATTTTTTCCTCATTGACTTCCTCTACAGTGTGCGTTATCTGTCCTGTTTTTTTTTTTTTTTTTTTTTTGTGAACTGAGTAGTGAATTTGCTTGGGACTTTGAGCAAAGTGTGGTTGAGATTCTGTATGTAGACATTAAGATAATTATACTTTTCTTACTTAATCCAGGATTGTATCTAGAATCAAATGACAAGTGTGAGCTCCATTATAAATGATGTTTATGTAAATGTTGGACCTTGTTGTTACTAGTACTAACCTGTATTCATTTCTAACCTCTGTCAAAACTGATAGCTTTGCAGTATGGGCTCATGCAGTCCTGCCCTTGTATTCCTATAAATGGTTTACAACTCTCATGGCACTCTTGTAGCTAATATTTCCAGAGAGAAACTGAGTGCCATGACTTCAAAAACCCTGTTTATTCCTGGTTTTATTTTTATTACATGGTCAAGACACAGTAAATGTTCAATTAGTATTTATTGATTCAGTTACTCCATCAATAAATTGGTCAGAAACTGGAGAAACGTACTGTCACAGACCAATTCCAGATTCAGGCCCATGCTCTAATCATACCAAGCCATTGCATTTCCAAGAACATCATTTTACTCTGCTCCTGTTCCTTGACTATATTGTTATACTTGCTGGAATTTTATCCTCCACTTTTTTATAAAAAAAATGTGGAGAGGGATTGATCATAAAATAATGTCCATTTTGAAGGTTTCTCATTATCCTCATTAAAAATAGTTCCCTTGGGCTTAGAGCACAACTTAGCAATAGAGTGAATGCTTATTATGCAGCAGGCCTAGATTTAATTTCAAGCTCTAGAAAAAATAACATCACATTCACAGTCCACATATAGTGTCATATTCATATTGACCATAATGTCATGTTATAGTGGGGATATAGGTGTTTTTTATTGTTATGTTATGGGTTCTTAATGGAAAAATATTAACCTTACTTCATTTTCGATGGCCAGTGACTACTGCAATACTATGAAAGTAGAATGCTTAGTCCTGAGAAATGTGCCTTAGTCAAGTGGGTTGGCAAGCAATCTCTGTGTTTATTACTTTTAAAGCATTGTCTTTAGTATCTGATGGGCAGATAATTACTAGTATTAGATCTCTTTTGTAGGTGAGAGAAAAGACTTATTGAGATTAAGATCCTGTTTAAGGTCTTATTTAAGTAAGTGACAGACCATGTATGTGACCCTAGTCTGTTTGACACCAGAGATCATGCTTCCGATCCTGCGGCTGTTAAAAACCGAAGATTTAAAATACAGCACTCTTGGGCTGCAGGGATGGGTCAGAGGTTAAGAGCAGAGATAGTTCTTCCAGAGATTCAGAGTTCAATTCCCAGCAACCACATGGTGGTTCATAAACATCTATAATGAGTTCTGGGGCCCTCTTCTGGCCTTCAGACATGCATGCAGGCAGAACCCTGTATACATATTAAATAAATAAATCTTTAAAATATATATATAGCACTCTTGTCATGAGTACCTGTATTTGCTGTTTCCAGATGCCTGTTTTGCAGACAATTGTATGAAACACAGAATTCCTTGAGAAGGTGAAGTAGAGAAGTCAGCCATTTTTTCTTTTCTTTTCTTTTTTTTTTTTTGTTGATACTTTATTTACATTTCCAATGTTTCCCCCTTTCTAGGTCTCCTCTTTGGAGACCACCTATCCCTTCCCCCTCCCCCATCTCTATGAAGGAATTTTACCTCCCACCCACCCGCCCGCCCTCCCACTCCCATATTCCCACCTTGACATTCCCCTTTACTGGGGCCTCTCCTCCCCCTGATGGCCCACATATGTGTCCGAACCATGGGTCCCTCCATGTGTATTCTTTCTTACATCAGTACAGTTATTGCCACCTCAGAACTTTATTCCGTTTAGCAAACTAAATTCACTTCTCCTAATCCCTTCTTGAAAACGTAATTTTCCTCTCCCAAAGCTACTGTGATTCTAGAGAGAGGCAGGAATTAGCAAGTGTGAAAGAAAAAGAAAAAAATGAGATAATTAGGAAAAAAAAGTAGCCCAGCTTGTTTATTTTATAATTCAGTTTGGCATGAAGCCAATCATTATGTGGAAAATATAACAAAAGATTCAGGCAAGAGCCATCAGTGGATGCTACTCTCAAAGCGTTCCCCAGTAGGGTGATTACAGAAGCAAAGGATGACTTTATGCAGAGAAACCAGATAGAAACGCAAATTACAGGACTGCAAAACTGAGCACATTCCTGTAAGGGGCCTTCTGAAATGACTCTCTGAGAGTGGGGACCCTGTGATGGTAATTCCTGCCACAATGGTGCAGGATCTAATCATGGAAAAAGATCTGACAAAACCCAAATTCAAAGGCGTTCTATAAAACAACCAGCCTGTTCTCTTCACAAACTGTCAGTGTTATAAAATATAAGGAAGGAACCACAGCTAGTTCAGATTAAAGGAGAGTAAAAGAAGAAAAAAACAGGCATAAAAACTAAGTAAAACACATAATCTTTGACTTTTCATTATTATATAAAGAATATTGCTATGATAATCTGAAAAATCTAAATAACAGCCATTGATTAGATAACATTTGGTTCCCAAGAGTGTTGAGGAATGAAGAAATACTATGTCCACGTATGATTTTTCTAGAGAAGAGACAGACAGACTTTTCAACAGAGCCTATGTAGAACATTCCTAAAGTACCTTGGAATTATCGAGAATGTTCGACTGTTCTTACAACTTTCTTGTGTGTTTATTATGATAAAGTTGAAAATGTAAACAGTGTAAGTCATTTAAATAATTTCCCTGTTTACCTCCATGAGGCTACCCTGTCATTATAAAATAAGTAAAATGACCTTGACGTTAGCTCACTTTCTCTTTGGCTATATATCCATTGGGAAGACAAGGATGCCTGTTCCCAGAGCACTGAGTTTTGCCATTAAGAAACTGTAACCTGAGTCTTGTGCACTATTTCTGAAAGCTTTGCTATATCATCACTTTTCTTGACCTCAATCCAATACATTGAGGATTGTGTGAAGCAATCTTCAAACCTTCTAGAATATTTGTTTCTGGTTTTCTAATGTCTTTTGGGCATTTCAGCAATAATGTAATCTTCTAGACAGGATTTGTGATGATAGCCTTATGACAGGTTTCTCTTCACATGGCACCATGAATTCACCCAAGAGAAATTCCACAATAGGATTTTACTATTTAAGGGAAGAAAAGAGGGCCATGCCTCATGAGGGAAAGCTACTTGCTGCGAAGACTGAAGCCATGAGCTTGATCCCTAGAACACTTGTGGTGGAAGGGGAGAGCCAACACTTGCAAATTATCTTCTGACCATGTCTCCTGTAGACACACACACACACACACACACACACACACACACACACACACACACACACACACACACACACATTGTATTTTTAATTTTTAGGTAAATAAATGTCATACTGATGATCACAGAAAAAAATGTCTTTGACAACAGATTTCTTTTGAGTTAGAAAAGGGCTGATTCAGTACCAAAAGCTCCAGGTGTGTTTCAGCCCCTACCTCCCATTGAAACATGGAATATGTATCTGAAGGGAAATTTAGGGACAAGGGGAGTGGAACTCAGCTTCAACCTAAGCCCTACAAGCTCCTGAACAGTTGGCTGAAGGTGCTTCTCCAGTCACTGACTTTCCTCTTCCTTAAGTAGAGGCAATGAGGCTTAAACCTTTCCCTAGCCTCTCAGAGGTCCTGTGATGGATGGAAATGCCATTTGCAAACTGCTGTGAGTCCTTTGCTACAGCGGTATTTAAGTAACAAGGCATCCTCATCAGCATACAGTTAGCAACTGCTACAAAGCCAGTGCCAAGGGACTGAAGCTCTTTAAGTTAGCAAGATCTAGATGTGCTGTGGACAGCTGTGCTTGGGGGGTGGAGTAGATCACTCCCCTTTCTTACACCAGCCAATCTTATCTCAGTTCTATTTTTTCATGCAAGTATACCCTGTAAATGAACTAATTACTTGTCTATAGTAATTATAGACAATTGTCCTTTTATAATACAAATCTAAACTGGGCAGGGACCAAGTCAATTTTATACTCCTGATAACTTATGGCAAACTATAGGAGCTCAAAAAGGATTGAATGATATACAATCTATGATGAAAAAACTTCAAACACACTTCTGTTTTCACTAGCATACATTAATCGTACACAGTACTGTATAATATAAGGACATTTTTATGTAAGTGTATAATGTATTTTGTTTATACTCCCCAATTATCCCTATTTCTCCCCCTTCCTCTCCACCCCCCACTTCCATTTGTTCTCGTTTGCCTGCCAGGCTAGTGTCTACTTTAGTGTCATATATGCATACACGATTTTCTCTCTCTCTCTCTCTCTCTCTCTCTCTCTCTCTCTCTCTCTTTATATATATATATATATATATATATATATATAAATAAAATCTAGGTACCACAAATGAGAGAAAAATGACATTTTTCTTTCTGAGACTCATTTATTTCACTTAACATTATCATCTCTGGCTGAATCTATTTTCCTGCAAATGACACAACTTCACTTGTCTTTATGGCTTTAAAAAAAGCCACTGTGCATAAGTACCACCCTTTCTTTATCTATTCCCCTACTAGTGAACATCAAGGTTGGCTCCATGATTAGGTACCGTGAATTGTGAGGCAATAGATATGGCGGAGTGAGTGTCTCTGTGATGCTTGATGTGGAGTCTTTTGGGTAAATACCAGGAATGGATGGCTGGGTCATACAGTATACCCACTTTTAGATCTTTGAGGAACATCCATGCTGATTTCTAAAGTGAGTGGAACAATTTACATGCTCACCAGCAGTGCATATCCATGCCAGCTTTGTAATTTGTTTTCCAAATGACTACCAATCTGATTGTCATAATATGAAATCTCAACATTATTTCAATTTGCATTTCTCTGGTGAAGTTGAACATTTTTTCACATATTCATTAGCCATTTATACTTCTATTTGGAGAATTATTTATCCTATTAGCCCATTTATGCATAGAATTATTTGATTTCTCATTAGAATTTTAAATTTTTGGTTTATTCTATTATTCCTCTATCAGATGTATAGCTATCAAAGATTTTTCACGCATTCTTTAGTTTGTTTCTTCATTGGGTGTTTCCTTTGTTGTACAGAAGCTTCTTGATATTATGAAATCCCATTTGTCACTTAGTATTATTTACCAAGCACCAGGAGCTGTGTTTAGGAATCCCTTGCCTATGTCTATAACTTGAAAACTTTTCTCTATTTTTTTCCTTTAACAGGTTCTAAGTGCTGATCTATTTAAATACAAAAGAATGGATCTAGATCCCTATATAATCTCTCACCCTTTGTAAAAACCAATCCTAAATGGATCAAAGACCTTAAGGAAAAACACAATACCTTAATATTTATGACACATTTGATGTCATTTGCAGGTTAGTCATGATTACCCATACACATTTGTAGTTCCATAGACAAATAGGTAATTTGCAATGAATGTGGCTTTTAAAATCCCAGTTATAGACAACAAAAAGTTGTAAGTGCTACTTATAAGAGGGTATCTTATATGTGACTGTGAGCTTCTTTGGGAAATACAGTGTGATTTGGTAGAAGAGAAATATATGAAGAAATTTAATTCTTATATTTGAAATGGAGTCTGTGTGTCATGTTTGATTGTTTTTTGATATTGCATAAAATGCATCATTTTTATTTTAAAAAAGATACTGGACTCCTGCCTTTCTGAAGAATAACATTGTTCAAAACCCTTCTGTAGCTCCTCTATACATACAGAATGAAGCTCAAGCCTTCATCCGGCCCTGAGTTCTTTCATCATTGAATTATTAAATAGTAGTGGTTAGATGCATGGGATGCAGGGTTAAACAAATGCTCTGCATTGAGACAATGGCTTAACTTGCTAAGCCTCCCATTTTCTCCTTTATAAAATGGTGGCAGGGGTGAGTAGAGAATGAAATATGTCTCCTGGGATTACTTTGAAGATAAAATGAAATTCTGCATATAAAGCACCCATCTTTGTGCACAGAATATTGACAAGGCTCTTAATATTTATTTTTGCCACATGTCTCTGGGTCTAGAAATTGACTTCCTGGTATAAACACTGTAGAGTGCTTGATACTTTTCATTCTCCTTCAGACTTCTGTTGCCTTCTGCTGCCTGTTTTTCTGTCTCTACTTCCTTAGGATCATCCTTTTCTTCATGTTTGAATAGCTACTGCAGTATTGCCTCCTCTATGGTTGTTTTCATAAAACTAAAATAAACAATCCCCACCCTGCCTTCTGCTCTTCACAGTTCCAAGTGATTTTTTTTCTATATTTAGCCTTAAGTTAAGCCTTTTCTGAGGTCAGTGTGACAGCCATATGAATTAAGAATGCTCTTCTGGACTCCTGCATAGGTGGCTGACATCTGCAGTATGTTTATTCTTTTTCTATGAACCTCTGTGATGAAGCAATGTTTGTCAGCTTCTTTTCCTGCCACTCATTCTGAACAGTACAGATCTCTCCTGTGGTCATGTGCTACACCCAGTAGGTGTTCAATAAGTGTGTGGCCGCAACATGTAGAACTGCAGCCTGAGAATCTGGCTTCATCTGGTGGAACTTCAACAGATATGTAGAAATGAGACTCCAAAATCCTGTGAGCTTTGGGGCTGGGGAAGATTAATTGCATGTCACATAGATTTTATGACTCAAAACTTTAAGTTAGTTTTGGGGAATTCTGTATGAAGATATCAATCTAGTTATTTCCTTCAGGTCCTTGTCAAGCTTATTTATCACAGAGATTAAAAAATGACTACATGATATTGTGTGTGCTAATTTTCTTGATTTAATCACTCTTCAATGTAAACATATTTTAAAATAAATACCTGTAGTTATTTCTTGATTAAAAAATAATTGCAGGGAAGCAGCAAGGTTTGGTATTTGAAAAGCTTGGGAGGAATTACTTTTATCTTGCCATCATCAAAAGATGACAAGAAAAAGATGAGGTCTGCCATGTTTTAAGTGAGAAAATGTCCTTTATCTGGCTCTACAGAAGTGGTCTGGGAAAGTAATACTGCTTGGGGTTATTCAGCACAACTGATCTATGTAGAGTGGTGGGGTTAAAGTGGAAAGGAACTTCTCATATACGGTATAAGAACTCAGAGCGGAAGTTTTATAGCCAACACTGTATATGATCATAGTTTATACACCGCCATGACTAACAATAACAAGGCATAAAAAAACTTTCTTGATGTGTGGCTGAGAATTTTTGGTGGGGGAAGCCCTCACGTTCCTATTCCTGGGATTTAGAACTTAGTTCTTGTTTAAACTCTTCTGCTCAGTGGTCAGGAGTACTTAATCAAATTCTTTTAAGGCCTCTAGTTTCTTGATCTACTGTAAAAGAAAGCTGTGGAACTGAATGGTTTGCATAGGTTCTTTTTTCACTTAAGACACCTTAATGAAATAACCTCCCACAGTAAATGAAAAAGCAGAACTCACATTGGCACAGTAAAGAATACATCCTATCCAGAGGTCAAAGCAAGCTTCCAAAATAGGGCAGTTATGAGCTGAACTTTGCCCTCTACCAACTCATGACCCACAATACCTAAGAGCATCCTTCTATTTGTAGAGATGATCAAGTTTAAATGATGTAATTACATTGGGCCTTGTCCAAAATACTAATGGCCTTTTATGAAGAAAAAGGACAAAAAGGACAGAGGGGAAGACAATGGGAACCTAGGAGCTCCTCCCCACCCAGTTTATTCACTGCTGCCACTATCTCATATTCTGGAAATTTTAGGTAACTAGATGTCTGCTACTTGGTCTTTATGTGACATTTTCTGGGTTTGCTATGCCACTATTTGAGCTTTCTACACTGGTTGTTCAACATTTTTCTATTCCTTTCCTGTTATCATTATTTCTCCCAAACTCCTCCCTTTCCATAAGTGACCTGTCCACTCACTGCTGTGGAATACAAAAGAGATTGTGTATGGATTAATACTAATTTTCTTTAAATTTCAAGAAATGCTGGCATCGCAAAGAAGGCTGACTGTTTTGAATAAGGCTTTCAGAGTTTGAGGAATTGGAAGCATACCCCACAGAACCATAATGGATGCAGATTTATTTTCTGCGGGAGTCTTCATGTCTACAGAATTCACCAAGACCCGCAGTATGGTTCAGAAAGAGTAAACTGTTTTGCTGTGAATTTGGATAGTATCTTGGGGGCTTGAGCACAAATCCAAATTGTCTCTGATTCCCACAAATGGTGCAGCCTCTGCACACCATGAAGGTGCTCTAGATGAATGATTCCCACAACATGGGAATAGTTCAGGCAGAATTTTCAAATCCTCAAAATGGAGGAGCTGAGGGAGAAAGAAAATTCAAGCACTGCAGCATGTTTCCCCAATCAACCAAATGCTAGCATGTTCTCTGCAACTGTCCAAAAAAAAAAAAAATCTATTATCAGACACAACATCTAAATAGAAAGATATGTCTGGTTCTAGCAAAGTTTTGTTATTCACTGCAAAACTTCTGAGTGGCTTTTCTCATCTAACAAACCCCTTGACTTTCAGATTCTCTAATGTGCGTATGTGCATGTGTGTGTGTGTGTGTGTGTGTGTGTATACAAATGGTTTGTTTCAACATACATAGTCAATAAGAAGCTAATTATAACTTATCTTTCCAACCAGAGAAATGGATGGGAATTAAGATATTTATTTAAATCTTTCTCAAAAGAGAAACTAGTAATTCAGAGAATGGGTTGATAGAATCTGCAATAAGGTTTAGATTCCTCTCTCTGTGATAAAAACATCATCTAATCAGCATTATGGCTGACAAAACACTTGTTAAGATTTGTACTGTAAGTCACAACATTTCTGTCAATGTCTGCTGTTGTAATTTCTTAGTATCAGAATGTCATTCAACTAATAACACTGAGGAGATGGCTGGGGCAATGGCTCAGTTAGTATAGTATCTGCTAGGAAAGCTGGAGGACCGGGAGGTCAGTGCAGCCACATAAAACAGTCAGGTGTGCCTACAGTTCTAACACTGGGGAGGAAGGCAAGGAGCATCCCTGGGTCTAGCAGAATTGGCAATTCGAGATTTCATCAGAGACCCTATCTTAGAAAGTAAGGACATGACTTGGGAAAATACTAGAGGTCAACCTCATGAGAGTACATGGGCATGGGCATGGAGACAGAAGTACATAGTACACACACACACACACACACAGAGTAAATGAGTGAAAGAGAGAGAGAGAATGAGAGAATTAAAAGTAATAAATGAAAATATTTTAAAAATAAAAACTGTTATAGAGAAAGGAAGATTTAAACAGAGAAATACACACAAACAGACACAGAGACAAAGAGACTGAGACAGAGAGACAGAGAGGTTCAAGAGAGACTGAAACACACACACACACACACACACACACACACACACACACACACACACACACTACTAAGGAAACACCACAAGATTAGAGTTTGGTTTCGGAGTATGTTGTGGTACCTATGCTATAATGTATTTGAGTTATTTTATTTTTTGAGATAAAATGGATGTAATATGTGGACTTGAGGTGCAGATATCAAAATATGGCTTATTATTCTCTCTCTCTCTCTCTCTCTCTCTCTCTGTATATGTGTGTGTGTGTGTGTGTGTGTGTGCAGGAGCACTTGTGGCACTGTACATGTGTGGACAACAAAGGACAACTTGTCAGAGTTGTTCTCTCCTTCCACCATGCAGGACCCAGGGGTGGAACTCAGGTTTGAGTGCCCTGACCTGCATGTGGCACCCATCTCACCAGCCCTTGATCTTTATTAGTATTCCTAGATCAGGCCTTATTTGGAAATACACCACCCACAAAGTAGAATTTTGTTCAAATAAACGAACTAAAGATACTCTGAATGGACAAGGGACAAATCAAGGAGAGAGTTGATTCTTGCTTTAACAATCCCACCCCCATTATTTGTTTGAATTTTCCAAGCAAGCACTATCTCCTCTCCCAACCCCTGAGAGCAGACACTAAAGGAAACCTATTCTAACTCTGGACCACTGGCTGGGACAGACAGAGGCAATTAGAAAAGCCTCACATCTGTTTAATGCTCATGTTTTACATATTACCGCAGCAGAGGTTCCACAGGGATGCTCTAGGGCTTAGAAAGGTCGATCAAACTGCTTTTGCAAGCATCTCTTTTTTCACTAGGAAGGCATGCCACCAGTGATTATGATGGATGTGAAAAAGGAAGGGAAGCAGAGGTTCATCTGGGACCAGTCATTATGACCCAGTTTCTCTTCATCTTGACACAAAAGCTTGTTATAGTTTCACCCTTATCTCCCATTTAGCCACTTTCTACTTCTTGAGTAATTCCTTCTTCCTCTTGAGAATGCCAACAGAATCTCCAAGTCCACCTTATGTCCTTGATCAGAGTTAGAGTTTAGACCTTAAGAGTCCTCCAAAGGTTCTCATGCAAAAGGCTTGGTCCCTAGTTTGTGGAACTATTGGAAGATGGTGGTACCTTCTGGAGGCAGGACCTAGTTAAAAGAAGTTACATTCTTCCTTCTAAGGAGATAAGGGGGCCATGGTCTCTCTTCTGTCAGGAGCCATAATGGGACAAGCTAATAACTAGCAGATTCCTGAGATGGACTGCTTCAGATTATTATATAATCTGCAACAGGTTCACCCTTATGGGACAAGGGCATAAGGGAGTTAATTTTAGGAAAGATTCCTGCTATTATTAAACATATATAACAGTCACTAAGTAATAGCACACCTCTTTGTAGGAGATCTCTGCAGATCCACAAAGATTTACTGTCTTGTAGTGATGTTATATAGACAAATAGATGACTTCTTAAATCTTAATGATGATCCTATAAGAATTCCTAAAATTATACCTGTGATTATTAAGCTCTTTTACAGTGGAACTGTTTTTAGGTCCTTTTCTCATAGTCAAAACTGCAATGAGAACTCTGCCAGTATCAAGTGTCACCTCACCAGTTAATTGCTCTTAGACAGTAACCAGACTTTCTCCTACTCTGAACACATTCCAAGAGGTTGTAAAACAATTTACCAAAGATCATAAAAAGGAAAGTAATGATTCATTATAGGTGCTAGGACAGAATATAAAATATTGACTGGGTTTATCTATACAAAACTTCACTAATAACTTAGTTATAGTTTTCAACTTACAATGAACCTGTGGAGCAGTGATAGGTGATGGATGTTTGGCCAGATAATTACTCCTAATGGATATGCATGTAGACATTCTCTGTTGTAAACTTTTATTTCAATTTATGATTTGATTTTGTGTGTGAACTTGTGATGAACTTTTTAACATGTGATCATGTATTCTGAAAGATGTATAAGTACTGAGGAGAAAGAGATGAGAAGCAGATAGAAAAGAAATTTTTCCCTTACTAGAATTTTTTCCCTTTTCCCGCTTAGGGTCTTTCTCCTTTTCCCCTTAGATAGCTTTCATAGGAAACATTTTACAGCATACAATAAATGCTATAATCACTTTTCTCAGTGTCCCTTTTTCTTCCTGTGACTTCTGACTGGCAGCCTGAAAATTAGAGCTGCGCAGTTCCTGCTGAAATAGAACAAAGGCCACATTACTTAATCCTCTACTGTTAGGCTACAGGTGTTAATCGCTGAACCCAGAAGTCTTTTACCCTCAGAAAGAGCAAGGAAGCTTTTAGGACTTTTTTTTTTTTTTTTTTTTTTGGTTTTTCGAGACAGGGTTTCTCTGTGTAGCCCTGGCTGTCCTGGAACTCACTCTGTAGACCAGGCTGGCCTCGAACACAGAAATCCACCTACCTCTGCCTCCCAAGTGCTGGGATTAAAGACGTGTACCACCACTGCCTGGCCCGCTTTTAGGACTCTTTAGAAGTTATAATCAGCAAAGTTCTGAGACCCTCAGACCTTAAAGCCATCACTAGAGTCCTACTCTGTGCCCCTGCCACTGCCCTCTCCGGGCTAGGAAGCTCATGGCACTCTTCTTCAGTTTTCCAGCTGTCAGGTGGTGACCAGATACCCCCATAACACACCCCTCCTCACCAGGTTCTGCCTCAGGCCCAGGAAAGCTGCAGCCAGAAGAACAGATGGAAAGCTCTTTAAATTGATGATAATCTCAGCTGTGTGTTGCAAAGGTAGAAGCTGAATAAAGCTTATGGTTATGTGTACCCATTCCTATTCTTGGATGTTTCTTAGTCGGACTTTTACTACAAATTTCAGTAGTTCAGTTTGTAGTTTTATCAGGGTTTATCTTGTTTTGAATGTTATTTCATCTTCCTATAGTTGGACATCTTTCTCCATGACTGCCACTAAGGATGTGAGAAGCATAGATTCATTTTCATCTACCTAGAGCTTGATGTAAGATGCATCTCTGGAGTTAGTTCCAGGGGAAGGAATTGTTCGTGTGTGTGTGTGTGTGTGTGTGTGTGTGTGTGTGTGTGTGTGTCTGTCTATCTATCTGCTATATGTATGTGTGTATGAGATGCCTATCATCATTAATACTTTGCTTTGCAAGAGATCTTAGTTATATATGAAAAGATTCTTGCTTTTTGTATAATAGCAGAAGTATATGACACCATGCCATGATTCTAATTTTATATTCCCATGGGTGCATATTTTACAACTCTATGTGTATATGTACTTACAGATGTATACACTCATGTTCAGAGAAAGTGAGCACTGCACCAAAGGTTCATTTTTGAGCCATGAAGTCACATGCTATTATTATTAATATGCTCCCTACAGTTATGACGAGAAGAAACAGGGACTAGCTAAATGGCTCAGTGGGTACAGGTTCAAAACCTGATGACTTGACTTTGATTCCCAGGACCCACATCATGAAAGGAGAAAAGGAATTTCTGCAAGTTGTCCTCTGACTTCCACCTGTGTGTCATGCCTGCACATACTTAAAAAAATGAAAGGCAACATCATATTTAAATGAATGGCAGAAAGGATTTATCTTATAGTGGAGGCCAATACCATAGGCCAGTTACAATAAAATTGGTGAAATCAAGTGTTATTGATAAGTGTGTGAGATTTTAAACAAAATTCTTGTAGCTTATGGCTCGTAGTTTCAGCAGGGATATGAGAGATATTGCAAGCAATTTTCCTCTAAAAGGCAGAAAGGATGATAAGAATTTAAAAATCCAATGTGCTGAGATCACAAAACTGTTCTCCCTCAGGGTCTCATTGTGTTCCAGTATTATAGGCACAAGCTACTTGGCTGGTATAAAATTCTTCCTATAGTTCCCAGGAGAATTTATGTTCTCTATCCAGTGTTGTCCAGAAAGAGCAGATGACAAAGGGCAGAACAGTTCTTTGCCCTGAATGATATTATAAACCACACACTGTGTGTGTGTGTGTGTGTGTGTGTGTGTGTGTGTGTGTGTGTGTGTGTGCGTGCGCACACGCATGTATGCATGTGTGAGTGCATGTGCTCTCACGTCACAGTGTATGTGTATAGGACGGAGGAGAACTTTGCAGAGTCAGTTCTCTCCCTTTCATTACATGGGCTCTAGGAACTGAACTCAGGTAGGCAGGCTTGCATTGTAACTGTCTTTACTCACTGAATGATCTCGCCTTTCCTTATTTTCCCATGGCATGAAATATCACATTAAGAAAGCTTTTGTGGGAAATCCTTTTCAAGATCATGGACTCATTTTCCAAACTAAATCAGTCATGCAAATGAGATGCCTGGCTTAGGACTCTGGTACTTCTTAGCTAGAGAGTAGGCAGTTATGGACCCCTGATGCTAACAGCCAAGGCCTTGTCACTTATGAAGGTTGAGCTGAGTGGGTATCCTCATATAAAAATATGAGGAAATGACTATTTCCTTCTAGTTGTTGGAAGATTTCACATGATACCGAAGGTCGGATGCTCACTATGCAGAATGTGCTTTTATTTCCATTGCCCATGTCTCTTACTCTAATTTTTTCTTACATCTCCCTACCTCTGCATCTTCTGTTTCTCCCATTTTTTCTTATGGAATTAGTATCACAAGTCTTTGAGTGTCTCTTGATCTCTTCCCATTGGCTTGCTTTGATGTCCTTCAGGAACTGGTTCTAGGGAACTGAGCAGATACCAAACTCCACAGATATTTGCCCGTCCTATAAAAAGGCACAGTATTTGTTTAAAGCAGTGCACATTCTTGCATATTCTTGAGAGAGTATTCAGGTGTCTAGTACATATGCAACACTTTCAAAATCCACTTTGACCATCAGATCCAAAATGCTAAATGAAACTTTTTGAGCCTTTTTTTTTTTTTTTTTGGTAACATTTGAGAGTGCTTTGAGCACTGAAAGAATGCTCAAATTTTTATAAGTGGTGTATTTCAGGTTATAGATGATCATCCAGTACAAATCATCACTGTGTAAAATTTAAAAAAAGCCAGACAAACTAAAATCTCAAACACTTCTGGAGACCTGGGACTAACCATTTTAGACAAGGGACACTGAGTCCTTATAATTAGTTGGTTTAGAGGGCTGACTATGTCTTGGGTTAGAGTCCTAAACTAGACCCTTTACTGGCCTCCCTGGTGGGCATTGCTACCTTCTGCTCCCCCGTTCCTGCTTCAGATACCCAAATATACTTGAATCAATGTACGGACCATTATGTAGTTGAACATCTACACTCCTTAGTCATGGAGTTGACGTTCTCAGTTCTGTTCCTTAGAAGCTGCTTGGATTCAGGGTATTATTCTACTTTCTGAGGGACAATCACAAATGCTCGTGTTTAGAGGATATGGAGTTTAAGTAAATGATCTAGTGTAGTTCCTTAGAGATGCCTACATAGAAAACAAATCTTCATGTTTTCTTTCCTAAGGTGTTGCTCTGAATTATACATTCTTGTTCACTTTGACAAGGTCTTCAATTTCTGTGAGCTCATTATGTCTTGGTGTCTATTAGTGAGATGTGTTAATATGCTCTAGCACATTCAAATGCCACCTTTTAAGATACCAGCTTATAAGGAATTTGTGATCATTCTGTCAGGGCCCAGGATGGATGTCTCATCAGTGTAACCACACCAGAGCCTCTTGTGTGCTGCCTCTGTCTTTAGCCACATGCTTCATCTGCCAGTCAAGAGATGCCCCCCCCCTTCCATCCTACAAGAGCGCTGAACAGAGAAAACTGCAGTAAGCCTCTAACTGGCTGATGCCCACCTATAGAGGTCTTGCTATGGAATGTAAATTGGAAAGAATAATGTACAATTTACCTGGTTGTTTTCAGGAGGATGTTCTCAGAATCCATGCTTCAGGAAGGTCTGAGAGATACAGCAAACTCACTTGGGGTATATTCTATATGAATAATATAAAGTCTGCGAAGTTCTATGAGACAAGAAATCAATTCACTTTGTTCTGTGAACTTGTGCTAAAGCCACAAGGATACAAACATTAGTTCCCCTTCCATCTCCTTATTTCTTAAAACCCTGATGTCCAATACAAAGACAATCTGCTCTGTGTGTGTGTGTGTGTGTGTGTGTATTGGAGGCTGGGGAAGTTGTAGGGGAATCATGTACACACATTAGAGTTGTCAAGCGGCCCACAGGTTCTTGGCTAAATTCATTTGAGAGCTTTAGATAGTGATATTACAACTTGGATATAGAAAAGATGCCTCTGGGGCTGGAAAGATGACTCAGCAGTCACAAGCAAATACTGCTCTTGCATACGACCTTCAATTCCCAGTATCTACATAGGACAGTTCACAACCACATTTAATTACAGGTCCAGGGGATCACATGTCCCCTTCTGGCCTTCACATGCCACTCACATGTGTACACAGACACACAGACACACACACAGACACATACACACTTTACTACCAACTATTCGCTTTTAATTTTTTTTTAAAAAAGCAAACTCACTTGTAAAACTCCATAGTGAAACACACACACACACACACACACACACACACACACACACACACACACTTTGCTACCAGCTATTCGCTTTAATTTTTTTTAAAAAGCAAACTCACTTGTAAAACTCCATAGTAAAACATACATTCAACATACACACACACACACACACACATATCCTGAATATAACCTACACTGCAATAGTCTCTCCTTCTCCATGTTGGTTGTTTCAAGAGAGCCCATACCCTGAAACTGCAGAGAGTACTAAATCTTATAGATTTTATCCCCCAACATATGCATAGTTTTCCTTTTGAATTTTTTAAAAGGTCAATTTGGAAGCAGGCTGAGATAGAGTTGAGGTGAGAAAGCATTTCTCAGTTGTACCTTGACTATATCAGAAGTTAAAGCCCCTTCTCTCTGAACCAAAAGGCAGAGCATATGGGTTTCCCAGCAGTGTCAGAAACACAATAAGCTTTTATTTCCCAAGTGGTGAAAACAGTGAGGAAGAAAGGGAATGCTTTGGAAGTGAATGCCAAGATAGAAAGCAAACACACCAAGTGTGCTGTCTTCAGAGACCAATGGTGAGAACAATGGACTTAGGTCCTATTTGCCAAGAACTGGTTAATGATTCCTTTTGCTACATACAAAGACAAATTAGAAACAGTGATATCAAACATAATGTCTCTTTTTATATTCATGGTTCCACTTTACTTTGTCATTAATTAAATGAACAGATTAGGGAATGCTTATTTTAAGAAACTGCTCCAAAAATAAACTTGAAGATTCAGGTCAGAGGACAACCAGAAGCAAAGGGAAAATATGAGACTAGAACATGATCTATAGCAGCCGCGTCATGGGTAAAGTTGAGAGGACTTCCCCTGTCCATCAGGATCTAGTCTGCTGTCTAATTTCACTGGCTGCCTAGCTTACCAAATGAGCTAGAAATGAGTAAAACCTTCACTAAGGAGAAGAGCACTCTGCCATTTGCTCTCTATGAAAAGTAAACCAACACAGTGACATGGATTGGATAAAATAAGCTGTAGTAATTTAAAAGCAAAAGAAGTAAATACTGCAAACTGGCCTGGGAAATGCTGTTCTTCCAATGAACTCCCCTGTGCCTGTCCTGTTTTCCGAATGGAGGAATGGCTGAGAGGGCTTGTTCCGTGCCAGCTCAAAACATGGCTTTATGGGTAAATGATGTCTTCGTGCAACTGCAGCGGTCCTAGGCCTTCTACTTTGGCGCGGACCTGCCTCATGGCTTCCAGATTTGTAATCAGGTGATCTGCTGCTCAGATGTCTTTAGATAAGAATGCCAGTGGTTGCAGAGGGAGCACCTTTAATTCTGTCTCACAGGTGAACTTGGCAGTAAAACAATGCAGGATACTTTGCTATTTCTCTGGAATGCATTTGTTCTAAACTTTATTCCAGGTAACTGAGAATTTATGGATAACCTGCATGTTTGAAGAAGAGGCACAGAAGGTGAGAGGTATACAATCACTGGGCCTAGAGGGATGGATGGAGGGTAGGGAGGCCCCCCGAGGGTCACACAGCCTCCCCGTGCTTTCTGTTTTTCTCATCAGCAAATGAAGTCTCTGAGAAATGCTTTTCATTTTGATACTGGCTATATTCTGGTTGCAGTTTGTTTGCAGAATCTGGGATTCTCTTCCCTACTCCCCTTCCATCTGCAGATGCAAAGGCTGACCTGACAAAGGGTGATTCACAAAACAAAGCTTTTGATAATGAAAGTCCTGTCCCTTTCTGCCTCATCTGGACTTTGTTTGCTCTCTTGTCCTTTCTTTGTCGCATCTGGCACCTGTCTCCTGTTAGTCTCTTTCTACAGTCCCATCATTCCTGATGCAGCAGTGTGTCCACAGCAGCAGCTGCCTCCTGGCACACAGCTTTTCTTTCTCTGTCTTATCAACACAGATGGTCAGACAGGTCTTCTGTCATCTACCTATCCCTTTTAATCTGCTCTTTCTAACATTCCTAGGATGCTGCAAACCTAATTCCCCCTGTTCTGAACTTCACAGACATAGCTCCTATGCAGTCGAGAAACAGTCAATTGAGATAAAGTGTGTGTAATATTTGGATGACAAATGCTGACCTTAGGAAATCAATCTGCCTTCTATCAACCATCTTTTCCTGAAGACATCTCCATAGCAATTGATAACCCATAAACACATAGGCAGCTATTAAGTGGAATACTATAATAAATTTTGAAACATTAGGGATGACATACTATAAAATAAATGAAAGACAGAGAGTGATACATCCTATGTGTAGTTATGCCTGGGTTACAATAATATGCACTTTTCCTTTGTATGAACACTTGAACAGCTTTTGTTAAGTGGTATTGAAAATATAGAAATCCTGTTCATTAAAATGAATCCATTAACTAACGTCTTGCAATGGATTTGTTTATTGTATGTGTGTAGTATGCATGGGTGTGCATACCATGGAGCATGTATTGGAGTGAGAGGGCAGCTCAAAGTCTGTCTTTTCTTCCACCATGTGAGGCCTAGGGATAAAACTCAGGTCAGGTGTGGCGGCAGAAACCTTTCCTCACTGAGCCATCTCACTGGTCCAAGATGTCTTAGTTAAGATGGATACTTTTTTCTTTACAAAAAGATTTTAGGACCTGACTGTAAAAGGGAGCATGCACACATATGCTGTAGTTGTCCTTTGCATTGGTTGGAAAGATATTACCTAGGCAACTAGCAAGAACTAATAAATGATACATTATTGCAAGTGTTCTAAAAAATCAGAACAAACTAATTTATTATACTTCTGTCTCCATTATACACCAAGTTGGTGAGTTAAACACAACAAAATTATCTTTTCTTCTTTAAAAGTGTCTACTAAAGATAAAAAGAATATAGTAACAATTAACATGTAGTTCATTACATTAGAAAATCTGATATACATATTTCTATTGCCTGTTAGCTTGTTCTAAGCCTCTTTAACTATTAAAAAAAAAACCAAAGAGGAAGGAAAAGAAAGTCATTGCTGAAAGGCAAACGTTCAGTTCAGTTGATACAACATTACAGTACAGTCAACTAACATCATTCAACAAAGTAGCAAGTTTAGTCTTAGCTTGAGTTAAAAGTCTGTAGACCAGTTTGCTACAAAAGATTTAATGCTGCTTCCAAACCATATGTTAGCTGTTGAGAGGACATGGTTCAGTTCTTGGTTCTTCGTATTGATGGCTTCAGAAGAAAGGGGTCAAGCACAGGAGAACCCCCACCTGTCATTAATCATTTTTACTGAGCATTGTAGTTAAGACAGCATTACTGAGTTTAGCACATCAACTAAAATAAAATAATGATAATAATAATAATATAATAATGATCATAATAATGATAAGGATAAAAACCAAACACAAACTGGAAGCTGAGAGTCACTACCAGCTGTGTCAAACCCTTGCGATACGCTATACTAAAAAACTTTGAAATATCCATCCATCCTCTCCACTCTGCCACAACTAGCAAAGTCAAAAGTACAAAAGTCTTCACCTTGTTACTTTTGCAGAATAAAGCAAAAATGTCTTTGTGCTCCTTACTACCAGAAGCAAAATACCCATTGAGTTACCACATGTAATAGCTTCTGGATGTGTCGACCTGGGTTGGCTTGGTGTCTGCTGAGCCATCTTTGTCCTTGTCACTGTCACCTTCCCAGAGGTTAATGAGTGGAGGGTACAGCTCGTTTAGTGGGATGGACGAGGTTTTTTGCATATACTTCTTAAGCGAATGGTGGTAATTTTTCCTCTTAAACCTTTTTGCAATGTAAATAGCAATGGATGCTAGACTGATGACGGCAAACATGGACCCCATCACTGCAGCGAGGGCGGTGCTGGTTTCATGGTCGGAGATGTCTAGGGCAAAGGCAGCGGTTTTGGTTGTGACATTGACACATGACTTTTGAGTCTGCTGGTGGATGTTGGACACCGTGAGACACACTTCATAATCTGTAGAAGGCTGCAGATGTGTTAGGTTGTATTCATGAACATCTACAGGCACCCTGGCTGTGTATGTTATATGGGGGTTGTCGATCTTCATAGTGGCAGATGACCATTTTAAGTTTGATGTCATGACATTGGAATTAACTTTCCAGGATACTAAAATCGAATGAGATTCTGTCTGTTTGACGTATATTTTCAGCACCTGGGCACCATCTAGAAGGGTTCCATTAACCTTGATTGTTGCCACTCGGGTGTCTGCTCCTTGGACGTTCTGGGCAACACATGTGTACCTTCCTGAGTCTTCAATTTGTATATTTGCTATCTCCAAGGTGCCCTCACTACTCAGCTTGTATTTATCTGAAAGAGTTTCCACAGTTATCTTATTTCCAATGGGAGTGACCCAGTAAATCTCTGGTTCTGGCTCAGCCATGGCCCTGCAGTCTAGGAAAAGTGTTGTACCGATGTCCATGTTTAAATGATTTGGGAATGTGTCATGTGATATCATCGGGAGACACTGCTCACTTGAGTCCTGGGTTAATACCTCCTTCACCTGCTGCCCTCTGTACTCAGGTGGCATGGCACAGAACATGGAGAGGGGCTCCATGAAGCGAATGTTGGTTTTGTTGGAGTTGATCCAGTGGATAACACAGTCACACCTCAGGGGGTTGCTGTGGATGCTGATCTCCCGGAGATTGGGAAGAGATTCCACTGTTTTTTGGTACACAGCATTCAAGGCGTTATTGTTCAACATCAAGCTCTCTAGAGCTGGGACACTCCGGAAAGCCAAACGGTGGATGTATGACAGTTTGGGGTTATTGGTTGCTTCAAGCTTTGTCAATTCTGGCAAGTTATCCAGGGCATAGCGGTCCACTGAAACTAGTTCTCCCATGTTGTTGATTCCCAGTTCTTTCAACCGAAGCATATTTTTAAAGTCTCCTTCTTGGATTTTGTGGATAGGATTTTTATTGAGGTCTAAGAATTTCAAATTTGGAACTTTCTGCAGGGCAAGTTGAGGGACTTTGATCAGTTTGTTGTCATAGAAAGACAAGCTCTCGAGGCTATCCAAGCCTACCAAGGCGTTTCCAGGAACATCAGTGAGGTACATTCCTGCTAAAACTAGGCTTCTCAGGTTGGTGAGAGGTCTGAAGTTCATGTCCAGGATTCCAATCACAGGATTTTCCCCAATCATGAGAATTTCCAGGTTGGGCGTGGAATCAAACCAGCGGCTATCAATCACTTTCAATTTATTGGAATTCAGATGCAGCCTTAAGAGATTTTTCAAGCCAGAAAAGGCATTAGCAGAGATTGTACTGATCTGGTTATGGTTGATGTAGAGTTCTTGAAGGTTGCTGAGGTCTTGTAGACAGTAATCCGTCATCTCTGAAATCTGATTTTCCTCTAGATGCAGGGTTGTGAGCTGGGTCAAGTTTGCCAGCCCTACCTCTTTGATGTCTGTAAAGTTGTTCTGGGAGAAATCCAGCTCAGTCAAGTTGAAAAGCTGCTGCAGTTCATCCACGGTCTTGGCGATGTTATTGCTCTGTAAGAGAAGCACTTGTGTGTCACTAGAGAGGTTGCCAGGGATCCTTGTTAGACGGAGGTCATTACAATCAACAGTGGTGGCTTCTCTGTATGTGGACTGTGGGGTAAACCAAGGACGAATTTCACAAACACAAAGCTGGGGACACTCACTATTCAGTATGGAAGACTCGGTTAATGAAGTTATCAGCAAGCCCAGCACCATTCGGCAAGCTGCTTTCCCAGTGCTCAATCTGGCCATGGTGGCTTGCCAACCACACCCAGTTCCTGACCAAGATCTGAACACTATTCAGTGGCAAGTAGAACAGCCAGCAGATAGTGTAAACATTCAAGCGAGTCTCATTTGAACAGAATTCAAAGAGTCTGAAGATATGGTTTTCTGAACTTCCCAAGAGGCAGGAAGCAATCCGAAGTCCTTGAACCGTGTCATTCAATTCCAGGCATGTGCACAGGTCCTTGTGGGAGTTACTTCAGCCAAATCAAAGTCGGGAGACGTGTCTGAAAATTAGATCAGGGGAGATGTTATGCTTATTCTGTAGACTGTCTTTTGTTTACTACAAGGGTATAGCCACTCATATAGCTGAAGAAATGTGTTCAGAATGCTTTCAGAATATCCAAGCAGACACTGAGTCTTAGGATGCTCTTACTCTGGCCCACTTACTGCACTAACACTAGCTAGAGCTCCTTTACCTTTCTAAGTAGAACTGCACGTCCTTCTGGATAGGCATTAAATACACACTCATACTTGGAATACCCAGGAAAATCTAAAGTTACCACTTCTTTAAAAACAGAGAAATTATTTTAGCAAAGCTATGGAAGAAAAATAGCAACTATATTCTGTTCTAATCCCCTATATTCTAATAGCCATCTGATCTTGGCTGAAGAAAGCAGTGACTACTCTGCCTCTCTACAAATTTTTATAACCACACAAATATATTCAATATGTACATGTGAAAATATGTCTTAGGCAAGAAACTGTGGAAGAACATAGTAAGGTGAGACTCTAATTTCAATCCCTAGCACTAAAAAAGAAAATGTGTATATACCTAGCATCTGTGTTTTCATTAACTCCTTGGAATTTCACTGGCTACTTAACAGCCACAGACCATAGGTGATAGGTTGTATCATCTCTCAATTTATTTAAATTACAAAATAGGGTTGCTCATAAAGGACTCTTACATTATTATTGAAGAATTGAATCTGTTACAAAGCAAAACCTAGAAATCTATATAAAACTCTGTGGCAGTATTTGACACATATTAAATGCTCATAAAAGTTGTATTTGTCATGTGGTGTCATGTTATTGTATTTCTATGAATGTGGTCTTAACTGAATAGTAGTTCTCAGAGGACAAATATCTGATCCTATTGACTTAAGCATTGGTTTTAACAAGATACCAGGTAGAAAAAGTCTATGTTTTGCTATTTTATACAATACCAATGGTTACTAGTTCTAGTGTTATGAATTCTAATGAGGTACAAAAAGCCACTATATAGCTAGCTGGCAGTAATTTTGTTTTCCTAAGAACAGATTGGACACTTCTTAATTATACTAAGTATAGTTATATATTTCCTTATATTTTTCTGTTATAATGCACTTCAGCTTTGAGTACTGAAGACTTTTAATGAATTTTAATCCAGCAACACGGCTGATCTGACAAAGGATCACATCCAAAGACCTTCTAGGTCTCTATAATCTTGCCAGAATGAAGACATGCCCTAGAGTACAGTATGAACTGGTTGAAATACAGACATGCTCTTAGTATACACCTTTAATCCCTAACAATGAAGGTAAGATTCATTTGTAGAAGGAAGCAGTCATGTTTGAAAATGATGGCTAATTGAGGGGCAGACAAAGTGACAAATCAGAGCAAGATTTGACAAAATGAGTCAGAAATAGGATATTCCGAACTCTCACAAGAACAGCACAGGTGAGAGAGACTATTTAAGAGCAGCGAGAGAAGGAAAAGGTGGGGTACGTGTATGTGTGTGTGTGTGTGTGTGTGTGTGTGAGTTTTACTGGGACAGTTTTACAAAGACAGGTTATAGAGAGAAAACACAAGACACAGGTGAAGACACAATGAACCAGATAATCAAATATATTGCCAAAGATAGTATGAGACCAGGCAGAGCAATTCAGTCAGAAGCTGAGAGAAGTCAGGTTTATTGAGTCAGCTTGGAAGATTAGATTGTATGGAGGCTAGAAGCTTCTAGGCTTAGGCCTAGGGAGAGTTAGAACAGAGAAAGAAACACTCTGGGCTCAGTCCAAGCCATGTATTTACACAACTTGGGTGAGGTTCTCATCTCATTACTTCATCTGGGGAAATAAAAGCAACATTTACATTAATTGACTGACGTTTTCTTGAAAAATTCATTAAGAAGAATGTATACAACTCAAGTGCTTGGAACTGCAGCAAGCCCTCACTTGCTGTCAGCACCCTGTTTGTCTTTTAACTCTGTAAAGCATGTGCGTGAACAGTAGCAAAAACCATGAGAATACAAATAGCCAGTACAAACAGTTGAGTCATATTTTAGTACAAAAATTTTAAAAAGCCCTAAAACTTATTGTTTTATTAACTATGCAAACCTTGTTACTAGTCTCACAAGGTAGTATCATACCATCCAGGCTGTGACAAGTTTACGGTGAAATGAATTTGTGTGACTTTGATGCTAGAAGCTTGCTGGTCTGTGGGGAAAGCACACTTAGCATTACTCTCTCGTTCACCCTTAAACCTGGTTACTTTGCCATTTATTATGTATTTGAAACTTTTCAATAGCATTAAACTATCTGATTTGGATGTTTATCAGTGAATCCTATAGAATACAAACATGCAGAATAATGTTTTTCAAATATCACAAACTCCATAAGTTCATCCTCTGCTTGTTTCTGTTTAGATCAGTGGCTCTTAACCTTCTTAATGCTGTGACCTTTAATATAGTTCCTTATGTTGTGGTGACCTCAACCATAAAAATATTTTGCTGCTATATCATAACTAACTTTACTACTGTTATGAATCATAATGAAAGTATCTGATGGGAAGGACATCTGATACGTGATCCCGAAAGGGGTTGTGTCTCTCAGGTTGAGAAACACAAATTTAGATCAATTTCACTAGTTCAAGGGCATTATATACTTTACAAAAGATCTGCCAGAGTTTATTCCTCAATCTTAATTCATACTAGAGAGGCAAATGTATAAATTTATCTTTCAGAACTCTGGGATTGAATTACAGCGAACTTTTATGTTTTGATTGAATTTAAAGAAATATGTTAGGAAGCAAAACGTGCATTAAAATTATTTTAGAAACTCTACAAATAGTGTATTATTATTGAAAAGAGCATTAATGGGTCTATAGTCTCACTGGTGTTATGAAAAATACATCATTTAGTTTTAATTACAGGATAAGACAAAAATATTCAAGAGTTCAAATTTGTATTTTCACATACATAGCCACAATCAATTTGACCAGCCATGAACCTCAGAAATGAGAAGGTCATATTTCATATGAAGTATGTCTTCCAACCCTGAATATGACTCTTTTAGGAATGCACAATCAAACTTCTAGAATACAAAGGATGAACACAAGACATATAGACCAGTGGGGCATTGAACCAAAAAATAAACAAAAACAATCTCTGACAAGGCCTGGACAATGGGAAAAGCGCAGTTCTTTCAACAGAAAACACTGGCTGAACTGGATATCCATATGGAAAGAATAGGCAGTGATCTAAGCTTACAATGTCTTAAAAAATTAACTCAAATTACATCAAGGGCCTAAGTGTAGCATAAAAAATAATAAAATTCCAAGAAGAAAGCAAAGAGGGAAAATGTCAGCATTGGGTTTCACAGTTATCTGTTGTATATGACACCAAAAGCTTTGGTACGAAAGCAAAAATAGACAAGTAGGATGATTTCACAGTTATAGCCATCTGTGCACGAAATAAATCAACAAAGTGTAAAGGCAGCCTAAAATATATGAGAAAATATTTTGAAGTCATCTATTGGGAAAAGAGAATAAAAAACGATTAGTAAGACCAACAAATGAGCAATAGCCATTCAAACAAACAAACAAACAAACAAACAAACAAACAAACAAGCAAGCACCATAACCTAACTAAAGCTGGGTAAAGGACTAAAACAGACGGTTCTGCAAAGAAAATATTCAAATGACCAACAAGCAATTAAAAAGCAATCAACATCACAGATCATAAGTTTAGATGATAATCATAATGTGTTATCTTCTCATGCACTTTAGAATGGTCACCGTCAGAAAGTAGAAAATAGGACATGGTGGCAAAAACAGAGAAATTGAAATCTTTATGCATTGATGAGGCTGTACAATAGAGTAGCCATTATAGAAAACAATGTAGGATGTTTTCAAAAAATTAAAAACACAATATGAAATTCTCAAGAATTAATATATAAATATATAATATATATAATATATATATAATATATATAATATAATATATATATATATATATAAATTATGTTATTATGTGATCCAGCAATTCTACTTCTGTGTATGGACACAAAATAATTAATGGCAAGATATCAAAGTTCATTTGCCTAGCCATGTTCACTGCAAAATTGTTTATAAGATTCAAAGAAAATGTGGTTCAGACAATTGATTTTTAGCATCCATGGGTTTCGCATCACTGACTCAATCAACCTTGGATGAGAAGTATTCAGGAAAAAGTGTGACTGTACTGAATAAGTACAGATTCTTGGCATTATTTACATAGAATCACATATTCACATAGAATTAAAATGACTGGAATATTATAAGTAATACAGAAATATTTTAAAGTACTTCTAACAGGAAAGTGTGTACAAAATTATAGGCAAATGTCCTATCATTTTATGTTAGACATTTTAGTATGCATATATCTTGGTATTGGGGTGCTGGGTCATCCTCTGACCCATTCTCCTAAGGATGGGGGATTAACATACAGGTAATAGGTTATTGTGGTTTTTTTTTTTTCTATCAACCTGACACAAACTTGAGTAATTTGGGAAAAACTCTTAATTGAGAAGATGCCTCCAACAGACTGGGCTATAGACAAGTCTGTGGAAGCATTTTCTTGATTAGTAATTGATTTGGGATAGCCCACTATGAGCAGTGCCATTCCTGGGAAGGTAGTTCTCAGAGTATAGGAAAGATTGTTGAACATAATCCTGGGGAGTAAGAGGGTAAAGATACTCCCCACGGTCAGTGCTTCAGTTCCTGCCTCCAGGTTCCTGCCCTGCTTGAGTCTCAGCCTTGGCTTCTCTTAAGGATGGACTGTGATCAAGATATGTAAGCCAAATGTACGCTTTTGTCCCAGAGTTATTTTTGGTCAGGGTCTTTATCACAGAAGCAGAAAGCAAATTAGGAGAGTCACTACAAAGCCAGACATATGGCACAATATGGATGAATCTTGGAGACATTGACAAACCAGTCACAAACAAATACTGTATGATTCCATTTTAAAGAAGTGTCTAGTGTTGTTAAAATGACAGAACTAGAAAGCAGAAAGATAACTACCAAGAACCAGGTGAAGGGATTAGCGTCTAAGTGGTAGTTTCAGTTATGGATGCTAAACAGTCTTAAGATACTGACTTCAACTGAACTTGGAAATGGGGGAGAATAAATTGAATGCTGTAAAAATAACAGTAAGTACATTATAATTTAGGCTAGCTTTTATCACATTTATGAATAAACTATTTTAAAAATGGCTAGTGTAGATTAGTTAAGAACAAAAATACAAAACAAAACCCAGCTTTATTCTGGGACTGGCTGGTTAAATCTGTCAAATGTGAGAAGAAAATGTTCTGCTAATTATGAGAATAATGTTCCATAAACAAAATCTGGCAGTTTCAGGAAAC
Organism: Uromys caudimaculatus; assembly: GCA_028551405.1. Lineage (NCBI taxonomy): Eukaryota > Metazoa > Chordata > Mammalia > Rodentia > Muridae > Uromys > Uromys caudimaculatus. The sequence continues at coordinate 37,325,082 of CM052700.1, forward strand.
AATCCCTTAAAGAACAAACTGTGGCCTTAAAGACTCAAACTTGGCAAGGGACACATTTCAATAGAGGTCTTTAAAACAATTAGACAATTACATTTGATGCTCTTTTCTCTCAATGAGATATGTTTGGGACACTCTGCTCTGAATATAAAATCCCAAGGGAAATAGACTACATGGCATCACCACGAAAGAAATGACCCAAACTCTCACCTTCCCGATTTGTTTTAGTTTGGATGTTAAGCAAAATGATAATGTTTGGTGAGATGTAATGCTTGTTCATATGGAGTTGAGAAAAAATACACATTTGCCATAGAATTGTGATTACATACATCTCCATTTCTGCACAAAAAGCTAAGCAAACAAAGAGTGTGGGAATGTGGAAAGAAGTCTCTTTGGGAAGGAGAGGGTCAATTGATCTATATCCAAACATTGACTTCTCCATTTTGTAGATGTAGATTCAAACTACTTGAATTGATTTTTTTAAAAATCCATGTTCACAGTTAAAATTAAGACCATTTATATATACCACATACATGAAAATTATTTTAAGTGAGTAAAGTAACCTATGTGGAAATATTTAGCCTAAGGTCTAAGAAACAGCGCCATGCATGGTGGGCTCTCAAAACTTACTTGAATCTCTGGCATTTCACTGAGTCATTTCATCTCATTCTCAGCTCACGAATGGGAAGTAAAGAATGAACAAAGCTTATAAGGCCCTGGGCATGGAAGGTACCTGGGAGCATCCATACAACAATAATTTAGCACTTCTGTTTTCAACTAGTGTTAACTAGAATTGATAGCTAGAAAGCTACAGACCAAATACCGTACCAAACCTAAATGAGCGCCTCATGTGGGCAAACTAAGAAAGCGGCAATGGCAAGCTGAGAATGCAGCTCAGTGTAAGAATGATTGCATTGTGTACATGGCACATCTAAGGTTGATCCCCAGCACTACAAAAACAAACAAACAAAACCAACTGTAAATTCAAATCTTTTGAACCTCCAACTTTGGAATTATTATCGGCCGTGGGTACTCTAGTTACAACAATGGAAGACTAAATTTGGTCCCCAAATGAGCACCAACATGGCAGCTCACAATGGCCTATCACTCTAGTACCAGAAAGTGCTGGCTATGTTTGTGTCAACTTGACCGAGAGTCATCTGAGAGAAGGAATTCTCAATTGAGAAAATGCATCCCTAACATAGAGCTGTAGGCAAGCAACCCTGTAGGGCATTATCTTAGTAAGTTATTGATGTGGGAGGGTCTAGCCCAGGGTGCAGCCATCCCTCAGCTGGTGGTCCAGGGTTCTATAAGAAAGTAGGCTGAGCAAGCCATGAGGAATACGGTAGTACGCAGCATCCCTCCATGGCCTCTGAATCAATTCCTATGTCTAGTTCCTGCCCTACTTGAGTTTCTGCTATGAATTCCCTCTTGATAGAAATATAATCAAAATAAACCCTTTCCTCCTTTACGTGCATTTGGTCATGATGTTTCGTCACAGCAATAGCAACCCCAAGAAACTTCCAAAGGCACCAGGCCTGGACATAGTGTGAGTACATACATGCAGGCAAAATGCTCATACACATAAAAATTAAAGTTAAACATTTGACTTTCTCAAGTCTGCTAGTATGGACTACTGCAGTGTAACCTTTATATTTTCTCTTAAGAATAACGTCAGTAATGATGTGGTGTGATTTTGTCCAAATTCAATGTTTACTCTAAATATATAGGATTAATAAAAGGAATTATTTTGTCAATACAATTTATCCCAGTAGCCCCTCCCATGTGGAGGTAATAGTAATTTGATAATATGAAGTCATCACTGTGGACTGACCTTCCAGAAGGATGTGTTCTGGACCTGAAGTCCATGCTGACTTCTGCTGCACACACAAGTGCTTACTGTTAACATGCTCAAGGACTTTAAGCTTTTGAACAAACAGGAGCCTCACTTTAGAATCAGAAGTGTGGCTTTGAGAAAGGCTTGGTTTTAAATTCAGTCCCGTGACCTTGGACCAATTACTGGAACTTCCTAAGTCTCAGTTTCTATTTCTTTTTGAAAATGAAAATCATAAAATCTGTTTTGCAAGCATAGTGAGAACTGAGAGAGCAGATGCAATGCTTTTGATAGAAAGCCTGGCACATTTCAAATGCTCCATAGAAGTTAGATGTTATAGTTACAGGTCTGTTGTCTCATATTGGATATAAATCTCTCTCTCTTTTTTTTTTTTTTTTTTGGACATTGAGGACAGAAGGAATCAGTAGGTGAATCATCAGAGGATACCCATTGATGTTCGGAACCTAATGTAGATGGCTACTGTAGGTAAAGTGGGAGAAAGAGATGATAGCAAATCCCTTCTGGGGGATCCATCTTATTTCCCTTCTAAAGGAAAAAGGACCTGGCAAGTGTATCTGAACGGCTAATACACATGGGCTAGACATTAATTTTTCAGACTTTTTATTTCATCTTTGACCCTTTCTCACTCTTAAATTTTTTTGTCTAACCATTTTTCATAGTAATATTCCTGGTTCAGACATTGTCCAAGGTGGACCACTCTGTCTTGTTAAAAGTGATCACAGATGTTAAATCCAGGAGGAAAAGAGCTGTCTCTACGATGCACTAGCAAACAACAAAGCATATCCCATCACAAGGGCTGAAGGGAGCTTGCGGGGACTCTTTTGCATAGAGAACTCTCCTGAGAGTCCACATTATTCATCAGCTAGCCATGCAGCAGTATGCTTGAGTGGGCCAAACAGCACAATGAAATACCAGCCAGGGAAAGGATTCATTTTGTCTTCACCACAAACTTTCTAGGTGACCTTGAACAACTCATGTAACTAAGTAAGTGGAGAATAGAAGTCCTCATAGCTTCCCAGGCCAAAAGGAGACTGGGGATCCATTGGATTTACCCATTCTTCTGATGCCCTGGAAAATTACACTCCCAGCTATTTTCAAGAGAAACAATTGTTCCTTCCTTCCTCTGCCCTCCTTTCTGTTTTTGTTATTAAATTATGATAGAGAGATGGAATTTAATATTCCAGTGTTCTCAAATTTAGAATTTCTTGGCTTTCCAGGGCCAGGAACGTTAAGGCTGGTGGGTCTAACACAGTAGAAAACAGTGGAAGAGAGAGTAAGCCAATCAAACATATTTTAGCTGTGCAAGCTGCACAGCGTCAGCTCTCTGAGGCCTTTTATAGCACGTAGACATGTTGTAAGATCTGAGTTATAGACCCACATGATCACTGATACTGCTGAGTTACAGGGGAAATTTGATAACTAAATGATTAGATAGAAATGCCTGGATATTATTTGTAAAGACTGCATGTTGGGAAAACCCACAATTATAAACATTAAGGTGTGAAGCTTTGCTCTGAGGCAAACTTCATTAGATTTTTTTAAAAAGACAGTTTGCCCCATTTTTACTTTTTTTTTGGGGGGGGGGTCCTATTTAAAAAGAAATGCAGATATAACTTTAGATATTCCCTAGGTGATTAAAATGACCCAGTTATTTGGTAGAGAGACAAAGCAAATCTTAAATGCTCCAATTCAGCATTTCCGAAGCTTACTTTAAATGTCTGTGGTAATTTTTCTGGCTCCCAAAGCAAAATATAATTGTTCTTTTCCACATTTTATTTTTCATGTTGTAATTATTATTTAATGAACTCCCAAATTCTCTGGTGGGTTTGAGTAGTATAAATACACTAGTGTGCAAAGAGGTTGGGCACAAGTGATCTTTTATTTCTCCTTCTTCTTTCAGGCCAGGGCAAATTCATCACCCTGCAGGTGCAGGCTCCGCCAGCGTCTCTGGGAAAAGCTCAAAGGCGCAGCTGGTCTCCAAGCTAAGCATAAAAGCTGGGGTCACAATTCATTCAGTTCCTAAGAGGAGCTGGGTATGGCCAGCACATTAGTCCTTTGAGGAGTGTTGGCCAGGCATGGTTAACAGAGAAGGGCTGGTCTGGGTGGACTGAAGGATTACCAAAGAAAATTATAAGAAAGAAGAAAAAACAAAAACAAAACAAAAGAAAAATGAGAAGTCAATAGTCCAATGCCAGCTGGCAAGAGTTCAGTCCACGTGGGCAGCTTGGCATGGTTGAGAAGAGCTTTGGGGATAGAGCGCTGGCCTCAGACTGTGACTGGGTTCCCACTAATCGAAGACAAGCAGGCTACTTCCCTGCAAGATCTGGTGAAGGAAAGTTGGAGGAAGGCTTTAGAGATGGCCAAGAGCATCTTAACTAACATTTCACTTTTGGGTAATACATTTGAATAGGAACGCTGACTTCATTCTAAATCTCCAGTCACTTGCCTTCTATAGAATACTGCCCCCTGTTTATTTCTTAAAAACATTAAATTACATTTATTGATTTGGTAGGGGCATGCCATCCTGCATGTGTGTGGGTCAGAAGGCAATCTATAGAAGTTGGTTCCTTCTCAACGTCTGAACTCAGGTTATCTGCCTTGGATGTCAGGTTTGGTGGCAAACACCCAAGTCAATAAGGCATCTCACTGGCCCTGAATTCCATATTTCTTCACTTAGCTTGGGCTATTTAGGTAAGGCTGTAAATGACCTTTTGATTCTTCTTCATTATCAGTCGTGAAGGTCACTGGTCTTTAGTGTCCTACTAACCAACCATGTATTAGTAACACAGGAAAAATACCACACTCACATTAGCAATAGTTTTGTGGTTTCTGAACCTTCCCTTTTAGTCTTTGCTTGGGAAAATCAGGAGTATAGTAGATACTTCAGTTAATCATGCTGATGGCTTTTAAACATGTCAAAGAATTGATCATATTGTTGATCTGTTTTATATAAGAAAACCCAGATTACAAGTTTAATCTTCAAAATGCATCAATTAAAACCTTTGTATTGATGATTGATGATATGTTGCAAACTGTGTAAGGACATAGACATTCAAAGGAAAGATGGGTAAAGAGGATATGAAAAACGAGGAGAGGTGAAAAGCATGGATTTAAGACTGCAATGCCTCATGAGAAATATAACATGTCAAAGCTAACTTTAATAATAGCCTTAACTCAGAGACTTCCCATGCATGGTATGGAGTGATTAAAATACAAACCCAGTGTAAAACATTAGCTACAGCTTGGATGTTGTTTGTCACCCATTAATCCCACAGCAGTAATATTGAGGGGAATTTTTAATTTTAAGAGGTGGTTTTGGTTGGAGAGTCTTAGGCCATTGAGGTTACTGACCTCAGAAAGAAATATTGGCTCTCAGGAATTGTTTAAGAACCTGAGCCTGACCCCTGACTCTCTGCTTCTTGCTTTGTAACATGGCCCTTTCCTTCTATAGTGATGGATTATGAGTCTCCAATAGAAGCTAAATCAATGGGTTTGTCCAGTCATGAAATTTTATCCCCCAAGTCTGTGAAATATACAAATTTCTTCTTTGTAATGAGGTTCTGAAGCAGCAACAACAGTATACTGTCTAAAGGTTCTGGTGTTTCAGAGACAAAGCCTAGGAATCAGTAAGATATGGAATAGTGGGCCTAGGACCTCCTGCTACTCGAGCCCCAAATCCTCTCTAGTTCTCAGGTAGCATGAGGTACATGGCCATGGAGACTCCAGTATTGAATCAAAGTTAAGCAATACTAGTCTTTTCCTCTCAGTTTTGATTCCACCTCTGAGCTGAGTTTGCATGTCTCTTTCCTGTAGATGCTCAGACTGAACCGAAAGCAAATGATGTGGAAGGATCGGTCTGCTCTAGGATTCTAGTTGAGTATTGCTTTTTTCAGATTCTGACCCACATGGGCAGCCCCTTTATGACTCTTGGCCTGGCTTCTTAAGAAAAATTGAGCTTAGTTGTTTATTTTTATAGAAAACACAAAGAAGTCTCAAGAAGAAGGCACAGCTAGGTTCATATTCTAGCATGACAAATTGGCACAAAAGACAATTACTTCACTTTCCTGGATCTTGGCTTCCTTCTCTGCTAGCAGGACACAGTCATAGCTCATGCATAGTTATGCTTCATGTGCATGTTGTGAGAACTAAATGAAAGAACATGCAGTGTCTGGCATAAAGCAGGTTTCCACACCATATTTTCCATTGGAGTTCCCATTATAGAAGACCCAAGTCAGATGCTGCAACCACAAGTTAGTGTCTACTCCTCCTACAAGCATATTAATGTGTCTCCTGAAAATTATTTGGAACAGCACTTCCTCTTTTTCTACCTGACACTTGCTTGGCACATTATTTTTTCCTTATAACATTGTAGAAGGGTAGGGATACTGCAAGAACTGACTGAGGCTTGCACTCTCAAGTGGTCAGTCCAGAAAGATACAATTAGAATGCGATGGAGGTGTTGTGCGAAATATTAAAATAGAACGACAGTTCCTGTGCTATGCTGGGCACCAGTGGGCCACATGGCTCCAGCTAAGTGTTCTCATCTCAGCAGATCCTCTGACTCAGAACTCCAAAATCTCTCCTCCCAGCTCACTAAGTTCCCACTGGCAGGCCACTACCATGTCAGGCCCATGCTTCAAAACCCCCACGGCCTCTGTGGTGCACATCAGGCAAACTCACACTTTGCCACTGTACCTTTCTCTCTAGAACCCAGTCAAATCGCTGGGAGAAGGAAAACACCACACAAACTTCAGAAACAATGGTAACTCAATCTCTAGGTGCAACAACTAGAATCGTAATCTTGTAAGCCATATTAAATCTAATTCCTCTGGTGGCGAATCCTGTCAGATCAGCCATAATTACCGTGAAACACTAGCAGCTACATCTTGCCCTTTCGCTATCCCCGTTCCAAAGCCTCTCTCTCCTTGCTTCCTCTCTTCCTCCATCCAACCTGGAAGTCTTGTCTAATCACCCAGTGATTGATCCCTTTATTCTTTGGGGGAAGTTCACAAGAAGTCACCTGAATATGAGACTCATTCCTTGTTCCAGACAACCCCTCCTGGGAAAGTGGAATTAACATAAAAATACAGGCAGAACTAGGGCCATCCACAACATGGAGGCAGAATTCAGACTGAGTCATTTGACTTTAAAGCTTGTCATTTGACATCTCCTCCCATGGGCACTTGATATTCCAAAAGGACCCCTCTCTCCCAATTTTGAGTCAGATGAATGCGCAAATTGAAAAGTATCAGAAAAACAGACTGGTTTCTTGCCCTGGGGTTGGGGTGGGTGTTGAAGACAATGCAGATTCCTCCCAGATGATTTATCTCAACAAACCACAGGGAAGGCTGGGATGCTCTCTATCCCCAGAAACGTCTAGAATATTAAAATTGTAGAGCAATACCAGTTCAGTTTCCATTGATCTCAAAGTAGGGATGTGGCCACTCCCAGAATTTAAATCAACTTTATCATAATGTACAGGTATAAGCCAGTATCTTCTGGGCACATCTCAGGAAAGGACAACTTGTCAACTTCCCATGAATCAAGATTGCCTCTTGGGGACTGAAGAGATGGCTCTATGGTTATGAGCAGTAACTGCTTTTTCCGAATGACCCAGGTTCAATTCCCAGCACCCACACTGTAGCTCACGACTGTCTGTAACTACAATTCGAATGGACCTGAGACCCTCATACAGATATCTCTCAGACAAACCACCAAGGCACACAAAAACCAGTAATAATGGTTCATTTTAGGAATATTAAAAATCCTGTAGCTCTATGGGGTTTGATATTAACCTGAATTGCTGGTGATGTATATAGAATGTAGCTGTTATTTTAAAAAGAAGAAAAAGAGTGCCTCTTGAAAGCCTGATCCTCCCCTTCCCAACTCACTTTCAGAATGCATTTGCAAAAGTGCCATTATTTTGAAGATAAGAAACAAGTCAAGTTAATTAAATCTTCACATTTTAGTTACTTAGGATTTCAACTTTGTGGACCAATGGGAAATCTCTTTAAAGAAGTTTCCTCTGCATGCACTATGTTAAAATGCCTTTTTATGCCTCTTTGTTGCACGAGAGGCTGGACGACAGACAAGCCATTCACATTTCTGGTTGTTGTTAAAAAATACTTTCTCAGCAAGTTTCATTCTCTACCCATCTACCAAAAAAACAACCATAAAACAAACCAACAACAGAAGTCAGAGATGGAAATCCACCCTATCTACTATGCACATCTCAGCCATTCTAGATGGGAGCAATAAACTAAGGTGATTAAGTTGTTAGTTTGTGAAAAGACAAAATGAATCTTTTTGAAGTAATGAATCATTTTTAACCTCTCGGGACCTTTTTTTTAAAAAAAACTTTTCTTACAAAACAAGCAAGCAAACAAACAAACATCTTTTAACTAAGTACAGATCTGCTCCACCTCATCCACACATACTTGTGACTGAGAGAAATCTCCTCTCAAATCCACCCTTTTCTTCCAGTCTCTGCTGAAATTGTGTGTCAGTCCACAGGCAGTATATCCAACATGATGGCTGACTGAATTGACTTAATTCAGTTAAAAAGATCTTCATTGTTTACGATGTTATGGGGCCAGGAACACCAACCAGATCTTTTCCTTAAAGAGCTTATAGTCTTATGAGCGAGAACAAGACAAGTATACGTGGATCCTATAAGACAACATATGTTAAAAGAGAGGAGTGAAAATGTCAGTCCTCTGAAGCAGACATCAGAATTGCTATCATGTGACCACCCTGCTCCATCAATAGCAACCAATATGACTCCCTGCCATGACAGAAACATTCTGTATGTACATACCCCGTATGGCAGCTCTTGAGTACCTATTTCGTACTTGAAATGTGTCTGGTGGGAACAAGAAATGGAATGTTTATGCTTGATTTTATTTTGATTGACTTCAATTAGGTTTAAATAACCAGATGTGACCAGAAACTACCATTTCAGCCAGCATGGCTATCATTCTCCAAATCCAGCTGTTCATTAACCCGGGATCATTATATAGGCTGTGAATTCTTTTGCCTCATGAGACTTTGATCAACTGCATCCAGATGGGTTCTGGAGATGCATATGTATTTATAAAAGTGTCACTGAAGACTGACATGTGGACTAAGTTTAGATACTTCAACCGTCATCTGTCTTGGGTTGACTTCACCCAGATACCATACACAGGCCCAGAGGGGCTTACAGGCTATTAGCTGGATCCTGGTGTCGGCAAAGTCATAGTTAGACTTGGTTTTGGCCTGTGTGTTTCTGTCATGCACGTAATCAGAGGTGACTTCATGTTCATACAATGATAGAGAGGTCCAAGGTTATGTTTATTCATCACAGTAGACACTGATCTTAACAGAGTGTCTGTTCTGTAAATTTTGCTAAATGTAAGCTCAAGCAAACAAGGGGGTCTCAAAATATATTTAGATAGTCTTCTATGGATTAGACTTTTTCTCTCTCTGTTATACAATAAAGAACAAAGGCTCAAGGAATTGATAGATGTCAATGCTAGCACATAGAAGAAAAACAGGAAGCTAAGGCACTGCTAAATGGACATAGTATCACACTGCCCTTGAGGTACTCTTCTTTCTACTCATAAGATGGTGACTAACACAAAGATCCATAACTGTTCAGCATACACACACACACACACAGAGAGAGAGAGAGAGAGAGAGAGAGAGAGAGAGAGAGAGAGAGAAAGAGAAAGAGAGAGAGAAGAGAGAGAAGACTACTAAGTTCTAAATGGGGCATCTATATCATGCCCTTTAGTCCCAAGGTTTAGGGATAATTTGAGCAAGAGAGGGTGGGAAGATTGTAAGAGCCAGAGGCAGTAGATGATTACAAAGACACACTGTACTCTGAACAAAACAGGGCAGCTGTACACAGAAACTCGCAGTGAGGGGGCTACCATGTACAAGACCTACACAAGATTAAGACAGACAAAAACCCAGCATGAGATGGGAGGGGCTTGTCATGCCCCGCCCACCCCCAGGCTAAGGAGATATATTGATAGTTGGTGGCCAGCAGGTGAGGGAGAGTCAGTGTTTTTTGTGATGTTGGTCCTGAGAACTTATCCATGCTCCAGTGGTGGTCCTGTAGCCATGCACTTAATGGCAGCACTGAGAAGACTGAATGGACTTTAAAACAGACACAAGACACTGAGCAGGAGTAGTGGGGGTGGGAGAGTGATGGGGAATAGGAGTGGAAGGGGGAGTGAAGAGAGGGAACAGGGGTCAGACATGATCAAAATATATTATATGCATACTTGAAATTCTCAAAAGAGAGGGTCACATTTTGAATTAGAAGGAAATTGAAAATCTTAAGGAATGAATATTTTTGTCAGACTTTTGAGATGAAGAAAGCATAAGTCTTTAGTAGAAGTGACATGTTCCCATGTGAAGAACTGTAAACCAGGGGCTGGAGATGGCTCAGTGGAGTACTTGGCTCCTCTTCCACAGGTCCGGGGTTCAATTCCCAGTAACCACATAGTGGCTCACAATCATCTGTAATGGGATCTGATGCCTTCTTCTGGTGTGCATGAAGACAGAGCACTCAGATACATAAAATACACAAGTAAATAAATCTTTAGGGGGAGAGGGAATGGGATTGGGTGTTTCTGGGAGGGTGAAACCAGGAAAGGTGATAACATTTGAAGTGTAAATAAAGAAAATATCCAATAAAAAGAAAACAACAACAACAAACTGTAGACCACCATTGTTCTTCCTGCTGCTATAATTGAAAATAATAGAAAATATCCCTTATAAAACCTGTGGAGCCCTGTACTGTATGCCATACTTCAGTGTATTTCTTAAAGGGAAGGCTTCCTGAAACTAATCAGAATTTTTTTTTCTGATGGTGTGTCTATGACAGTTTAGTCAAAGGCTGTGCATAGAACAGGCTCTCAGAAATGGTACTGAACACACACACACACACACACACACACACACACACACACACACACACACATTCATATTATTGTGAGGAAGATGGAAATTGCTTTTGGGAACTTCTGAAATTATCTCTTTATTTGCCAATAGTAAAAAAAAAAAAAAAAAAAAAAAAAAAGAAGGGGCTGGGAAAATATGATAAATATGATACCAGAGACGGCAGCTCTTCAGAATGAGTCAGTACAGACTTGAACTAAAAGACTGAGATCCAAACCTGGCTCTGTACATGTGTTGGTTCCCTATTCTTCCTGGCTCCCTTTGGGTGAGACAGCAGTGTCCTATCCTGAGGGTTGTAAAAAGTCACAGTGAGTTCACATATATAGATGCCAGGTCTCTCTCCCTCTCTCTCTCTCTCTCTCTCTCTCTCTCTCTCTCTCTCTCTCTCTCTCTCTCTCTCTCACACACACACACACACACACACACACACACACACACACGTCTAGACATCTAGGCTTGGTCTAGGCTGAACTGTGTGTAATGAAAGAGAAGTAGGACTCCCAAAATCTTAGATGGTGACTGCTTTTGGAAATCTGGTTAGTTAAGAAGAGCTGAGAGTGAAATGGGATAAGCAACAAACTCAATATAACTACTTTTCTTTAAACATAATGTTTTTACATTTATTTAGTGTGTGTGTGTGTGTGTGTGTGTGTGTGTGTGTGTGTGTGTGTGTGTGAGACAAAAAGCAAGTATACATCTAGGACATCTGATGGAGTCAATTCTCTCCTCCTACTGAGTACTGGAGACTGAGCTCTGATTGGTTAGGTTTGATGCCAAGTGCATTCACCTGCTGAGCCCAGGGTGCCATTAAAGGAAGAGCGAAGTTGAAAAGGCCAGAGAACACGATGTTAACAGTGAGGATCTGCAAGCCAAATTCCCAGAAGCTGGAAAGGGGCAAGTGTGCTTGACCCTGATGACATTGAAATAGCTTTATCTTGGTCTCCATAACTGTGAAACAATAAATTTCTATTGTTTTAAACCATCCAGTGTGTGGTACTTTGGCCTTAGGGAACCAATAACATGTGTGGTTTTAATATACATAATAATTACTTTGAGACCCTGTAAATTACTTCTCTATGATCCTCATTTTATTAATACTTAAGGCACCAACTGTCCTTATGTGTCTTCTCCCCACACACTCCCAATTCACACTTTGGATTAGGAAAGCAGTCTGTGTTCTGCACTGTCTGAGGCTCTCACGGGTGCAGATAGGGAAACCCAGTTCTTCATTTCAAGAGCTCCAGTAAGCTCAAAGACCAACACGTTTTCATTTCCAAGGACCTTATAGCTAAACCAGTAATTATTTATGAGTCATTTCAGTCTGTGCCAAAACCACTTTCTTCCAAGATTTTGAAAGCCACATACTAGATATAACTTGGAAAACTCTTAAATCAGGACCGACAAAGGAATATTTTATTTTTCTTTCTGGTTAAATCACTTGTACAACTAAGTTCTTGTTTCTTTTGAAAGAAATGGGCTATTTGCATATCTTGAATTAAAGAAGCAATTTAACATTATCGAATTGAGGAACTGACAGGAGGCTAAACAGAGCAGAACTACAACCAACAACTGTGCTATTTTTATTGCTGCTTTTAGCAAGAACAATGATATAAAAGCTATCATGAAACTGACTAATTTTAGTCTTTTACAGATTATTTTAATTTTCATCTTGTAATGTGTCTACATGAAATAATTGTTTTCTAATTAGTAGCCTGAGTAAATGTTAAATATATGCTACATCTTTAGTTTGACAACATTAATGAGCCTAGAAGGGCCAGGTTTGTTTCTTGAAATTCTTCATAGAATATTGCTCAATAGTTTTAGTTTAGAAATGGACACAGCTTTCCCTGTGCTGTGTTAAATAAGTAGAACAATGGAGCTGATTGGTACAATAACTTTGAACACTCCACACTATAGAACCACCTATGACAATGCAAGATTCACCACGGTCCATACAGAAAATGTCATGTGTAGATTGTTAATGCCAAGCTACAGATTTCTGCATGCTCACCAAGCTGAGCACCTCCTTTAGCCTTCTTTAGAAATCTCCTTTAGCAGATCTGACTTCACTCCATGGCAGAATTAAAGATTTGCCTGTAGTAATGAAGATACTTTTTTCAGCAAAATATATCAGTCTTATATTTATTTTAGAATACCTATTGTATTTTTTCCCTTTGCTTTATTAGAGTTCTGCACTGTCTCCCATCATTTAATCCAGTGGTTATCTGACATTTTAACTTTTTTTAATTAAAAAAAACAATATATCCAATGAGATGGAAGTTTATATCTCTGATGTAGCATCATTCTCTAAAGAGTCTGGCTACTTGAAGATTTCACATTTCCAAACTTGAGAAAAATGTCAAGAACGCATGACTTCCACATTTAAGTGTTCCTTTAAAATCTAAAGACAGTGCCTGGGCTATAGTGTGGCCGGAGTAGTTGGTAAATTGCTTGCTTTGCATTCACGAAGCCCCAGGTTCTGTCTCCAGCACTGCATTAAGCAGATGTTCTGATGTGTACTAGCAATGCCAGCACTAGGGGGGTGAAGGCAGGAAGATCAGAAGTTCATAGAGTTCATAGCCATTGGCTATGAAACGGGTTCATGGCTAGCCTGCAACACACTGGTCCTTGTTTCTAAGTAAGAAGATAAACAAATAAACAAACAAACAAACAAATGTCAAATGTATGAAATTATATGCATGTGTGGCATAAAATCTCCTGTTGGTCAAAGTAAAATCCAGCAGTATTTGGGGAATGTCAGTTGTCCTTTGGCTTGAGAGGAAGCCAGCACACTGAGCTGTACATTTTAGAGCAGCAAAACAAAGCCAGCTGTCCCTGAACTCTTAAAATAAACTTAATTCCCAATGCCTTGTCTAAACTATTTTTATATAACTTGTCTAATAGGATGTGAAGAACTGTGTGACTTTATCACATTGAGAGAATAAAGAAAACTCTATGCCTATACTCTGAGGAAGAGTGTGTTGCCATGGATAAAGCCTGAAGGCAGGCCCAAAATCATGGAGGGGCGTTGGGGCGGCAGGTGGGGGGGGTGTTATACGCCCATCACACTGCAACTGTGTAAATTTCAGAAGATTTTAGTTTGCCATATGCCTGATATAGACTCCTCCAGAATCCTGAGGCAATTCACATAATCTCAATTTATTATTTATTTGTAAATCAATCAATCAATGAATCTATCATATATTTACCTACATATTTATCATCGATTTGCCCATCTACTCTATTGGTTCTGTTTATTTGGAGAACCCTGATTGAATGATCTATCATCTACCTATGTACCTTGTCTGTCTATCTATCTATCTATCTATCTATCTATCTATCTATCTATCTATCTGTCATTTATCTACCTACCTACCATTTATCTGCCCATTTACCTACTAGTTCTATTTTTTGTTTGTTTGTTTGTTAGAGAACCATGACTAATTGAAGTGTCAGAATTCCCATAACAAATAGGACAGGGGTTGAGTTTAAGCTTGTTAGTTTTTGACTTTTAGTATTTTATGTGATAACATACTAGCTTCAACTGCCTAACTGGATTTCAGTGCACACTGGGATACACTGCAATGTTCTATTCATTACACAAAAGGAAACTAACTTTTAGTATAAAATCTACAAAAGTGGTAGGCTTGGGAAATTTGCAAATTTAAATTTCTGGTTAGCTCAAGTTTCCTAGAAAGTTTGTAGTTTCAAACTTTAATATATTCTTTCTTCTCCATTAGGAATTTATCATCAGAGTTTTGAAGAAAATTATGTTAAAAATAAACTTAAGAGGAGTATACACACACACACACACACACACACACACACACACACACACACACACACACACTAGCCCTTGTTACTAATTTATTTTCTTACAAATTTTCCTTTTTGTTCCAAAAGTAGACTTGGATGTGTGTGTGTGTGTGTGTGTGTGTGTGTGTGTGTGTGTGTGTAAGGGGTATCTAGTTAATGGGAATTTCTGTTAATCAGGTTTTTAAATTGTTTTTCTAGCAAATTACAATCAGGTGAAAACTACTTCCATGAATTTGAAACCATTTCTTATTATAGCATCTCCTTGATACAGCTGTGTCCCCCATCTTTATATGCATTTGAAACTAATGGTCCAGTACTCAAAAGTGCTCAGAGTACGGATGACCTGGGCACCATAAACCCACCAGAGCACTTTAGTGGCTGGTCCTTCATTATGCAGCTAAGGTCTAATCTAATCAGATGATGCAAGGGAAAAACGTGCCCACAGGAACTATAAATCATGCTTTCCATGCATTCTCTTCAATTCATGAGTTTTATTAAGTTGTAAGTAAAAAGAATAACCATCCTTGAATATCTGCAGTATAATTCTTAACCAATAAACTATAAAGCAACCCAATGTTATTAGAAGATCATCTTTATTACATACTCAGCTCCTAGTTTTCTAATAGAAATTATAGTTAACATTTTGAACTTTAAAAATAAAAGTCATTTTAGCAATGATGCCAAAACTAAAGTTATCTCTTAAATAAAAGGTTCTTTCTTAATAACATCCCATTTTGACTAATTTATACCATCTCCTTTTCTCTGCTATTCTCAATATGCACTTGACTTTCTTCTTCTGAAACAACCATGTTGTCTCATGAGACTTTTCGGATCAAGCTATTAGTGGAAAAGAAACAGCAAATTCATCCTGTTCCTCAGTGGGTTTGGCTGAAAATTCAGCAATAAAATCAGGCAACTCCAAGAGGAGAGACATCAGGGAAGAATCTTAAGGAGCCTGCAAGGAACTGTGTATGAAACTACATACATTTACACTGTGTCTGTTTTCCCTGTCCCTCTGTCCCTCTGTCCTCCCTCCCTTTGTCCCTTCCTTCCTAACCATATCAAGCTGAAAACATTGCCACACTGGAACAGTTGGACATGTCTTAACTACAAAAATTCATTCTCTTTGTTTTCAACTTTCATTGCCATCCTATACAATGCAAGATAACTCTGAACCTTACAAATTTTCTGCAGGATTTTAGGTTTAAGGACAAACTAAACGATGGGATATTCAAATAATTCAAATGCTTATAACAATAAAGGAATATACACATGCATGTATATATATGAACATGTCTATGTTCTCTGGTGCTGGGGATTGAACATAAAGCCCTGCGCATGATATACAAGTGCTCTGCCACTCACCTATATTCCATTATGTTTAATTTTTTTTTTTTTACATAAAATTCCCCCAAGCTTGTTTTGAATTCATTCTGTAGCCCAGGCTGGTTTTGGATCTGTGATCTTCCTGGCCTTAGTCTCCTAAGTGCCTGGCATTACAAGCCTGCATTACCAAGTCTGGCTGAGTAAATGTTTAAGATTATTCAAAATTGTATTTAAAATAGGATAACAACAAGGGATTTTAAAACAAAACCAGAAAATCGGTTACTTTCTTGGAGAATCCAGTATTCGATTCCAGCTGATGGCTAAGAATACAAACAGAACCTTGTGGCTTTTATGTCTCAAAATCTAGGGAGCACACACATTAGTATAGTATTTGGGGCTGATAAATATTACAACCAACGTGTGCTGGTATTAGGTGTTCCGTGCATTCCAATTTACTGAGCAATGTTTCTGGGGCAGAGGAGTGGAAGGGGTGTCAGTGTTCTTCATAGAGGGGAAGGTATGTGCAAAGTAGTGGTGTTTGGAGATAACTGTGTTTCTTTCCAAATCCATTCCACAGACACACTGGTGGCCTAATAGCCTACAAATTGGAGCATCCAAAAAGGGAGTCAGCTGCTCACCAGCGAATAGCACTCTACTGGTTAAAGTCCAAAGCAGATACCTGGAACAAGTGTGTGGCACAGAAATTATGTAACATCTGAGTGGGATATAGGTTGTGTCACGAGAGGGATGGGACTCCAGACAGAGCAGTAAATACAGGGCTTTGAAGATTTTGTTAAGGTATTTTTCACTTACTTCTTATTGGGGAACCATGAGATCATTTCTCTAATAAGGATCAATCCACTAGCTATGTCCAAAATAGAGGGGAAGGAGCAAGAATAAACAGGAATTTTTGGGAAATGGTTAATAAGCCTCTATATAAGCTAAATAAAAATGTAAGGAGACCTGGCCTGGGTGTGGTAAGAAGGGCCACATTTGAGGAATATTTGGGAATGACAACTCCAGAAGTATCTACTAGGCACTACAATGACTAGATGTGAATAATAAAGGAGTCATTATTAAATGCAGAGGCCGCCCATGATAAGGGTGGTTCCCAGGCTAGCAGACAGCCAGACAAGTGCATTTTTGGAAGTAAAGTGAGTTTCCACTGGAGTGACAGAGTGTGGGAAATGAAGGTCTGGGTTTCTCCTTCTCTGCACCCCTCCTTGCTGGGCCAGCACACAGTGGTTTCCTTCTTATGCAGAAAGCAAACTCTGTCACAGAGATGCACTTGATTCAGGATATACACACTGCTATTTCCTCTTGCACCTTAGGGTGAAAAGATCCAGCAGATATTTGCATGTAGACAAGCAGCAGTTTGGAGTGAAATTATTCTCACTTCCTGTACTGAGATTGAAATATAGGAGGTTATTTCATCAGTATCTAGCAGGACCCTTAAGATCTCAAGGTGTAAGGAAAGAAAAGGTGAGTAGCAAAGGGATCATGCAGCGAAAATATGAAATATAACTAAACATTGCTTAAACAAACAACTGAGTGGAGAGACCGGGTGATAACTTAGTCAGCAAAGTGTTTGCCTTGTAATCCCAAGGACCAGAGTGTGATCCACTTGAACTAGATACTTTTGTGTTTAAAAGCAAGGAGTGGTTGGTGGATATTTGTAATCCTAGCACTTGGGAGGCAGAGAGAGGTGGATCCCTGGGACTCCCTGGTCAACTAACCTAACCAACCTGGTGAATCGCAGGTTCCATCTAAAAACATTGCCTCAGAGAGAACTGGTCGACCCGTGGCCTCTGCAGGTAGGCACCCACACATGCACATCCATGTGCATGCACAGCTTCCTCCCAGCTTTTCTCCTATACATTCATGAACATGTAAATACACAAACATACACACACACACACACACACACACACACACATACACACACTCACACATGGGTTGTACCTCTACTATCTCCTAAGGTAACTACTTGGTAACATTATCTGATTATAGTTATAAGTAGATACAACAGTGAAAATAAAATGATTACCAGGGCAAACTTCCTCATTCAGTGGGACAATGAGACCTCTGAGCTACAGTGACAGAGATTAGACAGGGGAATAGATCTTACCACTAAAGACAAATCACTAATGAATACCTGTCAGTCATTAGTGCTTGGAAGAAGGTAGTCAGCATGCAACTCTTGCAGAGGAGATTGCAGCCTCACCACTGGGCTCCATTCTCTGTGTAATGTAAGATGAAGCCAGGGAAGTATGATTTCCATAAGTGGAGGTCACAGGCAAGAATGACATCTCATACGTGAGTCATGTGCATGAGAGCCTTTCAAGATACCTCCAAATCAGTATGAAGAAATTGTGCGTCATGGCCAACATAGGTGATGGCTTGTCAGTTAGCTCAGCTATAAGAAAAGGAAAGTGCGGTGGAAGGGGTAAGAGGCAATGAAAAGAAGTCGAAAGTAGGAAGCTAACTTATAAGACACTAATATTTTGGCACTCATTTTTCTTTTCATTCTTTCAATCCTATGATGGTTTGCTTTTTGATAAGATTCAAGTAACTTAACTGCTACACACAAGGCCACAAATAATACAGAAGAGAACCCCCAACCCATGTGTCCATTATTCTTAGATCAGGATACATGTCAGACACTGGCATGCCACATAGCCAGCAAGGACTCCATGCTATTCTGTTACTAACAATTGAAACCTTCTGCTCTTTCCCCTGCCAGGACTACACACCATCCATTTCTTTATTATTATTGCTATTATTATTATTAATACACATGTGTATTCTTGTTCGCAGACGTACACACTCTTGCATCCACATTGACGTCCAGATGCTGACATTTGAGTGTCTTCCCCTAACTCTCCCTCCACCTTTTGGATTTTGAGACAGGTTCCCTGATTGAACCTGAACTTCACTGATTAAGCTATTGAGGAAAGCCCACAAGACACTCCTATTCTGCTTCCCAGTGCTAGGGTTACGGGAGTGCCCAGCTGTCCCATGCCTGCATTCCCATGGTTAATAGGGATCTGAGCTCATGTCCCCATGCTTGTGTAGCCATCTGCTCAGCCCCACCTCTTTTCAATGTACCTTAAACCCTTCTATTCCAGTTCGTCACACCAGCTCTGCCTTCTCTGGTCTCAGTCATGCTATTCTGTCTCCTGCTCCTCTAGCCCACCAAGCTCCTTCTCATCTTTGGGCTTTCACTTGCAAGGCTCTCCCTGCTCTACACCCTTTGCCTGGGTAGCTCTTAATCATCCTCAGGCTTTTGTTCAAAGATCACTTCTTTGGAGAGGTCTTCTCTTAAATATCGCCAGGTCATATTCTTCAGGCCTCACATTCACTAGACTTATACAACCATGATTTCATATTTACATATGTGATGGCTGGATTGCTGCTTTTCTCTCCCAGCAGCTGGCAAACTCCACATGGGAAGGCAGACTGCATCAACCACTTTGCTTGCCACTGTATCCCCAGCTTAAGGGGAGAAAAAGAGAATCTGCTCACAAACGGTGCTATCACTGTTTGCCAAATGACTGAACTGCAGACTGTCATGCTCTGAGAACTGTGCCAAGTTCTTTCCCAAATATATATCTACAGATGAGAGAGGGTGGGAAAAAAGCAGTCTTTTAAAACCAACCAAGACTGCATAGCCAGAATGTCTTATAGCAGAGAGTCAAACCTAAATGCATGTGGCTTCATCTTCTGTTTTATCTGATTTGCTCAAGAGCATTGACAGAGGGTCACTTAATTATTTTGCCTTGCTTCTACTCACCGTATCTCTCTGAGTCTGGAAGCTCATTTAGGATGGAAATAATACCATGTAATTTTACATATCCCTTACATTGCCTTTCTAAGAGAAACTCTGAATTCTATGTTCATGTAATGAATACTTGTATTAATAACATTCTTTAGTAATAATACCATGAAAGCTCTCTCAAATTGAGTTCAGTGTTCTTTAACAACTTCTCTAAGAGACAGACACTAACATCTGAGTTTAACGCAGGCCTATGAAGGACTTATCTTCTATCCGAGGACGGAGGAAATAACTAAACATTGTTTAAAAGATGCAGCATTGGCAAACTGAAGCAGACACGCTACTGAAATCTCTTCTCCTACTCACTGAATATTTGCTGAGTGCATTTTCCCTATGCCAAGTACTCTTACGGGTGCCAGGAACCAGAGACGAAGTTGTGGGCTTTTCCCTTATGGAGCTGTGTGGTAGTGATGGCATTATAGTGATATAAATAAATAATCTTAAATTAAGACAGCATGTTCTATACTTGAGGTGAGGACAAGGAGGAGACTCAAGAAAAGCAAAAGCAGCACGAGTAACTCAGTCTGGGGAGAAACAAGGCTAAGAGTTGCTGTTCTTCTCTATTTGCTAACTGACACACACTGGGCATATCAGGTTTTTCATTTTTTCTTTTTTCTTCCCTGTTCCCATATCTACAACACTTAACTGTCACTGTTACTACATGTTCCTTTCTACATGCTTAGAAAATCCTATTCATTAACTCCAGAGGTAGGCAAGTGACCATCTGTGAATAAGAACAAGAGCTAAGAGTATGTATGAATTTTTACCACTAACCAGTAAACTCGCCCACTGTTAAACAGACGTGTTTATAAGATAACAAGACAATGTGTGTGAGGCTCTTTGTAAGTGATCCTAGTTTCCATGTCACACAGAATTCAAAGATGATATTCCAAATTCCCCCTTTCAGGTGCCAACGAAAATCTGCAGCTGTAAGAGGGGAGAGGCTGTGAAGTTAACCAGACCCCCGTGGGCTGACTGCAAGCTCACTCCCCTGCCTCTCATGTCCATGTTTACTTATAACAGTGTGCCGGGGAGGTTTTTCCTGCATGTTATAACACAATGACGGTGCCGCCTCACTGTAAAGGACCTCACTGTGCTATGGGGACTGTCTAGTCAGCAGTGTCATCAGCTAAATCAGCTTTAGTAAATATACTGCCCTGGGTATTGTGTTATAGCTACAGGAAATGGACTAGCACAAGATATGATCTGGAAATAATAACAACAAAGGCTTGAATGTATGCATCTACTTGCCAGTTCTTAAAGGTAAACATCCTTACACTCAACAACAGAAAGTGCCAACCGTGTGAGCTAGTGACTGCATAGAACATCTCATCCCTTAAATTATTGTCTCAGAATTAGAATCCTAGGAATGCAGACATATAGCAAGTAGAAAGGTCACTTGCTGGCATAACTCCTCCTCTGTGCACTGCTACTATGTACTAAGGACCATTTACTGTACACTATGTGAAGGGCTTTATATGCATGTTGGTGGTATAAGGTAGGTTTTACCATCTCAATCCCAATTTTGCAGATGGGGATACTCAGGCTCAAGGAGATACCTCCAAACCTCAGAGACTGTTTGTAATTCTTTTTTCCTAACTCTAAAAACTGCATTTTATTGCACCCACCCCACTGACTTTGAGCTGTACCCCCTGAAACTCTCCAGCACTGACTGGCACGCTGTTCTGATGTAGCACAACCATGACTGTGGGGCACCTTAAATGAGTACAATCTTTAGAAACAGCTCAAGTAGTTGTTTTAAACACTGCTCACAGCTCGAAGCTCTGGGAAAAATCATTTAACGCTTTTCTCCAAGATTCTGCCACTTACCTCTGCAAATGTTAAAGACAGTAATCTTTTTCAATGTTAAACATTTTACATCTGCCTTTTCTATGTGTAACAGAATGGTGCCTACCACTCGTTTGGATGTTTGCGGATGTGTGTACATGGTCATGAGTATGTTCAAATGTGTGGGAGAATATATGCACTTGGAGTGTGCATATAAATGTGGAGGTCAAAGGTCAGAATTGGATGTCTTCCTCTATTGATTTCCACTTTAGTTTTTGAGGCAGCCCTTTCACTGAGCAAGGAGCTCACTGGCTGAGCTAGAATGATTGGCCAACAAGCTTCAGGTATCCTGGTGTTTAGCTGTCACAGCTCTGGGATTACAAGTACATGCCAACATCTTGTCTGCCTTATAATACAGAAATTTGGGGCCCAAACTTGGGTCCTTATGTTCACAGAAAAAGCACTTTACAGATTGAGTCATCCCCTATCCCCTAAGTTGCCAATTTTTAGAAACCAAAATTAAGCCAGTGATTATATAACAATGTACACTGTAATAATAATCAGAAGAATGTAATCTTCAAAATGCATTTTCATCCATTCAAATTATTTTAAATGTAGTTTAAAAACATGTGGTTAGTAATCTCAATATAATTTTAAAAGACAGTTCAATAGTTATTAGGTAGGTAAAATTTGAAACTAGATTTGAAAATTAAAAGCAATAAAATGTTTTTATTTATTACTTTATGTGAAATTATAGAATTTTGTACACTATAGATAGGCTACTGGAGTTCATCAAATCTAGTATTTTGCTCTAGAGCTGCAAACTAAAGAGGGAGACATACAGCAAGAGCTTCAATGCTGAAGATTTATAGTGAGATGGAGCCAGATTTACATCTTGACTCTTCCCCTTACCAGCTCTGTCACTGGGTTTTAAAATACCTTGGCATTTTATCAGAAATGATATAATTGTCATAAAGAATTCTCCTCAAAAACCTAAATCACTCATTTATTACCCATCCATTCATCCATCCATCCCCTCATCCAACAAAAATGTATTAAGACCATACTATAGTGTGGCTTCATGCAAGTTATTTAACACTTTCTGCCTTTGTTCCCAAAAGAGCCCTAAAGTGTGGATCTTTGTGACAGTGTCAAATAATCTCTGTGACAGTTGTAAATAAGTTAATGTATAAAAAGTGTTTGTGGTTTCTCCCAGTACACTGCAGAAAGCTGAGAACTAATATTGGAGATTATTATCATTCTCCTACTACCCTGGTGTGTTGGGGAAAATGATGGACTCTGGGGATATAATTTAGGAGCCCTATGTAATATTTTCCTTCCAATTACTAAGCAACTCATTTGCATAGACCCAATCTCTCATTCTATTGCTCAGCTGTGAGAGTGAAGCCATTTGGAAACTTCTTCACAAGGGGTCTGTTTTGACAGTGCTATCTTTCATATATGAAAAGAAAAACACTCCATATGGAAAATCTGTGCATAAAACTTTGTGCTTTCCTGAAAATATCTCTGCAGTCTCAGTTGGCCTCCTGGGTGAGGAATGATGAGCTCATGAGTGCATGAGGAGGTTAGCTGTGTCCCCACAGAGTGAAGCAAAGTTAACTGGTCCTCTGGAGGATTGAGCTTTGCATGTCGTCCTGGGCGCCCAGAACCCTAATCAGCAATAACAAGCTACAGAAATCCAGTAATGGTTAGCTCATTGTCCTCAGTTGTTCTGTGATGGTCAGGTGAGTTAATGAGAATGTAGATTCCATAACTCAAGTCTGATGAGTTAATGTAGATTCCTTTAGCAGGGCCTTGAAACTCTCAGGATGTGACAGAAATCCTGTGTAACTCTTAGGATTGTGTGTAGCAGAGAGTATGCATAAAGCTTTGAGTGGACACATAGCTTAGCTCTCTTCTCCCAAGAAAACATTACCGTATCCAAGAGAAGCAAAGGGTCAATGCACCTTTATGGTCTTAAAAGAAAGCTCTCTTCAAAACTGACTTTGTTATACTAGTCTTACGTACAGGATATGAAGAGGCATAATCTTTTCAGTATGCAATCTCTGTCTCTCTCTCTGTCTCTGTCTCTCTATGTGTATGTGTGTACATACATATGAACACTCTCATGTGCATTTATGCACATCTTGGTCATCATTTTCTCATAAGAAAACTCAATTACCCCTGCCCAGAAAAAGAAACAATCAAATCCAGAAAATGCATTACTGAGGCCAGCAAGATGGCCTAGCAGATAAAGGTGTCTGCTGCCAGGACTTTTCTTCAGGTTATTATGTACAAGCTGAAGCAGTTCTTCTAGCATCTGGGTAGAGTTTGGTCCCTGAGATCTACATCACAAAAGGAGGGTTGAATCCTGAAAGTTGTTCTTTTACTTCCACAAGTCATGGCATGGATGTGCAGGAAGGCATGCTTGCACACAACATGCATGCACCCATGCGCACACAGACAATATTGTTGCCTATTTTCTCAGTAGACCATCCTATCTGTTTTTTCCCCCCACATTTTCTAACCCTACTGTCACACTCTTATAAGCTTTCTTGCCAGTTTGTCCTTGGTGTATATTTTTTAAGCTGCTGTGGTCAGCTTAAGACCTTAGATAGCCCCTCCCCCCCAATTCCTCTGTAGTTGGTGGTAACCCAGTTTAAATTCCTCTGCATAATTCCCCTTCAATGAGGCATCCTAGCTCTTGACTTTGGTAACCAGGAGCTAGAGTGCTGAGTCACCCTCATAGGTTACCTGCCCTACAGTCAGAGAGGGAGAGGCAGTGGGCATGAGAGAAGTAGGGAGCTTTGGATCTCATCTCTTCTCCCTTCCTTCATTCACTGTGTGGCCTTAAACAGTTTCAACCTGGGCTAAGAAGGAGCTTCACAAACCCTGTTATTTTACAGAAAAATATCATAGGAATATGTTAGGCAGCTTGCTCAGCATCACAAGGAAACTGTTCATGGTTCTGGATCCTTTAGTTATTAGAGGAAAAGAAGAATGATGATACTTACCATCTCTAACTGTTACATGTCAAGTGAGATGAATTTTATGATCATGCAAAGTTTAAAGTTCGAAGACATGAGGCATAGTTAGCTTTCACTGTCAACTCAGCCACATCTTCCCGCTATGCAAACTTGTGCTGTGCTGCTTATTACTGTAGAGTTTCTATTTTGCATCTCGTGTGTTTCCAGGCCACACTGAGTACTTAGAATCCATAAGGAACAAAGAACTAGTATCCAGTCTGCAGTTCCTCATACACTAAGGGAGCCTTTCTTTAAGCAAACACGTGCTATGTCCACTCAGTGGAACTAGACTTCAAACTGTCTCTTGAATCCCTGCTCCTGTTGATAGCTCATTCTTCACATTAACTGGTGTGATTTGCAAAGCCTTTTCTGAGAGCAATTATATGAATTGAAATACATCCTGTATTTGCACAGTACACTTTGCTCACTTGTCAGGGTCTTTTCTGGAACCCCAGTTGGATATAAGCTCAGTGCAGGCAGAGGCAAAGTCTGTGAGAAGATGGTTTCACATTCAGAGTCCCACTGATGTAGGATTGGATAAATCTTCATTGAAGGAGACCACCTAAGCATTTCAGGATGTTTATATCGCCTTTGGCTTCTTCACACTAAATGCTCTCAATGGTCTTTAAGGTAGATTTAAACAATTTTCTAAATCCCCTGTGCATATGTGTGGAGTTTGCCACTAGTGGAAATCTTCTGCTAAGAGTATTGCTTTCATTCTGGGCATGGACTAATACCAAAGAATGCAATGACTGATGGACACAAGGTGCTTGGGCTGGATTTGCTGTATTAGCTGCAGATGCATCAAGCTAACTTCACTTGGCTTCAGGGCCTTGTGTGACATCTTGCATGGAGCTAGTATTCAGAATGTACTCATCAGGTGAAGTGATGTTTAGGAATCATAACCAGCTTCCTGTTTCTTTCTTCAAACTCTTTCCACTAAAAGGGTATCTCGTGCCATGGAATATGAAACTCACAATATTAGGGAGATTATTTTATTTTTAAGTTTGTTTTAACTTATGTTTATGAATATTTTACCTGCATGTACATATGTGCACCACCTGTGTGCTTGGCACCCATGGAGGTCAAAAATGGTATCAGATCCCCTGGCATTGGAGCTAGAAGTATGTGTAAGCCACCATATGTGTTCTGGGGACTTAATCTGAAGAAAATCCTGGTTTTCCTCAAGAACCAACAGTGATCTTAACCTTGGAACCATCTCTCCATTCCCCCAGGAATTCTTTCAAAAAGAAAAACAACAACAACAACAACAACAACAACAACAATCTTAGCTATTAAGAGTGAAGACCAGAAAAAAAGTCACCTCATAGAAAAGGTGTGGTTGTTCGCTGGAACATTAGCTATTCAGAAAAATCACAGCATTGGAGCAGAAATCTAGTTTTGTTTTTGTTTTTTGTTTTTTGTTTTTTTGTAACAATCCTAGAAGCATCAAGCAGCTTTCCTGGATCTTTTACTACAGCACTATGACAGGGATAGCAAGCATCAGGATGGTTGCAGGACACCCAGAAGGCATTAGTATCAGAGCTGGGAACTTCTCTGAGCTTTCCTGACTGTGTACTGTACTTGATTATGCTGATTATTATGGATACAAATGAAGACTCACTACTATTGTGAAATAACAATGCGGGTTAATGATATTCTTTATTCCTAGAGGGGGAAATTACAGACATGAAACCAATTAAGCCACCTTTCTTTCTTTGCAAAGCTGTTTTAGTTGTCCTAAATGAAGATCCTCACATTGTGCTTACTGCTAGTAAAGACAGACTAATTTGTTCTTTTTTCCCAGATTTTACCGAGATGGGCACTGATACTGGGGCTGTCCAGGTTTTCTCTTCTGAATTGAAAATGACTATGTTAATATGCTAGCTCACAAAAGGCAATACTAAATGGGAAAACCAAATATTTTGAAATGAATATTCAACAGTTTATCCCTTTTCAGAGGTCCAGCAATGCTGCTCTTGGAAATCTCTCTTAGGTAAAGACTCTTGATTGCCATTTCCTGAACATGGCTATGGGAAGGCTGCCCTCCTGTGATTGACAAGGCTGCTCCAGACAACAATGGGAGACTAATTTATGTGTTCCTCAAACTTTAAATAGTTGTACTTTAGTTCCAGGGCTTCAAAATATCTCCCACAAAAACCTTCCACATAGAAGGATGCCATGTCACATGTACATTGTTAATGTAACTATGGTAACCCCCCAAAAATGCCACCAATGTGTCTGTTTCATACACAAATGAGGTGACAGCTGTAGAGTCCATGTCTGCTTGTAGTATAATAGACGTGAGCTAAGACAGCCTGGGTCAGAGATTACAACTCACTTACAGTAATCAGAGCTTTCAAATAACATTACTCGGAGCCATAAAGAGTGTAGAGGGAAAGTAAGAAGCCACTGGAAAAGAGGGCTCTACTCCATAGCTCTCAAAACTAAGTGTCTTAATCTAATGCATTTGTCTTTTTAACAGGTGCTCCAAAATTAGGGTGGACAGGACCTCTGATGTGTATTCCAAGTCAGCACCTATTTTCTCTGCTTCTTAGAGCCATATTTCAGTTCAATGGGTGAGAGGATTCCATCCAAGTTAAATGTTTTATGGTAGTAATGGTACAGGGCACAAAGCTTCTACAATCATTCTGACTGATTGTGGTAGTTAGTTCTTTCAGCCACATCCATCCAGACACTCAGTGTTACAACCAAGGAATCTCAAACTTAAGAAAGACATACCTGATCACTTAGGTATAATTGGTAATAGCCTATTTATCAACCAAATAACTGGTAAGATAATACAAGGTCAATAAACCATTTGTTATGTCTATATCTCGTCCTTGAGACATGGAAACTAAACTTGGATATATACCCAGTATGGTGATATGAAATATATGGGGGAGAGGGAGGGAGGAAGGGAGGGAAAGGGAGAGGGAGAGGGAGAGGGAGAGGGAGAGGGAGAGGGAGAGGGAGAGGGAGAGGGAGAGGGAGAGGGAGAGAGTTTTAAAGTGAACTTCATTTAAAACTGTAATGACAAATAGTTCACTTGTGCTCTTAAAATTTTGCAATTTACTGAGTTTAGCCTTTGTTCTCTGAGCCAAAACAAGAGAGACTACATGGTTTTCTGACTTCATCTATATAATTTTAATTTTATTCTGAATAAAATATTAATCAAAGCTCTATTCATGAGTTAAAGATATTTCCATTGTTCTCAGAAACCAAAATATGATTCTAAAATGGAAGCTGCTTTATCTTCAGATTGGTTTAACCCAAAATAGATGTTCAGCATAATAATTTTAAAAACTTAAATACAATATTGGAGCAGCCTTATATTAGTGCCAGAATGAACCCCCGAATAACTATTTGCAGCTGAAAAAGAAATTGCAACAAAGAACCGTGAAAGCCTAGTAAAAACGGCACCTATGCCTGTAATGTATCATACTTTATAGACAGTTTATGGCTTATTTAAGGTGACAAAAAGGCCTCTAATAAGATAATTGATGATTATTTATAGTTAGACAAGAGGAGAAATAGAAATATAACTGTAATTGTAGATTTGTTTCTTAGAAGTAGCTCTTACATACTTGTCATAGTCTCTGGATATATCAACTGAGAGAGAATGTCTGTAATAGAGTAGTTCAGGTCAGGAGTCCAGCAATATCAGACGCTACACATCAGCCGAGGGACAGTTTTCTTGTGTTTGTCTTACTTGTTAATCCATGATTCCAGACTCTAAAAGGAGCTACCTATGACTATTTTGTCAGAACTACTGCCTGTGGTTAGATCTGGTTTGTGTTTCTTTTATTTAACAGAGTAATCTTTTCTGACAAGTATCTTATTACTTTTATTTCCAAAGGAATATTCACTCAGTCTTTCCTGCATTAGACTTGTGCAGTAAAGATCTCACCCAGGGAGGCCAACAGTTTGACAGTTCAAAGACATGATGCTGTGCCATCTTAGTTTGATTTTAAAACTGCCCCTTGATAATTTTACAACAAAAGGGCATGTGGGCTTAGTTTGGAAATGCCATCTTTTTTTTTTTTTTTTTAATAGTTATACCTCAATTCCATCATGTAGACAAAATGCCAGGTTTGAGAGTCCCAGAAGCGCTCAGCACACCAATGCTACTTTCTGACTTCTGCATAGCTTCAAGACACAAACTGCACCTTGACTATAACAGTTCTTACTCAAATTGGATTTGATTCATTTCTTTTCTACTTGAAGTAGACGGCTTTAAAGATAAAGGGCACTGGACAAGAATATAATAACTACAATAGCAACAACTTCAGAAAACATGGGAAACAGCATGCCAACATTTGATGTCCAGCCTTCTTCCCAACCAAGCCTCTCAAAGCAAAAAGGTTTTTCTGTTATTGTTTTATGTCTCCTTTGGTGAGTATATGGACCACAGGGGCAAACGCTGTTCAGTGAATGGGCTTCTTTTTCCCTTCAACAGTGTTTAAGACTGAAAAAAGAAGAGTTTCTGCTGCTGGCTTGTCAGGGGTTAGAACTGCAAGCCTCACATGTGGTCCAGGATGCCCAGCTTTTGTTCCATCGGTCTTAACAATATCAGGAGGTGAATAGCATGGCAGACCAGCTAATACTATACAAGACAAAAAGGTCCTTGCTTTGGGAGTACATGAATGACTTCCCCTGTTCACTGTTCTGTACTGAGACACCTTCACACACACAGACAGGTCTATTCCCTTTGCTGGAACGGTATGTCCATCACCTGCAGTTCTGTAACTTCAGCACCTATGGAACCCAAATGAGGTTAAATAGACAGTGACCTTCCTAGTGAGATCTTTCAGTTGATCAGTGACAACTACCTTTTCCTATATTACTTATCTTACAGGGCAGGGAGCAAATGTTGGCTAAGGCAAAACATTATTCAAAAAAAAAAGAAAAAGAATTCTAAAAGTTGAGAAGTCTGTGAAGAAATCACTTCAAAACAGTGGGTTGATTGAAGTTAGTGCCTGCAGAGAAACAGTCCCTATATGCAGCAGGCACATCCACAGCCAGGTAAGAGCCCGTGGACTTGAGCCGTCCATATAATAAGCACACTACAATTTTGGCTCTTGAATAAAGGTATCAGCAAGCCATGGAGTCCCCAAACAGAGAAACTCACACTGCGCCTTTATTCCACGTTCTTAAGGTCTATTGTTAACTGAAGACTCCTTGTCTTTTCAAATTCCTTCATGTGAATGGATGAGGCCAGACATCTGCCTGGATCCCCTTACATTTGCATGCAAATTAGAGACTTCATGACACACTGGGCCTTGGAGCTAGTAATACCACTTGGACTCCAGCTTTATACAGGTCAAAGTATAAATCTTCGTGAACTTTCCACTCCTCAAGTTCTGGCTTTTAAAAATGAAGTAATGACCATACATGAGTAATACTAATTGCCTAGATGGTTGTGGTAAATTGACCTACAAAACAAGAGAACAGTATTGACTCAGGAGATCCTACAAGAAAAAGTCCAAGTCAGCAGTTGTTCCCTCGGCAAATTTGAATTCGTCCACATTTGTTTTATTATCTGGGTCTGCGAATGAACATACTAAGGACAGGATGCGATTTAGGAGCGTTTGCCTATGTGGTTCAGACACTCAAAGGCGTTTATACTCAGATCCCTCACTCTTTGCATAGTTGGCTTTGAGGCTATTGCGTGGATACCGCAGGCAAGGTCCCTCTGGAGCAAGTACTACGGAATCTTCCAGCCTGCGCATCCAAGCCTGCTGTCCGGCAAAAGACCCAGGACGAACTTTCCAACCTGCCCAGTGTGCAGGACACCTCTTGGCTGCTAGGCTTTTCGGGGGGGGGGGGGGAGGGAGGGAATCCAGCCAGCCAAGGACTTCCCCCTGAGGTAGCGGTGACCACAGGAACCTAGGAAGCACCGAATCAGTCAGCAGTAGCCCACACCCTCTCCTTGCAGCACAAAGGACACTAGCTGGCAAACTTTCCTAGCCACTGACCCCAGAGCAGATTGCCTCGAAAAGATCAAGACTTCTCTGAAATTTCCACATCCATAGCAAGTCTCCTTGAGGGGCTTCCTCTTCTAGGCTCAAAACAGTTTTCTCCTCCTTGGATCACATAATAGTTGAGTATGTTTTCCTCAATGCTCTGACTTCAGTATCCTCAATGTTTTGTTAATTACACTCCTTGCTCTTTATTCTTAACATCGAGGCCTCTGCCAAGACCCTCTCCTCGCAACCTGCCACCTTTCTTTCTCTCCTTTTGACCCCATTTCCAACTCCCCGGGTCTTCTGTCTGCGCTCTTCCCAGGGCCCCCAGCTTCTTTCTCCTGGTCTTCTCTTTCCCATTCGGATGGGTTCCTTAACTCCCGGGGGCCCAGCTCCAGTCACTGCCTTTTGCCCATTTCTGTCTGGCCTTCCTTCTCAACTATTTCTCTCGCCCACCCTGCTTCATTTTGAAGGCAAGCGGTTGATCGATCAGTAGATTCTCCTTTCCCGACTTCGTTTTTTTTTTCCTCCCTAGCTCGAGAAACCGCGCCCCCTTGTTCCCCTTAGCCCAGCGATCTTATCCCGAGGTTTCTCAAACCCTGTAGGGTCCACCAAGCTGCCAAGTTTGTCTCTACTTCCTCCCTGCTGCCTCCCACACCTCCCGCTGCCTCCCACACCTCCTGCTGCGGCCCAGTTGGTCCGGGCACTTACCCTAAGGCTGGGCTGACAGGGGTGTTGGGGTGCGCACAGAGCGGGTGGTGGTGGCAGCAGCAGCCACTAGCCGGAGGATGAGGACCGGCAGAGCAGCGCCTCCACCCAGCCCGCAGCGCGCACTAGCTCCTTGGGGGACCCCCAGCAGAGCACCAAGATGCAAGGCGAGACAGCCGCAGGAGCAACAGCTGCTGCGCGGAGCTGGGCTAAATCACGTTCTTGGGGGTCGTGGTAGAGACAGGCGGGATTAGGCGAGAGGGTAGAAGAAATGGGGTGCGGAGGGCGGGGCAGCGAAGGATCTGGTCTCAAGGAAGGTGCCCTAGGCGCCTTGGGGTGCGGTGGCAAGGATGCCGCTGCCTGGGAGGACGCCGCGGGCCCCGGTCCCCGCCCGGCAAGCGCAGCAAACCGGGGCGCACGGGCCTCGCCTCGTTCCACGGCTTGCTGCCCGCGCCCTCCGTGCGCCCCGCTTTGTGCTCCCCACAGCCGGCGTGCACCTGGTGTAAGCAAAAGCAGTCAGCTGATGGGCTGCGCGCCGATTGGCTGCTCAGCCGTCTCCTCCCCTCCCGCCCGACCCCCTTCCCGGCCTCCCCCTCCCGATCTCCCGCCCCCTACGCCCGCCTAGGAGCAGTCCCGCGCTGGGGCACCATCTGTAGCCCGCCCAACAAAGGGCCAGCTCGGGCCCGCCACCCTGGGCCTGCCAGATCGCTGCATCGCCTCTACAGCCTCTGCAGGGAGCAGAGTGCTGCTCCGTTTTTCTTTTTCTTTTTCTTTTTTAAAATAGGGACGAAAGGCTGCGACTGGGAGAGGGAGGCAAGGACAGGGGAAAAAAAGCCCTTGTAGGAACGCCATAGTCACAATGGGACTGCAATGGACTTAAGTATGTGATCTGACCCATCCTTTGGAGATAGGTGGCTGTGTGGTGCATACATGCATACCCGCGGCGGAATTGGTTCATACCCTTGCAGAACCCAGGGTAGTTCTGGGACCCTTAACTGCATGGCAAAGCCACTGCGATATTCTGGAGGCTTTTGGGAAATGATTCTGAAACTTTGAAACTACAGTTTCTGTTTGGTTAGGTGTGAAAGTTGTGTTCACGTTAGCAGATGGATTGAAGGTGATGAGTGTTTGCAGAGGGGTCTGAGAGCAAAGGTGGTGGGAGGCAGGTAAGAGTGTGGAAGTGGGGGTGGTGGTAGTTGAAGGCTGTACCTGAACCCGGGTCTCAACTTCAAAGTGACAGTCCAAAGCAAGATTCTGGAGAAGCCTTTGATACATGTTATTGAGGGAATCAACTTTAAGAGAGAGAGCATCAGTAGTCATCAATGTTGAACAACTTTGAGAAAAGAACGTGATTTTATTTCCCCAGGATACTCAAGCCGAGAAATTCTGGGGAATTTGGAAAAATACATTATCACAGAATTTACTTTTGAAGACGTTAATGCTAGGGGAGAGATTCAATAGCAAATATCTTACATTCTTGATCCCTATAGCTCCCCCCACCGGATGTCTTGCATAGATATCTGAGAAGTATTTGCTTACACTTGTCAATCTGCTTCATATTGTCCCAATAGTATTTTGTAGCCACTGGTAGGTCAAATAGAGTACCTTAATAGGTTCTAGGGAAAGACAATGTTAGGATGCAGGTTAGATGATGAATGAATTATAGAGATAGCCAGAGAAGAAGAAGAAGAAGAAGAAGAAGAAGAAGAAGAAGAAGAAGAAGAAGAAGAAGAAGAAGAAGAAGAAGAAGAAGAAGAAAAAAACCAAGTTGAGTTTAGATTAGACTAATCTGTTTCTTCTCTTCATTTTTCATGTAGACTACATGTGGGATATAGTTTAAAAGGAGTTCCAGTTACAGCTGGAAATAGAAGCATATATGTGGTCTGTCAAGAGTACTTAGAAAGTCTATATCTTCTTGGGAGTTGGAGAGAGATGCCACTGCTCTGTGTGATGCAAGGTGGCTCTAGAGAGGCAGGGCTTGAAAAAGACAGCGGAAGCAATGGATGATTGTGAGGGCTTACTCCAAAGATCTGTAACAGCATCCAGGTTTTAGAAAACTTCATGAAGATGGTGGTGTGAATCGGGCACCAAGGTATGACCTTTGAAAGCAGACCGGTATTGTTTGAAAGCCCAGAAATACAATTAGGGTCCATGTCCACATGGGAAAGTCACTTTACCTCAAGCCTTAGTTTCCTTGGTTCTAAAGTGGCATTAATCACAGCCCCAATCCCAAGGGAGTGTGCTGCTTAAGTGAGAATAAACAAGTAAAATTCTTGCAGATATCTTACTATGTGGCAGATTGTAAGCACTGACAGACAAAACAAGTAGGCATTATGTATCCAGGTTTTACAGATTAAAAAAAGACATTGGGTCAGATGTGGGATTGTGATTCCACAGCTTTGTACTCCAAGGAACTGGCAGAGCCAGCAAGAGAAATGCTCTCCCTGCTGTTTGAGTCATTTCTTTTAAACCAGCATATCATTTATTTAAGCTAATTTCTCTCTTCCCCAAACCAAGAGTGAGAAGGGAAGCCTAACTTACTTCTTGATCACTGCATTTCTTTGACTGCAGTCAGAGGAGCACTAGGAAGACCACGGGTGTCAGCAATGGGGACAGGAACTCGAAGCTAGGGAGCACTCCACTGCTGAGTGGAGGGGAAGATTATTGAGGTCCAGAAGAGGACAAATAAGGTATGGCGATGATAAAGCTGGGAATGTGACCTAGTTATTAGATAATAGTTGATGGATTCTTTCAGTTGTTAATAGCTCCACATTTTACAAACTGTCATCCTGTAACTTTGCAAAGGGTGTTGGCAAATACCATATGTGCTGCCACTTAAAAGCCTTTGGCCATTGAGATGAGTGAAGCAGAGACAGTACCTGACTAAATCTAATTTATTTCTCACTTTAATCCTCCTGTACATCCCTAAATGAAGCCTTAGTGAATCCATCTTGTTCTTGGGGCCAGAATTTATTTGTTGGTCAAATAAGTGCATGGAGGGCATTGATGAAGTCTGGTGTCTTTGAAATGGAATGGGCATTCCCTTGAGAACTGGGTCTTCATGTTAATGCAAGCAGTTGCTCTCGAATTGGAGTTGGCTGTGTTGAGACACTACAACCTCCCTGATGTTCCTCTCAGTCCTTCTTGAGTTTCTTTACTTGTCTTTGAAGAACAATGTATTTGATATTCCCCTAATTATAATAATCTATGTGATAAATGCAGAGGAAGGAGAGATGGCACTGTAGAGGGTGACCATATTAGAATATTCTTTCTGTGAACAATGCAGTTTGAGAACAAAATAGGCATATGTCACTTAAAACTTCATAATTTTTAAAAGTTAAAAAATCTCTCTATATAACAGGATTCTATTCCTTCCAATCTCTAGACAAGTATTACAGTATTAAAACAGCTACCACTAAGCTTTTAGTGTTTGATGCATGTGAAACTCCTAAGTATGTATTTTTTGTGGTTATTGATAACTTTCATTCAAATGTGTTATTTGTCTAAAAACTTTGGACAATTGAATGAGTTTTTGCTAATATTCATAACTGTTTATGAAGTCATTCTAATACAAAAAAGTCACCAATTGAAATTTGTATAATTATGATTAATTTTAGCATTTAGGAATAATTATTTGACATGAAGCTAAAGAGTCTGAATATCTACAATTTGCTCAGAACTCTCTCTGCATTAGATCTAAGAGTCTTACCTCTCAAGAAACTGCCTTCATCTTGGTTAAATGAAGATAGTTAAGCACTTTAAGTAAAACTAACATTAATGGGTTTATGGTGATGATTACAAGTTCAGTTAAGTCAAATGCTTGTATATTTACCAATCGGTTTCTTATGCTCCACTGAATAAAGGATTCTATTTCCACGTGCAGAATATAATTGCCTTAGAGAGCGCAGCCGTGGTCTTTTCTAGCATCCTTATTATGTACATAAAGAACCCAAGCCCCAGGAAAGCAATTTTGTCAGTCTTTTGAGAATGCCTATACTAGAAAGCCAGACCATATACCCACAGAGGCAGGGACCGTATGGCCAGATGCTAGGCTTATACCTAGCATGTAATTGGTACCCAGCAGACACTTTTGAATGTTTGATTTGCATTAATTAATAAACTTGTGTAGTTATATAATTGAATTTCATTGTATCCTAGGCATTTTCTTCGTGTCATTAGAACATCTTCCATGATTGGTTGCTTAGTGATTGTGGAATTCCACAAGTCTTCTCTTGGTGAGAAATAACAGCTTTGTCAATTATTTTCTATGACTTAAGTTACAACAGACATTCTTAACTGGAAACCCCATTTTTGTTGTTGAGCTATAGAAATTCATGATGATTTAGATTACCAATTTAACACTAATTTTTAAGATTTTCATCATCTTTTACCTTTATTATAGATCTTAGTAAAAAAAAAGTAAAAGATTTACTTTTGTAAGTTTTAGTTAGAATTTTAGAAATGTATTTCTTGGCTTTCACTTGCTTGTCCTCCATTCTGGATTAGCTTTCAGCTGCATAAGGATGGCTAACAAAAATTAAGAAGTAATTTGTGCCAGGCAGTACACCTAGAAGTGCTTCAGGTATTGAGAGAGGTAGTGAAGCAAAATGGTTAAGACCTGGAGCCAGTTTAACACAGCAGTGAGCATAAGTCATTAAGAGCTCTGTACCTGTAACAACACTTACACTGTGGGGTTTGTGGGAACTAAAGAGG
Source organism: Uromys caudimaculatus (assembly GCA_028551405.1). NCBI lineage: Eukaryota > Metazoa > Chordata > Mammalia > Rodentia > Muridae > Uromys > Uromys caudimaculatus. The sequence continues at coordinate 37,361,061 of CM052700.1, forward strand.
TGCGTGTGTATCTAGCACATAGTAGGACTTCAATAAATACCGAGATATTCATTAATGTAACTACTATTCATTAATTCTAACTACTGTACCAAATAAATGAAGAAATCTTAGTGGCTTAAATAAGGTAAGTCTATTTTACTGTGTCCCTGTCTTGGTGACTTCCTCATGGTCAATACAGTCACGAGAGATTTCCACATTGTAACTTTCTTTTAAGTCTTCAGAATCCTTCCCCTTCACACAGAGGAAGGGGAAAGAGTAAATAAAGAGTCATGGAGGAAATTCTGTTGTATGCAGTAAGAAATGGCTCCAAGCTCCTCTATCTAGATTCTATTGACAAATAGTTACACTTACTAATAAAGGAGCAGAAATGGTCACTAGGTAATGTGAATAGAAGGTTAAAAAAGAGATTTTTACAACATATAGTAATCTATGTTCGAAATGTAGCAGCATATATCATACATGTAAACACTTCTCCTAAGACATCCCCTTAGCTTATTTAGCCTCCAGAATAAGTTTGGTAAGAGAAGAAATGATAGCTCAAGTCAACAGCAAATAAAAGGATGATTTTGTGGCAATGACAGTGTGGATCGAGTGGATAGAACAAATATTGGCTTAGGGCCTTAACCACTCAGGATTTCTCTTAAAACTGTTCTTGAGCCTTAAGAGGTGCTCTGTGGTTAAGGGTGCCTCCTATTTTAGCTGGCGACCTGAGCTCAGTTCCTAGTATGCATATTAGACTACTCACAACTGCCTGTAACTCAGCACTAAGGGATCTGATGCCTTCTTCTGGCCTCTGCAAATATCTGTACTTACTTGCACATACCCACATAGAGACATGCACGTGTAATTGAAAATAAAATAAATAAAACAAAATCTTTAATTGAAAAAAATTTCTTGGCTGATTGCTAACCTAATCATTATCTACACATTGCCTTGGCACCATTGCCAGAGACTCTAGGCAAGGACAGAGGGGCCTGTCTTCTGGTACTGACATTACCTTTTTGGTTTCAGTTCTCATTAGCTCCTCTTAGAAAATGTTTAGAAATCACTGTCCTAAAATTCACTACCTCTATTTTCATAAACCTAACATCCATGTTTAGTTTTAGACCTGGAGCCCCTGAAGCCATAACAGAAAGACTGGCAGATAGGTGGAGCAGGCAGCTTGTTTTATTTATGTCTTATAAACATGCTCACAAGATTTCCACTTTATAATTTGGGATGGCCTCATTTGTCTGAGATTGCTGCCTGATGTCTTGAGTTCACACACAGCAATCGAGCAGACTATATGTATAGTATGAAAAATTTTAAATATTGAAAAAAGACTTAAAATATAAAAACTATGGGACAATTTTTTAAGCCAAGAGGGTTGGGCATATATGCATGAACATTAAAAAGAGTTAAGGATCCAGTTGAAGTTCTGTATATAAGCCAGAAAGAACTCCAACCTGAAACTTCACTTTCAGGCCTGGCTGTGCTACAAACAGACTTCTATAGAGGTTAAATACAGTCAAGTTTCCTAGATCCTTTAAGATCACAGAAGCAGGAACTTCAAGGAAACTTCAGGGGCCTGTCTATAAAACAAATGGGTCAAGGTGGATAATATCTTAAGTTCTTTTCCAGATCCAAAATCCTATGGTACTTGCTGAATTGAATTGCAGTAACCTTGCTTCTAAATCTAGCTAAGTTACAATTTATACATTTCATATCTACTTGGAGCTTTCTTTCTTCATACTCATAAAACTGAAGTACTAAGTCTCAGTTCTACAAGACAGCTTGCTCATAAAGGCAGGGTTTGAGCAGGGACCGTCAAGGGTAGAATGTGAAGTGAAATCAGGAGAGGGAAGACTTCAACACACGAGTTATGAGACGGAATGCAGTTAGTGATTTATCAGAGGACGCTGTTCGAGTGCTCACAAGTGTGTTAAAAAGCATGAGAATCCTTTGCCATAAAACGAAAATGAAGTCCCAGAAAAATGGGGACAAACTTGGGCGCAAACTACATGAAATAAAGAGGAAAATTTTGTGAGACACATCAGATCTACACTGTACAAGTGATAAGGTTAATATATAATATCTTGTGTATTGTGTGGATGCACCTGTTAATTAAAAAGTCTATGGCCTATGGCTTAGGCAGGAAAGAGAAGCTGAAGCAGAAAGAATTTTGGGATAGAGCCAGGTGGGAAATTTGCCCGGGAAGATGTGAGGAAACAGATACATGGTACCTGAGCATAGGTAACCAATCATGTGTCAGAATGTGAGTTAAAATAAATGGGATGTTTTAAGTTAGATATAGTCACAGAAGAGCCTAGCTATATGGCCAAGGTATTTGTGAATATATTTTGAGTCTGAGCCTTATTCTGGAAGCATGGCTGGGAGGAAGAACCAGACCTAACTTCTACAGACCCACATGATGGAAGGAGAAACACAAGTCCTATAAGTTTTTCTCCCACCTCCATAAGCATGTGGTGGTATGCATGGCCCCATAAATAAATAAATGTAATTTTTTTATTATGAGGGAAAAACTAAATAAATGAGAATGTGAAGAAAATGAAACCCTTATACATCACAGGGATTTAAATTATTACAGCTATTGTAGGAAGCATATATGGAGGTCCCTCAAAAAGTTAACAATAGAAAAACATGATTCAGCAATGGGCCTGATGAATGTACAAACAGAAGGTAACTCTGTGTGTAAAGGCATTCACCCTCAAGGGTGTTTGAATGTATAGTTTCTGGCATATAAAGTACTTAGGAATGATAGTCTAAATATGTTATTGCTAAAGGTGAGATTTTAAATGTCTCTCCAGTGGCACATATGTTAAAAGGAGACACCAGCTTGGTGCTCTTGGGAGGTGCTGGAAACTTTACAAGATGGGCTGAGTGAGAGGTCATTGAAGGCAAGGGCTTCAAAGGAGGAATAAAACCCAACCTCAACAAGCAGGATTCAGCCTCTTCCTACCTATTCTTTCTTGTCTTGTCCATGGGGTAAGTGGCTTTACTCAACCACAAGATCTGCCATGATGTGCTGCCTCCCCACGGGCCTGCAGCAACAAGTCACATTCATGGATAGAAACGTTAAGAAGTATGCATCCAAACAACCCCTTTCTCTTTAAAATTTAATTTTCTCAAGTATTTGTTACAATAGCAAGAAGCTAGCCAGCACGGTTACACACTCTGTATACACAAATGTTTAGAGTCATGGATCAAAATGTCCTTGATCAGCCAGTTACCTCTTGCTTGCATCAGACCCCTAAAAAGTCTGAATAAATATATACCCAGCCTGTATCCATGATGTCTAACAGTCTAAGGAAGCACTGTACAAATGATGGAATCTGTAGATAACTTTTTATTTAATAATGTCAGGAGTTTTTTGAGTTGTCCTAGAGGTGAGCTTCCAGAATGAGGTTCTCAAGGATTCTGAATTTCTCCAGCTTGTGGATAATGGCCAACAGAGAATGTACTGGCCAACACTACCAACTCCATTTCACCTGAGTTCCTGGGCAGAAAACTACCAAGGAGCTTGGGGAAAATGACTAAGTACTCCGTAGGCCCACTCCTTCAGATACCAGAAAGGACTATAGGATTAGAGCTCTGGAAGCAATTTTTCATGGCATTTTTCCCATCATAGACCAAGTTTCATCTTGATAATGATGACAACAATGACCATAATTTAACATGTATTCAATGTGTGGTAAGCTCGTACAATTTTTTTCGTAGGTTCCACATAATTCTCACAACAATCCCATGAACTGGGTATTATTATCACTCCCATTTATCAGATGAGCTAACAGAGATCTGAGTGAGGATGGATAACTTAACACAGGTCACCAGTCTGATCCCTTCAGTATCATAGTCACTTAACCATGATGTGATCTACAGTCTCCTGTGCTAATCCGAAAGTGTGATAATCTGAAAAGCCTGAGTCATTTGACTATATACTCATAGGTACTGCATTTCCTGAGGAAATAACTTATAAACTCAAAAACCAAAACAGACTGAATTAGTACCCTAGAAGCTGTCCCCAGGTATCTGAATTCTTTCTTCAAGGAATGGTGGTCATATTTTATCACAATAATGGTGACATTTACAAAAATAGCAAGATTTGAAAGTCGGCAGCATGGGATTTAGAGAAATTTCTAATGTAGAGGCAACTAAGTTTCAGTTTGTAACACTAGTGTGTATGAAGGGCCAGTCATCAACAGCCTGGTTATTTCTTTGGGGATATGCTTCTGTATGGGACTTGTTTTGCCAAGGCCACTTTTTGGAATGTCAACTGTTGAGTCTTTAAGAATTGTACTCTATCCTGGAGGCTTGACCACCAATCAAAGAATATACATGGAGGGACCCATGGTTCGGACCACATATGTGGCAGAGGAGGGCCTTGTTGGCCATCAGGGGAAGGAAAGGCCCCAGTAAAGGGGAATGTCAAGGTGGGAATATGGGAGTGGGCGGGCGGATGGGTGGGAGGTGGAATTCCCTCATAGAGATGGGGGAGGGGGAAGGGATAGGTGGTCTCCAAAGAGGAGACCTAGAAAGGGGGAAACATTGGAAATGTAAATAAAGTATCAAAAAAAAAAAAAAAAAAAAAAAGAATTGGACTCTAGACTTACCTTTACAGTTAATAGCTTCATTTTTTTTTTTTTGGTCTCCAAAACATGGCATGTAAAGTAAGGCATAGACTTTTGTGGGGTTCATATTTTATTTTTCCCCCTAGGTCTCATTGGTTAAATTAACTCATAAGGAAAGAACAGGCTATGTTTATGTAATGCTCAAGGTATACTAGCAGAGAAAGAAGACAAAACAAAACAAAGCAAAATACTGTACCAGGTACCATTGTTGACCATTACATTGGGCCTATCACACTAGGTAGGCAGAAACTGTGTGCAGGTCACCAATAAGGTGCTGCCATTGTCCTTGCTGGGAGATCTGCAAGCATAGCCTATAAAAGTCTGTTACTGTAGCTCACCTGTCCTTTTGTATTGCTTGACCACATGTAGCCTCTTGGCTCAGTGCAAAGCCAGCTAGGAAGGAGCAGAGCTAGACACAAAGATATTTAAGCAGCTTTGGGTGGGGCTGACTCATAGTCCTCCCCTCTGTGCTCACTGAAAGTGCTCAGAGCAGCAGCCTTCACTGTTCTTTCCTGGCTCTTTGGGTGTTGATCTTGTCTCAGTGGGGTAGCTCATCACTCCCTAAATAGGCATACAAAATCAAATTAGAAAGCCATCAAACTAGATAAATTTTAAAGTTCGCTTTGATGTTAATGTCCCTTGACTCTATGCATTCCCAAGGTTAAAGTTGAGGTGTTTAAACAAGTATTTCCCTATAGGTTTTGGCTTAATTCCAATACCTCCCCCATAATTACCAGTATTTAAAAATACCACATTCAAGGGGTGCAGCTTTATCTGCATATACATTTTAGTTGACATCTTTATTTCCATATATCAATGTAGAAAACCCAACTCTAACTACAGGATCGGGAATGGGGGTAGGGGAGGAGGTGGAAGGAGCACTCAGTGAAGATGCTGCGTGGGCTCTCCTTTCCGAAGCTTGTATTTTGGCCTTTTTTTTAAAAATTAAATATGTGATTTAATTTGAAATCAAGTAAAGTAAATCTTACAGAGAAAATTTGTCAAATAAGTACTTGGAGTGCACTGCAGAAAGTAGTTAGCAAAAAGTGAATGGCCTTACCATGGCCTTAGAATACTTGAATATGTAAACAATAAGTATTACATAGTTTCCGTATGTAAAAATTTAACCTTGGATTGCCCATGTTATGTTATTCATTATACCAACAGTCATACAGAAAAACATAAATGACTATACATGCATAAACCACTTACTAGGCAATAAGGTAAAATGTTATCTTAGAAGTGCTACATCAATCTGCTGGCATGGATCTGCCCACAGCCTCTGCCTAACATCTTTATCAGATGTGATGCCATGATCTACCCTGTGAACCCCTGAGCTATTCTAGAAGGGAAAGGGACTCTCATTTTAATGACTAGATAGGGGAGGGAGAATTTTATCTGATAAAGTTAAGCTCTGTCAATATGTGTTTATTTGGGAATATATGTGTTGAGACAGCACATGATATACTTGTGCATAGAAATACAATATTAGTTTTTTTCTGGTTTTTTTTGTTTTGTTTTGTTTTGTTTTGATACTTCATTTACATTTCAAATGTTTCTCCCTTTCCAGATCTCCCCTTTGGAACCCTCCTATCCCCTACCCCCTACCCCTGACTCTATGAGGGTATTGCTCTACCCAGCCACCCACGCACTCTCATCTTCCCTCAAAGGCATTCTCCTATACTGAGGCATCTAACATACTCAGGACCAAGGGCCTCGCCCCCCCCCCCCCCCGATTGCTAACAAGGCCCTCCTCTGCCACATATGTGGTCAGCACCATGGGGCCCTCCATGTGTATTCTTTGGTTAATGATCCAGTCTCTGGAAGCATTGAGAGGTCAGGCCAGTTGACACTGTTGCTCCCTCCATGGGGTTGCAAACTCCCCGATCTCCTTCAGTCCCTTCTCCAACTCCTCCATCTGAGACCTCACGCACAGCCCAATAGTTTCTGTGAAGTGAATCTTGGTTATTTCAAACTTTTGGACTAATGACCACTTATCAGTGAGTACATACTGTGTTCATTCTTTTGTGACTGAGATACTTTGCTCAGGATGATATTTTCAAGTTCCATCCATTTGGCTGTGAATTTTATGAAGTCATTGTTTTAATAGCTGAGTAGTATTCCATTGTGTAAATGTATCACATTTTCTGTATCCATTCCTCTGTTGAGGGATATCTGGGTTGTTTCCAGCTTCTGGCTATTATAAATATGGCTGCTATGAACATAGTTGAGCATGTGTCTTTATTACATGTTGGAGCATCTTCTGGGTATATGCCTAGGAGTGGAATAGCTGGGTCCTCAGGTAGAATTATGTCCATTTCTTTGAGAGTCCGCCAAACTGATTTCCAGAGTGGTTGTACCAGCTTGCAGTCACACCAACAATGGAGGAGTGTTCCTCTTTCTCCACATCCTCACCAGCATCTGCTGTCACCTGAGTTTTTGATCTTAGGATTTTCTGACAGTTGTGAGGTGGAATCTCAGGGTTGTTTTGATTTGCATTTCCCTGATGACTAAGGATGTTGAACATTTCTTTAGGTGCTTCTCAGCCCTACGAGTTTCCTCATTTGAGAATTCTCTGTTTAGCTCTGTTCCCCATTTTTTTGATAGAATTATTTGGTTCTCTGGAGTCTAATTCTTGAGTTCTTTGTATATATTGGATATTAGCCCTTTATCAGATGTAAGATTGGTAAAGATCTTTTCCCAATCTGTTGGTTGCCGTTTTGTCCTATTGACAGTGTCCTTTGCCTTACAGAAGCTTTGCAATTTCATGAGGTCCCATTTGTCGATTCTTCATCTTAGAGCATAAGCCATTGGTATTCTGTTCAGGAACGTTTCCCCTGTACCCAAGTGTTCGAGACTTTTCCTCACTTTCTTTTCTATTAGATTCAGTGTATCTGGTTTTATGTGGAGGTCCTTGATCCACTTGGACTTGAGCTTTGTACAGGGAGATAGGAATGGATCAATTCCCATTCTTCTACATGTAGACTGCCAGTTGAACCAGCACCATTTTTTGAAAATGCTGTCTTTTTTCTACTGGATGATTTTAGCTCCAGTCAAAGATCAAAGATCAAATGACCATAAGTGTGTGGGTTCATTTCTGGGTCTTCAATTCTATTCCATTGACCTACCTGCCTATCCTTGTACCAATACCCTGCAGTTTTTATCACTACTGCTCTGTAGTACAGCTTGAGGTCAAGGATGCTGATTCCCCCAGAAGTCCTTTTATTGTTGAGAATAGTTTTTGCTATCCTGGGTTTTTTGTTATTCCAATATGAATTTGAGAATTGCTCTTTCTAAGTCTATGAAGAATTGAGTTGGAATTTTGATGGGGATTGCATTGAATCTGTAGATTGCTTTCGGCAAGATGGCCATTTTTACTATATTAATCTTGCCAATCCATGAGCATGGGAGATCTTTCCATCTTCTGAGGTCTTCTTCGATTTCTTTCTTCAGAGACTTGAAGTTCTTGTCATATAGATCTTTCACTTGTTTGGTTAGAGTCACACCAAGATACTTTATATTGTTTGTGACAATTGTGAAGGGTATCATTTCCCTAATTTCTTTCTCAGCATGTTTATCCTTCAAGTATAGGAAGGATACTGATTTGCTTGAGTTAATTTTGTATTGGGCCACTTTGCTGAAATTGTTTATCAGCTATAGCAGATCTCTGGTGGAGTTTTTCAGGTCACTTAAGTATACCATCATATCATCTACAAAGAGTGATATTTTGATTTCTTCCTTTCCAATTTGTATCCCTTTGACCTCCTTTTGTTTTCTAATTCCTCTAGCTAGAACTTCAAGTACTGTATTGAATAGATAGGGAGAGAGAGGGCAGCCTTGTCTAGTTCCTGATTTTAGTGGAATTGCTTTAAGTTTCTCTTCATTTAGTTTGATGTTGGCCACTAGTTTGCTGTATATTGCTTTTACTATGTTTAGGTATGGACCTTGAATTCCTGATCTTTCTAAGACTGTTATCATGAAGGGATGTTTAATTTCGTTAAATGCTTTTTCAGCATCTAATGAAATGACCATGTGGTTTTTTTCTTTGAGTTTGTTTATGTAGTGGATTACATTGATGGATTTCTGGGTATTGAACCATCCCTGCATTCCTGGGATGAAGCCTACTTGATCATGATGAATGATTGTTTTGATGTGTTCTTGGATTTGGTTTGTGAGACTTTTATTGAGTATTTTTGCATCCATATTCATAAGGGAAATTGGTCTGAAGTTTTCTTTTATTTTTAGATCTTTGTGAGGTTTTGGTATCAGTGTAACTGTGGCCTCATAGAATGAATTGGTTATCGTTCTTTCTGTTTCTATTTTGTGGAATAGATTGAAGAGTATTGGTATTAGGTCTTCTCTGAAGGTCTGATAGAATTCTGCAGTGAACCCATCTGGTCCTGGGCTTTTTTTAGTTGGCAGACTTTTAATGACTGCTTCTATTTCTTTAAGGGTTATGGGATGATTTAGATGGTTTATCTGATCCTGACTTAACTTTGGTATTTGGTATCTATCTAGAAACTTGTCCATTTCATCCAGATTTTCCAATTTTGTTGAGTATAGGCTTTTGTAGTAGGATCTGATGATTTTTTGAATTTCCTCAGAATCTGTTGTTATGTCTCCCTTTTCATTTCTAGTTTTGTTAATTTGGATACTGTCGCTGTGTCCTCTGGTTAGTCTGGCTAAAGGTTTATCTATCTTGTTGATTTTCTCAAAGAACCAACTCCTGGTTTTGTTAATTCTTTGTATAGTTCTTTTTGTTTCTACTTGGTTGATTTCAGCCCTGAGTTTGATTGTTTCCTGCCTTCTACTCCACTTGGGTATATTAACTTCTTTTTGTTTTAGAGCTTTCAGGTGTGCTGTTAAGTTACTAGTGTATGCTCTCTCCAGTTTCTTTTTGGAGGCATTCAGAACTATGAGTTTTCATCTTAACACTGCTTTCATTGTGTCCCATAAGTTTGGGTATGTTATACTTTCATTTTCATTAAATTCTAGGAAGTCTTTAATTTCTTTCTTTATTTCTTCCTTGACCAGTTATCATTGAGTAGAGCGTTGCTCAACTTCCATGTGTATATGGGCTTTCTGTTGTTGTTGCCATTGAAGACCAGCCTTAATTCGTAGTGATCTCTTAGGAGGCATGGGATTATTTCAATCTTCTTGTATCTGTTGAGGTTTGTTTTGTGACCTATTATATGATCAGTTTTGGAGAAGGTATTATGAGGTGTTGAGAAGAAGGTATATTCCTTTGATTTAGGATGAAATGTTCTATAGATATCTGTTAAATCCATTTGGTTCATTACCTCTGTTAGTTTCACTGTGTCTCTGTTTAGTTTGTGTTTCCAAGATCTGTCCATTGATGATAATGGGGTATTGAAGTCTCCTACTCTTATTGTGTGAGGTGCAATGTGTCGTTTGAGCTTTAGTAATGTTTCTTTTATGAATGTGGGTGCCCTTGCATTTGGGGCATAGATGTTCAGAATTGAGAGTTCTTCTTGGTAGGTTTTTCATTTGATGAGCATGAAGTGTCCTTCCTTATCTTTTTTGATGACTTTTAATTTATAGTTGATTTTATCCAATATTAGAATGGCTACTCCAGTCTCTTTCTTGGAACCATTTGCCTGGAAACTTGTTTTCCAGCCCTTTTCTCTGAGATAGTGTTTGTCTTTAACACAGAGGTGTGTTTCCTGTATGCAGCGAAATGTTGGATCCTTCTTATGGATCCAGTCTGTCAGTCTATGTCTTTTTATTGGGGAATTGAGTCCATTGATGTTAAGAGATATTAAGGAATAGTGATTGTTGGTTCCTGTTATTTTCAATGTTATTTTTATTTTTGTGTTGCTATCTTTTGAGTTTGTTAAAAGATTGCTTTTCTGCTTTTTCTAGGGTGTAGTTTCCCTCCTTGAGTTGGCGTTTTCCATCTATTATCCTTTGTAGGGCTGGGTTTGTGGAAACATACTGTGCAAATTTCGTTTTGTCCTAGAATATTTTGGTTTCACCATCTATGATAATTGAGCGTTTTGCTGAGTATAACAGCCTGGGCTGGCATTTGTGTTCTCTTAGAGTCTGTATGAGATCTGCCCAGGATCTTCTAGCTTTCATAGTCTCTGGTGAGAAGTCTGGTGTAATTCTGATAGGTCTGCCATATACGTTACTTGACCTTTTTCCCTTACTGCTTTTAATATTCTTTCCTTATTTTGCGTATTTGGTGTTTTGACTATAATGTGATGGGAGGAATTTCTTTTCTGGTCCAATCTATTTGGAGTTCTGTAGGCTTCTTTTATATTTATGTTCATCTTTTTCTTTAGGTTAGGGAAATTTTCTTCTATAATTTTGTTGAAGACATTTACTGGTCCTTAAGTTGGGAATCTTCACTCTCTTCTATACTTGTTATCCTTAGGTTGTGTCTTCTCATTTTATCCTGGATATCCTGGGTGTTTTGGGTTAGGAGCTTTTTGCATTTTGCATTTTCTTTGACTGTTGTGTCAATGTTTTATATGGTATCTTCTGCACCTGAGATTCTCTTTTCTATCTCTTGTATTCTGTTGGTGATGCTTGCATCTATGACTCCTCATCTCTTTCCTAGGTTTTCTAACTCCAGGGTTGTCTCCCTTTGTGATTTCTTTATTGTTTCTATTTCTATTTTTAGTTCCTGTATGGTTTTGTTCATTTCCTTCGTGTGTTTGATTGTGTTTTCCTGCAATCCCACCCGCTTGATTGTGTTTTCCCGTAATTCTTTAAGGGATTTTTGTGTTTCCTCTTTAAGGGCTTCTAGTTGTTTACCTGTGTTCTCATTTTTTTCTTTAAGGGAGTTATTTATTTCCTTCTTAAAATCTTCTATCATCATGAGATGTGATTGTAAATCTGAGTCTTGCTTTTCTGGTGTGTTGGGGTATCCAGGGCTTGTTGTGGTGGGCGAGCTGGTTTCTGATGATGCCAAGTAGCCTTGGTTTCTGTTCCTATGTTCTTGCCCTTGCCTTTCACCATTTGGTTATCTCTGGTGTTAGCTGGTTTTACTCTCTTTGGCTGTGGCTTGTTCTTCCTGCAAGCCTCGGTGTCAATACTCCTTGAAGACCTGTTCTCTCTAAGAGGAATTTGGGTTTGGAGATCTGTGGTACAGGGTCAGCTCTAGGGTGCAGACAGAAACCAGAAGGATATAGTCCCCAGCTGCCCCTTGGTTCCTATGTCCGAATAGCTCTGCAAGGGTCCCTCTTGATCCAGTGAATTTGAGCAGAAGTGGTGGTCTTGCCTGTGCTGAAGGTATGCTTCAAGGGATACCAGTTCTCTCCTGGCACTATTTGAGTATAGAGCCCTGTGTCACAGGATCTGCTCCCTGGCCACCTAAAGAAACTAGAAAACCACGCCTCAGTCCCTGTGTTTTGGGGATTCCAGGTGGGTCCCTCTGGGCAGACAGGCTTGCCCACACTCCTGGGAGTCTAGCTTTCTCCCGACACTATTTGGTTATGGAGTCCTGGTGGCCCAAGCAGAGATCTCCAGCCACAGGTGGAAACCAGAAAGCTCCTTCCCCTGGCTGTTCCTCAGTTCTTGTGTCCCTAGGATTCCAGGCAAGTCCCGCTGAACAGTGTTGCTCCTCTTAACTCCTCTTACATGCTTTTCCACACTCCTGTGAGGCTAGCTTTCTTCCAGTGCTATTTGACTATGGAACCCTGGTGGCCCAGGCAGAGGTCTCCTGCCACAGTTGGAAACCGGAAGCATATTTTGGCCTTTCAAGAGAAGCATTTTTTGAGTTGAGCATACTTGCAGATGTAGTTAAAAGAAAACTGCTCACAGGGTTTGGCAGAGATTCAAGTTTATAAGCTCCAAACACAATGCTCCAAGATCAAAAGGAAGAGTAGGCAAATGTTAGCTACCTTGAGTTATACAGATAAGTTTATATAATCTCTCACTCTTTAATGTCTCTGAATCTTCAACTAATAATAATTGCAGTTATCATCAAATCACAAAACCACCAGAAAGCGGCAAAGTTCTATTTTCTATCTTTATTTATGTATTTATGTATGTATTTATTTATTTGTACTGGTATTTTGCCTGAATGTATATCTGAGAACCATCTGTGTATCTGGTATACATGGAGGCCAAAAGAGAGTTCAGATCCCCTGAAACAGGAGTTACAGATGGTTGTGAACCACCATGTGGATGATGGGAGTCGAACCTAGAACCTCTGGAAAAGGAGCCAGTGCTCTTATATATCAAGCCATCCTTTCAGTCCTCCATCTTCTAAATTTAAAACAGTCATTATTATGGGAGCTAGAGAGGTAGCTCAGTGGTTCAAAGTACTGACAGTTCTTCCAGAGAACTTGGGTTCAAGTCTCAGTACCCATATGACATCTTTCAGTCATTTCTAACTCTACTTCCAGGGAAACCTAATCCTCTTCTCACCTCTATGGGTACCAGGCAAGCAGGAGATGCACAGATATACATGCAGGCAAAACACCTATACATACACTATTAAAGCATTTAAGATAATTAAATCATTCATATTATTGCATATGTGTATGCATGATGTATGTGTGGAGATCAGAGGACATCTGCGTGGAGTCCGTTCTCCCTTTCCACTTTCTCGTGGGTTCATGTTGTCAGGCTTGTGCAGCAAGCACCTTTGCCCCCTGAGCCATCTCACTGGCCCCAAACTTTATTTATTATGATTATGATTATTATTGTATTGGGCACACACATACAGCAGCACAGAGATGGAGATAGATGACAACCTTTTGGTGTTGATTCTTCTGTTCACCTTCATCTGGGTTTCAGGGATCCAACTCAGGTCACCCGACTTGCATAGCAAGCATCTTACACATTGAGCAATACTGCGAGTCCTAAGGTACTACATTGTTAGGCATGGTATGGTATATCTGTCAGTTATTTTATAAGATGAGATAAGATATGCTACTATGCCCACAACCTTGGACTCTAGATTCAATCTCTTAATTTTTATGAGCCTTTGTTAATGCACCTATTAAATGGGAATAATCATGCAATGGTAACTGTATCATGTTTCTGTAAGGATAAATCATGGCAATGCATGCCAAAACATGACAGATGCTACATGATAGGGCCACTTGGCACCTTGCCAGTCATGTCCTGATATCACAGATGCCTAATGTGATCATCTTATATAGAGAAAAATTAGTTTTGGCTCTCAGTTTTAGAGGAGGTTCCAGCCCATCATTGATGGGACTTGTTGCTGGTAGGCCTGTGGCTAGCCAGGACTTTAGAGTGGGGGTGTATGACAGGACAAAAATCACTCATCTTTAGGCCAGGAAGTAAAAGAAATGGCATGGATCTGGGCTTCTTATGTTCCCTTCTAGGGCATGCTTTCTGTAGCTTGAAGATCCACCATGCCACACCTCTTACAAGTTCCTCCACCTCCCAGTAGCATTTATCTGAGAACCAACCTTTTATTATATGGACTTTTGGGGGTATTCTGGGGTCCAAATTGTAGAAGAAGTGTCTTTTGATTTCTGGTCCTTTGGGGGCCCAAATGACATTGTCAGATGAGTGGAGGTTTTGGAAAGCTGCTGCTGAGGAGAGGAAAATAACTGCATCCTTGTCCTTTGAGAGAAGACACATGTTGCTTTCCCTCAACCCCGTGTTCTTGGCCATCAGCAAGACATGCTACTTCTTTCCCTTTGAGTCTTCCTTGACTTTAAAATATCAGCCTTGCTGTTTATTATGAGTGATTTTCTTCTACCATAGTTGATCCATTAAATGTTGAGAAGCATCAATGCCATGTAAAGTTTACACATGTGAAATGGAAAGCTAGACCAATATAGGCATGAATTTGAAAAAGTTTTGTTAAATCTGTATTGTGTTCTAAGGATTGCTTTTGGCTCTGGGTATTAGCTAGGCCGATAGGGAATGATTTTTAAGAAGTATACATTAGGATTGATTGTGCTCACAAATACAGTAAAAAACTACACATAGTAGAATTGATTGTATCAATTTTCTTGGGACTGAAGGGTTATCTGAGACATAAAACTTTTGTTTCTTTCCAACCAAGTCTGAATGATTTCCCAGAGTACAATATTTTGATATTGAAGCCAGGAATTGTGTGGCTTAACTAGATGGGCTTGGTAATACTAACAGGTTTTGTTTTGTTTTGTTTTGTTTTGTTTTGTTTTGTTTTGTTTTGTTTTTTAATTCCCTATTGGGCACTGTTGTAGTTTGCTTTCCTGTTGCTGTGATAAAACATTTTGACCAAAACAACATGGGAGAATAAAGGGTTTATTTGTCCTAGATTCACAGGTCATAATCAATCATTGGGAGAAAATCTTGGCAAGAACTGAAGCAGAAACTAGAGCAGAAACAATGAAGGAAGGCTGACATATTGACATATGCTCAAGTCGGCCTAGTGATGGCAACACCCATAGTGGACAGAGTTCTTCAACAACTATCAGTAATCAAGACAGTTCTTCACAGACATGGTCATGGGCACTATGATTGAGGCAATTCTTCAGCTGACATTCCCTCTTCCCAAGTGACTCTAGGTTGTCTCAACTTGACAATAAAAAGTAGCCACAATAGACAGCCTTTTTCTATTCTCAGCCTTTGAGAAATGTCATCCTTGAATTTAAAATCAAAGACATTTGAGCTGGGAATTTAGTCAGCCATAGAGAATAACTTAGCACGTGTAAAGCCCAGGGTTTAATCCTGAGTACATATATATATATATATATATATATATATATATATATATATAAAATAATATTTAATATATTAATTAATACACATAATATATTAGACCCTATATTTATATATTAGAATAAACAATAATTATAGATCAGGCCAACAAGTGACTCAGTGAGGAAGGGCATTTGTCAAAAATGTCTAGTGACCTGAGTTTAATTTCTGGAACTCATGTAAAGGTAGAAGAAGAGAACTGCTTTTAAGTTGTGGCATGTGCACTCTGACACACATATCATGCATACACACACATGCAATAATAATAATGAATCTTTTTAAGAATTAAAATGATTCTGAACGAAATGCTCTGAGCTGGGATACTGTGGTGACTTGGATATTATAGTGACATGTAGAGATCTGTGGAGCTTGGTTAGGCTAGAGCACAAATTCTGGCTTTACTTCTCAGCATTGTGATTTTCTTCAGACATAGTGAGCCTCTCTGAACTTCGTGTCTTTCAACAGTAGCCATCCTTAAAAGCAAGAAGCTCTCTATCTACATGTTTATCTGTGCTAACTTCCATCACGTGCTCCATACAGACCTGGAAATGCTATTTGTGTTTCATCTGAGAATGCCCCAAAGTTAATAACCAAATTGTTAGCTCCTCAAATGCTATCACGGTTATGTCTTGGATATCTCGGAAAAGCGTCTACACCTTAGCATAGTCAAATTCTGAAGAGTACAGTTTTCTGAATCTGGTATGCAGTACTCTGGAGAACATGTTTTTTTTTTTTTTTTTTTTTTTATCATTTTAAACTACCCATCTACCATCGTGAATGTTAATTTTATGTAGATAAAAGGAGCTAGCTCAAATCATATTCTTTGAAGCCCCTTCCATGCCTAAATCATTACAATTAAATCCCTTTATCTGTGTGATTCCTTGTCTTGTACAGATTCAATGGCAGGAGAAGGCTGCAGAGAAGAGACAGATGCATTCCTTGCCGTGCTAACGAGGCAGAAATCCTACCATGCCTCCAAGCTTGAGAAAGCACAGTTGAAATGACAAAGCTAACAGTGTGAGTTCATGAGTTTATAGGCAGCAACAAACAGCCTCATGCAACCTACTTGGCCAAATAGGAGTAAACTTCTTTGTAATTTCAGATTTTCTGTTAACATACTGTTAGTCTGCTCATTTACAAATTCCCAAGAGCTTTCTTTTCAAGTACCAATTGGAAAAGAAGACCTCAACTATCCAGTTACCTTTCCTCTTCCCACTTTAACCCTTTCTTCCCCTTTTCTACTTTTCTCTGTCTCCTAATTCAGACGGTTTTGTGACTGGCTTCATGCCAAATGTTCATCTCCTATCTTGCTGTTCTCGTTTGTGTTGTTGAGACAACAGGGTCTCATGTATTCTAAGATAGTCTTTAAATCGAGTTGTAGTAGAGGATGCCCTTGAACTTCTGATCATCCTGCCTTCACCTTTTGACTACTGAAGTTATAAATGTGAACCATATTGTCCAGTTTCTGCCATGCTGGGGATTGAACTCCTGGCTTCAGAGATGCTAGCAAACCAATTGTGCTACATCCTCAGCCCTTCATCTGGTATCTTTAACTCATGTTATCATACAATGGTTGCAGTGCTCTCTACTTTGTCTATTGTAGTAGCTGGGTCAGGTGCTCTGGTGCCTAAACATACAGCATATTCTGAGAGTTAGCTCATTACCAAGATGTCAAGGTTTGCTCTACATTAGGGTGGAAATTTCTGTTAAAACTGTAGAGTGGGCAGGGCGAGGGGAGAAGAGAACCTGATCAGGTATTGAGTAAGGGAAAACAGGCAACCTTGGGAAGTAGGAGGCTGGGGTGACCCTCCAGAATGCACCAGAGACCTGGGAGGTGAGAGAGACCCTCAGGACTCAAAGAGAGGGACCTGAGATGAAATGCTCTACATTGAGGAGAGGGAACTTGTAGAGCCCACCTCCAGCAGGAAGACAGGGCATCAAGTGAGGGATGGGGTTGCCATCCCATAGTCAAAATTCTGACCATAATTGTTCCTGCCTGAAAGAACTGCAGGGATGGAAATGGAGAGGAGCCTGAGGAAAAGAAGGTCCACCGAGAGTCCCACAGTGGATCCAGTTCAAGGGGAGGTTCCAAGGCCTGACACTATTAGTAAGGCTATGGAGCACTCACAAAAAAAAGACCTATCATGACTGCGCTTCGAAAGACCCAACAGGCAGCTGAAAGAGTCAGATGCAGATATTTGCACCCAACCAATGGACAGAAGCTGCTGACCCTTGTGGTTGAATTAGGGAAAAGCTGGAAGAAGCTCAGGAGGAGGGCGACCCTGTAGGAGGACAAGCAGTCTCAATTAACCTGGTCCCCCGAGATCTCTCAAACACTGGACTACCAACCAGGCAGCATACACCAGCTGATATGAGACCCCCAACACATATACAGCAGACAACTGCCGGGTCTGCGTTCAGTCAGAGAAGATGCACCTAACCCTCAAGGGACTGTAGGCCCCAGGGAGTTTAGAAGTCTGATTGGGTGGGGGTTGGGAGGTGGGGACTTCCTCGTGGAGATAGGGGGTCAGGAGGAGCTATGGGACATGGAACAGTCGGAGGGTGGACAGAGGGGGGGGGATAAAATATGGAGTGTAAATAAACAAATAAAAGATTTTTTAAAAAGGCCCTGTATAATGAACATCTCACCCTCCTCTAATGCTTAAAGATGCTGCCAAGTTTGTGTATGGATTCTAAAAGGCGATTCTCTTACCTCTTGAAGGTTCCAGAGGAATGAGGGAGGTTAACTGAATGTTTCTAATTTCCCAAGAAGCTAATGTGACCCCGGGTTTCATTAGAAGTACTGCATTTGAAAATGGGAGAGCTTTTAGCTACACAGGAGCTATCTTCAAACTCAATTATTCATTTCTTCAACTAAAATGCATGACACCTCGTCTGTGAAAGGCACTGTGCTGTGAGAGATACAAAAATACTAAGTAGCACAGCGAGGCAGACAGAAATCCTATCAAATGAGAGCTCTGTCAGGGGACGACTGCTGCTTTGGTTAGGCTCATGAACTACCATGGACCTTAACAAAGTGGTCCACAGCCCACATATCTGCAGAGGCTTGGCAGAAGAGAGGAAAGTGGCCCAGGAGGCCAAATTGGAGAGGATGTGCCTGCCCTGCTTAAAGTAGGCAGCTGTTGTGCCCGTCTCTTAGACTGTCATAGTTTAGAATTTGGGTCTGGTTTTGCCAGAAGTAGCTAGACATCCAGATTGTATGAGAAGTATATTAGCATAGAGATGTTCCTTGCTTGTGATGGGGATTATGTCCTGATAAATTGATCTTGTCCAAAATATCCAGTTAAAAATTTATCAACTAAACCTATTCTATTACCTGTCATAGCTTAGCAACACAGGGTAATGTTTACTCCCCTGACTTAATGGCTAGTTTGGAAATGCAGCTTATGGATACTATCCCATATCACTTAAGAGTTTTATGTTGATAGTATTAGCCTGGGGAGAGACTAGAGTAAATGAGAAGTATGGTTTCTATTGAGTATACATTGCTTCCATACCCTCAGAAAGGTGAAAAGAAGGTTATATCAAAATATCATAATTTGGGTTGCTATCTGTATTGTAAGATAGCAGCTTGATAACGTTCTGTTGTTAAGGTAAGAGGAAGAGGGACTGGAGAGATAGCTCAACAGTTAAGAAAACTTACTTTTCTTCCAGAGGACCTGGATTTGGTTCTTGGCACCCATATCCAGTAATTTATAACCATCTGTAAATCCAATACTTGGGGATCTGATGTCCTCTTCAGCCTCCTGTGTGCATGTAGTGCACATACTACATATCTTCAGGCATATACAGAACACATACACACATACATACATACACATACATACATACATACACATGCATACATACACAACACATATACACATACTTATGTACACACACACATACTTACATACATTCATACACAATAAATAAATAAATCTTGTAAAAAAAAAAAAAAGAGACTGGAGGAATGAAGGGGGAAAGTGTAGCTTGAAGGAGACAGAATTCCAAATACACAGGATGAAAAGTAGAAAGAACTAGTACGGCAGAAGGCTGTGCTTAACTAAAGTGTGTGTGGTCAGGACTTCTGTTAAATGAACAAATCATACCTGTTCCTACAAAGTGGCAAAACTGTTTGGCTATAACCCATTTAGTATACATGTCTATGTATATGTATCTTGCCATGTGACATACCTTAAATATGTAACAAAATGTATTTTTAAAAAATGAGTTAATTGATAAATCATCCCTATAGGAACAGTAAATCCAAAGCTTTAAAAACTCTCTAAAGCAATTTTTTTTTTGTGTCTTTGGGCTAACCTCTGTTGATGCATTGACATTATGTCTAGAGCATCTCAACCAATACCAATTGGTAAATGACAAAAGGAACTCACGTGGCTGATGTTAGCAGAGAGGCTCTTGAAGAACTTTTGGAGCTTACTAGTTGTTAGAAATTTAGTTCCTTGTATAATATAATAACATCCTCCAATTCTAACTCTTTTAATGATTTATGTGTATTGATGCCTACAGTGCCTGTGGTCACCAGAAGAGGACATTGAATCCCCTGGAACTGGAGTTACAGACAGTTGCCAGCTGCCTTGTGTTTGCTGTGAATCTCACCCTTGTGCTCTACTATGGAAGAGCAGTCAGTACCTTAACCAGCAAGTCATCTCTTCAACATCCAATTCTTAAAAACAGAAAGCACATGCATGTTTGTATAGGGGGTACCCACAGAAGCCAGAAGAGAGCATTAGATTTCATAGAGCTGAAGTTGCAGACAATTGTGAACTACTGGATGTGAGTGCTAAGATCCGAACTTGGGTCCTTTGGAGAAACAGCAAGCACTCTTAACTACTGATCCTTCTGTTTAGATTCCCATTTCCTCTTTGCCTGTTGTCTGAATCATGCAAAAGGAAGAAATACTGTGCTTACACCGTGTACATGGACTAGTTCCACCATGAAAGGAAGTTGTGGACCAGGTTCTGGTCAGTTACTTACACACATTAAATTTACAATGCCAAATCTGGTCATGGTTACTACTCTATTACTTACATAGGAGTTGAAAAGTCAAAGAGAGTATACTTTCCTACCCTTACTTTTTTTTTTTTTTTTAATAAAACAAATGAGAATAAAACATTCTAAACGAGGGCTATCACACAATCACTCACTAGTTGTGTAGTAAACATACGACTGGTAAATTCGTTCCAGTTTACCTTGCTTAAAATGGGAAGGCTAGAATTCAGGTAGCATCTAATGCCAATATAGAAACCAATGATATAATTAGTTATATTTATATATGATATATTATTTTTAAATATTATATAATTAGTTATATTTTAAAAATAATTATTTTTTGTTTTATGTTTATGGGTGTTTTGCCTGCACGTATGTCTGTGTAACACATGTATGCAGTCACTAGAGAGGCCACGAGAGGCCATCACATCCTCTGTTGTAGTAAGTTAGCTCCCATGTAGATGCTGGGAACCAAACCCTGTCCTCTGGATGAGCAGCAAGTGCAATTAGCTGTAGAGTAGTCTCTCTAGATTTTAGCCATCACTTACAGTAGGCAGTTACTCAGGTATTTACACATTTGTACATGGAAAGAACTTGAACTAGGTGTCTGGGAGAGGAGGCCGGAGAGGGAAAAACACCATTCAAACCTTATCTGCTTAATAAACTTTAATCGTTTTATTTTCATGAAACTTGTGATTTTGTGTGTGTGTGTGTGTTAGCACTGATCCTCTTCTTCTGTGGAAGCTGGTGCCTTTGTGCAAAATATGTTTTCAGAAAAGTGTGTGTGTGTGTGTGTGTGTGTGTGTGTAGCTGCATGCCTTTTGATAGCTGAAGATATTACTAAAACAACTCACTGAACCAGTAGTCTTCTATTGTAGCTATTGTATCCTGCTGGGCACTTCAAGAATTGATGTTGGGAGTAAATAAGAAAGTTGCTCAAGACCTTGCATTTGATAACTTCGGGCATCAGGACGTAAATCCAGCTGCCTTCTTTTCATATCGAATTCACTGCAGCTATGAAATACATTCACCAGTGTTTCCATCTCAGAAAAATCATGTGTATTAAATTTTTATTAACTTTTACCGAGAATGCAGTTAATCTGAGTCCAGATATTTTTAGCAAATCCATTTAAGTTTGGGGTTAACACTTAAGAGGTAAAGAGACAGTACAGAAAACAAGTTCCCGTTACCTTTAAAATAGAATAAAAGTGAACTGGACATTCATGATTTCAGCAAATTAACTAGTTTCTCTTTTGCATGGAAATGTCCTACATGGGTTTGTGGTCTCAAATTCCGAGGTTCTTGCTCAACGTTTGAATCAGAAACTGTTGCAGGCACATGAGTAATGGGTACTTTTAGGTGGGTCTTCAGGATGTGATTCTTATCCAAAAGAACAAATGCAGCCATGTGCAGCCCCTCTCCCGATGTCTGGTCCTTTGTTGTGTCAGTGTATGTTTGGTGTTACAAACCATAACAGAAGGAAATAGAAATCATAAATCAAATGCAATTTAAATAATCAGATCTTTATTGGAATCTCTTGCATCATGTCAGGTCAGAGCAACTTGAAACTCTCTTAAACCTTTATGAATACAATTATATTTCTTTAATTCCTGCAAACAGTGTCCTGTCTCCCAGACTAGTACCTGACCCTAGATATCCCACCTTTCTCTTTTATAGCTTAAACACATTCTCAGTTTGAATGCTTGTTTTTCATCTACCACCTCTTTTATGACTAAATTGTGGTGTGTGTGTGTGTGTGCATATGTATGCATATGTGCATGTGTGTCTGTATGTATACATATGTGTGTACATGTGAGCACACATGTATGCGTGTATGTGTTTGTGTGCATGTACGTATATCTATGTGTACATGTGTATGTACATGTGTGAACATGTGTGTGCATGTGCATGTGTGTGTGCATGTGTGTGCATGTATGTGTGCACATGTGTGTGTATGTGTGCTTGTATACCTTCCAAGGTCGTGTGTTGGGGCTAGGCTTGAGTGGTAAAATGCTCAAAAGAATCCTGCAAAGAAGAATACTTCAGAGATAATGAAGAGGACTATTCCATATCAGAGTCCTTTCTGTATGATAGTGATGACCTTGATAGGTTCCTTCTCGGATAATATCTCGTCATCATTGATATATAGTTAGTATGTTTGTTAATGTTTGTGTGTGTTTAGCCCATTATCTTTCTTAAAATATATTTTGTCCATTGTCCAGATTTTCTGTTATAAGATTCAAGAAATCGAGCCATTAAGACATAATTTGTGGACCGTGAGATATAGTTCAGTTGTCAGAACTTGAAATGTAAACATGACAACCCGAGTTTGACCTCCAGCACTCTCTGACATAGTAGCATATGCTTGTAGTCTCAGCACTGGGGAGGCAGAGCCAGATGGAGCTCACAGGCCAGTCAGTCCAGCCAAACTGATGAATCCCAGGTTCCAGGGAGAGATACAGAAAAAATAAGGTGGACATGTCACAAAGAATCACACCTAAGGTTGCCGTGTGGTTTGTACTTGCACAAGCACGAGCATATGTGTATATGCATACAGCCCATGCATGTACATAGATGTGAGCACACATATGTTTTAAGGACAGATTTTGCACTTGAGCAGTGGTTCTCAACCTTCCTAATGCTGCAATGAATAAAGTTCCAAATGTTGTAGTGACCCCGAACCACAAAATTATCTCATCGCTACTTCAGAACTGTAATTTTGCTATTGTAATGAATCATAATGCAAATGTCTTTGTTTTCCAATGGTCTTAGGTGACCCCCGTGAAAGAGTCATTAGACCCCCAAAGGAATCGTGACCCACAGGTTAAAAACTGCTACATTAGGTGTTGGAGTTGAAGGAATTGTTATACTTTATTTATTTTTGGTCTGCCTGACATAAATGCTATATGTTATTATGAAGAGCTGTATATAACATAAGCTATCTAGACGCATAATTCATATGTCCTCAGAATGTACAAAATGCTTGAACTAAAGGTTCATAGAAATCTTGAGAGTTCAAATGAGATATTTATTCAATCTATGGTGGAGGTGAGGTGAGATTCTCAGAACTGAACTGAAATTCAGCATGAGGTAGAACATGACAGCATTGTTTTTAAATAACTTAAAAATAAAACACTTAAAAGCTTTTTAAGCATCATCAAAATAACTTTTTGCCACAGTGTCTGCCGGAATGTTATTTACTTTGCCTTTCATGTACTCCAATGGTTTGCTATTCCTTTCCTCCCTTGTCTTAGTCTTAGGTACTGTGCTGGCTAGTTTTTATGTCAACTTTACACAAGCCAGTCATCTGAGTGCAGAGAACTTCAATTGAGAAATGCATCCATAAGGTCCATAATATCAGGCTATAGGTAATTCCCAATTATAGACTGGTGGGGAAGAATCTAACTTATTGTAGGTGGTACCACTCCTGGGTTCTACAAGTAGGTAGGCTGAGCAAGCCAGTAAGCAGCACACCTCCATGGTCTCTGTATCAGCTCCTGCCTCCAGGTTCCCACCCTGTTTGAGTCCCTGCCCTCATCATTCAATGATGAACTTTGATGTGGAAGTCTAAGCAAAATAAAGCCTTTCCTTCCCAACTTGTTTTTGCTCATTGTGTTCCATAGCAGCAATAGTAACCCTAACTGAGACAGAAATAAAGTGAGGTTGAGTTGAAATGTCAGGTTTGGAAAGAACCACAAAGGTCATGAACTACAGCAATTCACAAATCTCACATTTGGAATGCCATTTCCAAACGTGCCACCATCCATTCTGACCCCCAGAGATTCTTCATCTTCTTCTCTTCACCACCTTCTCCTCTCCCTGTTCTCCTTCTTTTATCTTCCTCCTCCTCCTTCCTTCTTCATTCTTCTCTTTCTGCATCACCTTCTCCTCCTCCTTCTCTTCCTCCTTCTTTCTTCTCCTTTTTCCCTGTATAGATTCTTCTTTATTGATTTGTTATGGAGCTCCAGGGTCTACACAGAAGCAAAGAACCAAATTTCCCAGGCACTAGCGGTGTGTGTGTGTGTGTGTGTGTGTGTGTGTGTGTGTGTGTGTGTGTGTGTATACATAAACATGCATGTGTATATATGTATATGTATGTATATATGTATATGATTAGTCTACTAATCTTAGAACCATGATGAACAAAACTACATGATATTTAGTCAAACATAAGAGGCAAGAGATATTTCTGTGGGCAGTGGGCAAGGCCATTTGTGAGCAAGCATGAGGACCTGAGTTTTTTCCCTAGCACCTACATAAAAAACCTGGCATGACCTTGCATGTGCTTGTAACTTCAGTGTTGTGGGGACGTGAAGGAGGGATGTTGGGGCTTTCTGGCTGTCAGCCTAGCTCCAGGCTCAATGACAGACTCTGTCTCAAAATAATAAGTCAGAGAGTGACAAAGCAGGACACCTCATTCCTTCCTCTGACCTCAGCATTCAGGAATGGGTTACTCATCGCCCTCACACGTACAGCAACATCATATACACATTTGACACATTTACCACACATAAATAGATAAATAATTCAAGTGTAAGAGAGACTGGTGTGATGAGAAAATGTATTAGAAATGAGATTATCAGTATGCCTTTGTAGCATGAAATACTGTATAAAATGATTTTGTAAATAGAAGAGCACTATCAAATAATGATAAAGACATCATATAGTAAACACATATGACAGTCACATGTTTATTTCATAATACATACACAGGGGATAAAGAGATGGCTCATCACTTAGAGAACTCTCCCTGCTCTTTCAGATGATCTGAGTTCGTTCCTAACACCCACATCAGGTGCTTCACAAATCGGAACTCCAGAGAATCTCATGTCCTCTTTTGACCCCCATGGGTATCCACATACATGTGACATAGATATACACATAAATAAAAATAAAAAATAAAACTTTAAGATAATATATAAAATAGTGTGCTTATTAACTCGCATATTTGTATGCAATTATGTGTGCTCTTGTGGGTTTGTTTGTATTCCACAAACACTTGTTTTGTGCATTGAAATATGTCAGGATAGTGAAGGCATCACTAGGTGAAGTAAGTTATTCAGCTACATGAAAATCATGTGGGACCACGACTGTATATTCAGACAGTATTCATCTCATGATTACATAACAATCTCAAGAGAAAGGGTTATTCTCCCCTTTCCTTTAATAATTGCTGTATTTTCTATAGACTTACTGTTCTAGGTGTTGGTCCAGGCACTGCTTGCCCAAGAGGCAGTACTACTTAATCTGCAGACCTCAATGCATGCCTCTCTTTTGAGATTTACAACATCTTTGCTTACTTCTTCCATCTTCACTGGGAAGATAGCACAATTTAACCACTGAGGATGTGGATTACAGAGCCATACTCTGGGTTTTAACTCTAGCTCTGCCTCTTTCTGGTACTGTTACTCTGAGCTAGCTCAATCTGTGTTGCCCCTATTTCTTCATAAGGGAAATGGAGATTTAAACTAGCATCTCTGCTGAGCATTAAATGTGAGGATCGATGCGTGAATGCACATTAAACATTTAGCTTAGACCCAGGGAGGAAATAAATGCCCCATAAATACTACCTTTCATTATTTTATTACTTGTCTTTCTCACTAATGAGTCATGAGCATCTTGAATCCTGAGACGATGTCTTCTTCAACCTTTATGCTTTACACTTGAGATTCCAAACTTTTTTTCATAAAGAACTTTTGATCCCAGGGAAAGCTCTCAGTCACTCTTGGTTTCAAATATAAGAAAAATCCAAGTTGCATTTACTATTTATGAGCTCCTTCTTCATATTGTCACATGATCAGATGATGCTCTGCTTTTAAGAACCAGCAGTAGAGAGAGATTCATTATCTTTTAATGTAAAAGGGGTAGTGGAAAACTCTGCCTTGTTAGACACACCCAGGCTGCTCACTGTTACCATAGAATTGGCATTAATATCTTTCAGCTAGAAATTAGTAAACTACATGCCATATTTACAAACACAATATTTGCCATAAAAGCAATATTTGTTGGAAATAGAATTACAGAGTTAATTGCTGCATATGATTTATGGAAAGATAAACATAGCAACATCCTGGTACTGAACACAGTAGTCTCTCTCTCTCTCTCTCTCTCTCTCTCTCTCTCTCTCTCTCTCTCTCTCTCTCTCTGACATATTTAATAAAGAAGACCATCTGCCTTGCTCTCACAGTTGTCATTCAATAGAGCACACTGCCATTTTGGCCTGGGTTATTCCACTTCTGAGTAAGAAGGAAATGGAAACGGTAAAAAAGAATTAGAGTTGGAACTAAAAACCTCATCATCCAACTTGTACTAGAAGAGAATTTAATTTTTATTTAAATTATTTTCCTCTGAGTCTTGGCATAGTAGTGCATGACTTTAAGCCCAGCCCTCAGGAGGCAGAAGCAGGCCGATTTCTGTGAGCTTGGAACCTGCTTGGTATATACAGTGAGTTCCAGGACAGCCAGACCTAGGTAGTGAAACCCTGACTCAAAACAAACAAACTCTCCTCCCCTCTACTTTTATTCTGAGGTAAATAAATCTTGTATTGCAGTCTAAAATAATGTAGCTGGATGCCCAGTCCTGTCATGAAGGTGTTAGCACGTATTCAGTGCTCTTCTATCTAAATGACCACATTTTCAAGGAACTTATTTGACTATGGAGTGATGGAATTCCTTTTGTTGTTATGGGAACAAGCCTATATTTCCTTGAGTAAGTTCTTCGTTTACATTACTACAGTAC
Organism: Uromys caudimaculatus; assembly: GCA_028551405.1. NCBI lineage: Eukaryota > Metazoa > Chordata > Mammalia > Rodentia > Muridae > Uromys > Uromys caudimaculatus. The sequence continues at coordinate 37,388,141 of CM052700.1, forward strand.
CAGAGAGACTTTTTGGTGCTAATTTAAAAAAAAAATTTTTTTTCAACCCTGCACATGGGAGACCAAGAGATCTCTGTGAGTTCAAGTCCGGTCTGGCCTCCATAGTGAGTTCCAGGCCAGGGCTGCATACTAAGACTCTCTCTCAAAAAACTGCCTTTTATAATTTTACCCTAAATTGGCTGGATTGTCACAGAATTATCATAGAAATTGTTATTCTTTTGAAATCCATTTTCTATTACTTCTGGTTTCATCTCTGTTTTCTAAAATACTGAATATTTATTTGTTCAACTGTGATCCACCACTGGAATTGGCAAACTAAAACCTGCTGCCTGTATTTGAGCTGCTTGTTGAGTACTTTTTACATATTCATTTTGTTGACAAATCAGCAAACATTACTGATGATTTTAGACAAAGATCACCCTAAAGGCTGCCCATGCTCCCAGCTCCCATTTCATGAGGTCTAGGATGGCAGCTGTAAGGAGTAGAAAGTCTCAATATGTTGGCATGTTGAGTTGGGATATGGACACCCCAGCAGTCTAGAGCTTCCTTTTTTCTCTTATGTTCTTGCTGGAGTTGGTGGCCCCAGGGGCTCTTCCTTCCTGGAGGCTATGTGGGTCATGGATCTCTCAGTGAGACTGAATGAATTTGACAGCATAGTCATTAAGGGCAATGTCACATCTGGCATCCAAGGGGGAAGAATCGATGTCATTGTTAAATTACAGTAGTCCTCAATATAGCTCAGGAAGCAAGCCCCTTAAAGGGTCTTCTGATGTTCGTTTTACCACATTGTTGATTCATCATATTTAGTAGTCTTTTCCATGAGGTCACGCAGATCTGTCTGTAATAGACACTCTGTGTTTGGACATGCTGAATGCCATGCCAGTGAGCTTCTCATTAAGCTTATCTACACTCATAGACACAAGACTGATGTTTTGTGCAACCTCATATCATCATGCCACAGTTCCTCAGATTGGCTGACTATTAATGATCTTCTGGGTGCTAATGGTGACATGAAATATGTCATGAGATCCTTCATAATATCATAAATAGTCTTGACGAACAGGGGCTAGACTCAGGTGGTAGTATAGGAGTCATTACTGATAATCTTAATTGAGTTGTACTTTTCATAGTTCATGTCCATCAAAAATATGGGATCATCACCAGATTCATCAGAGGAGATGACTCTTGGCTCTAATCCTCAAGTGGGCTTTAGATTTCTCCATGTAATGGAGACACAAGTTGATTTCATAGAATATGCTTCACTGACATCAAACCATTCCATGTTGGCAGGATTTTTTGCTCCTGAAGGATGATATGTATCACTTTCTATCTTAGTCAATGTTCTATTGCTGTGAAGAGATACCAAGACAATGGTCATTCTATTCAAAGAAAGCATTTAATTGGGGCTTACTAATAGTCTCTGAGGTTTAGAACATTGTCCTCTTGGCAGGGAACATGATGGCATGCAGACAGACATAGTAGCTGAGAGCTCTACATCAGTATATGTCGACAGCACGACGCAAAGATTGTGGACTTGGGATGGGTTTTTCCAAACCTCAAAGGTTACCCCCAATGACATACTTCCTTCAACAAGGTCATACCTCCTAATAATTTCAAATAGTACCTCTCCCTGGTGGCTAAGCATTAAAACTTATAAGTCTACAGGGGCCATTATTATTCAAACCACCAAACTCCACACCTTGGCTTGCATAGGCTTATAGTGATATCATAATACAAAAATACATTCAGTCCAACTTCTAAAGTCCCCATAGTACATAACAGCCTCTATACTGCCTAAAAGTCTAAAACAAACAAACAAGCAAACAAAGTCTAAAATTTGAAGTCTCTTCTGAGACTCAAGGCAATTTCATGCCAGTAGGATTTGCTGAAGGAAGCAGAGGCGGGAGGATCATGAGTTTGAGGGCAGCCTTGTGTACAGAAGTTGGTTCTTCTGTAGAGAGCAAGGTATTGCTGTGATATGCCTTATCTTGCTGATTGTGAAGTATGTGGATTTGGAGACTTTGTATTAGAAAAGCACTTGAACACTAAGTGAGGTTTAATGGGCCATACTAGAAGGAACATGGAAGACAGTAGTGCTGAGAGCAATGTCGCAATGTATCTCAGCCTGATCTAAGAGGTTTCAGAGGGGAGGTTTATTAGTAAATGTCATAGAGGCTGTTCTTGCTATATTTTGGCAAAGTATGTGATACTTTCTGCCCATCTCAAAACAAACAAACAAACAAACAAACAAACAAACAAAAAAAACAAAAAAACAAAACCTGAGGCTGAATTGAAGAGATTTAGACAAATGGCATTGGCAGAGGAAGTTTCATGACAACTTAGTATTGACTCTGACACATAGTTACTCTATATGCAAATCTATAATGAGAAGGAACGAGTTAGTGAGCAGAACCCTGCTATGGTTTCTGCATCAGCTCCTTCAGGTTCCTGCCCTGTTTGAGTTCTTGTCTTGACTTTGTTTGATGATGAACAATGATATGGAATTGTAAGCCAAATAAACCCTTTCCTCCCCAAGTTGCTTTGATCATGGTATTTAATCACAGCAGTAGTAATCCTCACTAAGATCCCCTTGTATTGTTGATAAGCATTCTGTTCTCAGCCTACATGGTGCCATGAAACGTTGAATAGAAGAAGCACACTGTAACATGTAGATCATGTAGTCGAGGTCAAGAAATGGTTGGAATTTATGTTAGTTGAATTCAAAAACAGTCCTAGTGACCAAAACCCCAGAGTAACGACGTTCTGATCTTCACCATCATACCACCATGTCTCAAGCCTTGTAACAAGTTTAACATTATATAAAAAGAAAATGATGCCTACCTAGTGGAGTAAGGGTGGCGTGGGGCAGAGGGACCCTTTAAAAGTTTTAAATGGTTTATAAAAATCAAAAGAATGACACTTTGACAGGTGAAAATTGTATGAAACTCAAATGTTAATGTCTATAAAGTTGTCTCAGAGAAGGCTACTCTTTTCTGTTAAAGCATAACAGAACACATCATCATCATCATCATCATCATCATCATCAGCCTGTTTGTGGCTGCTCATGGCCATTTTAGTCACTCAAGTACCCTGCTTTGTTCTCATGGCACTATGTTCACCTACACTAAAGCCATTTGTTCCTGACATGTCCTTTGCACTGGGCTTGATTTCCTTGGCTGTACCCAGCCCCTTTTGTGAGACAGCAGCAGTCAGCGTGGTTGATCCTAAATTTGTTTCTTTCAAAGCATATCTATAGCCTATAATCTAGTTTCACCTATATCTCTTTCAGCCTCATCTGACTATCTGGCATTACAGATATTCTATGCCTAGATCTTGAACTTAGATAGTATAAAAGTAAAAGCCATTGATATTTATTTAAGGAAGAATAGTCCTCACTCTGAGAATATCTGATTTATTTGGTTTTGTTTATTTGTTTGCTTAAGCTTGGATATAGGAATCACGTTCACACTTCTTTAAAGAACTTTTAAAAGATATACAAAGGAGGGTTTTGCCTGCATGTATGTCTGTGTACCATGAGAGTGCCTAGTGCCCAAGGAGGCTAGATGGACATTGGGTCCCATAAACCTGTAAAAAAAGATGAGCGTTTGCCACCTTGTGGGCTTTGGGAGTTGAGTTCAGGCCCTCTGCAAGAGTAGTCATTTCTCTTGATCCCCGACAGCCCCCATTTTCACAGTTCTTAAATCTTTTTTGATTAGTTTTATCTCTGTATTTCTGCTTTTCTTTTTGAACTTCTTTTGGTTGCCTACTGTATTGTTTATTTTCTTGGTTGTGTGTTGTAAAGCCCCCCCACAGACAAATTAAACATTTTAATCTGATATGTTGATCAAAACAGTCTAGAGCATTCAACCACAGATAGAGCTCTGCAGAACTGTCTTATAGATTTTCCTCCAATTTGATATTGATCTATTAAATAGTTAGTACTTATTTGTAATGGTTTGCTCAAATAATTGTTAATCTTCTGAACACTATGCAATTATAGGAGTATATCAACTGTTATAGGAGTATATCATACATTTTTTTATCAACATTATAGTAAACTACATTTCAGTCCTTCTCCTATTCCAGCAGCTTAGAGTCGAGGTACAACATGCCCGAAGAATTTTGGATTCATTGCGACCTGGTCCAAATGCCCTGTCTACCACTTTGTCTTTTTCCTCCTCCATCCTTGTGGTGAAAATTAAGTGGGATGAAGAGTGCAATTTGAAAGAGATATTTTGTATAGGACCTTTCTATGCAAAATTCCAATGCAAATGATAGGTGCATTGCCTATAATGGAATTATTTAAAAAAAGAATTCGATGATCTTTTTAGTAAATTGGCATCTAAAGGGGAAAAAAGTAATCTGTTCCAAAATGTTTGCATATGATTTTTTATCCTTGACTTCTGTGGTTTGAATGAGCCTGATCCATTGTATACTGTCCCTTTTTCTGGCTAAAATTTGTTATCCTATATATTTGATTCTTTTTTCTGTTAAATCTTTATTAAAATTCATATATATATATATATATATATATATATATATATATATATATATATATATATATATATATATATGAATGATTGGAAGCCTTAGAGTTTTCAAGTATTATTGGTATAATCTTAAATTTTCAGGCTGTAGCAATAACTAATTAGAGCAAGTTGGCCAGGTATTTCTGTATCAACTCCTTTGAGCTGAAAAATTCTGTTTAAAGTTAGAAGTGCAGTGTCAGGAATAGAAACTTTTAGATACCAGCTTTTTCTATTCTTTTACTACCTATGTGACCTGAGATAAGTAGCCTAAACTCATTTAGGGTTTATTCCTCTTAAAAAAGAGTTGGGCTCTACCAAATGCTTTCTCTGGCTTCCTTTTGATCCCATAACTCCATGATCATAAACAATCTAATGAGTATGTATAAGAAATCCACAAAAGAGTTTACTGCAAATATGTGTCGACCTTTTAAAATCTACTTGGGTTTGTGATTACCATGGAAATAAGGGTGACACATAGCTCTACAGGAGACGGATAGGATTTATGGATTCCAAATTATTGAGAGCAGAGTCTGGGAATGAAATCTGATGTGATCTGATTGAGTGAACCTCAAAAATATGTGTTGGAAACTTAATCTTCAATAGGAAAGTGCTGGACATCATCTAGTTAATGAGTGCGTTATCACTGCATATTGATGACTTTTCCACTGTCATGATAAAATTCAATGTTGGAAATCAACTTAAGGAAGAGTTTATTTTGGTTCATGCCTCCAGAAGAATTGGAAGTCCATCATGGAATGGGAAGGTAGGAGCAGGAATCTGACTGATCATATTCTATATCCACATACAGGAAGTAGAAAGAGAGATGGAGCAGGAAGCAGGGTGAGATCATTAAGACCCCAAAACCTTCCCCCCAGTGATGTGTATCCTCCACCAAGGCTCCACCTCTAAAGATTCCATAACTTCTCCAAACAGCACCACCAACTGGAGCCACTTGTGTATGAATCCATGAAGTGTGCTTCTCATCCAACCCACCTCATGCTGTTTGTAGTAGGAATGAGACTGCACGTTTGATCTCTTGCTTTTTTCTTGCCCTTTGTTTCATTTTCCAGTGTAGGTTGAACTAGCAAGGAAGCCCTGTCTAGTTGCTGCCTCTATGTTCCTGAACTTACCAACCTCCAGAAATAAAAACCAAATTTCTGTTCATCATAAAATCACATCTGTGGTATTATATTAAAGCACCACAAAAAGAACTAAGAGAAAGCCAAACTGAGAGAGGGGATGAAGATGGAAAGGGCTGATGTCAGAGAGATCATCTAATTTGATTTTTATTGAGGTGAATGTCAGGACAACAGATCTATCTGCCCACCAGTTTTTGAATACCACTTTGACTCTACTCAAAAGTACTCAATTCTACTTTGATATCAGAAATTGGTACTCAATATATAATTTTATCAATTTATTAGGATTTATGAAGAGAAGGGTTGCAAGGTTGGGCAGAATAATGTAGAAATGGCCTTCTGGTCTCATCAGATTTTGTTTTGTGCCAAATTTGAAAGCTAGCATCTCAAATAATTTCTACCTAGTGTTTACTTCTTAATGTTCAATCAAGGCTGATTGGAAACCAAGGGGGTTGAATTAGTTACTTACTTTTCTTTTGTTGTGATAGAACATCATTGCAAGGCAATTATAGAAGAAAGAGTTTATTTGGGTTTATGATTCCATAGGGAGAAGTGTCCACTGTGGTGGCGGAAAAATGGCAGTAAGTAGCAGGCACAGAGATGGGAATAGGAAGATGAAAGCTTATGTCTTCCAATGCAAGAGTGAAGCAGAGAGCAAACTGGAAGTAACTGGAGGATTTATACTGTCAAATCTCAGCCTCAATACTTCCTCCAGGAAAACTGTGTTTTCTAAACCTCCCCAAACAGCATTGAAAACTGGGGACCAAGGGTCCAAATATCCAATCAGAAGATGGATGTTTTTCATTTAGACCACCATAGGCGTGATAGATGGCACCAGACTAGGTATGCTTTGGGGAGCACAGGAAAGTCTGTGTATTAGGAAGATAAGTCTTGGCGTTAGATTCTGGACTGATATCAAATTGGATGAAGTCAGATAAACTTAAAAAGAAATAACCCGTCTTTACAAACCCTACATATTTTATCATACAGGATGTTCCTAGTTTAAAATCATTTGTGGTTTAACATAGACTACCCCAAGCATAGTATAGTGGAAATAATGCCTTTGGGGGAGGTATTAGAATATATTAAAATAAATGTAGATGTAGAGACTACTGGGGATGAAGAGATTCAAGGAGGACATGCAATGCCGAGAATGATGAAGCACTGGGCAGGAGAAGCCTTCACCAAAATGAAGTTTGTGTAAAGAAGCTGCTTAGGGACCTATGAGCTAAGAATCCAAATGAAATATTGTAATAAGCAGTATAGTAGAACATATGTGATATGAGAAAACAGGAGGAGTCTGGGAGCAAAACATTTATGAGGGCCTCCTCCACAGAGGAATGTGGGAAAGGAAGAAACAATGGGGTCAACCCAAACTAAGGATGCTCAAAGAAGCGGCATGAAATCCCACTAGTTTGTAAGCTAACTAAAAACACACTTTAAGAAAAAGAGTTCATACCCCCAACTCCATGTAAAATAGAAAGAAAGAAAGAAATATTAAACCCTGTCTTTATTAGTTTGCAAAATGAACATTATAATAATAAAACTATAGAGATTTTCATTACGGTGAGTTGCATGCTCAGATAAAGAGCTTAGAGGAAGCATTGGATTGGAATAAATGTCCACTAACTGTCATTCATTCTTTTTCTTAATGTTGTTGTACTCTCTCTCAGTGTATACATGTTTTAGTGATAGGAATAAAATACTCCTTGTAGAACATACTTACGTGGTAATATGAAAAGAAGTAAGTAAAACGTTTTGAATATTTCTAAAGCAACTGATTAAAGTTGACAGAGCCCCTTAGGTTTCTTTGACTATACAAGGCAGAGGACTGACTTATCCAATGGTCAATACATTCATACTTCTTCACGTTTGTATGTAAAGATAGTTACAGAAGTATTTCTTTAAAGTCTTATAATCTTAAGTAATCTTTGTGGACCTTAACAAAATTATCACATCCCTTGGCTCTAATTGATAGTTTTATCATTTAAAATCTATTCATCACTGAACTGCCATTAATTAAACATGGTAACAATACAATAGATAACAAAATTCAGGCATTGCTGGGCTTAACTTGTCAATTCACTTTAATAGACTAACTATATAAAAGATCTAATTGTGAAATGAAATATAATCATAAGACATTTGTTGAAAATTTTGAAAAGCATACTTGAAAACATAATTCTTTCATGAGTGTTTAGAAAAAAAAAGTTTTCCTGCCTATCCCTTGAGTGTAATAGATACTCTTCCTTTAGAATTCCCCATGCTGTCATCTTGCATTTATTCAGTTGAGACAGCCAGCAACTGAAGTCTATAGTCAGGTGAAACAGGACACATAGGAGTGCACACATCCTAAAGGGGCATTGGAAGCACTAGGGTACCAGATACAGGTCCATCTGCTACTGCAGGGATCAACTACCCAAAGTTACAGAGTGCTTTATGCACACTGTCGTAGAATTAACAGCCATGTCCTCAACCTTCTATGTGTTTTCTTCTTGATACCTTCCGACAGTGAATTTTCTGTCTCAGTTTCCTTTTCCCCTTCTCAATGTTCATACTCCTGCTAATGTCAAAGTGGAGGGCTGTTGGGGAGTCTTAAAAAAAAAAGTAGTAAGATCAACTGAGTCCAGAGTACATTGAAAGTGCAAAAAAAAAAAAAAAAAAAAAGTCCTGAAACTGCAAATGCACTAGGCAGTGGAAGGCTCTCTGTAGGCTGTGTCTAAGATGGAATTACAGAGTGTACTGGACAATATATACAAACAAACAAGAGTGTCAATCTGGTAGGAAAATGAGTTAGATGCCTTGGTAGAGGGTTGTTTTGTTTTGTATTGCTTTGCCTTTAAAAAACAAACAAACAAACAAAAACTTTAAGATTCTTTATTTTGATAGGAAAAGATTCTAGTTCATCAACCAGCATTCTAGTGCCCTGGGAATATAATACCAGTTTATGCAAACAGGGTAGATTTGTACAATTGAAACCACAGCCAGTAAAGACAATGGCTTGTACACAAAGCTGAAAGACTTTGGTTTTACAATGAGCCTCTTGCTGGATGTTAGGCTTTGTGTAGCTTTAAGTAGAGCCCAGTGTGTCTGTTGAAATGTGGATAGGCTCATTTTTCCCTACAATGTTGGACTACTCTATAGAGAACACACACATTATTTGACTCTTGAACATTTCTTTTTGCCATTCAATTTGTGCTATCTCTATTTGCTTTGTTCATAATGTGCCTGATACTTTTCTACAACCCGAACCCCTTTGGTAATTGTAAAATAAGACTGTAGTAGAAATGTCACAGAAAATATTTATTTTCCTCATAAAAGAATTCAAAGCCACAGAGTATCATAGGAAACAAATTTGTGTAACCTTTTCCAATGTTTTGAGTTGTAGCATCATTATGGGAGCCCAGGTTCTCACCTCCTGCCTGATTATCCATCATTGCCTTGGCAGGAAGAATGTGTTCTGGTTTGTGATCTCCCCTCTTAAGAGGACCATGAAAAGTAAAGGCCACCTGTTGCCATTTAGAAATACAGTTTTTCTCTCCAAATCCTCTTGACATTTCAAGGCTTCACATCTGCTTCTTTGCGATAACATTTTCTTTTATGGACTACACGGTTTGTGGAACAGTGTTATGTGGGCCAAAATCTTGTTGGAAATTAATGATCTTAAAATTCCTAAGTATAAAGTTGTTTTCAGTTTGTATTCCCTGCAGGGGAAGAGTTTGTAACTATACTGGACACTTCTATAAAAATATATTACATGCGTTCCCTCATTTGAGCTTTGTCTAGGATCAATGACTATGCAACCACACTGAGAATGGCTATCAATACACAACCAAGTAAGATAACCTACATTGGTTTGGGATCTCTAGCAATAATGATGAAGCTGTTACTATCCTCTGCTGTTCATCCCTTTACTCCTTGCTTCTTCTGAGTTGCTTCTCCCAACCCAAACACCTGGATTTCTAGCTGAGGCATGTAGCAATGATTTCTACCTAATTGCCTATCGTTCATTCTCTTACACTTTTACCCTGATGGATATTCAGCATATAAGATTTCCAAACTTGTCTAAGTACTAGTTGCAATCTTTAAAAGCTCAGACAGTGTGATATGTGTGTGAGTCACATAAACATTGGTCTGCGGCCCCCTTCTGAGAGCACCAGAGGCATCTCTGTCACCGGTGAGCTTCTGGTTGTAGCAATATTTGCTCTGGCATTTTCAGAGACCAGGGTAATTCTGTAGCCTGCAAATGAAGATAAGAAGCAGCTTGCAGGCTATGCAGCCGTTGTGGGCAGATAAAAGCATGTTAGTCCATGCCAGAGGTTAATGGGAAATGTCAGCACAGTGGTGATTTTCCAATCCTTTGTTCTTATTTTGACAGAGGACTCAGTCCGAGCCAAATCCCAGATCCTATTTCCAAGAACACCTGTCACTCCATAGATCAAGTGGTAGAGATCTATTTCAGTTCTGTCTATACCAGTAGCCCTGTGTCTGTGGTGTTCAGTCTACATTCTTGGCATACGCTTTCCCCTGGGTAAGCCTTTGGCCACCAAATGGCTAATCTTCCCTTCTATGAATTGTTTTCCTTCAAAGCTTAACATTTTTCTTTTGTATTTCTGAATAAGGAATAACTGAAATACATTTCAAATCAACATTTAAATAGCTTTGCCAGATCTAGCAGATAGCTAATCCATGAAGTAGTCAAAGTTTAGTTTTTTGATCATTTATAAGAAACAGTCATTCTGACATCCATATAAGTATGCCCACTCACTACCTTGGCATCTTGCCGCTCCTGTCTTCATGTGATTCCCAATCTCAGGAAATCCATTCCTGAAACAGGAAATGATTTGTGCCCAGCACTCAATGAGTTACATTATTTTTCAGTAGATATTTTTTCTCCTACTGCTTTTGGAGTAGCTGTAAATAGATTTTATTATTTTAAAAATGAAACTAGTTAGTGGACCAATCTACAATGTGACAGATACCATTTACTAGTCTAAAGAAAACAATTTCCAATAACCAGATGACTTCGCCTAAAAAATCAAGGAGTGTTGGAGTAAATGAGAAGGCTCCTTGGCTTTGTTTTGAAGGTGTTAGTCACTGTGTATCATAATAATGCCACATTCTATAGATGGCTTGCTTATCCTATGCCAAGCTTTGCATTAGTTTTATATTTTTATATGTATAATCAATATAACCCTCACAGACATTTCCTTTTAATAAATTTTTGAGAATTTATTATACAAGCACTGTATCTATAGCATTCTGATCTTAACCCCCATCCTTCAGATTTCTGCTGTGTCACTCGTCCTCAAAAAGTTCAACCAAGTTCTCTTCAGTTATTATTGCTACACACACACACACACACACACACACACACACACACACACACACCACACGTATAAACGTATCTATCTATCTATCTATCTATCTATCTATCTATCTATCTATATATGTATATTATATATATGTATGCATATATAGGTATATACTCTGTACTGAGGGCAAACTTTGCTCATATGTACTCAGGTTCAGGGCTGACAACTTGGGATTGGGTATTCTATGTAGAAGCTTTTTCCCAAAGGAAACTTATTCTCCCTCTCTCCACTCATCCCCTGTAGACATTCATTTAGGGGTGATACCATGTGGAATTTACATTATTCCAGGTGTCCTGAGCATTCAGCTCATACAAATTTTCCACACTCTCTTCTGCGATTTTCCTCAACCTAAGGTGTAAAGGTTATATTGCACATGTATACTTGGTGATAGGCATCCCATTATCCCGTATTTTCTACATTTTGATCAGTCTAGATCATTGTAATAATCTCCATTTGTGGCAAAATGAAGCCTCTTTGATGAGGGGTGGGAGCTATACTTCTCTTTGAGTTTAAAGAAAAGCATTAAGAGTTCTGTAAGAAATCAGATTAGATTAGGAGAGTGGCAGTAGTAGATTCTCTTAGGTCTATGGCTTCTCCAGCCATGTATAATTGTATTAGGTTTATAGTCATGAATTCCTTTCTATTGAGTGGGCCTTATCCAATTGGATAGCTATCAGCTAAGCACAAGATCTAAGTGCCACTCTTGTGCCATTGTAGATATCTTGTAGGTCCTATCTTGTTGTGGTTTATAGGCCTTACAATTGGGTAGGACTACCATACTCCTCTTCCTTGGCAGCTGGCATACCACTTTCCAATACTGTCTTGGTTTTCAGTATCTTAGAAGTAAGGTTAGTTCCAGCTAGATTTCTCCTAGTTCTGTGTCAGAAGTGTGTGGTGTCTTCAGCAATAGAGCCTTACCTTCAAGTTCTGGAAGGAAAGCCAGAGAAACAATAATGCCCTATATTGTTTGGAGACACTTTTTAAATTCCTTTGACCAACAACTTAAGGGGAAGTATCTCACACCCAGTGCAGGGGTTTTGTTAGATGGCTCTTGGAGGGAGCATCATTATTTCCTGTGGCATCACTCTGTTAACACATGAGCGTGCGTGCGCACACACACACACACACACACACACACACACACACACACACACACACAGAGAGAGAGTGTATACATACACACAGAAACACAGACACATCTATATGCACACATATATAATAACTTTAAATAATCTTACAAAATAATGTTTCCCTGTGGTTTTTTCAAGCAACCTTATTATTATTTCTTTCCTTTTCCTGCCTCCTCTTTTATTATCCTTCTTCCTTTCTCCCTGCTAAGCTCCACCTCTATTTCCCGTCATCCCCTTCATAACACCTGTATCTTACTAACTCCTTTCTTCAGTCCTTTCTTTTCCTGTCCCCCCATGATCCCTTTCTGGTTCTCTGGATCCTTCAGCTACTTTCTAATCTAAAGATTTGGAGTTAGGAGCCACATATAAAAGAAAACATGCAGTGATTTTCTTTCTGGGTCTGTGTTATCTTACTCAATATAATATTTTCTAGTTTCATTTAGTTACCTGTAATGTTCATGGTTTCTTTTTTTTCTTTATAGCTGAATAGTATTCCACTGCATATATGTACTGTTTTATTATCCATTGAAATATTCTTTAGGTTTCTGCCAGTTTTGGTCTATTGTGATTATAGCAACAGCGAATATGACTGAACAAGTTCTCTCTGGGGTAAGATGTTGAGTTCTTTGGGAAAACGACAAGGATTGGTATAGATAGGTGATATGGTAGATCTACATTCATATTTTGAGATATTCCACACTGATTTCCATAGGGGTTGTACCAGTTTAAAATTCCATCAAGAATAAAACCCTTATGGAAGATTCAGAGGTTGGTATAAATGTTAATTTGTTGAATCTGAATTTCACTTAGTAACAGGGCAGCTTGCTGCAGTATGTCATACAGTGCAGTAGAATTTGATGTAGGATTTGAACTTAGGCCATTCTACTTCTATGCCCACTTCTGAATAAAGCAACATGTCTGTCTTTCAAAGGGTTCCAGGCTCTTTTCAAATTCATTTCTTAGTTTTTTCAAATTTCTCTGGACTTGCCTCTGTCCTTCAATATGTATCCTTAGCAATCTTATCTCTTATCTCCTAACCCAAATTTTTCTCTTGGATTCATGACTCCTCAATAGAAGTTAAGGCCTTTTCAGCGTGCCCTTTCTACTGTCTACCTCTATCCTGTCATCTTCTTCTGTTTTGGAGAAAGAAGCCCTTCTTGAAGTTCTATTGAATATTTTTCATTATGTTTCCCCATAATAGAACATCTGCCCCAGGAGAAGTGAATTTTTTATCATTCTCCACTGGTATTCTTAGAAACTAGCAGAGGTCTCTGCTCTCATAGGTTCTTGGCCTATGAAATGAATGAATAAAGACACAAGCTTTCTTAACCTTCAATATAGCATGTGTGAAGGGCATTGGATACTTGTTATATAATTCCAAGTACAGCTTTGTTCTTATGTATAATAATGATTTACTATGTCATTAATGTGACAATATTCCACATGCAGGACTCTATCTATACAAGCCATACTTTTGAAAGGTCAGGATGTCTTGTAATTAAATATACTTCAGAAACATTGCTCTGCAGCATCTGATCCTGTGTGCATCATGACAAGACTTGAAAACACTACTCTCCAGGTCTGCACAGTGTGAAAGAACAATAAAAAAATGAACAAAACAAGATGCCTTGTTGTTGCATTATTTCTACTTAAAAAAAAGAGAAACCTCTTAAATGTTTGTTACACTTAGCATGAGTTTGTGTATACATCTCAGTCAATAGCCCAGATTTTCCAAGGCTAAGGAGAAACCAAAGTGTCAGGGAGGCTTTCTCATCTTAGCAGGAGAGAGAAAATAATTTCTATGCTTCCCAAGGCCTCATAGACTCCTTCTTTTTCCTTGGTAAGTTCAAGGATCACAATCCTTCCCAGGAAGCTGTACTCACAAAGGTATGCTTCCAAATGGGCTGAGAAAAATCCATGAGTTATTGGTACTGAATGGAAACATAGGAAGACATTATTACTTTCCTGTCTTGTAGGTTATCTGAGAGAGAATCTTCCTTACATTTGATGAAAGAGAAATGGTGTTCTCCTTTCACTCAAAGCAAAGGCATGAAAAGTGATCTGTTTTACATATGTGAATGCTCCACTCTGAAAGGCTTTGCGCAGCTAGGGTTATCATCCTGTAAGCTTCTTCCTCTCGCTTTTCCTCTCTCCCCTCCCTACAGTGAGGTTTTATGTGCAATTTCTTTTGAAAGATCCAAATTCCCACTGACTCTTTTTACTTCAAAGTGTTTACTGTACAGCAAGTGATCAATATTGAGTTAAACAGGGAAGAAATCATCTGCATAGTTACATTTCTTTAAATCTCTCAGCACATGTTCGCCTATTTTAAATACTAACATGGCAAGCTATGTTGGATAAGCGTTCCAGGGTGCCCATGTGTTCCTTATTTTGTAACATAAAAAAAGCATTATAGGAGAACCATTTGTGTTCTTGCTGGATCTACTTAATGCTGTTAAAGTTGGCTAATAAGTATTCATAATTTTTCTTTGAGGACACTTGTGGTGTGTGTGTGTATGTATTTAATATGTAGCTACTTGCTACTTAGTTTGACTTCTTCAGCAAACTAACTCAAGCTTATAGTCAAGGTTAAGGGTGTCTCAAATCAAGAAGAGCAAGCCTAGGCTTTTAACTTTGGTTTTCAGCTTGGTACTTAATTTCTGTGTGCATTTTTCTTGCTTCCTTCTTTACAAATGAGGATAGTTGTAGCACTGATTTTAAAATTGTTTTAATATAAGGTATAAATGGTTGATCTCTTTAAAATCACTGACCAAAAAGGTGAGAACGTGATGACTCCACAGTTTACATTTTTATATTAATTCACTTGGAAAATAAACATGCAATGAAGCTGTCCAGAGCTTGTAAAAGGATGGTGACCTGTGAGCTCTAATTACTGCCATGTCTCCATGGAAACTGCTTAGAATCTTAGGGTAGACAACCTCTAGTTGGGTGCCTTTAAAGCATTCTATCATTTTTCTTGTTCATACTCATAACACTTTAAATAAATTAATTATTGGATTATCCATTTTGTCTGTGATAGTGATGGAAAGGGAGCTTATGTTTACTACCAAATGCTCAGTTCATATTCCAAAGTACTCGAACAGAGGTGTTGCTTAAAACCAATTACTAAATTATGAGGAGCCCTAGTTACTTTGTCTATTGCAGTGACAAACATCATGACCAAAGCAACATACAAAAGAAAGATTTTACTTCGAGACACAGTTCCAGAGGATTAGAGTCCTTGGTCATCATGGCAAGGAGCATGACAGCAGGCAGCGCCTCATGGTGCTGGAGCAGTAGCTAAGAATTTATATCTGATCCACAGTCCTGAGACAGGGATGTGGGAGGAACACTAACTGTGAAAGCTGTGGACTTTTGAAACCTCAAAGCCCGCCCCCCCCCTGCACCCAGTAACATGCCTCCTCCAACAAGGCTATCCCTCTCAATCCTTCCCAAATAGTTCCACCAACTGAGGACCAAACATTCAAATGTATGCATTTATGGAGGTCATTTTTATTCAAACCCACAGGAGGTAACATCGACAAGGAGATATAAAGAAATCCATATGCTTGGCAAAGGACCTTTGTAAATGGATAGATGGATAGATGGATAGATGGTCGGGTGAGTGGACAAGCAGCTATGAGTGGTTAGGTAGTTGAATACCCAAGGTAATAGGTAGTTTGTGTGGGTAGGTTGGTAAGTAGATAGAAGGATAGATGATGAATGGATAAGAGGGCCAATGGATATGTAGGTAGCAGGCCAGCTGGCATGGTAAGTGGATGGATAGGTGGATGGATAGACAGATGATGGATAAGTAGACATATAATTTTATTCGACTTTTTTGGCACCTTTGTTCAGTGTCCTCTGTTAAGTTTTTCTCTTGTTGCTCAATGTTGACTTGAAGAATTACATTATATCTGAGAGTTAGGGATGTAGATGACAGGTTATTCCACTTATCCAAACACAAACTGCCTTTCTTGTGACTTAGAAACAGAGGAACATGATTCTTGGTCATACTGGTCACATTTCTACCTTATATTTTGTTCTTTTGAGATCCCCAGTTGATGATGGCTTCTACGCACATGCTATGGGAGGTATGGAACTGACTCTAGGATACTGGTGTTCAATAGAAACACCATGCTTACATGTGCAGAGTCAAGCCGAAACCAGATAAACTGATAGGGCTGGGCTGATAGTGCAATGGGAATGAATGCCCTATTCCAGAGCTGTGTTCTTAACCACTGAACCATTTTTCTAGCCCCTGGGCCATTTTTAGGAGGGAAAAGACTTAGAACCATGTTTCCTTTTATCAAAAGGAGCTCATTTTGATTTTTTTCTTTTTTGCAATTACTCTAACATTATTCAGTTGCCCTTTAAATATGATTTTCAAATTTCTTTTCTCCATATTAAAGTAATGTCAAACTTTGGTTGTATGATCTCTGTCACAAACCTTATTTTAGTGTCACATAATGCCAATCTTAGTAGAAACTGTTCTGAGGGTGCTTTCTCTTCAGTGTAGTGATGCTCAGACACATTCCTCATAGGCTTCTGTTGTTCAGCACATGTTGGCAGATAGGCTCTAGTGTGTTTGACCATACCTAATCTAGAAGCTATTCATACCTATCATGCAAACAACCTCTTGCTTCAGGTGCAGAATTCCTGTGTAAGCTGTCTATTTAGACATACCATTGATACACAGAAAAATGCGCAAGCAATATACAGGAAAAAATTGCCTTTCCAAAAATAAATCTTTCTATCTCTTTTGTATTGTTAATTCTCTATGTGACATCCTGTAGCTCCTTTAAATATTTTTTTGTATTAATCTTGAAATGCTCCATCTGGGTGGTTTCTGCATCTGCCTGGGTATTAATAGCCTGTTCTGATCTGTCTCCATTTATGGAGGAGCTGTTATACCAGAAAAGACTCAATGATTTGGCCTGAAACCCTTAGGAAAAAGAAACAAAACAAACAAGCAAACAACAACAATAAAAACAACAACAACAACACAGACCCCAAGATTCGATGACTGAGACTTACTGAAAAACAGTGACCACAGTAACAGGCAATTCTACTTTATAACTGTTTTTTAAATATAAAACTTACCATGAATGGTACTATACAATCCTCAATCCCAGCTTTTTTTTTTCAATAGTTAATAGTACTGATTTTGAAAAAGGCCTCATCTTATTAAGTAACCACGGATTAACCAGTTTTTGAATTATATACCCACACTAAATAACTATTTGTGACCAAAGTTGTATTGTGAACATGGAGGACTTTGTATTGAGGGTTCTGTGTTATGCTTCTAATTACAGTTATGGAAAAGGGGGGATTGCTCTTGGTGTCAAAGGTTCTCATTTTAGATTCAGCTCGGTCCTACTATCTGTGAAACTGATTAAACTTCAGTTAAATTGATTACCTTTTCTGGGCTTGTTTTCATCCTTACACATAGCTAAAGAAAACATACATAATGGAGTACAATATAGATTCCTTTACATAAAGTAAAGTTTGGCAAAATGAATTCTGAGCAAAGTGAAGAGTATAAAACATGTTACCATTATGACTTCGATAGACACATTTAACAGGTTTGATTATTGTAAAATGAGTGGCTACTCATTGAAAGAAAAATATTATTTTCATGAGGTGTCTTAGGAGACAGAGGAATGCATCCATCTGAAGTCTCAAGGAGCTACAGGAGGTCTCTCTTCAGGAGATAAGATTTATATTGGACTTTGAAACAATTCTAAACTTTTGAGAAAGCAAAGGTGCAAAGGCCATGAACCCCCAAACATTCTAGGACCTATTCAATCCAGCCATCAGACTGTATGTTCATGATGGGGCAGGAAGGTGTAAAACTGGTAGAGAGTAGTGGAGATAAGTGTTGGAGAGTCTTGCTATCTAAAGGCTTTAGACTGTGGTTGATGATAGCTGCTAAGGACCCTTGAGTCAGTTTTGAATGCTTAGTTTCCTTTAACTTGGAGATCATTCTTCTATTCATTGGTGAGCAATGTCTTCATTCAATGGCACAAGGTCATTTGTTTTGATTCTTGATAACTGTCTAATGTTTGTTTCTTTTTCTCTTTGGTATTAAGAGTTCTGTATTTGAGCTGCACCCCAGACACTTTAATGACTTCCAGATAATTGTTTCTGTGATCTATGAAGATGTGTCTGGGAAATATTTCCTTTTGGTTTACAAAGACAAATATTTTCTTTATCTTTTCAGAAGCAGTTTTCTAGTGCTATTCAAGCCCAGTGTGGTGGGATGCAAGCCTATCTCTTATTTTCCACTTTCTTTTACAGATAAATATTTTGAACAGTTTCTCAATCTGTTTGAGAAGACCTTCCCCTACTGCCCATCATGCTGGTACAATTCTAATACCCAGTAAGTACAGAAGTTTGTCTATCTTTACTCTTTTATCTATAGGCATGCCATCACTAGCCAGGCACAATAAGCATCCAGGGAAAATTTGTTAGGCAGTTGAGCAAAGGAATGAAGGAGAAGAGACGCAGACGGAAAGCCGGCTGACACAGAAAAGATGAGTGCACAACATCTAAACGCAGCAAATTGCAAACCCATCCCTTACACCACATTTAAGCTTGGTTCTTTATGAATGTGGGAATAGTGAAATCAATAAGAAAGATTTATCTTGCAAAAGAAAAGAATGTTTTGAGCAATGCCTTGTAATAGAAGGCCAGTGGGGAATTTCTAATGGGCTGTATATTCTTGGACAGTTTCCCATCCATCGACTTGGTATAATGTTATTTAAAAGGGCCTGGGCAGCTTAAAGCAGTTTTAAAGTAACTCTGAGTGGTGACATAAACATAAAAGAGGTGGGTACTGGTGGCTGTTGGTTGGTTGAAGCTGCAGATCGATAGTGGGCGTGCGCAACTTCACAGAGCAATTTTGCTTTTCTCATGGCTTGCTAACTTTTTTCTTTCATCAAAGAGAAAGCCTTTTGGTCTATTTTTAGAAAAAAAAAATGAGTACAGAAATGCAAGTAATAAATAATGCTAATCTATTATTTAGAGACATTAACAAGTGCTTTTCTGTATATACAGCTTTGAAAGGGGGAGGAAATTAACAGAAGACTGCATCAAGAAGACTGAATTGCAGGGTGACCTTTGAAATGCCTTTAGTGTGTCTCCTCTCATTTGCTGGGATTAAATCTGTTTGGGAGCAGAGGCATTATTTAGCTATAAAAGTAGAAAAGTCACCACTTTCTAATTTACCAGTAATATCTCCGAGCATGATGACATCCATTATATCAGCCAAAGCCCTACATGGCTTTTAAACTTAATTTAAATGAATTAAAATGACATAAAACTTAACATTCAGTCCCTCACTTACATTAGCACCTAAACAAGTGCTTGGTAATCATACGTGGATAGTGGTTGAATTCCTGGACAGCATAGAAAAACTTGTATCTTCATAGGACGTTCCTTTGATCAGCAGTGCCCGGGAGCTGAATTTACTGGGTAGCCTGGTGTACATGTAGGAATCCCAGTGGTGGGAGCAGGGGCTGTCTCCGACTCCTACTTTGCCTACTTGTGGGATCCTTTCCTCCTGGGTTTCCTTGTCCAGCCTTGATGTGATGGTATGACCCTGGTCTTATGGTACCTTGTTATGCAGTGTTTGGTTGATACAATGTTTTAAAATCTTTTCATTAATATCATTTTTTCTCTTTTGATTATGTTAAGTATTGAACCCAGGGCCACGTATGCGTTAGGAAAATATTTGCAGTGAGCTACAACCTCAGCACTATTATTAAGTGATTTTTATTAAAATATTTTTAAATTTAATTACAATAGAGTAAATCATTTCTCCCTTTCCCTCTTACCTCCAACCTCTCTCATGTCTGCCTCTAGACCTGGCTTCCTCCCAACGTCATGGTCTCTTCTTCAATCATTGTTGTTACATATGTATCTTACATATCTATGCATAGAAGTAAACATGTAAGGAATTTGTAACAAAAAATTGAAGAAAGAAAATGAAAGAAAAAAGAAAGGGAAAGAAAAGAAGCTGGTTTGGGGCATAGCCCTTAACAGTCAGTGGCTCCTGGTGTCTCTAGGTCTTTACTTTAAGTTATTTTTGCTTTAATTTCATTTTTGTCACTTCTGTGAATAGTGAAGATTTTACTGAGATTATTTATAAATTTGGGGATGCTTTGCCAAGGAAAAGCAAAGAAAAGGCTTGTGTAAATTACACCTAAGTATTTATATTTTGCTGTGTAATTGGCTTGGAAAAAGTGCAGCTAACTAGTGCTATGGTTTGGACATGATTTAAGTGTGTCTTGGAGGCTTGGTCCCTAGGGTAGAGAAATGGGAGAGAGTGAGGGTAGAGGTGTGGCCTACTAGGAGCACTTTAAGCTACTGAGGTGGCATATCCTCCAAAAACCTTGTAAGGCTCCTCCTGGCTCCCTGTTCTGTTCTGTGCTCTCTTCCTGTACGTACCTGTACCACTGCCTCTGCCATGAGTTGATACAGCTAAGGTGGGAGGTCCCTTATCAGGATGTGTGCCTGACTGTTTAGACCTTCACTTTTCAAAACTGTGAGCTAAAGCAAACTTGCTTCTTTCCCTTTTTAACTTGAGGAGTGTTTTAATTATTTAGTTTTAAAACTAGCATGCCAAACATTAGATATACGCATGGCCGTTTTTATTTTAAAAATATTTTCAATTATTATTTTTTACTCTCTCTCTCTCTGTCTCTGGATGTGTGTGTGTGTGTGTGTGTGTGTGTGTGTGTGTGTGTGTGTGTGTATGCACGTGTGCATGCGAGTGCTTGTGTGTATGAATGCAGGTGTGCACAGGCCTTGGAACAGACTTACAGGCAGCTGTGGGCCAACTGACATAGATGCTGAGAACTGCACTTAAGTGCTCTTAACTACTGAGCCATCTCTTTAGCTCCAGAATATAATGTTTGGGTCCCTCCCTTCCACCTTGTTTGAGACACAGTGTCTTGTTATTTGTTGTTGAGTGTAATAGGATAACTGGACCACAAGGCTTCAAGTTTTCTTGTGTCTGACTCCCCCCGCCCCCATCTGCCACTGGCTCCACTGGGGTGGCAGCTGTGTACTCTTGTTCTGGGATCCAAACTCAGTTCCTGACACTGGCATAGCAAGCACTTTAGCATTGGATTTAGTGACTTTCTTCCTTCTTGTCTCCTGAAACCCCTGCTACTGAGCTCTGATGGTTTTTTCTATCCCTTTCCCTTTTGACAACTCTTGTGTCCTTTTGCCCACCCATCATCCTCCCTCACCACTTATATTTACTGTCTGTTGGTATCCTCTATAGAGTCTTATGTTTTACTCACACTTACACTCAAATTACACACACACACACACACACACACACACACACACACACACACACACACACTGATAGCTACAGAGGAGTGGGAACACGTTTTGTTGCTGTTCTTTTTCTTTATATGTTTGGGTCACCTCACTTAATGTTGCCCTTTCCACATCCATCCACTCCCCTACAAATTTCATGATTAGGTTTTCTTTACAACTGAACACAATTCCACTGTGTATATGTACCCCATATTCATTATCCATTCTTCTATCGATAGATACTTAGGCTAGTTCTATTTCCTTGCTATCATGAAGAGAGCATCAATAAACACCAATGTGCAAATGTCTCTACAGTAGTGAACAGAGACCATTGGCACTCCCTTCCACCAACAGTGAATGAGGCTTCCTCCTTTCCCACATCCTCACTAACATTTGTTATCAGAGTTCTTGACTGGGGGTTGTGGGTGGCATCTCAAAGTACTTTTGGTTTGTATTTTCCTGGTGATGAGAGATAATGAACTCTTTCATATTTGTATGCCTTCTATGTCTTTCTACTTTCTTATTACTGTAGCTAACATCCCGAGCACTCCCTTGAATTAGAGGGTGAGAGTGGCCATCCTTGTCTCATTCCTGATTTTACAAGAAATACTCTCAGTTTGCTTCCCTTTTGTATAAAATTGCCTATAAGTTTGTTGTATAGCACCTTTATTACTTTGAGATATTTTATATATATATTTCTAATATCTCCATGATATTAATAATAAAGTTATTGAACTTTTCAGATTTTTCTCAGTTGAGATGATTGTATGATTTTCATTCTTACACTTATTTATATTATATATTACATTTATAGGTTTGTATATCTTAAACTAAATTTGCATCTGTTGGAAGAAGCCTATTTGGTCAAGACGTATGTCCTAAGTTCAGCAACCAGATATTTTCTTGAGAATTTTTATGTCTGTATTTGTCAGGGAAATTGGCTTTTACTTTTCTTTATTTAATTTGTCTCACTACTTAAGGGTACAAACCATCATGGTTAGTAAGTATTAGCAACAAGCCCATGAGGAAGCTGCTCACATTGTGCCACAGTCAGGAAGCAGAGAGCAAGAAACATTCAGGCTGAGCTTGCTTTATCCTTTTGATTCAGTCTGGTACCCAAGCTCAAAGAATGTTACTAGCTATATTTTAGGCGTGTCCCCTCATGTCATGTAACATAATTTAAGAAATCCCTCACGTACATTTTTGCATATTTGTTTCCATGGTGATTCTAAGCCCCACCACTTAGGTGACTTGCTTACAATCACGAGTACCATTGTTCTTTTGAGGCTACCCAATCAGCTCATAGTCACCATTCATTACCCTCATCAGTTACAACTTGCCAATTCCTGATGACTCTGTATTGAGACTATAGATCAATGTTTGCTATACATCTCCAGAGCCTGACCCAGAATAAGACACTACAATTGACAGGCAGTGAATATTGGTAGAATGACTGAATTTAATACAATTTGTCAAAACCACAAGTCCCGTCAAACAGAGTGGAACAACTTACATTGCTGGAGAATAGATAGTTTCCAAAATTATCCCGGCAGATTAATACCATGGGCCATGTATAACAAGATGAAATTTAAGAGGGAGAATATGATGAAGAAAGAAACAGATGGGGAAGGAGTGAGTTTTAATTACCTGTCAGTTTAATATGGTCTCAGAGCAGTGTGGCAAGAAAGCTGATACAGCCTCTGCCTGCAATAATTGGAACACACACACTCCATATGAGAGAGTTAACACAGGTTCACTCTCCTCTGTGCTCCTGGAAGATTGCTCCCAATTCTGGGGTAAAAATATGGATTTGAAAGAAGTGAGTCTAATGAGGATAGCTGGAAAGATGTGTGAGAAGGTATATTTACTGTCCTCGGGTGATTTATAAAGCACATAAGTTTATTGAGCTCTCTATTTTGGAGGCTGAGAAGTTCAAGAACAGGTGCTGGTATTTTTGTTGTTGGTGGTGGTGGTGTCACATGTGGAGCTTCTCATTACATCATACCTAGCAGAGGATATCACAAGGTGAGATAAAGCAAGTGGATTCACTCTAGGCTTTCCTCACCTCTTAAGAAGCTATTAATGTCATCATGGGCCCCACCCCCATTTAATCATCTGCATATTCCCACACCTAATACCATTAACATAGGAATGTGAGGATTAGTTTTTCAATATATGAACTTTTGAGAGGCACAGTCAACCTACAGGAAAGATCAAGCCTTAACTCAAGGAACTAGCAGTGCTCATCAGAAAAGGGAGTAAGTTGGGCTGAATGGTGTGGTAGGTATATGAAAGTCGAGATGGAGCTCTAAAAGTCTCTAGATATTGTACCTCTTCTTCTTCTTCTTCTTCTTCTTCTTCTTCTTCTTCTTCTTCTTCTTCTTCTTCTTCTTCTTCTTCTTCTTCTTCTTCTTCTTCCTCTTCCTCCTCCTCCTCCTCCTCCCCCTCCCCCTCCCCCTCCCCTTCCCCCTCCTCCTCCTCCCCTTCCTCCTCCTCCTCCTCCTTCGCCACCTCCTCCTCTTTGTCCTCCCTCCTTCTCCTCCTCTTCCTTCTTCGTCTTAATACAGGGTCTTATTTAAGCTCAGGCTGGCCACAAACTCACTATGTAGCTAGGGATAAGCCTGAACTTGTATCTTCCTGCCTTCACCTCCAAAATGCTTGGATTTTGGGAATGTATTGCCTTGACTGGTTTATGTGGTTCTGGGATTAAATAAAGATTTTTGTACATGTTTGATATTCAACCAACTGAGCTACAACCCTAGTCATTGATTACGAATGTTTTAATAGAATGTGTTTCAGAAGTGTTTGGAAATATAATACTTGGGTTACTATTTCAAACAACAGAAGAAATATCAAGATTCTAGAGTTAAAATTACATTTAGTAATACAGATAAAGAACAAGATTTGAGAGGTCTAGGGGAAAAAAGCCCACAGTTAGGAAGAACTATTTAGTAATAATTATAGATGTCTTGCAATGTGTAGGCATGTACCTATATACCCACCCTTCCATAAGCACATAAAGTAATAAATGAATAAATTTAATTTTTAAATGAAAAGGCAATAGTATTCATATGAATTATAGGGGAAAGAAGGCTGAAGAGGTTAAATATGAATAATTATTAGAACAATGTAGCTATTTCTGAAAAATAGTATTATTTGGGTCTTGAGAGATGGCTTAATGGCTAAGAATATTAAGTGTTCTACTAGAGGACCAGGATTTAATTCCCAGCATCCTCATGGTATCTCAGAACCATTTCTAACTCCAGTTCCAAAGGATCTAATGCCTCTTCCGGCCTGCACAGGCAGCAGGTACACACATGATGCATAAAATCATATAGGCAAACACTTATGCACATAAATTAATAAAATAAAACTCGACACTTGCATTGCTGGTTGACTGATTGTGGAAGGGGAGTCACATAAGTATGTCAGTGCTCAGAGAATAACTTGCTGATTTCCCTTTCCCTTTACAGAGTCAACTGCCATAGAGTCAGATTGTTAGCAGGCACCTTCACCAGTTGAGCCATCTCACTGATCCAAGTACAACTATTTTACATGCCAATTATAAATATATAAATGGATACTTTTATAAATTGCAGATCCATGTCATTATTACACCTGTCCAGCCTATAGAATATAGGACATCATAAGTAAACCCAAATGTAAACTATAAGACTATTTAATAGACATATGGCCATGTGTATTCATTTACTATAACAGACTTGCTGGCAACAGATGTTGGTAGTCATGGAGATGTGAACCCATGCAGGGTACATGTAAACACTGCACATTCTGGCTCATTTGTGGTGGATCTAAAACTGTCTTGGAAGTCTGGATTGGGCAGCTGAATATATAGCTCAGTGATAAGGCACTTGCTGGGTTTAATCCCCAGCACCACAACAGAGTCTGCTTCTTTTAAAGGTAAATCGTCATATCCATTCATAAGAATCTCCCATCTTGTTTTTCACTCAGAACTTCTGTTCCATCTCCTCTCCTCCTCTCCCCTTTCTTCTCCTCTCCTTTTCTTCCCTTCCCTATCTTTTGTTCAAACTGATTCTCAGTAGGTAAACCAGGTTGTCCTTGTACTTGCTTTGTAGCTCAAAATGTTCCCCAAACGCATGGCAATCCACCTGTCTAAGCCTTTTGAGTGCTGAAATTATAGGCATGCACCATATCTGGCTAGAGTTTCTATTTTTAAGCACTGACCATGACTCTCTATTTTTCTACATGTTAAACAAATCTGTTGTAGTTTTATGGAAAGTATGGGAACTCCATCTTGAGTACGGGTACCAAACTCAGTTAAGACTCTCTGCCAACTGTCAGTCATAAAAACCTAAATTTAGCTATTAAAATGTTTGAGATTTATGGATGCAAACCCATGTGGTGAGTCTGATGGTAGATTGTCTTCAGGAGAGAAAATCGGGGAAAGACTGTGAGAATACAAGACTTCAATATATTTTCTTCCTTCCTTAATAAACACAAATCAAGAATTGGCTTCAACAAGAGAAATGTTAGCATTTTGGGCAAAGAGGAATGATATATGACTCTCTCCAGCTGTCAGTGCAACTCACATTCTAGAACATCGATTTACAAACTTCAAAAGGTGGGTTTTCATTTTCCATGTTTCTGAAACCCATCTTCTCCCAGTGACCTCCAGCCTGAATTTACAGTGTGGGACTGTGGGTCTTCTGAGGAGTGTCTTATGCTAGAATGAAAATACTGGAGGAGGGGGTGGTGCTCAGAGCAGCAGCAGTGGGGATTCTGAGACCTTTCCTATCATCCTTTAATTCAACTCTGCCCCAGGCCAGCGTTTTCATCATCTGTGTCTGTTTGATGTTTATCGAATGTCAGTTCATATAGCAGAGGGAAGGTGCTATCCAGACCCTCCATTCCAATCTGCATTCTGACCCACACTGAGAAGGGCGACGTAGTAGGGGAATTGCTCAGATGTTGCTGTTGATATAAAGAGAAATGAAATCTGGGTTTTCTAATATTCTATAAGAAAATGGAATCAGAAGGGAATGTTTTCATTAAAAAGAAAGGAAAAAAAAAAAAAAAAAAAAAAAAGCCGGAATGTCAAATGTCCTAAAAGGAAGGGGAAATCTTGAGCTCAGAGCTTGAAGATTTCCACCCAGGGGATGGGAGCCAGACCTACCTGGCACTGTGGAAACCAGTCTGGTACACTCAGCACTGGAATGTATTTCAGGCCCAAGGATGTGGTGGGGCAGGTGTTCCTCCAGGTCCTTTCTGTGTAGCAGGGCAACTTTTAGTTGAAAAGTTAATCAGGTTCCTGTTGAGAGAGGGTGAATCCTTTCTTTATCATGTAGTATTCTTTTGTGAATAAAAGTGTGTTCTGACTTTATATCATGGCCTACACAGAGGAGGTGAAATGTACTTTGCTTTTTCTTTCCTCTTCTTTGATGCTAGTACTGTAGACGAGGTAGGAATCAGCTACTGACTCCTCAAATCAAATCTCCATGGCAGTGCCTTTTGAACATTCTCCAGGATGGAACGGAAGAGGAGAGAGACAATGCTGAGAAAGGCAAACCTGGGTTGGGCCTCCTCACACATAGAATACCCCACCCCCACTCCAAGACTTAAGCTTCACTTCTTTTTCTCCTCTCTGTCTGTGATCCCTGGACAAAAGCTATCCATCCCTAGGCCTGTTCTCCTGGGCATGCTTGGTAGGGTTTTCTCCTCTAGTGTCACAATAGTTACTACTGCCTTCTTCCAGGAAACTTCCCTAGCTTCCTAACAGCTGGCATGGAACAGCAGTAACCCATGCGTCCAGCTGTCTCTACACTGCTTATATTTTCTTACAGCAAGCTGTGGAAATGTCTCACGCTAGACAGGGAGCACACTGAGGATTGAGACAGGATCTGCTTCATGCATTTATCACCAGGGCTTAACAACTGCAAAGTACATATTTGTCGTCGATAAGGAAATGTTTATGGATGAGTGAATGAATTAACGAGTAAAGGAGTGAATGAATGAATGAATGAATGAATGAATGAATGAAATACTTCCCTGCTTTGCTTTGCCTAGAGTTCAGATATGCTCAGGAGCTCAATCACCTATGTTGATCTTACTGAGAAGAATTTGGGGTTGATGAATGGGTCTCTTTATCCCTGCAATGTGTCTAATCACTGCCTGCTCCACGCAGCATCTGTACTATGGACGTGCCTGCTCCATGCCAGCGTCTGTATTATGGACGTGCCTGCTCCATGCCAGCGTCTGTACTATGGACGTGTCTGCTCCATGCCAGCGTCTGTATTATGGACGTGCCTGCTCCACGCAGCGTCTGTACTATGGACGTGCCCGCTCCATACCAGCGTCTGTATTATGGACGTGCCTGCTCCACGCAGCGTCTGTACTATGGACGTGCCCGCTCCATACCAGCGTCTGTATTATGGACGTGCCTGCTCCACGCAGCGTCTGTACTACGGACGTGCCTGCTCCATGCCAGCGTCTGTATTGTGGATTTGGCCTGAGCTGTTTCATCTTGCTTTCAAGTGTGAAATTATTTCTTTTAAATTTATTCTTTAAATCATAGAAAATACACATAATGTACATTTTTTTCTGTCTTAATAGTTTTAAGGTATATAGTTCAGTGGTATGCTGTTCTCTTTTGCATTATTATAATGAAATACCGAAGATGGGCTACTATATAAACAAAACTGATTTTTTTTTTTTATGTCAGAGCTCTGGAGGCTCAAAGTTGATAGGCTGTATCTCCCAAAGACCAACTTCCGAACAGAGCGTAGAGGTGATCCAGCATAGTGTGGCAGGAGCAGAGAACACTCATACACAGGTGTGTGCATGCTCCAAAGGGGGTTTATTGTCACCTTACAGGTAAGAGAACAGAATAGAAAATGTTAGAGAACTTCATTGTGGTTACAGAGCCTATAAAGGGGAAAGATAAAGATCAAATCCAGATATCTGAATATGAAAGTCATATTATTATTAGTGTTTGAAACTATCTCCCAGTATTATAAATCTCGTTTATCTGTATCAGCATGGTTGATGAAAGTTCTTAACATTGCATGCTAGAGTTTTTATTTCTTTAATTTGGGGATAATCTAAAAGGAGCCTTTCTTTCTTTCTTTCTTTCTTTCTTTCTTTCTTTCTTTCTTTCTTTCTTTCTTTCTTTCTTTCTTTCTTTCTTTTTTTTTTTTTTTTCCCAAGACAGGGTTTCTCTGTGTAGCCCTGGTTGTCCTGAAACTCACTCTGTAGACTAGGCTGTCCTTGAACTCAGAAATTCACCTGCCTCTGCCTCCCAAGTGCTGGGATTAAAGGCGTGCATCACCACTGCCCAGCTAAAAGGAGTCTTTTTTAAACTTTAAAAATTTGCTCCAGTATTTACCCTTTAATGTTTATCTACTTGCCGAGAATAAGGTATTTATTCAAAGTGATTTTATCATGCTGCAAACTGGTGGCAATATGAAAATAAAAGTAAACTTTATTCAAAGATGCAATTCTTTAGTGAAGGATACAATAAAAACATCAATTTATCATGTCAAGAAGAATATGAGGAAAAATATTACCCACCATAGTGCCTCGTCTAGGTAGCAAAACCAAAACACACAGTGTTAAGGATCCACACCCCCACCTTAATGATAGTAGAAGCATTTAGTGCCTTGAAGCTGTGTGTCAGGCACTGTGCTGAACTCTTTATATGCTGTTGTTTTTTGGATGAGAACGGCCCCATAGGCTCATAAATTTGAATTCTTGATCATTAGAGAATAGAACTACTTGAGAGAGATTTGGAGCAGCCATGTGACAGGGATGGGCCTTGGGGTTTCAAAAACCCAAGCCCGTTCCAGTGGTTCTCTTTTCCTGGTGCCTGCAGATTTGGATGTAGAACACTCAACATGTTCTCCAGCTCCACACCTGCCTGCATACTACCATGCTCCCTACCATGGTGACAATGGACTAAACTGCTGAAACTGTAAGCCAGCCCCAACTGCTTTCTTTTATAAGCTTCTGTGGTTATGGTCTCTCTTCACAGCAATAGAACACTAACTAAGACTCGTCCATTGTAAGATTTAATCCCCCCAGCAGCCCTGTCGTATCAGTATCAAATCATTATTCTGGAAAGAAGACGCAGGGAAGAGAGAGGTTACAAGGTATTTCAGAGTATGGTTTTGTTTAAAAATGTGTTTGTGGATTCCAAGTTTATGTGAGATCATTAGGGTGGGCTCTACTCAGATGACTGGGATCATTTAAAAGGGAAATTTGAAATAGGCTAAGTTAGGCTATGAGACAGAACCCTACACATACAGATAGTCACACAATGGGAAAAATAGTGTGATTATTAATCTTTATTGTCAACTTAGGTTTTAGAATCATTGCTGGAACACAATGTCTAAGAAGGGTATTTTAGATAAGGTTAACTGAGGTGGGAAGACATGCCCTCAATGGAGGTGGCATCATTTCATAGTCTGAGGTCCCAGACTGAATAATAAATGAGGAAGGGAACTGAATGCAATGCCTGTCTCCTCCTGTTTCTTGACTGTGCATGAATGGGACTAGATGCTCCAGGCTACTGTACCTAGCCTTCCCTGTTGTATGATGGACTGTACTCTGGCACTGTGAGCCAAGGTAAACCTTTTCTTCCTTCAAGTTGCATTTGTAGGATGTTTTGTTGTAGTGACGACACAAATATCTAATGCAGATAGCCATGTGATAGGAGATATGTATGTATTGGCCATGGAATGCTAAGAATTGCCAGCAAACTCTAGAACATAGAAGTAAGTGTGGGCCTGTGGCACCTTGATTTCAGTCTTTTTGAACCTCCAGAGCTGAGAGGCAACAAACCTCTGTTGTTTATATTATTCGGTGTTTGATACTTTGTTCCAGAAGCTCAGAAGACTAGCACAAAGGTGAAAACCAACAGCAAATGGTGGGGTTGATGTATGGATGCATGTATCTACTAAGAGCTCAATAACCATAATCTATTGCAATACTGATAGTATTGTAATACTATCAGTGATATTCATGGTTGTTATTAATAGCTAATTCTCATTGTCATTTCCCTCACTGTCTGCAAATTCTGTTATAGCTAGGTCATGATTGTCATGCCTTTAAAATTTAAGATCATTAATCTGTTTCAACACCCAATAGAAAACCAGTTACTTACACATGGGTAACTTGGCAAGTCCAGACAACAGCTTCCACTAAAAGGAAGTATATCATTAAGAGTATGCATGAGCTATCTGTGGACCTTGTCAGGGCACATTTATGAAATGATCCCCAAATACCTGCCTGTCTTAGTTACTTGTCTTATTGCTGCAACAAAATACTCAACAAAACAACTCAAGAAAAGAAAGGTCTGTTTTGACTTACAATTCCGGGGCACACAGCCCTTTATGTCAGGAAAGGTATGGTAGCAGGAATAGAAGGCAGGTTGTATCCATAGAGAGGAAGCAGAGAGTGGCAAACACTTAGGCTTTCTCTGTCCTTTGGATTCAGCCTGGGACCACAGCCCATAAGTGGTACTATCTGTATTAAGGATGAGTTTTCCCCCTCCGTTATCCTTGTCTAGATAGCACTTCATATACATGTCCAGAGACTTGTCCTGGTTATTTTAAATCTTTTTAAGTTGACGATCAAGATTAACCATCACACTGCCCAAACCTTAAGCCATGCTGCCTGAGTTTGTAATGAGAGAGAAGACTGAGAGCTGAAGCCCTGTGTTTATGAGGGTTCATCTGGAGAGGATCATTATGACACTCAATTCTGTGTCAGTGCCAACCATCTGCATATGCATCCATAGAAATGTAATTTGACTCCTTAATTTTCCAGATCTGCAGATAATTGGCTCCATAGAGACACAAAGACTCATGTTCTTAATCCCAACATCAGAAATGCTGCTTGCTTGCCCCCTTTGAAGTTAGAAAAAATTGTGTGTATGAGGGAGAAGGATGCAGAGGGAAGACAAGAACTATTTCTAGGTCTTTCTCATAACTACAGAGGATTACAGCTATTTTAAGATAAGTCGGATAGAACAGAAGCAGATCACCTTCCCCCACCTTCTACCACTTTCTGCCTCAGCCAAATTCTCATGTGTTTACATACAGAATTATTTACTAGAAAACAAGCAGACTTTTCTTATTACAGAGATTGTCCTTGTATATTTTGGCAAAATTAGGAAGAGTTGCATGAGATGGCCTTGTGGATAAACCATGAGTAGGACATTAGGGAATGTGGCTTGTGATTTGTGTTTGCCACTGACCCTCTTTGGAATTCTGGTAAGTCACATGATTGCTATGACCTTGGTTGGGCTATTTATGAAATATTAGATATGCAGATCCTAAATGTGTTGTGGGGTTTTTGACTAAATGACTGGGATAGAATTTTTAAAACATGGAATCTTTAAGAGAGTGAAGGACTCTATTAGGAACCACTCATCCTTGGATTTCTTTGCAGGGTGTAATGAGGTTTCTAATTCTTAGCATATTTGTGAAGAGTTAGGCACTGTTGGGCAATGATTTGTACCTGTTTTCTCACTTAAGTTTTTATCATAGTTTTAGAGTAAAAATAATTCCACAAGTCTTCATTGCATTTCAGTGACTCTGGCTATATCTAAAGGTGAACAAGTCATGGCGGAATAGTTACACAACCAGGCACAGACAACTCAGCCATGAGTCGGAGAGGTAAGATTCATGGATTTATCCTGACTTGACCTCCATCTCTGAACTAATTTCCCCTAAGCTGTACCCTAAGTTTTGAGATTGCTCTGTTTATATCCTTTTATCTTGGCATTTGATAATAAATGGTTAGACTTTCTTATTAAGCTCAGATTCTGTCTGTCTTTTGTCCCCTTGTTTGAGAAGCTTAGATCCCAAACATTTGATCTTGCATTTTTTTTTACAAGAATCTCTAGATGACAAACCATTAGTGTTAACACAGGTTCCTTAAAGTAGCCCATCTCATCCTTAGTGTTAGACTTTGACAAAGGGGACCAGAGGCTTGGTTTCCATGTAACAGTGAAAAGACCACTAGAGCAATTGCTTCATGAATCCAGATTAATAATAAAGCCTTAATTGTGTTTCCTCTTCTTCAAAGCTGCCACTTACCCTCTGATCCTGTCATTTTTGTGCTCTCTGCCTTTAAGCTGTTCTAAAATGCAGTTGAGTGAAACAGTCAGTGTTTGTTATTTTTCAATGTTCTGCGAGTTGGCTACATTCTTCTGAGCTAGGTTGGCTATGCTGAGGCTGGCACGTCCAGGTTATCGTTATTCATAAGTCTGTAGGCTGGGTTTGTCTAGGAGCTTTGGGGGATAGCTTACCTTGGAGTACCTAGTCTCCCAGCCTTTAGCAGACAGACGTTGGTTGGTCCCCATGTAGTCTCAGGGGTTCTGGGCACAGCAGTAGAGAGCAGGCACCCAACATACTTCCTGGCTTCATGTTAAAACCTCTCTCTGCTGAAATGCTTTTCCTATCTTTACTACTGGGAGAGACAGATCGCAAAACAACAGAAAGAGTTGCACTCTTGCAACCTGCCTAATGTGCTGACTGTCAGAGAAAAGTTGACTAGAACTTAGGCTTACGGAAGCTTGGGAGATATTTGTCATTAAAGAGCCAGTTTAAAATGCTACCTCTTTGGCTCCCCTTTAAGATTTACTCATGTACTTTTAAAATTATGTGTTATATAAATTATATGTTATATTAAATTAAATGTTATGGGTACATAAAAATTATATGTTTATGTGGAGTTGAGGTGGGTAGAGGTGTATTGCTTATCAACATAGGTGCCCTCAGTGTCCAGAAGACAGCACTGGATCTGCTGCAGGTAATTGTGAGTTGCTGGGACAGGGTGTTGGGAATGGAATTCAAGTTTTCTGCAAGAGAGGTACTGCTCCTAAGCACTGAGCTATCTTTCCAGTCCCCTGTTTAAATTGTCCATGATACCTTTTTAGATAAAGGTAATTCTACCTCCTACTAAACTGTCTTGATAATTTAATGGCCCCTTTCATGGTTCCACTTAGGTACTTCATTGTATTCCGTGTATACTTCAGTATTTTATTCAATCATTTTTTCCATTCATCCTATAAGAATTTATCAGACACCAAATATCAGCAACTCTCTAGGCATTTAGAATACTACTGTAAACAAAACTGACAAACTGTTTGGAAAGAGGAAAGGGAAAGGGGGAATTATGCTATTATATTACAATCTCAAATAATGAAAGATTTTTAAAAAGCATAACAAATTCCCTGCTTTCTTTAGCCTTCATTTTAGTGGAATGGGAGCGTACACAGAAAACATAATGAGAGAGTTATATCACATGCTCTCAATGAACGAGTAGTAATAAATATACATAAATCTACATTGGAATTATATAAAGTATATAGGCATTATTTTGGAGCAATAGCTGGGGAAGCATGTGGTGTGGAAGCGACACCGCTGAGTCTAATCTTTGGTGACTTCTCAGGTCAAAATGGTCCATGGGTGTTTGGCAGTAGCTTTGCTGCTAAAAGGAGTCTGTGTCTGTCTGCTGTGAGCCCTCTCATGAGCCTATAGGTTGGCTGTGAGGCTGAAGGATTCTGTTTTATAGTTTTTTGTTGTTGTTGTCAGCATTGTCATTGTGGACCAAGAGTTTAATTAGGGGTACATACAGGAGCATGAGCCAAGGACTATTCACAGAAATGTGGACAGTCAACTTACCAATAGCTACACAATGGCTACATTACTCAAGAAGGTCTTTTTCTCTCTCCTCAGCAACCATTAACTGCTTGAAAATGGTCAGGGAAGGTCAGGGTCTCATGGGATCGAGACCCTTCCACATTGGCAGCTCCAGGGATCCAATCTTGATAACTTGCTGAGTGTTCAAGAGTGCAATGTCCATGACATACCCAGATGACAGGACCCCACAGACCCCACATATTACACCAGCTCTTATATTCTCTCTCCAATGATAGTCCTTGGACTTGGGAGGACTTGATACAGGCGCTCATTTAGTGCTGAGCATTCAGCAGTTACCCCTTTCTCAGAACTTTGACTAGCTATCAATCTCTGCAGTAATCACTCTGCAAGATGAAACTTCACTGGCTAAAACTGATAATAGCAGTTTTGGGGAAATAAAAATAAATATTTGAAGGCAATTTGATCATCATATCAGGTCTATTTAGCAAAACAATATCAATAGCTTCCTCACTAGGGACTATGACCTCCCACCCATAGGTTTTTGACCAAATTTGCAGTAGCAGACCTGAATTCCCATCTGTGAAATGGGTCTTAAATCCAGTAAGAACAGCTGTGCCACTATTACACCAATGGATACAGTCTTGACTGGCAGGTTGGGAACATCATGCTGTCCACAGATCCACAGCTGAATGAGACTATTAATAACAGTCCTCACCCTGACAACATGTATAGCACCTTCTGGCACTAGTAAAGCTACCCAGCAATAAGGAAGCTTCTATCACAATCCTGGCTTTATTTCTTCATGTCCTATGAGCAAACATGTGGCATTTTCAGCAATTGGGTTGCTGAAAATCATCTAACTCTGGTGGGCAACCAACAGTGGGGGAAGGGGGTCAAGGGATTTTTTTAAATATATGCTGCATATGACAAGATTTTGTGTGAATTATCAGATCTTAAATAGGTCTGAAGCCTGACAGATGTCTAATGATATTTAGCCCAAGTATGGTGTGCTGAAAAGAAAGGAAGGATTCTTTAAAATACTTCATATTTGTATGTTTTTGAGGTCCCTGGACTTTTCCTTGGTGTCCTTTACAAGTAGAATTTCCCCCCACTACTCTTGTGGCTAAGGACCAGCTCATAGGAGAACTGGTCTATTCTGGAGAAAATCCTGGTTGCAACTCCAGTGAGGTTTTATGATAAGATAGTCTATTGGGAACCCTCCTAGGACCTTGTTCTTTTGTAATTTTATGGGTTCTTGCAAGAAACATATTTCTCTTTAGGCCTATAGTAGCTCTTTCTCTGTAGTGAGTAGGGAAGATATTTCATTTCATTGACTAGTAATATTATTACTCAGACTCCCAGGAATTATTATCAACATTTTCCTAATTTATGCTCCATATTTCCAAAAGAGTGTCTTGGAGAGTCTGAAAATGTACCCCCATATTCTCTCTTATAGTTTGTAATAAGATATCTCTTGAGATTATCAGGGACTTCACTTGAGGACATGTTCTTAGGAAAAGGGGTACCCTTTCCCTAGATGAGGACATGGACTATGGTAGAGAGTTTTCTGTCACTTTCTGTCAGATCTCCCATTCAGTTCTATTTCTGCCTTTTAATTCTCAATTCTCTTTTAAAGCAGTCCTGTTCCTGCAGTGCCTGGTAATAATAAACTCCAGGATTGGCTGAGAAATAATTTCATCCATGCTATGCTGTTCTGGTCACAGCCAAGAGCGAAAAGTCTTACAGAATCTTTGGAGTTTCTGCCTCGAGTGTGTCTTATTGCTGGGTTCTAATGAGCTGAGTTGAGTGTTTGAGAACTCAAGAGGTTTACTCTCTCTTCTGGACAGCAAATCCTTGGGTTGATTTAAACTCCAACTTTTCAGATTCAGCATCATTCCAGGATGGTTCACCCTGAAAGGAACAGAGATTAAAGCTATTCTTAGCAAGAGTTCCTGGAGTCAGCGTTAGCAGTTCAGCATCTGGTGTGTTACATCTCTGAAGGGCTGCTGCAACAGTTGGTGGATGTTTCAAGGTAGTAAGTTCTTTTTCAACTGAAGTTCAAATGCAGTGACCCCAGGCTTCCTGGCAAAGTGATCTATGACTGGCTTTCTGCCTATCATCTCTTCAAGGAGTATTTATTCGGCACTGATCATGAGTTAGACACTGTGCTGAGACCCAGAGATATAGAGAAACAGGTACTACCCTTTGCTCTGCCCTTTGCCTGAAACATTCGCTGTGTTATCAGGGTAATGTCAGTAGTGAGCTGCCCTGCCTTCTCTCAGTGGATGCCATTGACGTTCTGTGCAAGTTCTTGTGCCTCTCTGCCTGAGGGATATCAATGAGACAAAGTTTCTAATAGTCAACATCTCTAGGAGCAGCATCTCCTTAATAGTGGATGGGAATTCGTGGATAGAGAGCTCAGCCTCGGCTCTCATTCAGCCATTATTTCATCAAGTTATGAATAAACTAGAGCAGATAAGCAACTTGGCTCCATCACAGCTTTGGTGTAACAGCTAGGCATGCTGTCCCAGGGGATTGTAATAGGACCAAGCTTCAGATGCTCACTCTCCTAGCTGGCTAGATAATGCATTTATAAACTGCCAGACCTTTCTTGTGCTGCCTGGCTTCTCCACATCTTTTCGATGCTTCTGGGCTTATGTGCACATGAACTACTACCTGACAAGCCTTGTCTTGGGCCACACATCCTAAGCCAAGGAGCAAATATAGAAGTTTTTGCAGCTGTTCGTTAGTGGAGAATTTAGATAGAATGGGTAATTACAGTACTGCATAAGAGCTCACATGTATTATAGTCTCAAAGCATTTCTAATAAAAGTAAGAAATATTATCATCCTCATTTGCATAAAAGGAAACCAAGGCTTTTAAAGGCCAAAACTGGTCCAGGGGCCATTTAAGCCATTAGTTACAGGAGAATTCAACTCAAGCCTGATTTCAGAGTTGGAATTCTTCCAGGCAGTTACCTGTCTCTCTCTTAGTTCTTCCTTCTCTGTTAGCAGATGGCATCCGGAGTATTTGATTTATTAGAAAAATCTTAACAGGGACTAAAAACACGAGTCATAAACATGACCAGGTGTGTAACTAATGGTTGTCATCTATCACGAGGAACCCTGGCATGGAACAGGAAGGCAGGCAGTGGGACCTAGCACTGCCTCAGGCTCAAGACACACTCACTTCTTTAAGCCAACTGGTTACTTCTAGCAGTTTTTCTTTCTTCACATGCCAGCCAGGCCCTGGGAACACATGAGTTGCTTTTCGAAGCATAGCCAGTGGGCCTTGGCATCTTGAATAACAGCAGCTGTGTCTTTCTTCTTCCCAGTGGCCAGGATCTCATCCTTCCAGCTCACTGCTTCACTGCTAAAGTGTAAGGTTTGGAGTGAGGCACTCTCACTTCCACGCCCCAGGTCACTAAAGGCACCAGCTCATCATTGACAGCTAATTGCTCCTTCCTTTCTCCAAGTGACCCCTTTTATCCGTCTCAGGTCACCAGGGCACACTTTCCCATGGGAAGCCAGAGAAAATGAGAGACAGTTCATTACTGAACCTACTGAGAGACACTGTTCTGGGGAGCAGCACCAGGCACCTGGGGAGAGCAGGCAGAACACTTGAGGCTAATGGACCACCTACTGGAGCTGGCAGAGATACTACTCACCCTCAGGATTCTGCAGTAAGAGGTCAGCAGCCTCTTTCCCTCTCTCAATTCTCCCATCAAATTAAAAAAAAAATCAATAATCCACCAAAACAATTTCCTGCAGTTTCATGGTAAAATTACTCTATTCTGTTCTTCCAGAACTTCCAGTCCCAGGACTGCAGGCTACGTGACTTTGGACCATGGTCTTGTCTCTTTGAATCTCTACCTTTCCACCAATCAAATGTAACAAGGAATTTTCTCTTAGGCTCCAAAGACACTATGGCATGGCTAGGATTTTATCCCTGGCCTTTTGTGGTACCAAAACATATATTGTTTCTTCTTAGACAGAGTAGTGTATAACAAACTCTCAATAACTTAGCTACTGGGTGGAATCATGCTACCACACTGAAACTCTGAAGGTGATGTGGAGATTTTAATATGCATTGCTCTTCTTGTCACCTTTGATGTCTCTGCAAACTATAGCATAGAATGTTACTCTGACACTTGCTTTTTCAGAGAAGCCTTGAATTTAGACTCAGAAACCCAGAAATCCTGGGATACGATTCTAGTTCTGCCATTTAGTTCCTGTGTCAATTTGGTTACATCTACTTTCTGTTTCTCAATTTTTAGAAAGGACTGGTTTAGAGGATCTGATTAAAATTGCATATTGCTTAAAATATAAATGCAGACTCAGACAGTTGGGGGTGGGTCATTAATTGGCCTAAACCTACTGTGGGTTACTTGAGAATTGGGACTAGGCCAAGCTACCTAACTCATAGGTCATTGTAAGGATTGCAAGTGAAGCAATTCTTAAGATGATGCCTGACCTCTCCTGATTAACAGTAATAAACTTAACATCAAATTCTTACATACAGGATCAAGTAGAAGATTTGGACTCAGTCTGAATTCCTTTCTCAGGTGACACTTACTTTATAAAGGCATCATTACCTGTCCAAGGAATTTCAGTAAGGAAGAAGCATTTGAAGAGCTTCCACCTTTCCAGGAAATGAGGCCACTTGGGCACCTGACTAGGCAGATAGTCTGTAAAATGTGTTATGTGGTACAACCAGGGAGTGGGACCAGGAAATTGTATTTTTCCTGCAGGAACTCTTTGTAGAATATCAGGATCTACAGACCAAAAATCTAGAGAGAGAGAGAGAGAGAGAGAGAGAGAGAGAGAGAGAGAGAGAGAGGAGGGAGGGAGGAGAGGCAGGCATGGTGTAAGAAGCCAGCCCTGGTCTGACATTTTCTTTTCAGAATAGAGAAAGCTTCTAGTAGCCTTCACTTTCTTCTGGCTCTGTTTGGCATTCTTATTCAAATCAGACCCCAATCAGAGGGGAGTTCACATCAGTCAGCCAGACATGCTTGCCTGTGTGGGTTTTAATTACCCTGTGCCTTCCAACCATTCACACCCAGAGGAAATCACCGCAGTGGAGGATCTGGATTGTAGTCTCAAAGGAAGCCTCCAGTGAATAGGAAGTGCAAAACCTGTGAAATGTGATGGAAATCAGCATGCAGTCGTAGATGGAGGCAGGCTGAGGACACCCAGGGAGACTGCGGGAACCAGAGGAAAGCCCGGGTTCTGAAGTATGCCATATTTTCCCAGGAGTCTCTGATTCAGTATATTTCAAAAACTTGTTATGTGTCAGTGTTTGAAATAGAGGTTTGTATGATACGAACCGAGCCTCATAAGGCTCTAGGGGACCTTATGGGCAGCTGATCTAATCAGCCATATGAAGTTTAAATCTCCATTGCATTGATAAGTGTTCTCCAGAAAAGCAGCCAACAATCAGTGTTATTTTATAGAGATCCAGAAAATGGATGGGTAGGTAGCTACATATGTAGATGAGTGGTTGATAGATACATGACAGACACATGGATAGAAAAATAAAGATACATAAAAGATGTATAACAGGCATTCATTCACTTGGCCATAGAGACCATCAAGTTCCACAGTTTTTCATTCTCCAGCTACAGAATATGGAAAGGCAATTGTAGCAGTCAGTCTGCATCTGAAGGCTCAGGAATGGAAGTTGACATTCTGATAACTATAAATTCAGGTTTATGTTGAAACCCAGAGAACCGGAAGGATAGAGCTTCAGCAAAGGATGTAAATTCTCTCTTCCCTTTAGCCTTTTGTCTCTAGTCTGGATGTGCCTGCCTATCTTGGGTGAGGCCAACCTTATATACTGATTAGTATGTTGCTCCCTTCCAGAAACCCCACTTACAGACACCCAGAAATCATGTTCTTGCCAGTTGCCTGTTGTCCCCTATCCAGTCAAGTTGACACCAAATGACATGTCACACTCATCACCTAGATTCTGTAAAGAGCTTTGTGTTTCTGTATTTGTATGCTTCCAGGAGCAGGCACTTCCCTGGACCATTCTGTGTTTGTTCAGCTCTGTTGCTAAGTGCTTTCATCGCAACATATGCTTCCTGACACTTCCATATCTTGTTTCTAGAACTTCTTTGAGATGTTCATTACGTACAACTGAATATTTTCTCAAATTCTATCATTCATGTACAATCCTTTTAATTGTACAGGTAATATTTTTAGTTTTAGTCTGTCTAACATTTTTAGTTTACTTGAACTGTCTTTTTTAAAACCTTAAATGCATTTTAGTATTTCTTCTAAGTGAACTGAGTCTGAGACATCTTGAGGTCAAAGGGAAGTAGTTCTGAATTTAATACATATAGAAATAAGTTGACTTGTGTATAATCAAATAACTTACAATATGCTTGAATATACACATTGTTGCATTGTTTTATTGAGTTAGATGAAGTAAACTGGGACAGATATTAATGTGTATTGCACAGTTATTATATGCCAGACATATAGTATGGGCTTCATCTGTTTTCTCAGTGAGTACTCTGAGGCTCACGACAATTTCTGGGTTCAGTGTTTCTTTTATAATTATTTTCTAAAAGAAAAGGTTCAGAGATAGTCTTTGCCCGAAGTTAAACACTCAGTGGCTAACAATGTTAGGACTTGAATTAATATCCTTATGCTTTCAAATGTCAAGTTTTGCCAACTGGGCAACAGAATTAAGTATTTTATTTGTCTCAAAGGAAGTTACTACTTCTGATGGCTTGGATGTGTATTTGTGTGTGTGTGTGTGCGTGCGAGTGCATGCTTAAGTAAGCTATTTAGAGACAACAAATGTACAGTTTGGAGACAACAATTTATAACCGTTGTCTCAAAACAGCTTACTACTGATTAGAACAGCTGTTTCTTCATTGGTAAGAGCTCTTATGCACTCTCATCAGATAGCTATGTTGACAGACATCATGTGGCAGGTGTACCTTAACCAAAATTTCTTTCTCCTGAGAAAAGTCTTGGTCTGTGATCAAGCATGAGGCATGCTAGACACGAATGACAGATGTAGCTCTAAAAGGCTGGGACAGGTGGGGTAAGGGATAAGAACAGTTTCCCCTCTAACCCTTTCAACCCTGCATGCAGTATTTGGAAAGAGTGCTCTACCAAACAGGGAAATGAGGGTGTAACTGAAGGGATGGCTAAGGAAAAGAAGTTACTTGCTCAAGAAGGTGGAAAATCTGCAAAGCCATATAGATCCTTTGGCAAGCCAATTGACATTCTTCTTACCCTTTTCTCTATAACGTTTCAATATAGCACTTCCAAGGAGATCTTTAATGACTAGAAATGATGTATAATATCTTTAGAAAACAGGTTGGAGAGATAAATAAGCCATTAAGAGTGCTTACTGCTCTTCCAAAAGATATGGCTTTGGTTCTCAGAACCTACTTCATGAAACTAGTGAACACTGGTAACTCCAGTTTCAGGAGTACCCAATGCCCTCTGACCTCTGCAGGATTCTGTACTCATGTGGTACATGTAAATTCATGCAGGCACACACACATATACATAAATAAAATTAATAGACACTCATTAGATGGATATAAATAAAATAAAAATAAAAATCCATTAGAAGGATAGCATGACCAAATAAATGGTCTGTATTACATTTTCCCCCTCCTTTTGTATTTTATTTTATGTATGTGTTTGTGGATGCACCCGAGTATATGTGCATCCTGTACATACAGTAACTGCAATGACTTAATAGGGCATCAGATCCCCTAAACTAGAGTTACAGGCAACTGTGAGCTGCCAAATGTGAGCTGCCAAATGTGGCAGAATTCAGGTCCTCTTCAAAACTAATAACTGCTCTTAACTATTGAGCTATATCTCCAACCTTCTTCACATATCTTTGTATCTGGCCCCATGTGGCCTATCCTAGTCATGGTTCCTGGCTCTGGTTCCCCTCCTAGTACATCACTTTCAAGTTAGCCTGTAGATACAAGCTTCCTTCTGGGTTTCAGGATCCTGTCTTTTTTAATGTAGCCTAAGGAACACAGAATCCAACATGGCGTTCTGCCCAATGATGCAATCAGGTTACTATGGCATATCTTTTAAAAAATTATTAATTCTTTGAGAATTTTACAAAATGCATTTTGATCATCTTAAACCCTATCTTTTCTATGTTCAACCACACCTTCATATTTCTCTAACTTTAAATCCTTTAAAAATGAATAACCCATCATTTTCGAGTTGTCCTATATATACATCTGGGTATAGGATCATCTACTGGAGCGTGGGGTGAAACTGCTAGATGCCATGCCCTTAAAGAAACCTGACTACCCCCCCTTCATGAGCCATCACCTCTCCATAGCTCCCTAGTTAGGAGTTGGGTGGTGGTAGTCCTGAACTCCTTCCCACTCCATACTAAAATATTGACTAGCTTGATCTTCTGTAGGCCTAGGTAGGCAGCCGTAGCTGTGACTTTGATGAATGTAGCTGTCATGTTATGTGCAGAGACAATGCTTTTGCTATGGTGCTCCTGAGCACTGACTCTTTGATGTTTCACCCCCTCATTTGGGATGGTCCATAAGTCTTGGGGGAGGGTTGGAGAATAGATAGACTAATTGTGCCTGAGGCCTCACCACTTTTATATACAGGCTTTGAGTTCTTCCTTGAAATATAATGACTCGGAACTGCCCCCTGGCAGCTATGTTTCTTTGAGGAAAGCTGTTTACACAAGTGTCTTAAAAGCATTTCAGAGGAGAGACCTGGATACACTCCATCCAACCTCTCTTTCCTCAACTATCCCTAAAAATCTAACTCAGCACTCCAAGCCTTGGGTAATAACTTGAAAGTAATGATCTAAAAAACTATACCTTTAGGTTTATTTTCTCTGATACTGTGTGAGATTTTCAGCAGGTGGTAGTGGCGAAGCTACCCCTATGCACTGAAGGTGTCTGTGGTAAGTTCCTAGACTTGTGAATGTACCCTGCTGCAAGAGTCTTTGCAATGACCATGGCTTACTCTGGTTAACACCAGCTCCATAAAGTGTCCCTGAGAGAAAAAAGGACAATTCAGACAGATGAAACAAAGATGTGTAGAGGAGATGACAGGCTCTAGTGATATTGCCACGGAATCAGAAGTGCTGGGTCAGCCATAGGTGCTGGAAGAGGCAAGGAAAATAATATTGTCCTGCCAGAATTCATATTTACCGTCTTCAGTACTGGGAGAGAAGAAGAAATTTGGCTGTTTGAAATCATCAGGTTAATGATAATTTGTTATAGCAACCACAGGAAACAAATATACCATGTAATTAAAAAAAATAATCTTCCAGGGTGTTAAAATAGTCCTGTTGCTGTTCTCTGTGAAAACAATTGTTGACTATTGTCATCAGCTTCCTCTGGAAAGAAAATAGGCTCAAAGCTAACTAACATCAGGGTAATCATCCAAGTGAAATCTGAAACTTCCCTCATTTTTCCCCTCTGGGCAGGGAGTAATGAGTATTATCTTAGCTGGTTTGCCTTTTTGGTTGCTCCTCCATCAATGTGAGTGTTAGAAGGACTTTTGTAATTGAAAAGCTTTAGGTAGTTCCCATGAACACTCGGCTTCTCCTGTCACATTTTCCCCTTTGAGCGAGCACTACATGTTATTTCTGAGCTCCTTCCTAATCCTTTTACCTAAGTTTGGTCTTGGATTGATGGAAGTTCAAATGACTTTGAGAAAAGAGAACCCAGACTGCTTTAAGAGATAATGTACCTTTTTTTTAAATTTTTATTTTGTGGAAATTAAGCTATTATGGAACCCGCATAACATAAATATTTAAGATGAAATGGTGTTTTATGCAAACTGATAAATAAGAAGGAAAAAACCAATTGCAGAAAAATAAAAGCAGTTTTTTTATGACTCTAGAAAGACCAGTTTTAGTCAGTATTATTGTAGGATAATCAACAGGATGGCTCTGTACCATAAGGTTCAATAAACAGTCTCCACCAAGCATATTTGCTCGAAGCCTAATATCCCTTAGCATTTTGTGGTAC
Source organism: Uromys caudimaculatus (assembly GCA_028551405.1). Classification (NCBI taxonomy): domain Eukaryota; kingdom Metazoa; phylum Chordata; class Mammalia; order Rodentia; family Muridae; genus Uromys; species Uromys caudimaculatus. The sequence continues at coordinate 37,432,294 of CM052700.1, forward strand.
TTTACAGTCTACAGGTTGCTTTTCCCATCTTACCACAGCTTATATCAGACCTATCAATTGTGTCCCTTGAAAATTGAAATGTGCCCCTTCAAAAATTCATATGCTGGTTTTCTGAACTCCAGTATTCCCAGCATTGGAAATATGACTTTTATTTGTAAATAGCATCATTGTAGACGTAATTAATTAAAATGTAATTGACTTATACTGTAATATTACTACTGTTCTTATAAAACTGGAAAGTTTATGTACAGATACAGAAGGAAAGAAGATGAATTAGAGACATATGGAGATGTTGGCCAACATAGATTACCAGTTTGGAGACTTCTGGGATAGATCCTTCTCCCATAGCCTTCAGAAGGCTTCTACTCTGCCTGACCTTGGATTCTGACTTCTAGTATCATGAGCTAATCAGTTTGTGTGTGCTTTTAAGCCAGGTAGGTTATAGTATTTGGTCATGGCAGCCCTAGAAAGTAATATAGCCATGGGCTTTAGGAATTGATTTCCTATTAAGAGACTGTAGCAGATATCATGTAAGACTAGATTTAGAGCTAAAATCTTAATCTTCTGATTTCTCATACAGAGTGACATAAAAATTACATTCATCTCAGTGTAGATGCTAGAACTGGCCTGAAAGAAATAAGCCAGTCCTCTGTGGCTTGTAAGTCTCATAAGAACAACTGTGGTGGTGGGCACTAAAAATAAATAAATAAATAAATTAGCATTCAAATATAATCAGAAATGTGTTGGAGGAGATGTGGGGCAGGGGAGCCCAGGTAGTTAGTTTGTAGCAGACAGTCATGAGTTCTGCTGCGCAATAAGAAGAGGGTAGTAGGGCAGATGGGATCTGCAAAGACTAGCAAATAGCTATTGGGTTAAACATCAAAAGCCATTTCAACAGTCGAGGAAGCCAATGAGTAAACATGTTTAAGCCTAAACTTACTTCTGTGGTGACTCAAGACTCAACCCACCCCATCTATCTTTCTTTTGCTTTATTCTTTGAGATCAGATCTTTCATTAACCTGGAGCTCACTGTTTCCCAGATAGCCAGCCCTGACAATCCCCCCTGTCTCTACAGCCCCCCAGTAGTGAAGTTACAGGTGCATGCAGCAATGCTTTTTAGGTAGATCCTTGGGATCTGAACTCAGGTCCCTATGCTCAACACAAAATACTTTCACTGACATGAATCACGTCCACAGCCCCAAGTTTGGACTCTATCATTAGGCCATATTACTTAGAAATGTTTATCTGGCTATAATAGGGTAACAGAAAGTAAATGTTGACTATCTCCAGGTGCATTTCTGCTTGGCTTAGAAAAGTAATCTCTCCATTCATATGAGTGGTTAGTCTAGTTTATAGAAACAGCCTGCATTGTTTTTTGCTGATGGTCAGTGTGTGGTAGATGCATGCTTCTTTTACTCCCTGAGACAGGATGTGGACAACCAGAGAATAATGAACATGGCAGCTCACAGCCTTAGCTTCTTAGCTTACGATTGCTTTTGTAATAGTTTTATGACTAATCAAGAGCTTAGAGGTATGCTGTGCTTTAAGATAATATAATATGAACTCCTTAAGTGATTTCCAGGGTAATCATTGACCAGCATAAAACAAGAAATCGATTTTGTTTAGAAAACATAAGCAAATAAATTTCTACTGGACAGTTGTGAACTTCTTAGCTCACTGGGAGAAGCTCTTTGCAAGCTTGAATCCCTTTGGTCACTGGTAGGAAAGGATTGAGTGTCAAATTCCATTTGTGCTGGAGACCATGCGTGAGGCTCAAAAACGTACAAAAATAGCTTTTAATTTGCTTCCAGTGTAAGCGGATTATATAGAATTTGATTTTCACGTTCTGAGGATCATGCTTCTAACCCGGACACTATTACAAGAGCTGTCAGGGTGAAGGGGGATGCCACGTTCTGCAAAGTCAAGTCACCATGTTTCCTTTGAGTTTAACAGCAGCAGACAACAGTAGTACTTCCTTCAGATACTTGGCTTGTAGTCTGGAGGTGGGGAGAGGTATTACACAACTCCCTGGTTTTGAAAATAGAGGACTCCTGTGGGGTCTTTATTTGTTTGATAACCACTGGATGAGATGAGGGAGTGTGTGCTGGGATCGAGCAAACAGACTATTTCCAAATGCTCTTGCAATGAGGATAACCAAACTGTCTCAAAAAGCAGACTAGTCTAAATAAGTGCAGCTATTTCTTAAAAATATTTTTGTCTTATTTTAAGGTTATAATATAATTACATATTTCTTTATTTTCTTTGTTCCCTCCAAAGCCTCCCATATAACTCTCTTTACTTTCAAATTCATGGCTTCTTTTTGTATATATACATGTATGTATATATGTGCACATATATCCCTAAATACAACCCTCTTATTCTGTAAAATGATACTTGTAGATATTTTTTTCAGGGCTGGCCGTTTGGTATCAGATAGTCAGTTAATATGCTCTTCCACAGATCACACTATTTCTCCCACTCTCAGCATTCCTTATTAGCCTCTGGTTCTTTGTGTAGGGTTCTGACCACTGGGTCTTTCACCTGTCTGCTTTGGCTTGTCTATTGTTATTGTCCTTGTTCTTGTCATGTTTAGGCTATCATGCTGGTGAGATATTATGGATGTGTAGCTTTTGACATTATTGGGGACACTGTCTCACAACAGACTCCATGATTCTCTGGTTCTTACAGTATTTTTGTGGTAGTTGGGGTTTCTATTGCTACAATGAAATACCATGATCCAAAAGCAAGTTGGAGAGGAAAGGGGTTACTTGGCTTACACTTCCATATCACTGTTTATCATCAAAGAAAATCAGCACAGCGATTCAAACAGGGCAGGAACCTAGAGGCAGGAGCTGATGCAGAGGCTATGGAGGAGTGCTGCTTACTGGCTTGCGCATCATGGCTTGCTTAGGCCGCTTTCTTATAGAACCTAGACCTCCAGCCCAGGAATGACACCACCCACAATGGACTTCATCCTCCCACCATCCATCACTAATTAAGGAAATCCCCATAGGCTTGCCTACAGCCTGATCTTACGAGGGCATCTTCTTAATTGAGGGTAGAACTATCAGTTGTTTCTCTCCTTTGCAACTTTCCATGGCACCTTCTGGTATGCGGAAAGGCATTCAAGTTAATTTCACCTCAGGGGCCTCATGAGCATGTGTCTGAAGTGCATGATGTCTTCCATAAATCAGGACTTACCTTCCATCTCTGGGGACAATCAAGGGCAGTAGAAGTAGCCTGCAATGCTCTCCTGACCAAAAGTCAAAAGAACTTGTCATGCTTCATATTGGTGTTTTTGTTAGGTAGTCCTTAGCTCTTGGAGGGAGTGCTTGGAGAGAGAAAAGTTGACTGAAAATGTATATGTATATTCATACACAGACTTATGTGCATTGTATGTTTTAGGTAGGTAATCAATACCATGTACGATTCCTTATGACCTATTCAGGCATCCTTCCAGTGGTTCTACCCTACTCCCTCCTTCCTCTGTATATATCTTCTCCATCCCTAATTAGTCTTCCTCCCTTTTCCCCATTTCCATGATCAAATCCCTTGTAGCCTGCTACTGCTCTTTTTATTGCTCCTCCTTCCCACCTGCATTCTGCAATTGTCCCTTTTTATATTCCTGTGACTGTGGTTACTTCAGGTTATATACTCATACCTGAAGATAGGAATCTAGGAGCCTCAGGTAAGAGATAACATATGCCATTTGTCCCTCTGGCTTTATAGTTCTAGCTATCCATTTTACCTGAAAAAAGTCATGATTTTATTTAATTTTTTATAGGTCAATAGTACCCCATAGTGTATATGCACCAGATTTTTATTATCCCTTCCCCAGTTGAAGGATATTTAGGTTCTTCATTTCCTAGCTATTGTAACCAGAACAACAGTAAACAAAGCTGAGCATGTATCTGTAGAAGAGGATGCTGAGTTCTGTGGGCATATGCCACGATATGGCTAAGTCATATGGAAGATATGTTTTGTCTTTTGGAGAACTCTCCACATTGATTTTCATAGTGGCTGGACTGATTTGCAATCCGACCAACAGTGATCTTTCTTTTTCTAGCTATAGTAAGATGAAATCTCAAAATCATTTTGATTTGAACTTAATTTGCTAGCGATGATGAACATTTTTTGAAGTATTTCTTTTAAGAAATTTATTTCTTTTGCTTCTTTTGAGAATTCTCTATTCAGGTTCCAGGCCCAATTTTTAAATTGTTTAAATTTTTTTTTGTGTGTGTGTTTCAAGTTCTTTATATATTCTTGATATTAATCCTCTGTCAGATGTATAGCTGGCCAAGATTCTCTCCCATTCTGTAGACTTCCTCTTTACCTGGTTGATTGTTTCTTTAACTGTGTAGAAGATTTTTAGACTTATGAAGTCGAAATTGTCAACTGTTGGGCAAATGGAGTCCTATTCAGGAAGTCCTTTTTTATACCTATATTATGTAAGGCACTGCCTATGTTTTCTTCTAGCAGTTTCAGATTTCAAGTTCAAGTCTTTGACTCATTTAGAGTTTTTATGCAAGGTGATAGATACAAGTATAATATCATTTTTCTGCATGCAGACATCCAGTTTTCCCAGCAACATTTGTTGTAGATGCTTTCTTTTGTACAGATTATGTTTTTGACATATTTGTCAAATAGTCAAAGCTCATAGTTAGGGCTTCAATTTCAGTCTTTTGCATGTCTGTTTTAATGGCAGTACTATATTGCTTTTATTCCTAGGGCTCTGTACATTACTTTGACACTTAGAATGGTAATTCTTCCAGCACTGTTCTTTGTGCTCATGATTGTTTTGGTTCTCTGGGGTCTTTTTGTGGTTTCAAAATGAATTTTAGCTTAGTTTTTTTTTTTTTTTTTAATGTTTCTATGAAAAATGAGATGAGGATTTTTGTTGAGATTCCATTGAATCTGTGCACATCTTTAGGTAAAGTTAATTTCGGTGAAAACTAACATTTCACAATATTAATCCTACTAATCTATGAGGATGGATGTCTTCCTATTTTCTAATGTTTTCCTCTATTTCAGTCTATAGGTTCTTCATTCCCTTAGATTTATTCCTTGGCATATATTTTTAGGCTAATGTGACTAGAAGTGTATCCGTGATCTCATTATGCATATGTTTGTTTTTGGTGTACAAAAAAGCTACTGATTTGTGCAAGTTTATTCTGTTTTCTGCTACATTCCTGAATTTATTATTTATAGAAATTTCTGGTAAGTTTTTTGGAATCTCTAATATGTCGTGCCATGTTGTTTGCAATTAGGGTAAGTTTGTCTTTTTATTTTTCTATTTTTATCCTTTTAATTCCCTTCTCTTGCCTTCTTGCTCCAGCTGGTGCATCCGAGCACAGTGTTGAAAAAGAATGGGGATAATGCACATCCTTGTCTCTTTCCTGACTTTGGAGGGATTGAGTCAAGGGTTTCTCCATTTAAGATGTTGTTGGCTGTGAGTTTCTCATATATAGCTTTTACTATGTTGAGATATGTTTCCTCTATCCCTATATTTTCTAGGAATTTTGTCATGAAGATGTATTTTCAAAGTTTTTTTTTTCTGTGTCTATTGAGATGATCATGTGGTTTTATCTTTTTATGTGGTTTATTACGTTGTCCCGACTTACGTATATTGAACCATCCCTGTATTTCAGGGATAACGCCAACTTGATCATGATAGGTAATCTTTTTGATATATATCTGCCTGTATTCTGTTTGCAACTATGTTATTGATTATATTTATCTCTATGTTTATCAGGTATGCCTTTTCCTTGTGTCCTTTTCCTTTTTCCTTGTGTCTTCTGGTTTTGATATTAGCAGAACACTGGGTGTGTAGGAGTTTGGAGGTGCTCTCTCCTCTTTCTCTTGTTCTTTTTTATTTTTGGTTAGGGAAGCTTGACTGGAACTTTTCTTTGAAAGCACATAGATGGTAGAACTCTCCTGTGAATTGAATTCGTCTGGCCTTGGACTTTATTTTTTAAGCTGGAATGTTTTTTATTATTATGTCAGTATCCTCATTTGTTATGGGCTTGTTTCCATTGTTGATCTCTTCTTGGTTTAATTTTTGTGGTTTGGCTGAATCTAAAAATTCATCCATTTCTTTTTCATTTTCCAGCTCAGTGGAGTACAGGTTTTTAAAATATTCCATTATAATATTTTGAATTTATTTGATTTCTGTTGTAATGTTTCCCTTTGCCTTTCTGATCCTGTTACTTCTTTTTCTTTATTGTGGTTAACTAGGCCAATAATCTGTCAACCACATTTCTTTTCTCAAAAACTCCTGTTCTTACATTGGTTTCTTTGAATTGCTTTCTTTGTTTTTATTTCATTGGTTTCTGCTCTGATTTTTATTATTTCTTGACCTTGAATGAATTTGGATTTGGTTCTTTTTCCAAACTTTTGAGTTGGATCATTAAATCATTTATTTGTGATCTTTCTGATTTTTTTAGTGTAAGCATTAGAAATATACATTCCTCTTCTAGGACTGTTTTCAATGTGTTTCAGAAGTTTTGGTGTGTCATATTTTCATTTTCATTTAGTTTCAGGAGGTTTTTGTTTTCTTTTTCTTCTTTGACTCATTTGTCATTCATTACTGAGTTGTTAAATCTCTGAGTTTATTTTTTATTAGAGATTTGTTTCCTGTCAATTTTCAGATTTGTTGCATTGTTTTCAGAAAAAGATACAAGGGATTATTTCAGTCCATTTGAATTAGTAAAAATTTGGTTTTTTTTATCCTAGGATATGCTCTATTTCAGAAAAGCTTCTCTGTACGGCTGAATGGAATGTGTTTGGCGTTTGGGTAGACTATTCTGTAGATACCTGTTAGTCCATTTTATATATGGTGTCAATGAATTCTGACATTTCTCTGTTTAATTTTTGTCTGGATGACTTGTCTATTGGAGCAAGAAGAGGTACTGAAGTTAATGAATTAAGGTTAATTTATGTCTTTAAATCCAGTAGGAAAATTTATAATGAAATTGGGTGCTTCAGAGTATGGTGCATATACCATCAAATTGGCTTTATCCCTGAAGTGCATATGTGCTTTTGGAAATGGCTTGGGTGTTATGAAGTCAAGTGGACAGAGGGGGCTGGACTGATGTATAGTATCTATCTACAGGTTCAAGTCCGGGATGTGGAGGTAGATCTGGCTATGTGAAAAGGTTGACTATTACAGGAGAAGAGCATTTGGGTTGGGGGATAGGCAGGGAGGATCCTGACAGAAGCCTATCAATCTCAGTTTTGACACGGAAGGGTAGGATAGACTCGACTTAGACTATGACTGTGGGCTCTAGGCTCAGTCTGGCAGGTTGCGGAGGGTATGTGGATGGAGAGGGTTGGGAGGTTCACAGGGCTAAGCACCCATGAGTGGCAGCAGATAGGGTAGGTTCCAGTGGAGTCCTAGAGTAGATTGAAGTGCCTGTAGGTGGTCAGGCTAGGCAATGCTACTGGATGAGTTTTGTGAGCTAGACCTGGTAGGTTGGGAAGAAGGCATGCAAGGGGAGAGTCAGGAAAACTCACCAAGCTAGACCTGGGAGAAAGATGTAAGTGATTTGACTGGGTTGGGAGGTTGGATATGGCTTAGCAAGTGCAGGTATTTTTGACAAATAAGTCATATTTACAGATGAAGCCTAGAAGTTAAGGCTAGGGAAACAAAAGAAAAGTGTTTGTGTGTGCCTGTGTGTGTGTGTGTGTGTGTGTGTGTGTGTGTGTGTGTGTGTGTTGGTATGTATGTGTGGGCATCCTTGCATGTGTGAATGCATGCGTGCGTGTGTGTGTTTGGGTATCAGTCTTCAAAGGTTGCAATTATCTGATAGTCTTGGCCTAAATTCTTCAGAGAATTTTCATGGGGTGGATCAAATCAAAGGCTAAAATCACATCTAACCAAGGGCAGTGCTGCCAAGATACAATCTGCACACTATGCCCAAGCTTCTTATGATGGAAAGCATTCATTTTCTTTAGTTCTAGAAGGGTTTTGGATCCTAGACATCTAATCTCAGCTCTGTGAAAAGGCATTTTATTTATTTATTACATTCATAAAAAAGAAAAAGAACACCACAACTTGGTCCCAGTTAGCCTCAGGATGTGGTAATATTGTTTTTTAAAAACTAATAGAATTGATCCCTAGGTAAAAAAAAAAAATCTTTCAAAGAGCCTCAAATTTTCTAGTATTGTGTTATCTTTAAATGTGTAGTCAAGAAACAAGGCAGATGGAAAGAAAAAAATTAAGAAAAACCCTGATGATAGGGGAACAAAAGGGGGAAAATACGGGGTAATAAAATACATATGACTTCAATGAAGAAAGGGTACTATTGGGAAGGATGAAGGCGATCAGGAAGTAAGGATGGGGAGACTGGAGAGAACAGAGGGGGATGGGGATGAATTAGGACAAAATACAATGATATATGTGTATGAAAAAAGCCATAATAAAATGTATTACTTTGTATGCTAATATAAAAACATAAAAAGAAGGGAAGGAAACACTTCAAAGCCTTTGCCAATGGGGAGTCTTACTCCCTGTATGGACCTATGTTGAGCTCCTCTGCTTGCAGCACAGTGGCTGGTCATTAAATATTTGTCTTTCTTTGAAACTGTTGAGCAACCTGCAAATTACGTAGCACATTAACTTATTTATAGATAGTCTTTCTGAGTTCACAAGGCAAATACAACGCTATCACACCCTGGGTTTTTTTTTTTTCTTAGTAAATGTACCCAGATATGGAAGGTCAGACCACATGAGAGGAGGGAGGTTGGCTCTCCATGGGTAATAACCTCTAATTATTCTTTGATTTCAATCATGGTCCTTTTTACTACTAGTTGTTAACCTTTAAAATAAGAATTTGAAAAGAAAATGGAAAATAAAAGCCTATTTCTGAGACAAACAAACAAATAAACAAGCGTAAGCAAAGTTCTTGACTTCCAATTGGTAAGAAGGTAACCTGTAGAGTACCTGTGGACCTGGTTTAGAGACCTTGACCTCAGTCCAAGTGGGCACTATATATCAGACTGGTGAGAGATAATAGAGAGCATTCAATCCATAAGTGTTTAATGAGTCAATGAATTGAGACTGTCCATTTCTACAGTTTTAGGGTCATCTCTTTAGTACTTAGAAGTATCTTGCAGCATATCAGCATAAAATATTGTTTGGATCAGAGTTTCCTTCTTCTGCTGTTTTGTTTTATTCTAACCAAGTGAATATTTATGGAAACCAACTCATCCAAATATTTATAAATAGCTTTGTGACCTTGAACAAGCTTTGTCTTTGTTACAGTCGAGATGGTATTTCCATACTTTGAGTCTCAGAGTCTTAGTTTCTTTCTCTGTTGCTGTGATAAAATGCTCTGACTTCCACAACTGAAAGGACAAAGGGTTTATGTTAGCTTACTGTTCTAGGTTATATAGTCCATCATAATAGGAGTGTGAAACAGCTGGCCACATTGCATCTACAGTCAGATAAAACAAGAAATGAATGAATGCATACTGCTCAGTTCCCTTTCTATAGTCACACAGTCCAGGAGTCCAGCCAGGAAATGGCATCATACTCAGTGGGCAAATCTTCCTAAATGAATTAATATCACCAAAACAATTTTTCCCAGAGGCACATCTTCCACATGATTGTAGATTCTGTCATGTTAACAGTTAAAATAAACCATCCCACCCACTATCAGTAAAATGTTGAAGATAGGAAGAATTATGCATAAGTAAATCTTCTTTCAAAAGAGCCAAGTATTATCAAAAGCATTCCAACCAACTGGTGTGGTGCAAGGAAAAGAATACATTTGCTAATCATAATGGGGAAGATATATGAACTGCTGAATACTTAATTCTCAAAGTTTGTTTTTTTTAATAAACAATATTTTAGCATGACCAAATTTTTCTCAGGCAGATATGATATTTAAATATGAAGCAATAGATCGGAAGTCTCACTTGTAGAAGTAACATTGGAAACTTACCCACTCATCATGTCTCCTCTTCTTAAAGTTTTCATTTCCCATTTTGATGTCATTCTATATATTAGTCCATACAATGGCAATGACGCTTGTTTGGTCTTAGACAATCTAAGGTCTTTTTTATTGTACTTTATTGCCAAGTGGAAGCTGATATCTTGATATCTTTAAAGCTGTTGCTAAAATAATTATAATTGTTTAAAATTGCACTCCCATGAGGAAGAAAACTCCCTCCTGCCTTTCTTTGTACTGCCTGCTGTAAACAACTTTATCATATGATGGATTTGATTTCAGATTCAAGTTCTACTCTTTTGATGGCTGTATGTCCATGAACATACAGTGTTCTTATTTGTGAGATAGGGCTAGAACTATCTTCCTGGAGTATTGTTAATCTTGAATGTAACTATCTCTGTGAGCACTCAGTACTCTGTTTGAAGGAAGAATTTTATAGCTGTTAGGTACTGCTGGTCTTGCTCTTGATCTTTCTGACCCTTGTTGACTAAATAAAGCTGTCTGAGAATTTAGTGTGGTTTTGAGCAGAGGATGAGCACAGTGGCCTGACGCAGAGGACTTCCTCCAGGGATGCCTGCTGACCCTTTAGACATTGAGGGAAGAGCTCAACAGTCTGCTAATACACATGGTCTGATAAGTTTCAGGATCCTTTGGGGGCATGTCTTTCCTCCTAGGTTGAGACAGATAGAAGTTTCATCACCAGATGAGTCTCTCAGTCTTCAAAGAGCAGATGAAAGAAATTATTTCCTACCATGGAACTCAGAAAGAGCTCCAGAGCTCTTAGTCTTGCCTCTGACTGTAGGTTTTAATGCTTCAGCTTTGCTCAATCGGACTTCACTTACTCCATCCTAATTCTGCTAGTTTCCAAGTTTCATCACAAGTAGTTGAACACATTTTTTTTCTCTCAGACAGACTGCTGCATCAGAAACCTTATAATCTTCTGTCCACCAGGGGATTCAGCAGTGCTTCCTGCACTCCTGCAAAGCACATTGCCTAATGTTCAAAGAACGCCACCTGCTCCCGTGCAGCAGCCAGCTTTCTGTCTCATCCTGGTCCTTCTGTTCGTACCAGTACAAGTGGATTGCCAAGATCCAGTTGTGTCACTGCCTGCTCCATTTGCTATGACATTACAGATTTCAATGAAATGTTTCCCAAACAGATTTGATACGAGTGCAGAAGAAGAGCTGCTGGTTCTGTGAATGCTTTGGAAATGGCAAGTCTGAGCTGCTAAAAAGTGACTTTTCACTTGCTTTGGATAAGTTAACTCCACCATCTTTGGGATGGAGGAAACTAGAAAATGGGGCAGAGTCTACACTCAGGTCCATAAAGGACTGCTGCTTGAAAGCATTTAAACAGGTGACTCAGAGCCAGTTATAATCTGAACTGTTTATGTAAATGCTGCTCCCTGTACCATATTGTTAACCACTCAAGAAAGCCTTAGCATCAGGATTTCGGTTATTGTTCAGGGGTAGACACAGGCATGAGCTTCAGTCCCAGTGTGAGGGTAGGATGAGAAGGGGTATTAACACAAAAAAATAATTGCTTCATTCCTCTCCTCTTATTAAAAACTTAGATGTGGGTTCCATTAATATATTCTGTTATAATAAAATTTCATTACATATGAATCATTTAAAAGTAGTTCCCAATTTGACCATTATTTTCCATGAACTGATCATTACTCATGTCAACACACTAAATGAGGAACAGCATAACTTACAAAATGTCCAGGTAACCCTTTCTCAAATTTGCTTGTGCATTTGCATTGTGCACAGCTCAAGCTATAGAAGGACTGGCTAGTGGTGATGGTGGGCTGGGTCAATAAGTTCACAAACTTGGGTTCCTTTGAGTTTGCGAAGTGAATCAAGCACATATGGCTCAGAGTGTAGTCTATGACAAAGAAATATATGTGAATAGCATACTATACTAGCTAAGATTTGTGGATGATTTTTCATTCACTGTATTCAGTTTCCTGGTAGCCCCTGTGAGGTAAGAATTAATGTACCCATTTAATAGATGAGGCTGCTGAGGTTTGCAGAAGTTAACTGTTAGCATTTTGTCTAGTGTCTGTCCCACAGTTGTCTGACAACAGCTAGGTGTGCCTGACTCACTATAAAAGGGGCTGCTTGCCCCCTCTGCTCTCTCTTGCCTTCTTCTCTCTCTGTCTTCTCGCCCTTCCCTCTCTCTCCCCATTCCCCCCTCTCTCCATGTGCTCACTGCAAGCGTCTACTCCTCTTCTTCTCTCCCTCCCCCAGTCTGCCTTTCTCTGTCTCTACTACCCTCTCAACTCCCCTCCCCATGCACTGAATAAACTCTTTCTATACTATACCTTCATGTAGCTGGTCCCTCAGGGGGAAGAGATGTCTCAGCTGGGCCCACAGAGGTACCCTCTTCGCCCATATCTTACCACACCTCCACCAAACATATTCCTTCTCTCTTTATATTTTTATAAAACACAACAAACTTGGATCCATTTATATACCAATGAGAAGCATACCTCAAATTTGTCCTACACCCAAATCCTGTGAAGAGTGGTGTGCTTATTGGTTTGAATGGGAGCATTAACTGACCTTTTCTGTACTAATATTCAGACACTGACATTATGTTAAATGATAACATTGCTAGCTCTTGGATTTGTGGAAGCTAAGGTATCCCAAAAGGTTTCACATGAAAGTCACAAGGATGTTAGGTCACATACAGAAGACAATGTCTATCCATGGGGCTAAGATAGCCCAGCGTAATAATTTGTTGCAGGCCTCAGACCTGCAACATTCTAACCTCTCTATAAACCACTGGAGTTCTAATTGGCTTTTGTAGACTGACTCAGTCTGTGTCTTCTCAAAAACAAATCCACTCTCACATGAGTCATGTCGGCCCTCTCCTGAAGACCCTTGACCTTAATAACATTTTAAAGGCCCAGCCCCTAACACTGTCACACTGGGTGGGGATTAAAATTTCTACCCAGAAACATTAAAGCACACATCTACATCTCTATACCTTCCAAGTAAGGATTTATCAAACCATATAATTCTCAATAATCTTCAGCACCCCCACCTCTGACTGGCTGTGTTGCAGGTGTGCTGTGAGCCAATGGACGCACTAAAGAATTCAGAATGAGCGGCCCAAACTGAAGGGGACAGCTTTTGGCAGCACATGTCATTTGCATTGTTGTAACACCTGCTTGTTTTGATGCAAGATAAGGGTCTTGTCAGAATTTCCATATTCTCTCTATTCAAAGGGAAGTCATTTGGCTGACTCTAGTCCCCCTGGTCTGCAATTTGGGACATGGTATGTCAGCTCAGCTAGCACGGCTTTATCATTAAAATCATTGTTGACCATTTCAAGTTAGTTTTGAACCAAATACATATGCTTGTTTTTTGCTTCCCAGTCTATTAGGGGAAAGGAACAAGGGAGACAGAGCTTGATGTTTGATTAAGTTAGGGGAAACCAAAAGCATCCTGGCAGCTTTGGTCAAAGTAACGTAATTTCTGTAATGAATAAGTCTCAGACTTACCTGAGTGGTTCGTTAACCACGTACTTTTCAAGATATTACCCCTTGGCTCTCAAGAACTGGAACTAGGAACCACAAGACTTAGAGTCACTTATTTAAATGAACAATGTAGAACAATTTGTGCCTATGTACCCAGGGGCTGCTGTAACCAACTACCACAAAAATAATGTCTCTAAACAAGAATTGTTTTCTTATAGTTTTAAGGGTTAAGGATTTGAAGTCAGCTGGGCAGTGGTGGTGCACGCCTTTAATCCCAGCACTTGGGAGGCAGAAACAGGTGGATTTCTGAGTTCGAGGCCAGCCTGCTCTACAGAGTGAGTTCCAGGACAGCCAGGGCTACACAGAGAAACCCTGTCTTGAAAAAAAACAAAACAAACAAACAAACAAAAAAGGATTTGCAGTCTATGGGCAGGACTATCCCTTTTCTAAAGACTCCAGGGTAGATCTCTTTCATACCTTTCTCTTTGCTTCTGATATTGTTGTCAGACTCTGGATACTCTGACTCTGGAAAAAGTGTCCCATCTCTGCCTGTATCATTCCATGACATTATTTCTCTGTGAATGTTTGTTATTTTTACATATGGACGATAGTTTTATGTGTAGGAACCGATCTTAAAGAGCTATGATCTCAACATAATTACGTCTACAAAGATCCTCTTTCCCAGTAAGGTGATAATCATAAGTATATAAATGAGGGTGTTGGCTCCAGATTATAAAATGAAGATTTTGGCCCCAGATGTTGAAAACTGATGATTTTGGCACCAGATACATAAACTGGCGGCATGACTGCTCCAAGGCATGGTTAAGTGAGAAGATTTTTATTGTAAATATGAGTAAGAGAACAGATAAAAGCATCTAGAAGAGTCCAGAGCAGAGAGAAAGAATAGTAGGCCCACCCTGGCCAGATGATTAGACTTGGCCATGAAAGGAGGCAGAGAGGGGTGAGAGAGAGGAAGACTGAGAAGAGCAAGAGCTAGGACTAAGAGGAGACCAAGAAAATACTTAGCCAAAATAGCAGGGTTATAAAGAGAAAAGAGAAGCCCAGGAGCTGGAGAACTTTACTGGAGGGGAGAGGAGGGGATGGTTGCCAGCAAGGGCTTTGAAGTGTAACAGGTGTTTGGGATGCCAAGGGAGCCTGGAGGCCAGACTGGCATGCTGGTAGGTAGCATGGATGGTCATCTGTCCCGTCTGTGAGTGATAAAGAAAACTGGTTTCTTTGTGTGTGGTGGGAGGGGGAACTGCCTCACAGTTCCTAAGGAATGCTGGCCTTTGTCTAACCTCCAGAATTTGGGGGAGATGGAGTTTCCTCTGGGCCTGACAACAAGGTACTGCTGATTAGGAACTTTCTAGACTTTTTTTAAAGACTCAATTCAATACAAAACAAAATGCACCTTTTTTATTTTTATTTTTTAAACTGGAAATAATACATATTTTGCATCCTGATAAGAAAATGTAGCAGGGTTTATGAGAAATAGCATTTCACTAGAATTAGAGATGTGTGTTGTTTTTTTTTCTTTCTATTTGTTATTTCAAGATAGCCATTTGAAATTCTGAAACCTTACTTAAAATGTGCTTTGGGGCATGGAACTTCCTTCATAATAAATAAATCTTAGATGTCCTCATTTTGAAAGTAACTTTTTAATTAACTGGAAAATTGTGATGTAATTCCTACCTTGCAACATAGCCTAAAGGTACAGATGCTTTTCCTGTCATCTCTCCTATTTATGTATCGCTCCATCTCTTCTATCCTATGCACTATTTGGGGTCCTGAAGATATAAAAGTATATGCACCTCAAGTTCTTATCACTGACAGATTTGCATTCCAGTGGTGAAGAATGATAAGCAAATGAGATATTCCATATAACCTGGCAAGCGTTTTGATCAAAGTTAAGAAAATGCTGGGAGAGCTTAGCAGGAGGGAGAGATAAGATGCACATAGAAGACTCCCTGAAGGGACTAGCTTTGAGGTTGGAAGGAAGCACAGGGAGGTCTCTGAGAACCAATGAATAGGCAGCAAGAGGCATGGCTAGTTGTGATGAGAAATGGAAAGTTTCCTCAGGCCATCATTGGCTGAACTGTGTCATGCTAGTGCTAGTGCTCATATGGTTAAAGTGTGAGTCCCATTGTGATCGTTTAGAAGCAAAGGAGGTACCTAGGACTAGATAATGTGGTGAGCATAGGTTCTTCATGCTGTTCTATAGAGAAGAGGACTCCGTCCTTCTCCTCTCCCCTCCATTTCTCCCTTCTTCAACCCTCCATCCCTGTCCCCACTTTACCCCTCTATTCCTATCCAAGCCTATACACCAAAGATGGTGTGAGCACACAAGGTAAGAAGACAGCCATCTACAAGGATGGTGTCTGACTGTTTATCTCCTCTGTGTTTCTATGTTAAAATACAACCATAAAGGTGACACTAGAAGGTGGGGTCTTGAAGAAATCAGTAGGAATTGAGAGGAGAGTCCTCATGAATGTGTTTCGTTCCCTTAGTTCCAGAGGCCAAAATAGGAAGAGGGTTAGCTCCTTTTGTCTGCCTCTTGGGAGAAATTCCTCACTGGAGCCAGACCATAGTTAAAGTCTAATCTTGGCTTCCTGCATGTTTAGAATGGCAAGAGATAAATTCTCACTGTCTAAGCCACCTTGTCTTTGATATTTTTATTTCAGGAGTTCATGCTGACTGAGACTACAATGAGGCATTAACAACCTCTTTGTATTTGGGTGTTTTGCCTGAGTTTTTTTCCCTGGAATGGGGTTTGGTAAAGGCTCAGCCTTATATAATATAGGAAATCTTTAAGAAAAGAAGAAGGAAAGAAAGAAAGAAAGAAAGAAAGAAAGAAAGAAAGAAAGAAAGAATCTTCTTGATGAAGTATTTTCTAACCACCACAAATGAGTACACATTTCTCCTTGCAGATTCACAATGATTTTATACTATTAAAGGCTCTAAAATGTCTTGTAGAAAGAAAAGCCATATTCCTTTAATTTAGCTTTCTCGGTTTACAGATATGAATCTCAGGGTTTCCTGGGCATGCACCAACATAGCTTGAGGGCCATTAAGAACCTCTTTGTATTTGGGTGTTTTGCCTGAGTTTTTTCCCTAGAATGGGGTCTGATAAAGGCTGAGCCTTATGCAATATAGGAAATCTTTAAGAAAAGAAGAATGAAAAAAAAGAAAGAAAGAAAAGAAGGAAGGAAGGAAAGATCGTCTTGATTAAGTACTTTCTAACCACCACAAAGGAGTACACTTTTCTCCTTGCAGATTCACAACGATTTTCTGTTATTAAAAGCTCTAATATATCTTGGAGAAAGAAAGTCCATAGGAAGTAGGAGACCTAACCAGGGTACCACCTCCCCAAGAAGGGTCAGGAAACACTCCTTTTACAGTCCTGAGTGAGAACATTTATAAGGCTGATGCTCTAAGTTAGGCCAAGAAGAAATGATAACAAAAAATTATATTGAAATATTTATAAGTTCCTAAGATAGGCTTTTTTAATAAATAAAATGTTAATTTCAAACAAATTATAGTTTTTAAAAACCTACATATTTATTGTTAAAATAAAGGAATGGGTTTGACAAGATGGCACAGTGGAAAACAGAAATTGCTATGCCAGCCTTGAGACCTGAGTTCCATCCCTAGAACCCATGTAAATATAGAGAGCCAACTCCACAATTACCCATTGACCCTCACATGTCCTGTGACACATGCACCACTAGTGAAAATAGTGATCACAAATTAAAAAATAATATATGAACATATAAAGAAAAATATGACCCATTTCATTCATGTATATCTATTTTAAAATTAGATTGTACTATGTTTTTGTACTCATTTTTCCCCACTGAATTATGTAGTTTAACCATGCCTGTGTTAAAAATGTTGCTACATTTCACTGGCATATCAACATTAATTTTTGAAAACCAGTATATTTGTTATATTTAGTTGATTTAAGCAGTGCTGCAGCAATTATTTCCCATATATGTCTTAGATACCTACACAATTTGCTTCTAGAAACAATGTGGAAATCCTGAGTGACATACTAGGCAAAGATTTCCAGTAGGCCCATAGTATCCATCCTTGCTTTCTTTAATGTCTCATTTGCTTCTAGAAGCATCACTCTAGGTAAAAGGCTAAAAACTTTCCCCGACTTCCTTCATAGAAGGCTTTGGCTATGTGACTTACTATTAGCCAATAAAATAGGATTTTTTTTTGAGCAGGATCCTTTCTAAGAAAAGTAATGTCCTTTTTTATTCTCTCCTTGTTCATGTTGATTGAATGTAAATCCATCTTGCATGACAAGGTTACATGTTAAGGATCTAAGTATAAGAATGGAGAAGTCTGGGCTCCAAACATCTCCCAGCCATCCTTTACTTTCCTCTGGACTTGTTTTACAAAGCCATAACTTGAGTTTCTATCTTGTTTAAGCTACTGCAGTTTTTCCTTTTTATATGCTCTTAAATGAAATTCTAGCTTGTTCAAATGGAATGCATATTGAACAATTTGACAAATTAGAACTAAATGTCCTGAAAGGGGCTGTACCGACAGACATGCTCATCAACAGTGAATGAGATTGCCTGGAAGAAAATTGAACTCATTATAAATGATGTGGTCTTTTCATTCAGGGAAATTTTAAGCATTTTCAGAACCTTTGCTTGATGCTCTCAAATCTATTGCACTCACCAGAAAAAGAAGTAGAATTGTAGAGACTTCTCTGTGCACCTTGACTTGGCCACTGAATACCTTTGTGATCCTGAATTAATCACAATCTAAATTTTTAGATCCCCAGCTTCTTAATTTGTAAAATATGTTAATCATTGAGCCTCTTGATGAGGAATAAATGATGCATGCACCATATGTATCAAGTAGTATCAGCTACTAGTGTTCACTATGAATATCAGTTATCTGGCTTTGTGGATTATTGTGGGAGATACAGTAATGAAAAAACAGTGTCTGAAAGTAAATAGTTAAATAGACATGTTTGGGTAAAAGACATAGCCACAGACACTGCAGCCACTTACAGTGAAGAAATTTCCCCAAAGGAAAAAAATTATCACAAGAATTATAAAGGCAGACAATGTTACTTCTGTTAGAGGAATAATATCAAGAAATTCATTGTAAAGGATTTGAAGAATGGAGAATTTCTATCTGTAGAAATATCATTGGACTTTATTTTAAACTGGCTACCATAACAGTAGCCAAATGTTGGGTTAGGACGGTATAGTGGCTTAAATGAGAAATGTCCCCCTACAGAACTCTTGGTTCCCAGTTAGTTGGCACTGTTTGGGGGAGGTTATAGAACCTTTAAGAGACAGAGATTGGCTGGAGGATGCATATTAATGGGGGTAGGCTTTGAGAGTATATAGCCTTGACTCATTTCCAGTTTCCTTTCTCTGCCTCATGTTTGGGTTTGAAGATCTGATCTCTCAGCTTCTTGCTCTGGCTGCCATGTCTTCCCTAAAATTTTAAATTCAAATAAACTTTTCTTTTCCATAAGTCACTTTTGGTCATGGTGCTTTGTCACAGCAACAGAAAGATAAGTAAGATAGAAGATACAAATGAACTAGTGAGTTAGTGACTAAAGTACAAGGTACATGTTCGGATAGAATCTGTTTTGCTACAGCACAACAATAAAGTTATATCTCAAAAATATTGCACCAAGCAGTTTTCAGAGTTTGTTAATGCACATGGAAATCTCTGGAGGGCCTTGGTTTCAATGTGAAAGAAAAGAGATAGTCAATTAGATGTCACATTCAAATATGGTTTCTTCCTTCTACAAACTAGCCTTATCTTCATTGTTAAGAATTAAATGTGTGTACTAAAGATGCATCTGTATTCCAGCCAGATCATACTAGTATAATCCAGGGCGTGTCCTCACTCTGACTGGATCATATAGACCTAGAAGGTCTTTGTTAGAGCACCCATGTTGCTGTATTAAATTCCCTCTCCAGTTTCTTTTTAAATGTTATATCTTTGGGCTCTGTCATTAAAACTCCTGGACTACTTCTGGTTTGGAGCTGGGCAATTCAGGTGTCATTGTTTGCTCCAATAAACTTAAAACATTTTTATTGCTCTTCAGTTTACCTTTTCACAGTAGTTGTCCACCAGGGAAGGCATCAAAAAATAGTTATTCTAGGTCAACCTGGAATACTTAACTTGAATACAATCTTGAATTTAACTGTCAATTCTTATTGCCTGGCACACAGTAAATAATCAAAACATGTACTTGATGAAATTTTGGCTGACTAGCTGTGAAGAACAGGTGTTTGGTGTTTGGAAAGAAAGCTTTAAGAATGAGTGCTGGGTTTCTAGCCTGGGCTAATGGAGTCTGATTCCATTTTGACACAAAAATGAATAGAAGAAATTGACATTTAAATTGATGTTATTTGATATTTACGTTAAATAATAGATGAACTACAATACATTATCCAGGTAAAGGAACTTTGTGACACAGTTCTTCATAATCTTCTACAGATGGGTTGGGAATCATATTAAAATGTACTTGAGTTGGTGGGTCTCAGGCTAGGAGTTGGCATCTGTGTTTCTTACAAACTTCTGGTTAATGTAAATAATGCAGTAACACACTGGAGTGGTAAGTTTGGGATCAATTAATGTCAACAGCTTCACTTCTGAACCACCTAAGGAATTTTAAGAAATCTACTCTTTTTCACAGCTAGTATTATCATCATATATAAGCATGTACTGTCACTATATACATTCTAAAGTGTGACTTCTTTCCTTTAAACCTATCTACAGATTCATCAGGGTATTTTCATCAGTGTTAATTAGCAATACACTTGAATTTTTCTTCCATAGCCCCAAATGTCATCATTGCTTTGCCATGTTGAACTTGCACTTCCATTCTATGTTTCCTATAAATTTTTATCCTAAAGTGATATATATTTGTACTGAGTTTTCATTCCCCATTTTGCTTAACTGCTCCAAATACATACAGATGGCTTAAACTTTTAAAAGTCCAGAATTTCTCATGTTCATAATCTCTCACACTTTCTTCTTAGATTATTATGAACATGAATCCTTGACAAGTAACCCCAAGAATACATGATACAAATATTAGAAAAGATGGGATACAAGAGAGCAGTATTGGAAATGGATCTTTTAGTGGGATATTTGGAAGTGGCTTTCCTCTTTAATCAGCCTATGCATCAAGAAAAGGAAAATTCATTTTTTGGAGAGAGAAGTAGAGGCAGCAATGTAATTTTTTTCTGTTCTAAAATTTTGAAATAGTAGTTATTTGATTCTATGATCACCTTTCTAGATATAGACTGAAAGTTACAGAATAACCTCTCATCAAATAAATGCATTAATTGACATGTTCTTTAAATTCTCTTTCACATGTTCTGATGGCAACATATTGGAGACACCTAGATCATCTTGATGTAGCAAGGACCAATAAGGTGAGGGCTACGCTTTTCTTTTGTTAGGAAGGAGAAAATGGGGACAAAGAATGGAAAGAAAATTGACAAAATTCTGACTCCAGGCACTGTCTAAGGTTGGCAGCTACTAAGGCATAGTACATATTGAAATAGAGGATTTGTAAATGAGGCATGGGTCTACATGTGCCTACATACTCCTTGGAATGGTTATATATCAAGTCCAAGTATCCCATTTTGAAGACTGCCACTGTGGAGAACTGAGACCATGTGGTATTCTGGGCAGAGGCCAGGCTGATGGGGAAATGAAGGGCTATGTAGACAGAAATTCGCACACATGAAATGTGTACTGCATAGACTCTATTAATTCAGACTTGTGGAAGTAGAAAGTATTTATGAAAGAAAATTTTGTTCTATGTGTGGAAAAAGAGAAAAGGGACAGGTAGTTAAAACAAGATACATGGGGACTGAGAAATACAAAACTGCTTCAGGCCCTTGAAGATACCCATGTGTACATAAGTAGCTGATGCAGAACTATACCCCATGCTTATCTGAGTGTTAGAGTTGACTCCGGTCTCAGTAGCACTTTGTCAGATCAGTTCTCACTGTTCAGTATACAATGTTACTGAGTTAGCAAAATTCATGTAATGATGGCCCTTTCACTTAGTCTGGTTGACTCTAGAAGTTTCTTTCAACACTAAGGTGTTTTGGTTCCATGGCTCAGTCACATTTTAAAGGTATGTAAAGCAGAGTGATAACCCCAGCTCTCATTGATTCTTTCTCTCATTCTTAGTCTTGAAAAGGCCTGTTCATTACACATGACTTGAAAAGCTCTATGTGTGCTTCATTTATTTTCACTGGGAGGTCACTTAAGAGAAGACTTTTTCTATTAGATTGGTTGTAGAACTCTCTTTGTTTGTAACTTTATCAAATATTCAACAAGAAAGTGCCTGTAGCCCTGTACTGGGGAACGGCTGCCTGAGCAGAACATACAGAAAGAAGGAAAGTAGAGAATTGCAGGGTCATTGTGAAGTCCTGTGTCTGACACACCAGATCCATTATATGCCTGCCTCTTTGATTTCTTTCCCTGTCTGGGTTGCAGGCTTTTGTCTGCTCTATTGATATCTGAATATGATCAAATACCTTGTGACATTTAAGCTTAAGCAGAAAGACACTCCTGAAAACAACTGTGGTTCAATATTTTCCATAGAACTAATAATAATTCTGCTTCCTTCACGACTATAAAGAGCAACTGATGCCTCGTGGAAAATGTACAGGAGACTGGACTTTCTTAGAATCAGAGGGCTAGAAAAGCTCTTTGTTCATAGGAGCCTACATAGACTACATTTTTTAAAAAAAATTCCCTGTATCTTCAGAGACCACTAAGGGAAGGATCATTTATAAAATGTTTTAGATCCTTGTTTTGACAGTTGTCACATCTCCTCTTCCACCTCTGTCCTATTTTTCTATTCCTGACCTAACCATATTCATCTCTACCCTTACCAGCTAAATAGGTTACAGGAGATATGGCTGCTATAACACAGCAAGCCAACAGGGAGGGTAGGTGTTGATCAAAACTTTGCTTTGCTGGGAACCTTCAGTGTGGAAAGGCAAAGCTGTTTTTATCTAACACACCTTTTATTTGCTTTTTCATCTGCCCAAGCACACTCACCATATCAAGGTACTTGACTCTCAAAGGTGAATGCAAAATTTTATCTCTTTACCTATTTTTCTCTACATATTTCATCAGATAAATAACCATTAATATGATGGGCTGGTCTTCCCTTCCCTTCCCTTCCCTTCCCTTCCCTTCCCTTCCCTTCCCTTCCCTTCCCTTCCCTTCCCTTCCCTTCCCTTCCCTTCCCTTCCC
>CM052700.1:37455103-37504263 GCA_028551405.1 Uromys caudimaculatus
GTGCCATGTTTTCCTTTGAAATGCTCCTACCTAGCTCCTGACAATCTCAGGGTTGTTGTTTGTTGGTTTGTTTAGGGGTTTTGTTTGTTGTTTGTTTTTTAATGTGCTTGTTTGTTTTACTAAAAAGTCTTCCAGGGCACATAAGAATCACTTCCCAAGAGCTGTGAAACTGGAAAATCCTGCTCAAACAATGTGGTACTAAGTTTAGTACTCGACTGCTACCTCCTCCCCTGAGGTTTAAAATGTTCTCACTGTGTGTCTATCACTAGGCTAAGCACTTCATGAACTTGATTGTGTTCAGTCCTCATGACAATTCTACAAGGATGACATCAGCATAATTGCTTGATCCTACAAGCTTGATTTGCCAATATCACTTTAGTTATCCACATCTTGGATAATATTAGGACAGCTACTTAATACTACTATCAGATAGGAAGTTGTTACTTAAAATATTCATTTATTTGTTACTGAGGCTAAAATAACAGATACAAAGACAATAAAAATAGATAAAATAATAAAAGATTATAAATACAAAGTGCTTTGATTACAGAAATAATGATTTGCTTATAATATTTGTAATTTCAATGATAATGATGATATTAATATTAAAAACAAAATATTGATAACTCAGGAATAAAATCAAAGAAGAAACTCAAATACACAAATGGGCCTAGTTTCCTTGGTGAGAACAATCGATCAGATCACTTGGACTCCCTGACCGGGAGCAGTGCTTTCTTCCTGCTGCAGGTTCCTCTCTCATCCCCTCTCAGTATCTCTCTTCCTGTCTTTCTTTCTCATCTCTCACTCTCCTTCCTTTCCTCTCCTTCCCTCTTCCTCTTCTCCCCCTCCTTTGGACCTCCATCCCTGAATTACAAAGACATCAGTGTGCCTTGGAGAGTGCTGAAGGGCTGCAGTGGGAGATGAAGATAAGTTTTAACAAACTCTGTGTCTCTTTGCAGCTGCTGTTTGGTAAGCAGGCTTCCTGCCATGCTGAGGCTGAAGCTGCCAAGTGCCTTATCCTGGGCTGAGCCCCAGACCTCAGCCACAGACTATTTTCTGTGGCTTATTCCAAGTGCAGTCCCTCGGCTGTGCTGCAAGCAATAAATATCTCTTTCTGTAATAGGGAACCGAGACCCTGAAATCTACCAGTTCATCTTTCACAGCCTCTACCCTCTGCCTCTTTATTTTCACCCAAGTTCCATTATTGCTCTTTAAGATAGGATATTCAGGCATTTATCAAGGGCTGGTATGCCAAAGTTCTGGGTATTAGAATATTTTCAAATTCTCCAAGAGAGAGATCAATTGACAACTGTAGTCAGAGACTTATTAGCAAGATAGGAGGGAAGATATTTTTCTTTCCTAGAGACTATAGCCTCCTGAACCACACTGTTCCTCATTACTATGATCATAACTCAATATATCAGGTTAGAAAAGTTAGATTTATTTTTTATTATTGCATTATCTAATGTTTATGAATGTCTTGCCTGCATGTATTTATGAGCACCATATGTGCATTCTTGATGCTGGCAGAGGCCAGAAGATGGCACTGGCTGTCCTGGAACTAGCGGTACTAATGGTTGTGAACCACTCTGTGGGATACAGAAGATTGACCTGGGTCTTCTGGAAGAGTAGTCAGTGCTCCATCTCTTCAGTCCAAGAATTAGGGTTTTGTTATTGTAGTTTGTTTGTTTGTTTGTTTTGGGGAGGGGTGGTTTTTGTTCTTATTTGTTGGTTGTTTAACATGGAAGTATAGAACAAGGCCCTCTATGAAGACATAAGTCTAATATGACAGACAGAGCAGACAATAGTTACAACTACAGCAGCATCAGTTATTATTGTTTATGCAAACACATTTTGGTGCCAGACAAAATGCAGCCAAGTTTTCATTGTATATCATTTCCATTGATGTCCTCAGAAGGGCCTGTAAAAATAGATGTTGTTCACTGACTTAAGAATTATGAAAATAAAAGTGTAAGTTTAACCTTTAGTGTTCTTAATATTGCTCACCTTAAGCTAATATGTTGAATAATAGGCATACTTATATATGCTGTTAATAAGATACATTTTCCTTATGAATTGAAACAATGAAACAGAGTTTGACCCTTTTTCAAAGCAGGGACATATCTATATTTTTGCATGTGTATGTAAACATATGTATATATACAATTATGCACACATATTTATATCTATTTTTTTCTTAGGCAAAGCTATGGAATAACATGCCTTTGAGGAAGATATTGGAACATGAGTGAAAGAGGCTTTTATTAATAACTTCATGCTAATCTAAATTCTAATTTATTATTTTATTAAGTATTTTTGCAACTATGTTCATAAGAGAAATTAAATTTCTAATTCTCTTTCTTTCTTGAGTCTTTATATGGTTTGAGTATCAGTGTGACCATGGCCTCATAAAATGAATTGGGCAATGTTCCTTCAGTTTCTCTTTTTGTGGAATAATTTTAGGAGTATTGGGGTTAACTCTTCTTTGAAAGTCTGGTAGAATTCTGCACTAAAACTTTCTGGCCCTGGTTTTTTTTTTGGGGGGGGCAGTGGTGGTTGATGACCGCTTCTATTTCACTAGGGGTTAGAGCCCTATTTAAATTGTTTCTTTGATCTTGTTATAACTTTGCTAAGTGGTATCTTTAAGAAAATTATCCATTTCTTTTAGACTTTACAGTTTGGTGAAGTACAGGTTTTCAAATTATGTCCTTATGATTCTCTGGATTTCCTTGTTATTTTTTGTTATTTCCCTCTTTTTGTTTCTGATTTTATTCATTTGGATATTCTCCCTCTGTCTTTTAGTTAGTTTGGATAAGGGTTTGTCTATCTTGTTGATTTTCCCAAAGAGCCAACTCTTTGTTTCATTGATTCTTTGCATTGCTATCTTTGTTTCTATTTTATTGGTTTCAACCCCCAATTTGATAATTTCTTGCTGTCTTGGTTGTGTTTACTTCTTTTTTGTTCTAGGGTTTTCAGGTGTGCTGTTAGGTTGCTAGCATGAGATTTCTGAGATCTCTTCAGTTTTTTCAGTTTCTTTGTTTGTTTTGGGTGGGGGTGGGGGTGGGGTTTTGTTTTTTGTTTGTTTGTTTGTTTTTTGTTTTTTTTTTCGTGTAGCCACTCAGTCTGGCTTTTGTCTTCAGAAGTAGGAGAATTTACTGAAATAGTGTAAATAGGATGGGAATTGACTAGTTTGAATTTTGAAATGGTTCCTGGATCAGTGGAGACAGGAGAAGATTTCAGGCCAAGAGTTGGTTCAAAAAAGTTAGGGAGGTAGTTGGTGCTGCAGACCAAGTGAAAGCAATGATGTCCTAAAGCAAAGTGGCAACAGGGCGAGACTGGTGGCCTTTACAAACCCATGAACTTATTGCTCTGAGTTCTACACGGGAGATGCATACATAAGAGACCTTAAGAAATAAGGAGAGTGGCTTATGGAAAATAATGCATTTCATCTTGATACTGCAGTATATGTGTATAATGATCATAATCATCTTCCTTTCATCCATTCTCTCTCTCCCCCCACTCCCTCCCGCTTTCCTAATAGTCCTGCTTCTGCTCCATGACCAGTCCCTTTGATTTCATACATGAGACAAAACATAAGAAACTTGGCTTCCTATATTTGGCTTATGTTGATGAATGAAATTTCCTAGTTTTACCTATCTTGCTGAAAATGCAATGATTTTGTACTTTATGACTGAATAGCACTCCTTTGTGGTTTGTGTGTATGTGTGTGTGTGTGTGTGTGTGTGTGAGAGAGAGAGAGAGAGAGAGAGAGAGAGAGAGAGAGAGAGAGAAGAACTTGAAGGCCAGAAGTGTGGGATCTCTAGCTGGAATTATGATTTTTTCATGAGCCACCTGATATAGATGCTGGAAACTGTGCTCCTGTCCTCTAAAAGAACAGGGAATATTCTTAATCATTACAAACTCTCTCCAGCCCTTGAGTCATTTCGTTAGGGGAAAATAGCCAATCACAGCCATAGGGATGACACACTTGGGACTCGCAAGATCATGTAAGTCTTAATACTCTTCCAAGGGAAAAAGTCTCCTTGGATGTCTGCTTCTTACAGAAAATTGTTCATAACAGTATCGACTTGTCTTCACTACTGGTATATATGAATTTACCACATTTTTCTCAAAGAATCATTTTTAAATCAGTTTTTCAAATCAGCATTCTAAATAGTCTTCAAACTTTGTTCAAGATTATTTTCCATGAATATAAGTCCTATGTCTTGTTATTTGCGAGGGAGATTATTTCAAGAGTGTTCTTACTGACTAAACAAGTTCCTACACCTTTACCTTGCTTCCCTACACCAGGTAATCTAAGCACCTGCATGGCAGAGCTGGATGAGTTTAAATAAATTTCCACAGACAGGCTGAGATATTCTCTCTCTCTCTCTCTCTCTCTCTCTCTCTCTCTCTCTCTGTGTGTGTTCTGAAGAGTTTAGTTTATCACATGAGGTCAACTGAGGGAGAAGTGGCATGCTCGTGTTGCCTTATTCAATGCCTGCTCAGATTAGGTTGCCATGCCAGGACATTGGCTGTGCTTTTGATTTTTTTCCTCTGTTAAAAATAGACACATTACCTACAAGAAGAATGGAGGAGATGAACACCCCCCACCCATATTATTAGTGCACATGCACGTGTGAACACCTGATATGCAAATAGCCAAAGTGGGTGGAATGGAATAGTTCTAAAGTTTTTTTTTTTTTTAATCATAGCATGAAATTATCTTTAAAAATGAACTTAAATTGGAGGTTTTCACTTAACATGTGGCAAAATCTAATTTTCGTTTTTCAAATTGACATTTGCTAGTGCCAAGCAGAAAGGTTTTGTGTGGTCAAACAGACCAAAGTCTCCGTGGGGAGGGTCAGAGATCTGGGATGCTCATATTTTAGATAAATGGATTTGATTTCCCCTGGATCATCCTTTTTTAAAAATAGGGAAAATATTATCAGTGTCAGCCAACTACAGAAATAGGGTTGACCTGAAGGGGCTCACAATATTATGCAAGCACTCAACTTTGTCCCAAGAGAGAAACTATCCTGGGATTTTGCCTCTTACAGAAATTGCTTGAGACAGTTTCTCCGTGTTTCCCCTGCTGTGCTTTTCCTTCGAGCTGTGCCAATGCAGGGTGCTGTGACAATCAGGGTGACCAGCAGAAATGGAGGAATTGATAATAGTTGAGAAGTGGGGATATGGTTGAAAGGGAGAGAGATCAAGACAGGAGGAAGACCTGCTAGAGGTACAGGCATGCAGAGCGTCTGCAATGAGGAGCATCGCACTTTAAATCCTTGACGACTCAATCCAGAATTGCAAAGGTTTGCTGTACAATGGCACTGTTGAACAATAATAATGTGAAATTTCCTTCTGATGCCCAATCACGCTTGAAACATTGTGTCAAAAGCAGCTTTTGTACTTGGCATTGAGAATACTTAAAGGGTTTAATAATAAGAGCATCCATTTTGGGCTACTTGAAAAGAAATGCTGTAAGCAGCCTATACACGGAGAATGCGTGAGTTGATTTCACTTAACCACCGGGAATGTTAACTCCCTGGCCTGCCCATAGACTGGCTGGCATAGTACTTATCTCCACATGCCTGATTAGACAATTGTAGTTATTTGCTTTCTGTAAAATACATCTGGATTCATTGTAGACACCTGATTTCTGTTTATTCGGGACACCAAATAGAATCAACTTAAAATCAGGATGTAGTTGTTTAGGATGGTGTGTGTGTGTGTGTGTGTGTGTGTGTGTGTGTGCGTTCAGAAAAAATGGATCATTTTTTTAGACCCAGAATCATCACAAAATGACTACTTTAAGTTCCCATTGATCAGAGTTGCCTTAAGTTAAAGCATAACACTTGATGCTGAAGAAACTATAATCTTCTTGCCAGACCAGTTGGAGGAGCCACTGAGAGCCAGCCTACTCTTATTCTGATCTTGTTATTTGCTAGCTGGTTTTGAGAAGGCATGTTGCCTCTTCTCTTTGCTTTTTCTTGCAGTGATGAGGGCATTTCCCTCAACAGGAATGTTTTGAAGGTTATAAGAGATTTGTTCCCTTTGTTCAAGGTGTAGGTAAGTAGGTTTGTAGAGAGTTTAGAAAGGATAATGAAAGCAGACAAAAACCTAGGTAATATTCATTATTCTGCAGCTACTGTTATAAACAGTAATGTCCTTTTCCCTACTGATCCCCATTAGACTGCTGATCGCTTCAATGGAGATCAATACCAAGAACAGTGCTTGGGGACCTGGGATATTCAGTGGAAGAATGCTTGCTTAGCATGCATAAAGCCTTGGGACTGATCCCTGCCACTGACTGCTCCAGCATCTCTTCTCACAAAAGTATAATGCTTGGCACAGAACTCTCAGTGCTCTGAGTTCTTCGGCGGCTCCCCATGTCCTACAGGAAGGTGGTTTAGATTCAGCCTGTCATTCAAGTCTTTCCATCTATGTTTTTCAGGGTGTACTCCCCTGAAACTCTTTTTACTCTAAGAGAAACTTAGAATTACTTTTCAGTGAAAGTATCATAGCATGTTTGTCTTCCAGTAACTTCATAACCACCAGGCTTGAGTTCTTCAAGAGCTGACTACATCAAAACTATTCATTTTTTTCACAAATCACTACTCTTGCTTAGAACTCACCCAGCCTTCCATGTCTTCTTCTTTGAGGGATCTTCTTTCTTTTCAGATTTTATTTTTTCAGATATTTTATTTCTTCTACAAGAATCCAATGTCATTTCCCTGTACTAGAAGCTAAGTCCAACAGATCTCCAATTCCTCAGAATGCTTCTACAACACTTTACCTCACATGAATATTAATAAAGACATATTGAATTTGCGTATTCTAGGAAATTACTATGGAGAGAAATTGAGAGCCAGTCTTTCTAAGTGGGAAGAGACCATAACACGGCCATCACTATTCAATAAAAATATTTCCCAAGCAGATATATATACCACACAGTTTATTCTGCTCTTTCTAGAATTTTAAAACCATCTAGAGACTGGAGATGAAGCTTATTTGGTAGAGTGCTTGTCCTGAACCACATAAGCCTGGGCAGAAGCCTGATGATATTCTCCTATAATCCCAGCACTGGAGATCAAAGCAGGAGAATCCAGAATTCAGGGTTACTTTTAGCTACACAGTAAGGTCACCATGAGACCTTGTCCCAAAGAACCCAAAGAAGTAGGGCATAGTCGCACATTCTTTTAATCTTATTATCCAGGAGAACAGAAAAATTAGGAGCTTGAGCTCCTTCATTTGAGGATAGCCTAGCCCACAGTAGCAGTTCCAGGCAAGCAAGGAATACACAGTGAGTCTACATCCAAACAAAATCACCAAAAGCAACAAGAAAAACCCAAAACAAAAACCCAAGATAAAAACAATCATGTAAAATTATACCAGTTAATGGTTATGTGATTTTATATAGGAAAACTTGGTTAACAATAAACATTCATGCTATGCATATTGAATGCCAGGTACACAGTATGAGTGTGGTTCTAGAAATAGATCTCATCTCTGCCCCTAGGGAGCTTACATCTGGTTGGTAAGAGAAAGATAAATATGCTACAAAGCAGTTAACTCCTAACAGGCCTGGCAGAAATGAAGATATTCTAAAGAGATTCCTGTGTCTCTCAATTTGATTATCTGGCTGTTTAAACAGTGGACCTTAAAGAAATGAAAATTTCCCCAAGAGTCTCATGCTGACAGAAGAAAAAGGCTTCAGCTAGTTCTAAGAACTCCTCAGATCCCTTCCAGGAGAAGGCTGCAGGCCAAACAATAAGAAGTTAGTGGTGGGCTGGACCACACCTTGGCTCTGACTCTTAGATATGTATATTCTTGATCCTCTATTGAAACTTTAAACTGTGGTTCACTTTGCTTCTCTGTCCATCTTCCCAACATGACCACACTGAATAATTCACTGTATTCTGCTTTCTACTTTTAATAATTGGCTTATCAAATATGTATACAGGTAGCTCTCAACTCTTTAACATATCTTTTTTCTTAATTTTTAAAACATCTCTGACTCAGAATTGTTCCTGTCTCAAAGGACTACAAGAACAAAAATGGAGAAGAGACTGAGAGAAAAGAGGTAAAAATAAAACAATAAAGAAAATTATTCTCTTATATATTCTATCCTGAGCACAGTTAACCCTTACTCCTCTCTTCCCAGTCCACTCTCCCCATCCATCCCTCCTCCATTTGCCTTCAGAAAAGGACAGGTCTCCTTGGGATATCAAACATGGCATGTTGTGTTGCAGTCAGACTAGGCACATTATATTAAGTCTGATTGAGGCAACCCAGTAAGAGGAAAGGGTCCCAGAAGCAGGCAAATGAGTCAAAGACAGTCCCTGCTCACACTGTTAGGAGTCCCATAAGAAGACCAAGCTATACAACCATAACACATACAGAGGGCCTAGGTCAGACCCATTCAGGCTCCCTCATTCTTGGTTCAGTCTCTGTGAGCCTCTATAAGCCCAGCTTAGTTGATTCTGTGGGTTTTCTTGTGGTATCCTGACCCTTATTGCTTCTACAATTCTTCCTCTCTCTCTATTGCAGAATCCACCAAACTCCGTCTAATGTTTGACTGTGGGTCTCTGCATCTGTTTCCACCAATTGCTGGATGGAACCTCTCTGATGACGATTATGTTAGGCTCCTATCTATGAGGATAGCAACATATTATTAGGAATCTTTTTTTTTTCCTATTTTCTTTTTTTGCCAGGCTTGTTCGGTTCTATTCTATGACAAATATCATTAGAGACCTGAGCTATCTGGCCTATGGTTTCTGGCCTGCTAGGCAGTGTCAGGGATAGGCTCCCTGCTGTGGTCTCAAGCTGGACCAATTATTGGTTGACCACTCCCACAATTTCTTTGCCACCTTTTCCCCAGAACATCTTTCAGGCAGGACAGATTTTAGTTCAAATGTTTTGTGCCTGGGTTGGCATCTTGACACATGGTTCTAATCACATACTTCCTGTTGTGTTCAGCCAGGGCAGGTACTGACCACTTGGAAGAAAAGATGAAGGCCGGGTAGGGAATGAGCTATATTACCACATAGCTCTGACTATGTTACCACATACCACATAGAGGATAAATCCCTCTGCAAAGTCCTTAGCTCCTGCTAGGCAGCTTGTTCACCCAGTGCCTGTTGACAGCTTTGGTTCCTTCCACAGAGTTCCTGTAATGGCTCTCTTCCTTCAAGCCTCCTGGGATGTAGATGGGAGTGGTTCTTCAGTGTTGATAGCATTGAGGAGATGTTGAAGAACCTTAACCTGTCAACAATCTTTGCTTTCTCTGCATGAGTAGACCTTGCTGAGCCATCAATATAAAACTAGTGAGAAAGTTCATGCTTGGTGCAGTTCCCCAAACACTGACAGCTTCTTCTGCCCAGCGTGGTTCTAAGCACTAGGGATAAAACCAAGTCTACTATCAAAGGACTCCACTTTACCATGAAAGACAATCACATGATTAGATGGGCATTTGAGAATGGGTATTGAAGGTGTATTATACCCAGGTGACAGGGGAGAAGAATGAAGCAAAAATGAGCTATGTCACTTTATCATAAAATATTTTTAGAACCAGAAGGGGTTATAATCTAGAGAAAAATTCTGAAGCATATTGAATTTAAATGATCTTTTCCTCATGAGTAGCAATGAAATGAAAGACTGAGATTCCCACTCCTGGTCCACCTCTCTCTCTTTGCCCCCCTCTTTCTCATCTGAGGACATTGTCATTTCTAATCTCTACCCACATCCTCCCTGTCTTTGCCTTGGCTTCTAACCTGAACCATTTTTCATTTCAAAGCTCTTGAGTGTTTGGAGCAAGGATGGTGAACTTATTGATTTCAATATTCTCATTGTCACAGTCAGAGGGAAAGGTGAAGAGGGTTGAGACAGATGGAGGTGAAGTACGTGGTTAAGGACTTACCACCAACACTAATCCGCCAGGAACCAGAAGCAATCTGAGAGTCTGCAGGCTTTGAAAGACTTCCAAGCTTCCCTCCTGTGCTTGTGAGCTTGCTGGATGCTGCTGCTGACTGTGAGGCTCATAAACATCCCGTGGGGGTCTGATTCATCCTTCCTCCCTCCAGCACCAGGGAAAGGCTGAAGTGCAGGGGGAATTTTTTCCATCTGATGTATTGGATGATGGAAAGAAGACTTCTCATTCAGCCTGACTTTGGATATTACAGCTCCTTGGTTTGTCCGTCGTTATGAATTGTTTAGAGCTAAATTTAGCATAAAGATTTTAATAATTATAATAATGTTCATGTATGTAGTAATTACTATATGGAAAGTATTATCCTGAGTACCATTTATTGGTTGAATTAATGCCACAAAGTAGATGCTATTACAATTGTTGATATATTATTACTTGCAGAGGAGGAGAAACACTGAGAGAGAAGGGGGTTGATCAAGGTCCCCACGTACTGCAGGAGGTCAGCAGCAATGAGCCCAGGTCCTGAGTCCCATGCCAGTCTTGTGCATTACTTCACAGTGGGCATTTAGTTTCCCCAAGGTTAATGCTCTCCTTATTTGCTTTTTCTTCTGTTTGTGACCTTTATCATTTTAGAGTTCCTTCATTTCCAGACATGAAGTTGAATGAATCAGCGGTCAACCCATAACCTCTGGAAGTAGGACATTCAATCTAGAGTCTCAGGAGCTTCTAAGTATAAACGTCATATCTTCTCTCAGCAAATATCACTGATATGTATAAGTAAAAAAGCAGCATGTATGTCAGAGGGAGATTGGTGAAGAATTTAGGGAAATGAAGTGACAATGTTGAAGTTATCAGTGTTCTCATTGTCACATGGAAACTTCCATAGATGCAAAGATGTTGTTGGTCTGTGCAGAACTGAGTGGTTTCCAGTGGTATGTCAAAACCCAGAAAGTTCTTCATAAACTTGGAGGAGCCAGTCACTTGTTTTTACTTTGTGCAGGCTAGGAGACATTCCTTTCTCAGGCATTAGAATCAACCTTTCCTGAATCCAGTGTTTTGTTTTTTTTTTGTTTCTCTCCCAGTCCAGTCTACTTGTCCCCAAGACACTTTGAGTCATTTTCAAATGCTCACTCCAGAGTTTTACCCACATAACAGAGTAGGGCAGTTGCACAGTGTTTGTGAAACATTCCCAAGTCTTTGCAAACTCAAGTCAATCCAACATGAAGAGAGACAGGAAGCACAGGGTCTCACTCAGAGGGAGGAGCTCTTAGTTACTGACAGCTGCGGGGAGAGCGAGAAATGGTTTTTGAAGAGTGTTGCCCCTAGTATGGTGACCATACTAGTGGTTGGCTCCATACCCTCAAGTCTGTGGACATCACAAATTATACTTTATGTGTGTGTTTTTTTTTGTTAAATAAGGACATGAAGGTGGGTAGATAGAGAAAGGAGGGGTGGATCTTGTAGGAGTTGGGGGAGGTAGGGTCTATGATCAAAATATATGAAATTCTCAAAGAATTAAGAAAAAGGAATAAAATGCTAATTTTTATACTCCATTTCCTAGCCATGCAAATGTGATGTAGGGGTTTGATATAAGCCTTCAGTGTGATTTGTGCCACTCACTGACTTAGTCTATGAGGAAATAAAGGAACCTCATGTCTTAGGAGCTCTGACTCCAGCGCTTCCTTGTGTGTGCTTTTCCTGACTTGTTCCACATGTGTCTTTGGGATTGGGTTTCTCAGCCCACACTGAGACTTTCAGATTCCAAACCTTTTAGCTTCTGCTTCCCTTCTGTGTCCCATTGCCTACTGTGGCCTGTCACAGATCACTGCACCATACTGATGCTTCTCTTTTTCCCAAGAGGCTGAAGTCTCGCCCTACTTTCTTTAGTTATCTGTGGAACTAAATTTATCTCCTGATATCTCAGTACCTATAAATTTCCAACCTCTTGCTGTCTGGTATCACCTTCATATCTTCTGGTCAAAGTTAATGTGAACATAAAGTATTTGTTTCCATTTTATCTATAAGAAATATGACCAGGGGGTTGAAATACATAAATTGATCCCAATGGAAACTGTAACTACTTACACAAAATAAATAGGTATTTACTTCATCAGTGAACTTGATCATAACTGAGGAAAAGAAGGCAGGGCTCCAATTCACTGATCTCTCTATAATCTGGTATCCTTTTAAATGTATTAAATAGCAGTCTTCATTCACTCCCTATGTTGTCTGGAGCATATTTACTTAGCTTAGATATCTGTTATACCTTCCAAGTCTCTCCTGACTCCCCAGGTAGATCCATGTTTTCTTTCTCTGGGTCCCTACTTTATAATGGTGAATTAAATTTGACATTATCATCTGTAGGAATGTTGTTAGTGTCAGCCTCATGTTCTTTGGCCACTTTCCTTGTAGTTTTAATAGACAGTCTTCCTGCGTGACAGTGGCTCTCCTTCAATGACTGTATCTCTTGTCTTCTTTGGTCTAAGTTTATTTTTCCTATATACTTCCAAGAATTGCCTTCATTCAACAGAGAAGAACTTGACTGATAAGTCCCTTAGCTTCCTAATTTCACTTGGAACAATTCCTAGATATATTGCAAATAAAATTCTTCACATGCTATAGTGGAAGGGTTCCTCAAGGATATACAGAGTATTTTTATGCTCTTACAACTTAAATGCAAAATGTCTCTCTAGACTCATAGTTGGGTGCTTGGTTGCCAGATGATGTGAATTTGGGAAGTGATTGGATTATGAGGGCTCTGACCTAATCAAAGTGTTAATCCCTTGACGGACTTCTAAGATGATTCATTAATGGCAGGTGGTCGAAAATAGGAGGTGAGGACACAGTTTGGGGAAGTAGGTCACTTCCACCTTGCCCTGGGGTGAGGGGCTCTATCATTCCAAGTCCTCTTCTTTTGTGCTTCTCTCTCTTCTCCTTAGCCACATGTTTCTGCTTCAATGATATCCTGTCCAAGTGCATGGGGCTAAAAATCCATTGACCGAATCCTCTGAAACCATGAGGTCTTTCCTTTTCCCAAGATGTTTATGTCAGGTATTTGATTACACCAACATAGATGTAACTAATACAATATATATGCATTTGATTACACCAACACAGATGTGCCTAATAAAAAACATGTGTTTTTCTCCTCTCAGACTAGACAGAATTCCTTTTGTAAGGGTTGCTTTTGTACCAAACATGTACCCTCACACTGACAGGCACTCAATCAATATTTGTAGTGTAAAGAAAATTAATTTTCCTGCATTTTTAGTGACATAATGGTATTTCTGAAGTACTCTCATATTGAAAAGCATATTCAAATGCTGACATTTTAGAATTATGATCATTTTAATAAAATAAAATAAAGTAAAATTACTTTAAAACTAAGAAATCTAATTTTCCATAGGACTTAATTTTTAACTTTCTTTTAAAATTAACCCAATGGCTCTATCACCTATTTATCTAACTATCTAACTATCTATCCATCCATCCATCTATCATCTATCTTAGAGACATAGTCTCATTATTGCTCTGACTGGCCTGGAACTTACTATGCAGACCAGTTTGGTCTTGAATTCACAGCAATCCTCATACCTCTGCCTCCTGACTGTTAGGGTTAAAGGCATAGACCACCACATCCAGCTTTCCCTTCCTTTAATTGAGCAAGCTTTGTCATTGTTTCTTTATACTTTGCCTGAATCATGGTATAACTGGCTCTCTTTTTCTAATAATGGATTGGCCTAACTTTGAAGTCAATCATATGTAAATGACAGTGCTGATAAATGTCACAAGGAAACTGCTAATATATTGAGGACTCCTTTTTTATTCAATTTAAATGTTTTTAAATCTATCGGACCTGGAGACAAATTCAAAGTAATGCATCCCCTGGGTCTAAAAATGTTTAAATAACTTTAATTGGAGAATTAACAAATTCTGGCAATTGTGTGTCATTTTGTTAATATTTTCAGAAAACTGGCAGTTCTCAGACAATAACATTAATGAACAACTTATTCAAATTTCCATCTGGAATAAACAAGCACCATAGTAGGCGTCAGTTAACTCTTTCCTCCTCTTTTTTTCTGCTTCATATTTGACCGCGTAGTGGCCTCAAAAAGAAAGCAGAAATCTTTAGAAGAATGACTGCACCACTTGGCTTAGCAAAAAAAGCAGAAAAGACTGAACAGAAACAATACAAACTAAAATTAGATGCACAGATTGACCAGGGAACAACCTCGAATGAATATTTATGAACTAAAATGTCACACTTTTCTATTTATCATATAAGTTCCATACCAGCACAAGCAATACTGTATTCACAAGGGCAATAGAAAGGCTGAACTTACAAGAAGAATTTTAAATAATTTATCTCAGAAACCTTGCTGTTATAGATACTGTTTTTAACAAATTCCTATGATGTCATTGAAGCTTTGGGTACCCCATTTTTTTCTTTAGGCAATGTCTAACTGTGTAGCCTAGGATGTACTGGAACTCTGTGTAAGTAAGGGCCATCTCAAACTCAGAGATCCACCTGTCTCTACCCCTTATATAGTAGGATCAAAAGCATGTATAACACTTCCTGATGGCACCCTACTTTTATTTATTCAAGTATATTATGAGCTAAATATAGAAAAAATGATAGACCTGTTAGTGATTTAAATATACAAAATAGTTTTTAAGAACACAAATCTTGATGTGGAGTAATTTAATGAACACCAAGAGCTAAGCAAGAAACTCACTATTTTCATACTATAAGACTCTTGAAGAAGAGCCTAGGATTATAGATGAAAAGCAAATTAACTATTAAAGAATGTTTTAATATTTATTTTTACCAATTTAATTGATCTGACATTGTTCCTTCTTGTATGCTCCTAAGAGCAAGATCTTCACATCATTTTTGGTAAATGGACCCAATAGAATTTCAATGTTTTGAATGAACATTATTTATCCTTTTAAACATACACACATACAAACACACACACACACACACACACACACACCCCACACACACACACACACACACACCCCACACATACACACACACATCTGCCTTAAAACTCGCTTTGGAAATCCTTTTGAAAAGATAAAAGTAGAATTAAAAGGCTGTGATTTATCCCAACTCAAAGAAACTGTCTTCTACAATAAAACATACCATTAATATTCAATTTCCCCCCAAAAAAACCAAATTGATTGCTATATCCAAATATAGTAGAACCTTAACAACTGAACCCATCACCCCTAAAATCAACTGACTAAAGACAATAACATAATAAATATTTGTCTTGTTATTTTCTTTAAAGGATTATACTCTTTCTTGAAAAAAATTCAAACAGTTTAAGGTGTACCATGAGGTTAATCTTTTATCAAAGTGCAAATCTAAGCAATATCCATCTTGTCAAATACATATTTGAATGGAAGTCTTGCTATAAATTCTGTTCATGCATTAAAATTCTTGTCAGAAAGAAAGGGAAACCATCTGCAAGGGAGCCTCCATTTCTAAACCAACAGCCTGGTGATATTTTAATGGTGTTTTGAGGATTTTAAAGCAGCATTTCCTTTGCACGACTCCTTTCATCCCCTATCCCCTTGAACAAATTGCTCTTCTTCTTTTATTTAATCAGGAGTATTCATTGCTCCAGATAAGAGGTGGATGTAACAGAAAAGGAAGGGACTACTCACATTACACTCAAAACAAAAGCCTTTGAGCCACAAAACCTGTAATTCATTTCAAAATTTGAAGCCCTAAAGATTTCGAATGATTATCTTACATACCACACTGCAGATACGAGGGGTTAAAAAGCAGGACACATCAGTATACTTAGCTCTCAGGGGTTGTGGTGGTGTGATCTGGGCACTGTAGCTTTGAGAAAAGA
Organism: Uromys caudimaculatus; assembly: GCA_028551405.1. NCBI lineage: Eukaryota > Metazoa > Chordata > Mammalia > Rodentia > Muridae > Uromys > Uromys caudimaculatus. The sequence continues at coordinate 37,470,905 of CM052700.1, forward strand.
GTTTAACCACACTTGACATAATGTCCTTGAGAAAAATGTCTGCAGATGATAATGACTTAGGGATGTTCAAAGGCTAACTGATAGTTAGGTATCATCATTGAGCCAAGTTGCTAGTGACATTTGGTATTGTTTTATTTTGTCCAATAATATTTTTAAAGATTTAAAGAGTTTTCTGGTGAGCTTTGTAAGATAGTTGAAATTGGAGGTGGGAGAAACCATGTTAGGAAATGCTTGGCCAATTTAAATGAGACCAGTGGGGCAGGCACAATGAACCACATTGAACAAGGTAAAAAAAATATATATAAGAGTGGCAGGGGAATGGCTCAGTAGGTCAAGTGCATGTAGGACCTGAATTCAATTCCTAGAACCTACAGAAAAAAAGCCAGGCGTAGTGGCAAGCTCCTGTAATCCCAGTACTATGGAGGTATAGGCAGTTTGATTTCTGGGGTTCACTAGCAAGACAGCCCAACCCAACTGTCAAGCCCCAGCCCAATGTAAAACCCTACCTGAAAATAAGATAAATGGCATTCCTGAGGAAGGACACCTAGAGTTTTCTTCTGCCCTCCATATGCATGTGCACACAGACGCATACATACTGCACACATATGTTGACCACATCACATGAACACACACACACATTCACACAAGATACATAAGGACAAATGTGAAAACTTATACCAGGGGTTTAAGAAAAAAATTAACTGTACAAGTGAGGGGCTAGCTAAGTCTACCTGATAGTCCATCCCTTGAAGAAGTTTGTGATGCAGAGTTCAGATCACAATCAAGCTGAAGAGTTTACAGAAAATTGATAAAGGACTCATAATTTTGTCATCCAAACATGTGTGGCATCTTTTTGTTTGACAAGATAATGTTTCCTTAACTTGTATTTAAAGGAATTGAAAGTTCACATTGCTGAGATATACCTGAAGGCTGTGTTCATTCTGGTCTTTATCTTCCCTGTAGAGTTTTAATAAATTATAGGATCTTGGGGATATACAGAGGTTTGTTTTTGTTTGTTTTGTTTTCTTTCTGGTGTATCTGGTATTGGGGAGAATCTGCATGTGGAGACCAGATGTCAAGTCTGGGCATATTCTTTCATTACTTTCCACCTTTTAATGTAATTTACTGAGTTATTGTACTATTTATGTATTTGTATGTGTGTGCGGGGTGTGTACACCATATGCACACAGTGCTCACAGTGACCAGAAGGCCGCTCTGAATCCTTCTATATATGGAGTTATACACTGTTGTGAACCATTAGAGGTAGATGCTAGGAACTGAACCCAGGTCCTTCACAAGAATGGCAAATGATCTTAACCACTAAGCCAACTCGCCAGCCCCATTTTATTATTTAATTATGTGTATGCATGCATGTCTATGTGCAGTTATTTGCGGGTATATGCACGTTAGTGCAGATGCCTGTGGTGTCAGAAAAGATTGTTTGATCCTTAGGAGTTAGAGTTACACGTAGTTGTGAGCAAGGAACCAAATTCTGGTATTTTGCAACAATAGTATGTGCTTTTAACGTCTGACCCATCTCTTCAACCTAGGCATATGGCTTTATCTTAGCAACAAACTAATTTTACATGCTAGATGCTGTCCTTGGTACTGAAGATAGAGTATTGAACAAGAGTTAAACATGGAGTTTCTGGTAAATGTGGAGTTGATATGGGGTATTTGCTGGTTAACATCATTTGAAGAGCTGACATGTAGAAGAATTAGATCAGCACCCTATTACTCCAGGGAATGAGGCAGAATGAATAGGGATGCAGATGTTGATTTCAACATATGGTCCCAAGCAAAGAGCACAGGCAGGATTAAAGTACTTTCTCATAATGTAGCCAAGTCAGGAGTGTGCCTGTCAGGGCAAATGATGTAAGGGAATATTTAGCACAGTACCTGAAATGTTACAGCTGCTCAGTGAATGGAACGAAGTAGTTGCTTGGGGGAGTCTTATATCTTTGGTGAGTAGGTGATGGATGATTCTCAGATTCTAAAGCAGCAAGAACTCTTAGTCATGGTTTTATTCTCTATGATTGTCTTTGAACTTAACAGGTGGCTGGTGATCTTTGGATGTCTAACAAATGAGTGAGAGGCTTATGGAATTTCCAAGGTTGAGTGTTAATTAGTGTGATGTTATACAATTGTATACAGTTGGGGCTTTAATGGTTAAAGATTGCTATGTTAAATAAATAACATGTAGCTTTCAGATGGATATTTCTGATTTTGTTTTTAGTGCTAATATGATCTGATTTTATATCATTTCCAGCACCTTTCTTTTTGCTAGTTATTAAATACTATCTCAGTTCTTGGGATTTAATGTTTTAAAGAATGTCAACATTAAGTATCTTGTGGACTTACTGAAATTCTATAGAGGATTTGTAATTCCGTTTTTCAAATAAATGATTCATTCTCCAAGTAAAAGTTCTCAAGCCTCAGATCATGCTGTTTTAACCTATATTATTATGAACCCCGTAGCATTTTTCTATTTATGAAGGTCTTTTGCTCCAAGCTTTCCCTCTTTTGTCTCCTTTGTTCTCCAGATGGATACTCTTTTTCTTGATACCCTTTCTAACCACATTTTATTCTCATGAAATTTATTCTGGAAATAACTGAAACATCCCACTTCTCTCACAAGCTGAGTGAGTCCTTTCCTGTCCCCTAATAACTTCCTGATCAGAGGCTGCCATATTATGTTTAATGCACATGAAAGTTCAGTGTGTGTTTGTTATTTCCAATGTACAGGTGAAAAGAGGAGACTCAGAGAGTACATTTTGAACTCAGCACTACTCAGCTTACTAGTGAACTTGATGGTTTCTCTTTGTTAAATCTCTGCATGTGGACGTGTGCCTATTAGGTATGAATGCAGGCATGACAATGTGGTTGAAGGACAGCAGATAATTTCAGGTGTAGGCCCTCATCTTCTACTTTGAGATAGGGTAAACCAGTTTAGCCTGCCCAGAAACTTCCAGGGATTCTCCTATACCCAGCTCCCATCTGCCTGAATGAGCCTTGGTATTACAGACATGTACCACTATACCCTGTTTTGTGTGGGTTCTGGACATCTTAACTTAGATTCTGCTATACCCACAGAAAATGCTTTACCTGCTCGGCATCTCCCCACTGTCACGTTTTATGGACCATGTAAACCAAACTTTTAAATAAAAACTACAAACATGAAAAATAAGGAAATGTAAAACTAAGATTTGTTCTTATTTTTCAAAAGGGTTGCATATCTCCTCACTGTAGTTAACCATAAACACTGAGAGGTTTATGATCTGGTTATGTGACTCCACTGAAGCTAGAACTAATTTTCCGAATTTTGAGGCCAGTCTCTTTGTTTTAAGATACATTGTCTCATTCAAAGACACATAATTGATCAATAACCTAGTGAGGGTCAGACCCTAGACTTCTAGATTTCCAAGTATTCCTGCAGAATTTACAATGAAATTATGGATACCTGCCTCCAATAGATACCGTATATAAGCATGACACAAGAGTAGAGATACACTTTGATAGTTCCACAATGAAAACAGTTTTGATTTTTGGATTAAGCAAGTGTTTGGAAAGTGTTTCTAAGTCCCCTGGAGGAAGCTACTTTCTAAATAAGTTTCATTTGATCTTTTAAAAATGTTTATTTTAGAAATACATCCTTTTGTAAAATATTTACATGTGGCCTCACAGCAAACATTCACATTAAGATTGCTAAAGATCTGAAATTTACTTAACTAAAATTGTTTGCTTTTCTGGGTCTAACCAGAAGGATTTCCCAAAATCCAAAAGAGATAAAGGGATTTCCTTACAAAGCCTGTTCAAGACTCAGATAGGCATTTGGAAAGGGCAAACCTAAAATAAGACCCATTAAGATTAAGAACTTTCTTAAGATCTTGACTTGAAGAGTCTACCTCACCTCAAACACATACAAAATGAGCAAATAAGCCACAATTTCCCTAGGATGTTACTTCAGGGTCCCACTAATTCTTTTCACTGCCAAGGACTCAGTTAGTGTTGGCAGTTGGGCAGCATGTTTTAGCAGATTTTCTGGGACTTCAAAAAAGAGGATAGATACAAGGATTGCCTGATTTATCAAAAGAAAACAGATGAAGAAAAGAAATTAGAGGTGAGTCTGAGATGTCAAAATATTATTCCTGTTGGCAGCAAGTCCCGTGATAGAGATATTTTGAGTAGCAAACAACCCCTCTTGCTCCTTTGAGCATATTTTGAATAAATCTCCTGGGAAATCATAAGGAGCCATTTCTTTATGATAAAAGGAAAGCTCGCTGGGAAGAAACCCCACAGTGAACCAGAGCCAGCATCAGTCTGGGTATGTAATCAGGAATGCTCGCTGTGGGACTCAATGCCTGCCTACATAAGCAGCTGAGATAGACCGTGCACCCAGTCTGGACCTCAGTTTTCCCTTTCTAATGCTTCTCTGGTTTGCTGTTGATCAGCATCCTCTCTCAGTTGGCTGTGGTTCTTTCCCAGACTTACCCTCCTGCACTCACCTTCCTGAGAGCCTGCATCTTTATAAGCCACCATCTCTTTCTATCCTTGTAAATGATATTTATAAGACACGAGGCACACATACAAATCCATCACGTTTTTAATCACTTTTCCTATATGTCTAAAATTATATCCAGTAAAACCTACTTTACTGTGACCTTATCTTTCTTTGCTCTCTCTCAGAAAAAATAAAAAAGGGTCATTAAAGAAAAGTCTTAAGCCAGGCTGAGAACTAAGCGGGTTTGATTCTTTAAAACTTTAACCACCATAGTAATGGTAGCCAGCTAATGCCTAATGATGTAATAATGACATTTTAAAAAATTATTTAATCTTTTTTTACAGTCCAGATTTTATCCTCCACTTTCTGACTGTTCCTCATCCCATACCCCCTCCCCCATCTCCATGAGGATATCCTTACCACCCCACCCCCACCCCACCAGACCTCCCCACTTATGTACTAATTTTGGCATGGGTAACAGTGTGGAAGACTTGGTTAGAAGCATAGTATATGATTGGAGATAATTAGGTCCATTTCTTTATGAGTTGTCTACATTTGAGGTTCTGTTAATTAATTTGTTTTTTAATTTTAATTAAGTCTTTTGATCCAAATTGGCCTATAAGACTGAGTAAAGAATAAAAAATTCTAGTTAGTTACATTAAAAATATATACACTATACTAACATATTTTGACTGTAAATATAAATTAAATGCTTTTTAGCTTCTAGACCATGCCTTATTAATATGTTGTGAGATTGGCATATTGGATCACAGCCAGCATTTAAAAAAGTTAAATGGATCAGAATATGAATATCAGCTACTCTATAATAGCAGTTATTATTTACTTGTGAAGATTTACACACACACATACATGTATATATTTACACACATATGTATACATGTATGCTTATGTACACTCATATTGCAAATTTTATTTTGCTGGGTCTCCTTTGGAAAGGGACTCTAAGATGAAGATTTGTGTGGACTGAGTTTATTAGAAAATATACAATGTTGGTCCCACAGAAGGAGGGTCACTGTGCCACCATAGACAGATGTGGAGAGTGGGCCACTCCCAGAGGAGCTGACTTGAATACCTGTCTCTTTTTCACACTCGGAAGGCTCTGTGCGTTCCTAGAGCTTGTAAAGCAGGAAGAATACAAGCCCTAATTTTGAAGGAGATCACCTACAAGGCTCCTGCAACTTCCACATAGCTAAGATCTAGTATTCTTCCCCTCCTAGGGGTATGCTCTTGATCTCATCGTGATTGAAATTCAGGCCTGTGAAAATAAATCTCTGCTATGGCACCATTCTTTAACCTGTAGAATGTAAGAAAAGTCTTCATTTTAATGGTTGACTACTGACAACTTTCAAATATCATCATCCCACCCCATTTTCCAGTTCTCAAAAAACCAACCAATCAATCAATCAAACAAACAAACAAACATAAAATCCCAAAACCTGGAAATATTTGAGGACCCTTTCTTGTATCCAGTGGGAAGTTCAAGTCAGACGAACCTTAGGACCACGGGTGGGAGTCTTCATCTTATCTTATCTTGTAAACACAATGAAAATCCCATATCAGTTTTAGGCTATCTTGGGTACCATCCATTTGTACTTTCCATTTGCTCTCTAGACAGACTTATTCTGGGAACCACTAGACTTTCCCTAAGTTATTGGAAATTGGAAGGCGTGTGTGTGTGTGTGTGTGAGGGTGTTGTCACAGGACATTTAGCAGCATCCCTGACATTTGCTCACTATCTTCTCAAACTATAATGACCAGAATTACCCCAAATATTGCAATATTCTCTGGAGAGTCCAAATCACCTCTGGTTGTGAGCCACTGTTATGGGATATAAATGAGCACTTATTGGATAGACTACTGAAATTAAGATTTAAGTCCAGTGGTCTTTCTCTGAGTAATTTTGTATATTGGTTAGAAAAAAATCTATAGTAGCTCTTATATTCTCCTGATTTAACAGATTCACCAAGATCATTTTGTGAGTTCTGTCTAATAAATTAGGGTTTCTGATTTCTTCTCTCTAGTATAGCTGTGAGATAAGAGTGGGTAGTCTGGTGACTGACTGGAGGCTTTAAACTTAGATTGTTTTATTTACAGGGCACAGCAGTTCCATCTCTGGAAGATACATAAAGTCATTTAGCCCAAGCAAAATAGCTTCATGGGCTGATTTGTACTTGGTTGCTATTTTTAAATTCTGTTTTATGAAGAGGGAGTAAAGGAGAATAGCATAGTTGGATTTTAATCACTAGACTTTCAACCTCCCTGCCTGGAAACTATTATACCATTGCAAACACTGAAAACTACACAGAGTAAAGAAATAAAAACAGCTGAGCTAAAGGAGTGGTGTTTATGGTAATGGCTCAGAACTTTTCTTCTGACAATTAGACAGCAGTATTCCATACTTTGTTGTCATTGCCTTAATTGTTAAATGCATGCTTGCTCTAAATTACACAGGCTGAAATTGGGTGGGACCATTGCATCAGACCTTACCAATAGTTACTTTCAAATATGTATTTTTTTGACGTACGAATAAACTCCATGTACCTTTTATTTTGATTTGAATGTGGCATGCCCCCAATAGATTCTGGTGGTTTTCTTCCCAGGCTGATGACAGTTTTGGAAAGCCATGATCTTGAGTTTTATACTGCAGTCTCTCTTCTTTTTTACTCTTATTTCCTGATTGATGTCTTAAATGATGCCTGCCACATCATGTTCCTACTGCCTTGCCTTCATTGCTTGTGGATCAAAACAAACTCTTGCCCCCTCAAGTGCCAAAAAACAAATACCTCTTTTATAGGCATTTATCTTTGTTTGTGGTAATAAATGCTATTTGCATGATTTGAAAATTTGAAATATTTTTACTTCTGTGGCAACATTTAGGAAAGTATTAAAACGATATAATTTTAAGTGAACTTGTGGCAATTACTCTTTTGAAAAATTTGTTTGTGTTCATGTGTATGGAATTGTACATGTATGTATTTGTGCATGTGTAGGACAGGGAACTGGCTCTGTCATTGTTACTCAAGTGCTTGGTTTTGTTGAGTCAAAGTTTCTCATTGGTCTAGAGCTCAACAATAAGCCTAGGCTGTCTGGCCTGGTAGTCATGAACTCCAGTTATCCATTTGTCTTCACATCTACAGCTGGGATTCCAGACAATGCACCAGCAAAAGCTTTTAAATATGGATTCTGGAGAGTGTGTTCTGGAGATCAAACTCAGTTCTCCATTCTTGTTAGGAAAGCACTTTATCAGAAGGAGCCATCTGCTCACCAATGTATTGTTGTTGATGCAAACTGTTATATTAGCCTTACATATTTGGAGTACTCAACTCAAGATTGATTTCACTGATGAAAACATAGGTTTTAGTGAGAAAATTACTCACTTAAGAGTTAATTACTCTCCAGTTGTTGGGCTCGGAAGTTCTGGATACACTGAAGGTAATTTCAAGCACAAATGTTCCTTAAAATACAACCAGACTATGTCATAGTAACACATCATAAGTTGAAAATAGCCGGGCAGTGGTGGCGCACGCCTTTAATCCCAGCACTTTGGAGGCAGAGGCAGGTGGATTTCTGAGTTCGAGGCCAGCCTGGTCTACAGAGTAAGTTCCAGGACAACCACGGCTACACAGAGAAACCCTGTTTCAAAAATCCAAAAAAAGAAAGAAAGAAAGAAAGAAAGAAAGAAAGAAAGAAAGAAAGAAAGAAAGAAAGAAAATAGCTTCACTTGAAGATGAACATACTATGCCTAACCTACTGAATGTCATAACTTTATAACACACTGAACTGAGGAGCGCCTGTCACCTGTCCCGATAATCATGGGGCTGGGTGATGAATCACGCTGCTGTGGAACTTGTATGCCAGTCTCTGTAATGTCTTTATTTTTCTTGAGTATATACCTAAGAGTAGAACTGTTGGCTATAGAGTAATTCTATTTGGCCATTTGAACAATCACCAAGTTCTTTCCCAAAGCGAGTCCACCATTTTTCAGCCTTAGTAGCAATGGTCCAAGTTTAGTGTCTCTGTACTCTCACCAACACCTGGCTCTTAAGGTGTAGTTAGTCCTCCTTATATATATGGCATATGGTGTTAATATGGATTTGAACTGAATTTCCTCAGTGACTCTCAGTGCTCAGAATCCTTTCATGTGGCATCTGTTCATTATCTCTTTGCAGAAGTGTCCATTCATATTTTTGTCCATTATTAAATTAAACCACTTACCCCTTTCCTTATTGAGTTGTACATGTTTTTATGTATCATGGATAGAAATCCCTTATCAAAAATGATTTACATCAAGTGTGTTTAATTTATTTTCAGCTATTCTATAAAGAACATATTGTGCTCAAACTGATAAAAAATGTTATCTCAGTCCGTATGTGTCTTAGTGAGATTATAATTCATATTTAAAATATTGTATGATAAATATTGTAACATATGTGTGAGAACTACTGGAGACACAGAGGTAATTAATTCCTCAGTAGATGATATAACAATAATGATTTATAACAACTATGCTAATACTGGAATGACTGTCAGGTATAAAGCTTACTGAGTAAGTGGCAGATATGGACTTTGCATATGAAAGTTAAGTTAACTATAATAGTAATTTTCTAGAAAACCTGTCCCCACATTTTCTAATTGAAGGATTATATTTAAAATTATGTGTAATTCAATCTACGTCTGGAAATAAATTTTGACTATGTGCATACAAGTCACAATGGGTAAGCGTAAAGACAGAGTTGGACCTTAGTCTAGAAAAGGAAAAGGCAGATTCACAAAGTACTGAATATTGTTCTACAGAGGCAGACTAGAACTATAACCCTTTTGTAAAACTGGTGAAGTAAAAGATAATTGAGGGTAATGATAACTTTTGAGGTTAAAGAAGTTCTCTAAAAAGAGATAGTAATTATACTTTCTTTTGTAGTATGGGGAATATTCTTGAAGATAAAAATGAACATTGGTAAGCTGATAATTTATTTATTATTGTAATTGAATATCATATTAGTGTGAGATGAATAAACTGGGGTTATCTTGGGAAGTCTAGAAGTAGAATCTTGGGCATTAGAAGATTCCTTCTAGTACAACAGGAGAAGAAAACAATAGGCAAAATTCAAAGATGGGAAATAGTTTATTTTAAAGGGAGATAACATATACAAGAACATTGCTATACTTATCTAGACTATTACCCTTGGGCGTCATGTCTAGTGGGCTGTGTCCTTTCTCCCTGGGTGGTCTGAATTGAAATTTCATACCAATTACCCATACCTCTTACGTGAGAAAGATAAGGGCTAATGCTCCTGGAAAACAAGAAGAGATGAGGACTTTAGATATTCCATGGTCAGAAGGTTGGATGCTGGGGTCATCATTTCATCCCCTCTCCCAACTTCAGGTATGACCTACTTCCGCTTGTATGCCATTTTCTTAATTTTTAAAGTCTGACCCATATTTCAAATCCCCCCTTTCCTAACCTAGCTTGCCCCCCCAAAAGGGAGAAAGGTCTAGAAATTTCTTATACCTCCGGCTTCTATCAGTTAATCATTGAGTCCTTGTTTCCAAGTGAATATGAGCTAAGGGATTGTGGTGAGTTATAAAATGGCCATACAATTACTCTTCGGTGGTTATTACACCACCATAACCCGATCAGTGATGGTTATATTGAATAACTTCATAAACACGGGACATGTTTGTTTTTAGTTAAATCCCTATGGTTCGATTTTAAAAGGCAGACTCTCAAAGAAGTAGACAAACTAAGTTTCAACAAAAAACATCTAATATATCACATATAGCAAAAGAACTACTAGTTATCAATAAATGAGGAATTAATAAGAATTGGAAATGTGAAGACAAACACAAAGTGTGTGTGTGTGTGTGTGTGTGTTTCTCCAAAAGCACTCTTCATATTCTTTTTGGAAATGGAGTCTCTCATTCACCTGGCTCACAGATTGGCTAGCTAGGAAGAACCAGGAATAGAAATTTGAGTTTATGAGCATGCATGCCATTTCTAGCTTGTTCACATGGGTTCAACAGATCAAAACTTAGGTCTTCATGCTTGCCTGACAAGTACTTCATTAACTGGATTTTCTCCCCTGCCCAGGGATTTTTAATAAACAAAAAAGAGATGAAGCCTAGAGAGATCAATCAGTGGTTAAAAACACTAGCTGCATTTGCTGAGGACCTAGGTTCAATTCTAGTGGTTCACAACTCTCTGTGGCTTTAGTTTGAGGAGATCCAACACAAACTTTGGCTTCCATAGGCAACAGACACTCACATTATGTGCAGACATACATGTAAGAAGAATACCCATACACATAAATTTTTAGGATTTATTTTTAAAGTGAAATATAGTTAAATAATTTTCCCATTCTTTTTTTACCCTCCAAACTATTCCATGTACCCCTCCTCGTTTTTTTCAAATTCATGATATATTTTTTCACTAATCATTGTTACATACAGATTTATGCGTACATACGTATATATTCCTAAATACGTAACTATAAACTTCTTAGTCTCTGTGTTACTTATATGTATATTTTAAGGGAAGACCATTTAGTATTTGAAAACCAAATGGTGTTCACTTAGTTGCCTATAATATTTTTTTTTGTGGGTTTTTGTTTGTCGGCTCCTTGCTGGCAGGTCCAGGCAAGAGGAGAGAACCTGGTACAGCTGGGTCTGTCTGGGGCTGAGCGGGATGGTGAGTGTCAAAGGCCCAAAAGAAACACAAAAGGCCATGAGTCTTGTCGAAGCAGGAACTCACTTTATTAAATTAGGCATTTGCTTATATAGAGAAGGCAAGGAGGTGGGCACTTAGGTATGGGAAGAGGTGACATAGGAGGCGGGAAAGGGTGATGGAGGGTAAGGGGTAACTGACAGGGTCAGTGGCAAAGCTTCATATTAGAAATGGCAGGGCAGAGGCAGGGCCAAACAGGTCTAGCTGAGTCACCCCTTATGGAAGTGACTGAGACAGGTCTCAAGGGTCAGGCTTAGGGTCTCCCACAAGGCTGCAGAAACTCGAGCCAGGCTCAGATTTGTCCTCAAGGTACAAACTAGGGCCAAAATGGGGCCCAGCATTTGTTTTGTTTTTGTTTTTGTTTTTTAAGACAGGGTTTCTCTGTGTAGCTCTGGCTGTCCTGGGACTGACTCTGTATACCAAACTGGCCTCAAACTCAGAGATCCTCCTTTCTCTGCCTTCTGAGTACTGGGATTAAAGGCATATGCCATCATTGCCTATCTTGTAATAGTGTGTGTGTGTGTGTGTGTGTGTATAGGGTTAAGGTCTCATGGGATACCCACTGTCCACTTTGTCATGTTTCTTGGTGTCATTCTTGTTTAGCTCATGTTTAGGCAATTGCGTTGTTGAAACTCCATGAGTATAGTTCTAACATTCCTAGGATACACTATTCTCAAAGAAAACTCCCAGATCTTCTCTCTTATGATCTATGTCTTTGCTACAATAAATCTTTTCTTGTGCTTTAGATGTCAGAGTTGTTTTATAGACATTCCAACTGAGGTTAGGCTCTACAGCGCTGCATTTTGATTGGTCCTGGTTTTCTATAGTGGTTTTCCTTTGTTGCACAGTTTTCTTTGTGAGAGCTGAGAACTATACATATCTGTAGCTGTAAGGACAAATATGAGTGCACATAGGAATTATGCTGCCTAGTGTAGATCAGATTCAAAGACATTCTAGGTCTATGTGATCTGGTTAGAATGCAGATATGCCTTTATTATACACCTTTAATCTTTCTGGCTGCGATCCTTTAGTTACACACCTTTAATACCAAACTATAATGTCTACTTGAGGAGCTGACGAAGTGACAAGTCAAAGAAAGATTTAACTGAATGAGTCAGAGATAGGATAAACCTAACTCTCAGAAGAAAAGCTATTTATGAGCAGTATAGGTAGAAAGAGTTCAGTTTGACATTGAGTTGGGAATCAGTTCAATTGAATGGAGTTGAATTTGGTGCAGTCAGTGGGGAGTCAGAGCAGTGAGTGCAGTACTATGGAGTTGAGATCGAGCTTGAATTCTTGCAGTTCAATGCCGGTGAGCAGAACAGAAACTAAGAAAGAACCAGAAAAATAGAAAAAAATTGCCAGGGTTAGTTTGAGGCCAAACAGAGCAATTCAGTGAGAAATCAAGAGAAGCCAGATTGAATCAGTCAGCTTGGAGACGAGTTTGAGCCAGAACAGCTGAGATGAAACAGGCAGACAGAATTCAGAAAGCTAGAAAAGGTGAGATTATCCAGCAGTAAGTCTCCAAGATGACAATTTCAGGTGAATAAAAGTTGCTTTTACACCCTAGTAAAGTAGACATTGTAGGTTCTCCTCCAATGACTTTTCCAGTACTTGGTATTTGGCTGGGTTCAGAGTATTAGGAATGATTTCCTTCTTGATGAACATGTATTAAGCTATGGGTTACTGCCACAGTATGAGTACCACCACTGTACCTTAAGCTTATCATGGTATTCTGGTTGTTATGTTTCACAGACTTCATAAGTGACTACAGAAACAAGGAAAATAAAAAAGGGACTATTGCTTGGGGTGGAATTTGAGGAAGCACTAGCAAGAGGAATAGCAGGGTACAAGTGATCTGATCCAGGAAATGGGAAAAATAACATGGAGACTCAAATTAGGGAAGGGGACTGAGATAAGTGTAGAAGAAGGTAAAAGTAGAATACAATAACAGTATGTATGTTAAAATTATATAGAATCTACTATTAACTAGCTGCTTAAAATCATAATACATGTAAGTTTTTATATAACTATAGATATATAGTTTAAATGAAAATTTCCCATATGGGATTACAATGCTTTCTCTAAGAACCAAAGAATATCTATCAAAATCTCCAGTACCAGTCATAAGAAGCCATCTTTAGAGTTGTTTGTCAGGGTTGTATAAGAGACTTCCCACACATCTGAGCCTATTGGTATTGCTCTTGGTTACCTACCATAGGTGGGAGGCAAGCCCATATTGCTGACAGGAAGCCATGTATTTAGACACAGGATGTAAAGGCCTCTAAATGAAACTGATCTGAATGCCTCCTTCCAGAAGATAAGGTTTCATAGTACCAGAAATACCATGCAAGCTTCTAAAGAAGGGAAGCAACCAGCAGGCATAAAATATAAAATTAAAAAAAAAAACATTGTAAGTGGGCTGAAACATTTTAATATAGTTTTATTTATAATTTATATGAGAAAAATAGCAAGCAGCATCATAGTCTTGTGACTTAAAGAGTATCTAATATGAGAGAGCTGCAGTTATAGCTTTCTCTGTGACTTGTGACCTTACTTAGATATCTTCCGCTTGACTCATATCATAAGAGTGATCATATCAATTCCTTGGCTCTAAAGGTTATATAGGCCCTTATCATGAAATATCAATAACAAAAGTGCAGACGGGAGGCCAAGGTGGAATGTGTACACAAGGGGTTTGCTAAAAGATGCTGTCTGGAAGATAAAAGCCTACTAAAATTATGGATGTTCTAAAAAGAACCTTCAGTTAGCTGCCCATCTATTGGCATTTCACTCTGCATAATAAAATATAATGATTCTAAAATTTCCAGAGCCTGCATAACCCTCTAATTTTCATATAAAATATTAATATTAAATAGCTTTAAACTACAGGAGAACTTTGGTTTCATGGGCTTCCAAAGCAATTTAATAAAGATCCCATTTGTAATAAATGGGCAACATTTCAAAAATACTAAATGCTCCAAAAGGAAAAGTAGTTATCTTTATCTACTCTAAGCTCATTAAGAAGAACTTGGTGATTTAAGGTTATTTTCATTGAATCATAAGTCAAATTACAATCTGGAACTTGAAAATCAAAGTATGTTTTGACCTTCATCTACACGCTAGATGGTCAAACCAATGTTAGAAAACACTTACAGTAGTTTATCCAATGAAAAGAGCTGGGTTTGATTTGGTCCTGTCTAACATTTATCAATGAAGGAATGAGATTCACTTAAATGATTTATCTAGGATTGCATTTCAGTTGACAGAAAACTAGAAGCCACATGAGAGATAAACATGATGAACTAGCAGGATGTAGTATTCTTGAGAAGTATGTGGTTAGTTCTGATTGCTGGGTAAAAACCCTTACAAAAAGGTATGTGTTTAATTAGTGATTGATGGAAAGATCATTTCTCTGCAACTTACAAGACATTAACAAATAACTAAATAACTGTGCAATGCCATGATCTCTTTGTTCACCTATGATTTCTTTTTAAGGGTATTATTAAAAAAACAAAAACAAAAAACAAACAAACAAAAAAAACCAAACCAGATTCCAATTTTGTGGAACTAGGAAATAAAGGCAGGGCCCTGGGCATGGTAGGCAAGTGCTTCACCACCTGGCTTATCCTACACCAACACAATCCCTAATTTATTCTATGTTTTATTGGAGCCTTACATGATTGTAATGTATTGGGTATAAGCTTAAATGTAAGTTGATTTGGGTCCTGCCTTTAAGGCTTGCAGGATAGTAGGGGAATTAATACTAACATATATGTGTCTTTACTATGAGAGTGAAAATGTATCCAAAGACACATTGTTAATATTCTAGAAATACTCCATGAATAAATAATAAAGGGCCAATTGGACACATGGAAATAACTAACATATATGGTGAAGTAGTAATAGTTGTGAGATAATAGTGAATTGAATGGTTGGAGTATTTTTGGTCATTGTTAGATTCCAAAGAACCCAAGAAGTTAATGTGAACTTACCTGACATACCTTAAGGCTTGGGTCTGAGTCTCAAATCCTAAACTGCACCTGTTTCTTTGGAACTGATTAAACCACGCTGGGCTGCTGAATGTAGCTCACTGGTGATGGCTTGTTTATTATGCATGAGGGTTCAGTCTCCAGTGCAAAAACTTGGTACCAGTCACTATTTTATTTGTAAACTGAAAAGATTAGACCCCAGATATGTCTGTGGAAATATAAGCAAATGAAGTTTAATGAAAGCAACATAGTGCTGACTGTAGGTCTGGCCCCATGTATAAAGGACTGGCCCCATTTCAAAGTGATTCCTTCTTTTACGTTTATCAGAGAGTTTACACTTAGGAATAAAGATCTAGTGTTCTTTCATTTCCTATGTTTTCAAAAGAAATTTAGTTTCTTTTAACTTTTGCAATGTCCCTATTTTCTCATGTCAGCAACTAATGTAAAACTAAAACTAGCAAACAAAAATGCCACCCCACCCAGAAGTCACATGTTTCTATGGACCAGGTTTGATCTGTGTGTTAGTAGTGGCTTGTCTCCAGCCACTACTAGGTAGATCATCAGGATTCTTCCCTGACTCGTGCATTGCCTAAACTAAGGTTGATAAAGTTAGCAAGCGATGTCAATAGTTTTTGGAGTGACAGTTGCTTTTCCCTAAGATACAACCCTGCCTTCCTTTACTTCTGAGCCATGTGGCAGTCAGAGTTTGATGCAGACAATATAACACTATCATAGAGATGTTACTTCCTGGATTTTTGAGAGAGAATTAGTATTTGAAAACCATGCTGTGATCTCAATTCCTGGTAATCACTGAGGGGATAAAAGAGGTTTTCTTTATTTAGTTTATATTGCAGTATTTTATAGTTTTCTTTTTCAAAGAGCATGCCCTTAATTGAATGCTGACATATTAGAACTGACTGGAAGAGGTTTCTTGGCTTTCCCATCATGCTTTCTTCTTCTGGTATCTGTATCCATTTTCAATGAGCTAGCTATTTTAGAACAGTAGATGCTTTTTATTATTGCTGACATAGATCTCGGATGTTTTCCCCACATTTGTACTGTGTAGATTGATTTCTTTTATGTTTATTCAGCTAAATTTTGCATGCCTGAGAAAAGCTGAAGTGATACGCTATTTATCACTTTACCTAGTCCTATCTTCAAATAAGACATATTTCTTTTTAATTGAACGTTTAAAAATAATTTATTTATGGAATTTATCTTAAAGCAGCCTGGCAGCAATCTGTAGTATCTCCTGTCTGTTGACCTGGTTCTATTCTGTCTAGTGTGGTTTTGAAGGGGAAGGGATTCACAGAGACTTTTCTGCTCTCGTGGACATATCTATTTGCAGTCATTTGTCTTCCATGCAAGTTTAGTTGAGGCATTTTTTAAACTAAGCCAAAACCAAACCAAAACAAACTTTAGTATGGACAAAGATGGTATGGAATCTGAGGTGGATTACACCATTTGACTTTCATCTGTTTCCATTACTTATTCACGCTGTGAACTTGCTCTCTCTCTCTCTCTCTCTCTCTCTCTCTCTATATATATATATATATATATATATATATATATATATCACTACACCCTCAATGGAAGGTTCAAAGGAGTAAACTGACAGTTAATTTTATATATTATATAATTATTACATAATAACTGCTAGTTAGTTTATTATTGATTATTGTGTTTGCTGGACTCAGGGTAGCTGGAGCCTCTAAGCCCACAAGCTCATGAATGTACAATTGTAAATTCATAGTAACTAAGCAGAACTAATGAGCACTCGAATAATTCTTACTTGAAGGACTCTGAAAGACAACAAGATCATGTATGTTTTTGTGACACTAATTTATTTATGTGTGTACATGTGTGTGTACGTGTGTGTGTGTGTGTGTGTGTGTGTGTGTGTGTGTGTGTGTGTGTGTGTGTGTTGGGGCAAATGGGAGAAGTACCATAGTATGCAAGTGGAGTCACGAGGGCATTGTCTTAGAGTGATTCTGTGTATTAAACTCAGGTTCTTTCAGGCTATGTGGCAAGCATTTATATCTGCTGAGCTCTTGCTGGACCCTCTAATACTAACTATGAATATAACTCTCTGAGAAACTCAGAATGTATAAAATTATCTGACTTATGTGGTGGGAACATAAAATAACTGCTTTTCAAGTGACTTGTGTTCAAGTGCTGTCTTTGAGGCTAAGCTCTGTGCTTCTGTTCCTGAAGCCAACAGTTGTTTGGGCTCTTAACTATTGTTCTGAGCCCACCCACTTCCTCCAAGATCAAACTCCAGACCCCAGAGAAGGCAAGAGTATACACCTAATGCCTGCCCAGCTTCAGGTGCCAGCCTATATGCCACAGTTCCTGATATTTGCATGCACACATGCGCGCGCGCGTGCGCACACACACACACACACACACACACACACACACACACACACACACACACACACACACATACACATACACACAAATCTGGTTTTCTTTCAACTAAAAGTGACAAAAAGATAAGAATATAAAATATCCATTTCTCTTTAGCAGAGTCAAACTTCTTATAGCATCTAAGAATAGAGTTGTGAACCTCCTAACTAGGACTTGATCAAGCAGAAACCCAGATTTGTGTGTGCACCGGGTTCCCTGGGCCTGTGTCTGTGATGAACTTATATTTCTAGAGGTAAGAGTAGAAGCTAGTCAACAATCTTGGAAACATGCTTCATGAAGGTGATTGGAGATATGACTGTGTTTCCCCCAGAGCTGGACGTCTAAACAGCATAACATACTTGCTTGAAAATCAGTGTGGCTTAAACACAAACAATTCTATCTTACCATAGCTTCAAGGCTCATCAGCAGTCACCAGAAGCTAACCTCAGAGGTCAACTTTGAGTGTGTTACCACTCCATCCTTGAGACTACTTAGTGATTACTTAGTTACACTGTCATAACTTACTGTCCATCCTTGGCCCAAAATGGAGTGAACACCCTCATCATAGGGGAGAGATTCTGCACGCTCTTCTAGCAAACTTGTTCATGCGATATTATAGAAAAAGAAAAGGAAAGCAAATTGGCTCATGACATTTTGCATTTTAAAGATCTTTAATTCCATACCTCTAAAGGAAGTTGGAACATGGCACATGGCAGAATAATTGTGTCCAAAAAATGCCCATGTCCTAATTTTTCACACACTGACTACATTACAATTGGTGACAATGTCACCTTACATAATAAAAGGGTATTTGCAGATATAATGGAGGTTGAGGACTTTATGATGGAAAGAGTATCCTAAATGATCCTGTTGGTCACAATGTACGTACATGAATGAGAATACAAGGGAAAGGCAGATGAGTGATCTGAGACTTGATATGAAAATTCCTCCTATGGGCAGCAAGAGAACATGAACTGAGCCATTGCAGTAACACAGGAGTCAATGTGTTACTAATGGAACAAGGAAATGTACTCTTCAGAACAGTGTGCAGCTCTCCCTAGACTTATGTAGGGTTCCAGAATGCAGAAATGTGAGAAAAGACATCTCTGTGGATTGCTCCCATCTAAAGGAAATACAGGGACAAAAAGTGGAGAAGAGTCTGAATGAAAGGCCATCCAGAGACTGCCCCACATGGGGTTCCATCCCATATGTAGACACCAAACCCAGTCACTATTGCTGATGCCAAGAAGTGCTTGCTGACAGGAGCCTGATAGGGATGTCTCCTGAGAGGCTCTGCCAGAACCTTACTGATACAGATGTGGATGCTTGCAGCCAACCACTGAACTGAGCATGGGGACCCCAGTGAAAGAGTTAGGGGAAGGACTGAAGGAGCTGAAGAGGTTTGCAACCTCATAGGAAGAACAACAATATCAACCAATCAGGCCCCCCAGAGCTCCCAGGGACTAAACCACCAACCAAAGAGTGCACAAGGAGGGACCCATGGCTCCAGTTGCATATGTAGCAGAGGATGACCTTATCTGGCATCAGTGGGAGAGTAGGGCCTTGGTCCTGTGAAGGCTTAATGCTCCAGCATAGGCGAATGCTAGGGCAGTGTGGCAGGAGTGGGTGGGGGAGCATCCTAATAGAAGTAGGGATGAGGGGGGAAGATGGGGGGGGGTTGGAGGGAAAACTGGGAAGGGGGTAACATTTGAAATGTAAATAAATAAAATAACCAATAAAAATTTTAAAAAGCTATCTCTGTGGTTTTAAGCTGCTAACTGTGGATTTGTTATAGTAGCAGTGAGAAACTAGTACAAACATAGAGAGGGAAGGAGACATAGCTAATATTACATACCCAGCTGTATACAGCTAGGAACCATCCTGGGGATTCTGACTACCTGTTGGTTCCTACCTAATCATCTTTCCTTATAATTTGTCTCACTGTCAAGGATAGGCACTCAAAGAAGAAAGGCATTCACTCCACCCCCCTTGGCCCTGCGTTTTGCTTGGGTGTGGATATAGTTACAGACTAGTGTTTAATACAATGCATGAAGGATAGAGGACAAAAGCTTGTATCAAGGTGAAAATGAATACGTACTGTGTCAAAATAGATGAGAATGAAGCCAAAGCAGTGACTCATGCTTGTAAATCCAGCATTTTGGGAGACATAAGCAGGTGGATCACCCTGAGTTCAAGGCTACCCTCTGCTATAAAGTGAGTACCATACTAACCAGGGCTACTTAGCAAGACCCTGCCTAAACAAGTAAATAAAATTGATAAAGCTGTTGAGTTCAACCGAATTTCATACATTCTTCCTCCATTTTCTCAGCTGTCTCAAAAATGAGAGATCCTGGGGCTGGAGAGATAGCTCAGCAGTTAAAAGCACATGCTGATCTAGTGAAGGATTGGGGTCTGCTTTCCAGCACCCACGATGGCCAGCTTGTAACTCTCAGTCGTTCCAGCTCCAGGGTATCTGATGCATTCTTCAGGTAGGTACCTGTGTACATGTGCGCATATACATATATACACATATATGCACACATGAAGAAAAATGCAATAAAATATTTGAAAAGTCCTTTGGGCAGAGGGAGCTGAAGAGATGAGTCAGTGGTTAAGAGAGGCTGTTGCTTCTGCAGCGGATCTGGGTTCAATTCCCATGGTCCACATGGCAGTTGACAATCTTCAATAACTACAGACTAAGGAGATCTGAAGCCTTCTTCTGACCTCCATGGACACCAAGGACTCATATGGTATACATACATCCCTGCAGGCAAAACACCCATACACACAAAGTCATAAAATATATAAATAAAAAGAAAAACTATTTTCAAAGAAAGGAATCCTAGGTTCAAAGGTTAAAGGTCCCATTCTTAGCAAACCCAGTGGCTTCTGAACACTGGTGCATTACATTCCTAGCTCACCTGTGATGGTCCAGATGGTCACGTTCTAGATGCCCCATGGAAGATGTATGTTGCACAAGCACAGTATGAAAATGGTCACTGACAACACATGTGCGTATGCATTTCTAAAAACACTGAGGACAACTCCTGTCCTAGACTGCTGCCTTTTCTTCTCTCTCTGTTAGATCAAATGGACTCCAGACAAGCAGGCACTTTCATTCCCTCTCAAACAGAGATGCTAAAGTACTTTAGAAGGAGCATGATGGGTCTGTCTGGCATCCTGATTGTACAGATCTGGGCTGAAAGGATCAACTGCAATACTTAGACCACAATATTTCTAAGTCTGGTTTTAGAACTTAAATCTAAGTGTATCACTGGTTGGCTCCAGTTCTTTTTCTGTTGACTTTTCCTGACTTCTCCACATTCTAAACTTTTCATTTTTTTAACTTCTATATGTTTTAGTAAAATCTTACTGGCTTTTTTCTTTATAGTAGAAAAGACTTTGGGATGAAATGACCGTCAGTTTCATCAGCATAAATCAGTTGACAGTCTTCCATAGGTGGAAGGAACAGTTTTGAATGGACACATGACTTAGATACAGAGCATTTCTTCTGTAGCCATCTAGGGTTTTCCTAGAGCATCTCATGGGGGTCTCAGGCAGTCAACAGTAGGCTGAACTGCCTACTTGGGATGTGATTTCTGGTTAGAACATTTTCCTCTGATTTTTATGTTCTGTTTTATTTTTATACACTAGTTACATCTCCTGCATTTCCCTGAACCAAAGAACCCATTACTTATCAAGGCCAAGGATGGACAAACTAGAACATTTCAAAACTGAGAAATAAATAGACCCACAGAGTCTATAGGTAACACATAAACTTCTAGTCATGAGTGGCCAGAACCTTATTGCTCTTCTCTCTTTTTTTATCCCGCCTTGCCACTTGTACTTCTTTCTGGTGTTCTCTTCTGGAAGGTCAGAAGGTGAGTCAGCTTTATCCCCTGGACTGTCTGAAAGCACAGCTTGTGCCAGGCTGAAGTCATCTCTCAGCATGGAGATGTTGCTGCATCCCAGCATTCTAGGGACTCCTGCCTGCTCTGTGGAAGCAGCAGGCATAGTCAGGTTCCCAAGGGTGAAGGCCACAAATCAAATTGACATTTCTTTCACAGGCTTAACCCAGTCAGGCACTCCCAAAAGGCAGTCATTTCTAAGAGAGCACTTTCTATTCTGACAAAACCCATGAGGCAAGTATTTTGTGACTAGATTGAATCACACTTTTGCATCAAGAAGAAAACTTGCAAAATTATGCATTAGACAGTGTTGAGCCAACATCAAGCAGGGACTGGTGTTTGGTTTGGTTTCTCTGGTTAATTAGATTTACCACCTTGGGAAAATATCTTAATCTCTCTTGGTCCATGTTTTTCTCCTACATAACGAGAAAAGATGGAATCAAGAGGGAAGGGAGTGGAGGTTTGGCATGTGCATTTAGTTTTCATATCTATTGTATTGAACTCTGAGCTCCCCCCCTTTTTTTTCTTCTTCAAAGAAGTTGGAATTTCAGTGTCTGACACTGAGGCAATGAGCAACCATCCTCTCTAGCTGTGGTTTGCCTTAAAATCTGTTTTATTCCTTTCTCTTACCTCTTGGATAGCCAAAATACTTTAATAGGCAACACCTGTCTAAGATGTTATTGACGTCTATTTCTGGTTTAGTAGTTGCTAATTCCCCGTTGCTAAGCCATGTGGTACTGAAAACAGCAGAGATGAACTAGATATTTCAGGCATGTGTTTATCTGGATGCTATTCATGCTCTAGAGTACTCATTGCTGGTCCAACTTCACATGGCCAAAGTTTCTCTGTCTACTGGGAACTCTCATCAGCATTTTTGTTTTGGGTAGAAGTTTGGTAAATGACTCAATACATCATGAGAAAGAGACTGGGGTTAATGGTGGCCAAGGAAGTTGAACGCTTGGCAATATTCAATTTGCAAAAAGGAAAAAGTTTGTGATGAATGGCAGGGTACTTATACGCCTCTACCCTCTCCAAATCAGTTACTTTATTCATTACTGTAACAAGATGTTCGATAAAAGCAACCTAAGACTGCAGGGTTTATTTTGACTCATAGATGGAGAGTAAAGTCTGTCATAGTAGCAAATGTATGATGGTGGGCACATGAGGTAGCATCTGTGGTCAGGAAGCACAGAAAATGAATGTTCAAGCTCAGCTCCCTTTCTCCTTTTCATTTAGGGATGCTGAACCCATGGGATGCTGCTGGCTAAATTCAGAGAAAGTCTTTCTCCTTCACTTAGAGTCTTTTGAAAACACACCCAAGGACACACCAAGAGGCATGTTTTTATAGGGATTCTAAATACAGTCAAGCTGACAATAAATATTAAGTTCATTAACATTTTATACATAATTATGATGTTATGAGTATACAGAGTTTCCAAACAAAAGGGAGAGTATTTTTCTACCCTCTTGTCTTTGGGCCAACTTGTGATTTCTTTGATCAATACAACATTGATCAAAATTTCAGTTCTTATCCTAAGATCTGTAATCTATTTTGAATAGATTGTGGTTCAGATTGAGAGCTATGGATCTAGTCTCATTCTTCTACTTGTAGATATTCAGTGTCCCTGGAATGATTTGTTAAAAAGGTTGCCTTTTATCCAGTGTTTCTGAAATCTTTGTTAAAAAGTAGGCACACTATAACTATATACATTTATTTCAAAGTCCTATCTTATCCCATTGATCTATAGGGTACTATTTGTGCAAAAGACCATGTTGTTTTGTTACTATGGCTCTGTAATACAATTTGAGATCACGATTTATGTTTCCTCCACCATTGCTCTTACTACTAAGGGATGGCAGCACAATGTCTATTACCAAGAAAATATATGATAGCAAGAAATGTCGCCCATGCCTTTAGTCCCAGTATGCAGGAGACAGAGGCAGGTAGATCTTTATGAGTTCGAGGACAGCCTAGTTATATTGAGAATTTTAGGCTAGCCATGATTACATCGTGGGACCCTGTCTCAAAACACTAAATAATTAATAATGATAGTAATAATAAATAACAGTAAACTCTGTCAAAGAGGAGCATAATTACTTGTAATAATATAATTTTCCATAGTTGTCACAATGGAAATCAGTAAGGAGGTTTTTCAATAAACTGAAAATAGAACTCCCATGTGGCCCACATATACCACTCTTGAGCATATTCCAAGTCAATATACCATAGTGATTCTTGCATATCCATACTTCCAGCTGTGATATTCACAATAGCTAAGAAATGGGACCAGCCATATGTGTATCAGCACATAAATTAATAAGAAATATGCAGTTCATATGTATAATAGAATTCTAGACAGCTGTAGAGAAAGATAAAATTATGGCATATGGAAGAAAATGGAGATTACTGAAATTTATTATGTTAAGCAAAATTAGCCACACCCAGAATTACATATATCTTATGGGGAACCCAAATGTGGCCTATTGGAAAGCCCTCAGGTCTTTGGGTGCATGTGCCCTTGAAGAAACTCTCCACTTAGTCCCTCCTTCCTTTTCCTTTCTAGCTCCAAAGTGAGTGCTTTTGTTTCATTATGTGCTTCCATTGTGTTCTGCTGCTTCACCATGGACCCAGTGCAAGAGGATCAATTAATTGATCGTCTACTGAAAAATCTAAACATGTGAGTCATGATAGAACTCACACTGTTGATTAGTTCTTAGGTCTTCAGTCACATTAACAGAAAGCTGATGAATACAGGCACTGAAATGTTCTCTGGTAATAACCAAGAGACTTATTGCTCAGATTTCTGGAGTAGTAGGTAGTAGTATTTTTTTGTTTTTTGTTTTGAAATATAGTGATCATTGGTATGAATTGTTATCCTGGTACAGGCCTGAACAAGAAGAATGGGGCTGCAACAAGTGAAGGGTCAGCTGAATTTTCTTAGACGACAGCAGTTGAATTAGCCTCCTGGTCCTTTTAGGGATAAAACTTTTCTTCTCTAGGCCATGGTCATATTTGTAAATTCTAATAAGTTACATATCACTCTTATCTAGGGAGAAATTGAGAACTTTTATCTAAAAACTTCAGATATACTGAAATACCCTGTGGCATGATTTACATGTTTGAAATAATGACTATTTAATGTTAGGTGTTGTCTTAACTGACTCTGTTGTGTTTTACAAAAAGCTAATGGGAGAGAAGGAATATGTTTGGTGGATGTGTAGTCAGGTGTGGGGGAAGGCGGTGCCTCTGCTGGCCCATGCTGAGGCATCCCTTCCCCCTGAGGGACCAGCCACAGGAAGGTATAGTATAGAATAGAGTTTATTTAGGGCATGGGGAGGGGAGTTGAGAGGGTAGCAGAGACAGTGAAAGACAGAGATGGAGAGAGAGAGAGAGAGACAGAGACAGAGAGACAGAGAGACAGAGAGAGACAGAGCGAGACAGAGAGACAGAGAGACAGAGGGGAAGAAAGAGAAGGAGGAGGAGAAGGAAGAGGAAGAGGAGGAAGAAGAGGAGGAGAGACCCTTCAAGAGCACATGGAGAGAGAAGGGAGAAGGGAATGGGGAGAGAGGGGGAAGGGAAGGGACCAGAGGTCAGAGCAGCCCCAAGAGCAAGAGAGAGTGGAGGGGACAAGCAGCCCCTTTTATAGTGAGTCAGGCATTCCTGGCTCTTGCCAGGAAACTGTGGGGCAGAGCTTACACAAAATACTAACAGAATCAGACTGACCAAAGTTTTGGTTAAACATTATTTTTGGGTGTGTATATAAGAATGTTTCTGGACTAAAACCTATTGTCTTCTACAATATGGGCAGGCATCCATCCTCCAGTCCCTTGTGGGCCTAATAGAGCAAAAGGCAGGAGGGAGAAATCTTTGTCTTCCAGACTGCAGGCATTGGACATTGTTCTCTTGAGCTGGAACTGACCTTAAATAATCTTACAGATGGAAGATTGTGGGGGTTCTCAGTCTCTGTGATCATGTGAGCCATTTTTTAAAAAAACAATAGATCCCTCTATTTCAGTCACCCCCCCACATCCAGCCACACAGAGAGACACACACTACATACACACACACACACACATACAGACACACACACACACACACACACACACACACACACACACACACACACACACACACACACCAGAAAGACAGAGGGGGGCTTTTACAATAACAATAACTAGGTTACTCAAAGTATCTCACTCTGCTTGCCCTCAGCTTCCGGGTCCTTATGATTTCTGTTGCATGAGTTCTGAAGAGACACACACAGCATACACAGGGTCCTTTCAATGTTGGTGAGAGTGGTCAGTGATTTAAAAGACCAACGTGAGTAAAACCTTCTCACAAGGCAAGCGTACACAATAACCAAAGGGACGATGCACTGACCCACGTATTTAGGTAAATTTTATAATATTCATTATGGTACCTAGAATGGAGCATTTTTCTGTTCAAGTGATTTGCAGGGCAATTTGGATTAGATCTTAAGGAAGGGACATAGTGGAATGTCTATGATCTTTATTAGCAAGGCTCCTGCTATGCAGTAATCTTATTGTCCTTATTGGTGGTTTAGAAAGTTAAGTGTCTGCCCAGAGCCAGAGATAGGATTAAAACCTCATTCTTTGACTAGTTATCATTTTTTTTTTAAAAAAATTTATTTACATTGGCATTTTGCCTGCATCGGTGAGGGAATCAGATCCCCTGGAACAGGAGTTACAGATAGTTGTGAGCTGCCATATGGATGGTTGGAATTGAACCTGGGGCCTCTGGAAGAGACAGTGCTCTAAACTGCTGAGCCATCCCTCCAGCCTTGTAATCAAGGCTATTTCTTGATTTTATAAACTGCTGATTGCGAGGGAGGAGTCTCTCCTCAATGGCCTTCACACCTGCTGTCTGATTATCTTACATTAAGGCTAAAGTTTCTCTGAAAGATCCAACCAGGGTCTTCTTTCTCCTTTACTCTTTGCTTTTTACAGAGAATTCCTGCCCCTAAGTAGAAGGAACAATGAATAAAATAAATCTACAGGAGGGATTAAGACTGAGCATGCAAGCTAAAATACACGGAAGATTCCTGGAGGTGGTGGACCTGGGTTGAGTGTTGAGTGAGAGATGTTTAAAAATGGAACAGAGAAAAGCCAACAGCGTCCCAGAGAGTGGGCAGAACAATTCTGGGTTTGACCCATTCTCACCAGGATGCTCTTCTTTATATATGACATGTCAGACAGGAACAAAATATGAGAGCAAAGTATCTCTTCATCATACCAGAAATGTATGGCATTATCTTAGAGAAAAGTGCACTGCTGCACTAGAAATTCTATTTTATGAAAGATTTTGGTATAGAAATGTTTCATCTACAAATTAGTGCCATGATATATGTAATATCCACCCATGTAATATGATACAATTCCCTCCTTTCTACAGCACATTTTTTTTTTTTTTTTTTTTTTTTTTTTTTTTTTTTTTTTTTTTTTTTTTTTTTTTTTTTTTTTTTTTTTTTTTTTTTTTTTTTTTTTTTTTTTGGTAATTCTGTTCTCTGCTTCTGGCTTTGCTTTCAGAGTACATTAATTCAGTGAAGATTGAGGAAGAAGCCAAAAGCTTTTTAGGGAATCACAAGGGCAAGGTGGTAGAAGAAAAAATTGTTTCAAGATATTAATTACATAATGTTGTGAAGAAGTCACAAAGGGCTTGTGTCTATTAGGAGCAGAAGAATATCACAGTGTCAAAAGAAGAATTGTAGACTGAGAAAGTGTCTGAACAAATGGTTTAGAGATGCCCAGGACAGATTTCCATTATACCTGATTTTTTTCTCAGTCTCCAACATGACAAATGGACCCTTGTTACACAAAACCAAGGAGCTCATGTAAGGACACAAAGCATGCAAGCAAGCAAGCAAACAAAAAAAACATTCAAAAGCACAGTTTTATATTTGAGACTAGAGGGGTCATCTACAAATATTTTCAATCTGCTTTTTATTTTTTCTCACTGCCTTAATTACTTTTCTAATCCTGTGAAGAGACATTCTAACCAAGGCACTTTATCAAATAAACCAGTTAATTTGGGGCTAGCTTACAGTTTCAGAGAGTGAGTCCATGGCCATGGTGGGGTGTTTGGCAGCAGACAGGCAGTCAGGGTGCTAGAGCAGTAGTTGAGAGCTTACATTGGATCTACAAACCCTAGGGGGGGGAGAGAGAGAGAGAGAGAGAGAGAGAGAGAGAGAGAGAGAGAGAGAGAGAGAGAGAGAGAGAACGAATGCTAACTGGGAATGACATAGAATCTTGCAACCCCTAGTGACATACTTCCTCCAACAGGGTCATACTTCTGAATTTTTCCCAAACAGTTCCAATAAGTGACCTTCAAGTATACATGAGCCAGTGGAGGTCATTCTCTTTTAAACCACCATACTCCCTAATTTTAACTTTTTAAAATGTTTATAAGTTTTGAATTAGATTGATTAACTTTGGCAGAAGAAATTTATTCTCCCATCTTTTCAGAAAAAGGACAGTGGGAAAGTTCTGAGATCCCTTCTATCCAAATATCTCTTCAGTTTATCTCTGCTACAGGCTCTGCCTATTCCTGGTATTTCAAAGAAGAAAATATTTAGACTAAAGGTCATCTTTTTATCAATTAAATTTGTCAGCTTTGTTTCTAGAGGGTTTTGTTGCTGTTGTTTTAAACAGTGACTCACTGGATAGCTTTGCCTGGCCTCAAACTCACAGAGATTCACCTGCCTCTGACTCACCAATGCTAGGATTAAAGGCATGCATCAACATGTCTGATGATTCCAGAGAGCCCAAAGAAAAGGACATATTGGGGCAGTGTAAGAAATATCTTTATTAGTGACCAGTATCTTATCTCTGAGCAACAGGTGTTCTGAAAAGGTCTGTGAAATTTCAGGTCCATCTTCTGAAGTCTCAGCTTTGCTTCCTAAGCATTTTTATCCTAAATCCTGCAGTTGGCATCCACTTAGACACTGCAGTATTTTTTCTTCCTCCAGATCTATTGTTTTCTCTCCAAGCTTTATCTTGCTGTTCCTTTCCCTGCATGGAAATTCAGTGTGCCTCTTGCTTCTGGGCAGAACCCAGGGCAACTGAATTGCTGCCCTGTTGGTGTGCATATCTCTGGCTGACTGATTTACAGAGATGGTGTTCACAGTGGCTGTCATGGGGCCCATAAAGACTTTTAAAGGAGGGGATTATGGAGAAGGAATGACCCAGCCATTTCCATGAGAATTTCTCTATACTCAGGAGAGGTTCTGAATTTCCTAGGATGGCAGAAGCAAGTTGTGGCTTTCTAGACTATAGCATTTAGGAGTCCCCAGGTATAGCTTAGAAGCACTGGTGGGAGCAGATTGGCAACAAGATTGTAGGCCATTGGCAGCGGCCCTCAAACAACAACAAATAAATATGATGTTTGTCTTCCAGGAAGGCAAAATCTAGACAGTTATGGTTCACAGAAGGCATAGGAAAGAGGGAAAGAACTGAGTTATTAAAATAATATCTGATATATGAGTATCACAGGCAACAATAGTAGAAGAATTCAGAGAGGAAAACCTTCCTTCCAGAAGCTTTCAGAAAGTATGATATTGCTTGGAATTTAAACGTCAGTTTTAAATCAACTTAAAATTAAAAATTCTAACAATGGTTTTCAATGTAAAATTCATTCCAGTGAAACAAAGCCATAAAAATCTGTTATGGAGCCAATGAAATGATTTCCTGTTTCATTTTTGGACTAGGTACTTCAGAGTTCTAATACACTGCAAACACAATTATGTGTTGTGCTTTCACTAAATCATATTTTTTTTAAATTAGATGCAGAATTTTTTTATGTATCTCGGTCTGGCCTCTAACTCGTATATATTTTTTTAAATTAGATGCAGAATTTTTCTATGTATCTTGGTCTGGTCTCTAACTCATGATTCTCCTGCCTCAGGCTCCCAACTGCTGGTGTTACAGACATTGCACTAATGTGCCTGCCTGACATTCCATGCTTTTTGTTTTTTTTAATTTATATTTTTATTTTCTTATCGAGCAATAAGAACATTTTTTTCTTTCTTTGTATATTTCAAAATGTAAACAAATGATTGCCCATGCCTACAGGGAAAGATCTGCTGACTTGGCCCAGCGGATAACTCTAGGTACAGAATCCTATCTACTGCAGTTTTTAACTTATGTTGGAGGTTCCATGGCAGTGTGCTAAAAACATCCATGTATAACACTCAGCCAATCTGTTGGATTTTTTAACCACTATTCCCTATTTGCCTTACTTTTAGTCCTTCCTCGTTGGTAACCATATAAGACAGTTTGCTCTGTCCTCTGCAACCTTCCAGTTAAGCAAATTTGGACCTCTGGCCTTATTATAAAAGGGCCTGGGGTTCATGTGGTAGTGGTGGATTTAAGAAAAGGTGACAGTCCCTGGATGCTGTTCTTGGTGCTAATATGCTTCTGTAAGAACAGGAAAGCAGAAGCTGCCTTGTCTCCGAAGGCCTTATCAGTACTACCAGTTCTTTACCCTCCGCAGTCCAACCTTTATTTTCCATAGAGGCAAATTCTCTTCTATTGTCTAGTTCACTCTTCAGATATGTTAATTCAATTAATTAAGCTGATTTCTTTGTAGGCAAGCTCTGATTACATTTTTTTCCAGGTCTTTCCTTTTTCCCTTTGGCCTAGGAAATATTCCAAGAGGGTTGGAGTCTGGAACAAGCACAATCATGAGAATTTTGCTGGTAAAGTTCTCAGCGATCATGGGGTGTTTTTACATTTGCCCATATGTATGTGTTCAGTGCTTCTCCAGGCTCCAAATCAAGTGCCAACCCTGAGCAGGAACAATGTGAACACTGCCATTAGGAGGCTTGAGGTTTAAGTCATTCTTGCCCCCAGGAAACCTGACTTTCAGAAGTTGTCATAATTCATTGTTCATTCTGCAGTAGAGATGACAGTGTTTGCCCTGCTTATGCAGAAGCCTAGCACTGCAGTAATAGGAGATATTTGAAATTTTAAAATTACTCAGTGTAGAGAACAGACAAGAGTGTGTGTGTGCACATGCGCAGAAACTCTAAAAGGAAAAAGCTTGATGTGGGATTTGAGAACTAGACAGCATAGAGTTCAGAAATGTGATTCTCCTTGAAATGTGATTGCCGTGTTTGGTAGTATTTTCCTTTGTGAGTATTTGAGATATTGCTTGGGGATAAATATCTAGTTCACTTGCCTGTTAAAGAGAACTTGGTTGTCCTTCAAACATGATTCCTCCTGGACTCTGGAATAGGTTAGAAACAGTAATCAGCTGAAAGATTTGCTTCTGCTTTTCTGGTCAGGTAGGCATCTGTCGGCATCATTTAGGGAGAATATAATGTGTAATTTTTTTCAGGATGAGCAGGGGACTTTTCATTAGGGTTCCCAGAGAACACAGAAGAAGTCCACTTGTAGTAGAGTACAACTGCTTAGCCTGCAGTTCTTGAACAATATTCAGTCAGGCACAAATCCAGGTTTACCACTACATAAAATAGTAAATCATAAAGAGTAATAAACTTATTTTCTTTCCAAATTAACTTTTCACTGGATGCCCGTGGCTTCTGAAGAATGAAGTACAGCCAGGACAGACATTTATTTTGTGAACGTTCAAAACAAAAATTCAGCTGTATAAAACAAAAAAAAAAACCAGAATAAATGCAAGGTTAATATCTAACAAGACATACTGTATGTAATTAAACTCAACTTTATCAATTCTAGCATTCATTAATGGTTTCAAAGCCTGAGGAGCTATGAAGTTCTTGAAGAAGTAATCAATAACCTATTACAATCGTGACACACACTCTGAACCTAATTACAAGCAGCAGAATACTTGTGGCCCATTTAATAAGATAGAGGTATTATTAGAGGTGAGAAGGTGCATGAGGGTTAATCAACATTGGCTTGTATTTCATCCAAATCTACACATTAAATTTTCCTTTATAATACATCTAGGAAAATGCTAATTAGAGCTGCTCATTACACTTTTTCTTTTTTCTAAACTTGAACTTGAGGCTTGTTCTTTCTGAAAACTTGGCTTCTGACGTGTTCTGAGAAGTGCAATCTTTAATGCTCTGGTATCTTTTTGATAGGAAGGAAGTTTCTCATTTTAAGCAGCTTAGTGAATCGTGGTTAGTGTTCTTTCTTTTACTGGTCTTTCGTTTGGGGCTGATGGCATCTCGTTCCCCACCGCACCCCAGGCATTTTCATCTTGATTTTAGAATTGGTATGAATGTCCTACATCCAATCTCCTGCCTACTTGTTTTTCTAGGGGGAATAAAAAAACAAAAACAAACAAAACAAAACAAAACAGCAACAAAACAAATACAAAACCTGAAAGAACCATACCATATATATGTGTGTGTGTGTGTGTGTGTGTGTGTGTGTGTGTGTGTGTGTATATATATGTATAATCATCCTACATCATTGCTATGTTCAGCACACGACTCCTGATACTGGATCAGTTGTAAGTAGTTCATCTGAGAGGTAAAGGGAACCTCCAGTAAGAAGGGAGGAAGTAAATATTGAAAAGAAATGTATTTAGATTTCATCCTGAGTTCCTGGTACAGGGATACTAAAACGGTTGGAATTTCCTGAGTGTTTGAGTCCATTTTCAACTCTTATGACAGACTACCATAGACTGGGTAAATTATAAAATTTCAAAGTTCATTTGCCTCTTGATTCTGAGGATCAACTCAGATCTTCATCCTAAAGAGCAAATGCTTTTGCCCGCTACCTCATCTCTCCAGCCCTTGTTCCCCTCCTAGTACTATTACATTAGCAGTTAAATTTCAACATGATTTAGAAGGGAATCAACATTGAAACCGTAGTACTTAGCATACTCTTTTGTTATTCATCCTGAAGGCTTTGTGATCATACCAGAGTTTAGGTTATGAAAAGCCTGGTGTCCCTGTATGGCTTCATATTTAGGCTAGTCACCAAAAACATAGATTAGAATATCAGGGTTTTCATCGCTAGCTTCTGACCTCTGGAAAGGACAAAGGAGGGGCTAGCGAGCACAGTGAGCAGCTGGAAGAATGCTGTGCCCAGGAAGGCCATGGGTGCTCTGGTTCCTCTTTCTCTACACCTCTGTGCATCTCTCCTACCTTCCCATCTGCCAGTGGCTCTAGCATATCCTCTGTGTTCTAAGCATAAGTAATCTTTTTTTTTTAATTTTTTTTTTAATTTTTGATACTTTATTTACATTTCCAATGTTTCCCCTTTTCTGGGTCTCCTCTTTGGAAACCCCCTATCCCCTCCCCCTCCCCGCCTCTGTGAGGGAATTCCACCTCCCAGCCACCCATCCACCCATCCCCATATTCCCGCCTTGACATTCTCCTTTACTGGGGCCTCTAACATCCTCAGGCCCAAGGGCCTCTCCTCTCTCCCTGATGGCCATCGAGGTCATCCTCTGCCACATATGTGGTCCAAACCATGAGTCCATAGATGTGTATACTTTGGTTGGTAGTCCAAACTCCAGGACCACCCGGGGGGGGGGGATCAGGCCCATTGACGCTCTTGCTCCCTCCATGGGACTGCAAACTCCCACAACTCCTTCAGTCCCTTCTCCAACTCCTCCATCTGGGACCCCACACTCAGTCTAACAACTGCTATGAATTGAATCATGGGTATGTTCAACTTTTGGGCTAATATCCGCTTATCAGTGAGTACATACCATGTTACTTCTTTTGTGACTGAGTTACCTCGCTCAGGATGATATTTTCCAGTTCCATCCATTTGCCTGCAAATTTCATTGAGTCATTGTTTTTAATAGCTGAGTAGTACTCCATTGTGTAGATGTACCACATTTT